>OX155680.1:2785009-3484464 GCA_944547425.1 Eupithecia centaureata | reverse complement strand
CTAACCTACACAAATATTAAAATCCGCGTGCGGCGTCGCCGGCTGTGACAGCCCTACTGCACGTTTAACGTGCAGAATCGCGTAGGCTAATATCGTGACCTTGAGCGCGTTCGGAGCGAAGTTTCCCTTCTAGTCTGTTCTTATTCTTATGGCTCTAGGTAGCAATTGCTCGTTGGTCTGAACAGTCCTTAACGAAGAAGTGATCTTCCACTTCAAACTTACGCACGGCATCACGGTTTTACGTTAAAATCACATTCTTCAAAAACATTCCTGTAAAAATCACAAAGTAACTTTTATGATTTCAGCGTAAGTATAATGTTTTGAGATTCCACGAAGAGCCGATTCAGTTATAAGAAACGTTATCCTTACAGATAAATCTCTACTGGTAATATTAACTAATCTGTGCCTCTATCTACAAAATAACCTAAAACATTTCAAAGTGCCTTTTACTAAAACAATGGTCCTGAGAAAAAGGTATGAAATCAAACCGAAAGATACACAAAAACAAATACAAAGGCCCTAAGGGAAGAAAACCCTTTTTAATACAAGAAGGTCTGATTCCACTTCAATACTTCATCAGCTACTCAATTCTTCAACGTAACCTCACAAAAGGGACTTCCCAAGTATCTACCTAACCCTCAAAATTCCCTAAGCAGGGTTTCAAAGGTTCTTGCAGTTTAAAGTACTGTTTACACTATCCGACTTTGCAAGAAAAGATATAATCTTTAACGCATATAAACGCATCAACTGAGTTTCAATATCCAAGATTCAAACTTCGAATTATCATTTCCCAAAATATGAAGGTGGTAGCTTTCACAGATTCTGAGATAAATAACGATTTCGAACGACTTAATCGCTTATGGCACGCAATTATAAAAAAAACATAAAAAAGAGATTATTATATTTCTTTGGCTTAAGTACCATTTACCACAAAAACTAAAAATTTACACAGCAACATCTAACCCAACGGGGGGGAAAAAGGCATGTCCAATTTATAGTAACCTCACAACAAAATATGAGTAGAATACGGATCAACAAACAATTCGGTCTTTCGTGTGTTGATTCCTTAATTCATATGTTTGTTTGGCCCCAACTTGAAGCAAACTTTCGACGTTGTTGACTTGAGCCCCTAATTTCGTATTTAAGACGGTGGATTAGGATATATTATTCTCTTGCTTTGTGACGTCCAAAGATCAAGTCCAGAGAATTGTACGGATTAATCCGTTTTAGCAACAAAACTGGCTCAAAAACAGAAGGAACGTAATTAACCGTAATTCACTTGAAAAGCTATTATTCAGAGTAGCTATTATGTAGTAGCAAGTAGTTGTTGCTAGTATGTATCTGTTATTAAAGCTATTATATAGAGTCAAGGTTAAGATGTGGTTTAGGTTCTAACTGACGTCATGATTGCCTATAAGAATAAAAGTTATGGTCAAGGGTGACAAAACTAAATCGAGCTGTGCTGCGCTGTACTGCGCTGTGCTATGTTTCGTCAACTCATTGACGCAGCACAGCACAGCGCAGCACAGCATGGTTTGTTTGTATCCTCATTCAAATATTAGACGAGCGAGTTGACGTTGACACAGCACAGCGCAGTACAGCGCAGCACAGCTCGATTTAGATTTGTCACCCTAATTACAATAGTATTTGTTCCTATGAAATAGTTTGATTCCTTTAGCAGAACTTAATTCAAAATTCAAAACAAACTCCAAACTTCCAATATGTATGTAGGTAATATTGTGAGACTGTCTACAAAATCAAGCATTATTTATTCACGTATAAAAACAATACTTGGCTTCTGTTGTAGGTAGTTCTGATTAAAGATTAAAGAAAATAAAATAATTAGAACACCACAAACTCTGAATAGTAATTGAAGAATGCTGAATACTTTGGTAACAACAAATGGGGTACTTCAACCGTATAAATCACCGAAACAGGCCACAAAGGGCCCACGCTCATGATCAAAGTTCTCCGAGAATTAGTGAAACTACACAACACACATTACGAAACATTTCTTCACTAATCGAATAGGAATGAGGACAGTGAGTTTACTTTTCCCGGTATTCAGATTGAGATTTTCTGAGCTGATGCTATTTTTGGGCTTTTATTTAACTACTTACTTGTCAACCAATATCTACATCACGCGCCTCTAATCCGCCTGGAAGTAAATGATTCAAATTAATAGGAGTCATTAGTATTAGGTATAATCAAAGCCACTGATACTGATCTGACTGAACTTGATGGCAATCCTTTTCTAAACTTAGTTTTCATTATGTCATTGACCTTCTACACCTGATGGCTGCTAAAATCATCAGGCTCGCAGTGGGGTTTGGCATTCACCTGCACGCTCAGCAGGCAGACTGGCAACGTTTTGGAATGGAGGTTTTTTTTTTATTATAACAAGGACTTTGTCGCTTAGCGACCACACCGTCCCATAAAAATCAATACAAATAAAATCAATAATAAATGTAAACACCTATCAATCAACGAAGACGCGGCGCGAACTTGGAGAAAAACTTCTAAATAGAACACACCGATTTTCATGTTTTATTTTAAATCTTCTTCTTTCTTTCTTTCTTTCTAAATAAAGATATTACTCCATCCAGCACAACATCCAAAGCATGGCTTGGTCCGTTGTTGATGCTGCCCGTATCATCAATCTATCATATAAGAGAAAACCGGGGACACATCAAGAGATATCTGTAACAACAAGAGCTATGAAGCTCAAATTTTGTTTGGAGGTTCTTTATAAACGGATGCACGCTTAGAACGGATTTTTGGAAATTCGTAATCTAAGGAAATTAACATGAGGTCAATGGGGTAGGTATAACTAAAATCCACGCGATTTAAATCGTGAGCGAGTCAGCTAGGCGACAAATAATTGTCTTCTGCTGGATATAGTGCTCCTCTAATGAGTGTCATAGCGTCCTGTCTTTACCTTGACGCATTCAGCATCTGCCTGCAGTCTTGGTGCCCGTATGGAGAATTCTTACTCCAAGCACAGTATAGTCGAACTTCGCACAATGCTGCTTAAACCAATCATTTTCACCTTTTGAAACGCGGGGATAGGTACAACCAGACTAAATTTAATCAACAGCACAAAATAGTTCAATGAGAAATCACGACGGAGAGTTACCGTTGATTGAAGTCTTGGAACTGAATCAGAAGTGTCGTTATTGAAATAACTTAAACTAAATTTCACTTTAATTACAATACTATGCAATAGTAATAATTTAATGACGTTCAATGGAATAATAAAGACACGACAAATTATTAATAGTAGCTTAGCTACATCAATTTCCGAAATAAATTATCGTAGTCATCACCAGAACGCTGAGTGCCCAGACTGCTGGTAGCATTGCCAAGCAGCAAACGGCTCATATAGGTATCCTAGGGCAAGATAACCGTATTTTGATTATAGACGCCATATTGAGGAGATTGACGAACTTAACTCAGTCCTGAGAGTAAAAAGGACGCATCACACATCGGCGCGCTAAGACTGCCTAGTCATTTGTATTCTTCCGGAAATATTTTCTAGGACTTTTTATTTACACTAGAAGCTAACTGTAGGTACTGTACTTTACCATAAGTTACTCTTCAATTTGCGAAAAAACGGAATATGTTATCAAGTTGACGACGCGTATATTGGTTTTTAATGTATGACCACGCATAACTTTTAATAGATTAGTTCGAAGGAAAAAGTTGATTACGTATAATTTTCGGGCAGTTATTTTTTTCTTAAAGTCGTTATTGTAAGTACTATGAATAAAGAACTTGTAATGGGTCAATTGAGCTACCTTTAGACTGTTTGCAACCGTCTGCAGTTAGCTCAATGGTTTCAATTGTAAATACTAGTTGTAATTTTTCTATTTCTTGCTTGTAATTTTCGTTGTTAATATAGGGCTTGAGAAAAAAAAAAGAACTTGTTAAAATATTGTTATTGTCATTTATCATATGGAACCACGCGTCGTTTTAAGTAACAAGTCATTTCGCTTATGTTTGCGCCACCAATCACGGTCCAGTCTTAGGCATGAGGCCTAATTCAATCGGCCTTATAAATTCTTCACTACGGCCTCGAACATACTTGTAACCCAATACCCAAGTTCTAATCCGCTTATCCTAATTTGAAATGTGCGAAGCCTTTTCGTTCTAGCTGTACCTATTCCTACCTTCACCACCTTTACATATGAGCTACATACATATACAGGGTGTACGATAATTTCCAAATCCAAAAAGTACTAAAACTTCTTCAATACTAAGCATTTCTTAACACAAAAAACATTCAATCAATGTGGTTTGTGGTTATCAGTCAGTAACTTTTACCTGTTTTTGATTTGATGAACTTAATAAAATGTTTTCATACTTAAATATTGGGAAAATTCATACTCTTTAAATGCCCATTTACTAATTCTTCATTAAATATCTGCTAAGATGAAGTAGTTATGACTAATAAGCAATCATTACGTTTTTCTTTTAAATTCCCAATGTAAAGTTGCTAACGATTCGCTTGTTAATAATTGACTTCGAAGTGACTTTCGTAGTTTGACATCGTTATTCAGTTTAGTTCCTGTCACTTCTGCCAATACTTTTATACATTTTATGTTTCCCCTTTCAGGATTAAGTATAGCTTATTGGACACCCTTTAGATTTGTACATATACAGGAATACCCGATTTGGAATATTTCATCCGAACACTGTCAATGGATGGAATAGTGTGAAATAGGGCGGATTATTGCCTTTCTGAGCGTAGGATTTATATTACAATGAATATTTGCCATGTGAGAGGTTTCTTAGTGTACGTTGATTTTCTGGAAAGATGTCCAGGATAATATTTTTTAACGTCCTTTGAATCGCAGCAGACGAAGCCTGCGACGCAAGAGGTTGCATGTTCGATTCCTGGTCTAGACAAAACTTTGTACTATCTGCAGATATGTGTTAAGGGTGCTCTTTGTGTTTCTTACGTATAACATAAAATATGTTATTGAGTAGAAGTGGGTACTTATATTTAATATAAATAGAGTATCTCAATCATCTAGTAGGTACCCTGCCTACATAATTATAGCATTGCTTAGCTTGTGGTTACATAATGCTGTGTGGATTGTCCAGCATTATATAAAAAATTAAAGTATGAAAACTATTTATTTAGATAGATGTATTTTAGAAGGATAAGTGCATCGTTTATTTGGTACACACACTAGGCAGCACAAATGAAAATTAAACAAAGACAATCCCTAAGTACTTACTGTATCTTTGAGAATTAGAAACTTATTTAAATACTAGCTGGTGCCCGCGACTTCGTCTGCGCATGATTAGTATTTCGAGTACTCGCTATTTCATTGCGTAATTCCTTTCTCGTGGGATTTTCGGGATAAAATAAAGCCTATGTGTTATTTCAGCTTATAATCTATCTCTGTGCCAAATTTCATCCAGATCCGTTCAGCAGTTTTTGCGTGAAAGAGTAACAAACGTCCATCCATCTATCCATTCATCCTTACAAACTTACGCGTTTATCAGTTCAATTCAGTTTGGATCCCCTGGGCTATACGGGTTTTCAAAAATTTCTCACAGCATTTGAACGACGCGCGCGCGTCGTTCAGATGCTGTGAGAAATTTTTGAAAACCCGTATAGCCCAGGGGAACCAAACTGAATTCCGGGATAAAATGTATCCCATGTTCAATCGTCCCGAGTTCCATTCGAATTCATTCACTTCCCTCGTGATGCGTGGTTAAAGAATTTTTCACCCTCTCTCCCAGGGGAACCTTACCGAATTCCGGGATAAAAAGTATCCCATGTCCTTCCTTGTAGTATGAACTAAAATCGTCCCAAGTTTCATTCCAAGTCATTAATAAATTTTTCTTTCACCCTCTCTCCCAGGGGAACCTTACCGAATTCCGGGATAAAACGTATCCCATGTCCTTCCTTGTAGTATGAACTCAAATCGTCCCAAGTTTCATTCCAAGTCATTAAAGAATTTTTCTTTCACCCTCTCTCCCAGGGGAACCTTACCGAATTCCGGGATAAAAAGTATCCCATGTCCTTCCTTGTAGTATGAACTCAAATCGTCCCAAGTTTCATTCCAAGTCATTCAGCAGTTTCGGTGTGATGAGCGGTAAAGGAATTTTACTTTCATACCCTCTCCCATGGGAACCTTACTGAATTCCGGGATAAAAAGTATCCTATGTCCTTCCTCGAAGTATGACCTATAATCATGCCGAGTTTCATTTAAATCCATCAAGTAGTTTCGGCGTGATGCGCGTTTACGATACAGACAGACAGACAGACAGACAGACAGACATGAATGAAAAAAATTACAGTTTTGGCTTGAGTATCGATAATAGAGTGCCCTCCAAAAAAATTTTTCAAAATATCTTCAATGTACAGAATTGGACCTGTTACAGTTTTATTATAAGTATAGATACAAACACCATCAACGTAAATTTTGAACGAAAATTTAACTTTAGACTACTCCTCCGCATGTGCCGAATAGCATTTCACTGCCTTAAATTACTAAAACACAACTCATCACCATTTGACCTAGAAAGCGGTTCTCCTCCACCTTTATCATTCTTACCGCCAAGGAATGGAATGCGCTGCCTGCTTCAGTTTTCCCGGCCAACTACAACCCGAGTCTCTTCAAGACGAGAGTGAATAGGTGTCTTCTAGACTTTCGTGATACATGTTCGGCCACGTCGTCACTTACCATCAGGTGAGATTGTGGTCAAACGAAGGTCTATTGTTGATAAAAAAATGACACTTAGAAATAGGTATCTACTTATCAAATCGCCAGACCCTGTCACTACTTGTAAATAAATAATCATCAAGAAAAGGGTACATCAAGAACTTAACCCATCATTCGGTCTGCAAAAGACGGTACAAATGTTACATTTCCTAATCTGCAACCAGGTCAGACCTCATTCCGCGTAAACTCCTGCATTTTTTATGATAGGTCCCAGAGTTGTGAGGGACCAGGAGAGATTTATCCCATTTGCGCCCCGAAATCCACTTTGAAGACGGGAAGGATTGCAAATTGGACGTTTCTGTTTTAAGTTTAATTTGATGTTGGGATCTTGGGCAGCACAATTCGTTTGAGTAGAGCTTTTGGTTTGACAAAATAGATGCTGTCTTAAACTCAAACCCAAAGTGCTTTATTTCCTATAGACCTTACAGAATTCTTGTGGTGTCTTAGCGCGGATCTCAAACTTTATAAATAAATATCTTGTCAACCAGTAAAGCTAGTGAGACAGGAACGATAGCATTCGGTAGGTAATTCATGCAGATTTTTTATTATAATAATAATAATTCCGGACAGTCCACATAGCGTCATCTAGCCCCAAGCTAAGCTGAGCTTGTGTTATGGGTACTAAAAGACTGATATATGTACTTAATACATTATATTATTATTATGTCGCAAAGGTGTGGAGCGCACCGCACTTACGCAGTAGACGCGTTCTGCAACCAGTTTTCTTTGAGTGAAGCATTATTCAAAAGTAATTTAGGTTATGTTCATCATCATCTCAATCTATAATAGTCCACAGCTTGACATAGGCGTCCTCTAATGAGCGCCATAGTGCCCTGTCTTCAGCTTGTCTCATCCAGCATCAGCCTGCAGCCTTTCACAGATCGTTCTCCCACCTGGCTTATGTTAGGTAAAGCAAGAAACAAAATGTAAAATGACTCTAGCATCCATCAAATAAGATAAAGTAGGCTTTGAGCATGCATTACAATTTGTCATCGCCCTAGGCCAGATATTAGCATGACAAGAGCTCGGCTTCCACGTTCCCTGGCTATTAAATGTCATTGAGTAGGGTTGGCAGTTTCCTAATGAAAGAATGTTTAAGTTAAACTATTACTTAAATTAATTCCAATGACGTTTCCATCAAAACGGAGATATAATGTGGATTTTAAAGAAACCCTACGTGATAAATTCAAAGATTTCCGCGACTGGGCAAATGTTGTGTAGGACGCCCTACGGCCAGACTGGATGACGATTTGCAAAAGCCTGCAGGTAGAACAGGAAGCTATGGTGCTTATTAGGAAAGACCAATGTCCTGCAATAGACTTTTTTTTAATAAATAGATAATGCTGGACAATCCACACAGCATCATCTAGACCCAAGCTAGACAGATCTTGTGTTATGGGTACTAGATTATTGATATAATTAATACAATACAGTATGTAGATAAGCACATTAAATGTAAATTTTGAACGACCATTTTTTATGTAAACCTAATTTTAAGTAAAAACCCTGTTCTCAAGTAAGTGACATGTTATATTTGTCTTTTTGAGAATAAATGATTTAAAACAAAAAAAAAAACAAAAAAAAGAAACATACTTTTTCTTATATTATATCGAAAACACCCAGTTATTTGCAGATGGTATAAATATTTACCCCAAGGAGGGAATCGACCCTGTGACCTTCAAGGAAAGGCCTATCTTTAACAGTGAATATAGCTTGATGATGAAACTTGAACTCTACCAATGACCAGCTCCTCAAGGGAAATTCTGGTTTGTAGACTAACTCAAACTATCGAAAGGTTAATGGCAGCCCTAACCGATGGCCATTTGTTAGACACAACTTGAGAAGCACCTTTGTTACACAAACTGAACGGCAGAGTACTTTAAAAGTTAGGACTGAACTTCAGCCGAATAAATAGTACCAAGTTGGTTTACTTAGATGTTCTCTAGATATATTGGAACTCGTGAATGTTAGACTTAAGTATTTAGTGCTGGTTTCATTAGATTAGTTTCTCTTTCTGTTAAATAATGAGTTAGGAAATAAGGTCAAAAAAATCTAGTTTTAAAGGTAGGTAGGTATTATTGAAATAGATGTTCTCTTGAGATGTATTGGAACTCGTGAATGTTAGACTTAAGTATTTAGTGCTGGTTTCATTAGATTAGTTTCTCTTTCTGTTTAATAATGAGTTAGAAAATAAGGTCATAAGAAAATCTAGTTTTAAAGCTATTATTGAAAGCTACATAAAGCTAACTCCTTATTTCATGTCACATTCTTCTCCTCGCATTAAATCCGCATTAAAGCTTAACCCCACAACTGCGATTTTGAAGCACTTCATGTGTCGCGCGATTTGTCGCAATTTTTTTTTGCAGTTCCTTTTGTTCTTTGGAGCATACGATCTATCACACTGCTGTCATTTTATCAACGCGATTGAAGTTGTACGAATCGTTTCCATGTCCTGCGATACGAGTAGTTCGAGGATTATTTTGTTCTTAGAAGCATGCCATCTTCCACACAACGGCATTATTGCTCTATTGGGTCCGCTACGAGGTGCGGCGTCTAGAAATCGTGCTAACTAGACGGATCTATATGTAAGAAATGAAAGAAGAAAGGGTGCGTGCTACAAAATTACAACAAATTGCGCTACACAAGGCGCGCTACAAAATCGCGGCAGTGAGATGACCGCTTAAGCCCGCTCGGGGCCCGCAAAAAAATTTTGTTTTGCGGACCTCGAGCAATTTGCTTTTGAATTACATTACCTGTTTAATAAACAAGTTAAGAATACACCCGGACGTCAGACGAGTATTCAACAAAAACATTTCAGCCTTTTGTTGCTTTGGGGCATGTTTAAGAATGTCGCTCGAGGTTAAATAATTTTGGTACTGTGCAGTCTGGTTTTCCTCCCCTTTTATAAGAAAAATGCACACATACCACTATACATTCTGGTGTTAATATTTCAGTTTCACTTGAACTTATCTTTTAATCAACTTATGTAAATCAAATTCAAAATAATAATATTTTGATAAAAAGTAATGAAAAAACGAATAAGATTATGCGTATTTTTTATAAATTTATCAAACCTTATTGAAACGAATTGCGTAAAAAAAAATCAGTTTATTTCCTTTTATTTTAGTCTGTATTCGTCACTTTAATAAGAGCGAACAAATGACCCATTTTGCTCGCAATTATCTAGAAATCTTCCCCTACTTTACACCCATGGCATTGGCACCTTAAAATTGAATATAATTTTTTTATAATTGATTTAAATAGTACAAAAAAAAAGACGCAAACCGTGATGTTGACTACGTTCTCACTGATGCAATTATATATTTATTTACATAATTTTATCACAGCTTATAGGTGTGTTAAAATAAAGTTACCTAAAAGACTTTATAGGTACCTAAAAAGTTCCATAGATTGTGGCAATTTACAACTAAATCATAGAGTAAGCAATAACTGGTTAAGAATTTGTAAGTGAACTTTGTAAACAAACATTGTAATCTATTTCCATCATATTATGAAAATGTAATCAAAGTTAAACCGTTTCTTGTTCGCGTATCAAAAACACAACAAGCAAGCTTTGGGGAATTTTGTTGAGACCCTCTCAAGGTCTGTCTTAATGTTGTTTGTAACTTATTTAACCGCCACATATGCTGGCATTAGACGAAGAGTGGAAGATTTCAGTATGTGGAAGACAATTGTTTTGTCTTTCCTTCGTCTTTTGTTTACGTCAAGTGCGTTTACAAAAGGTTTGAACATGGATTTTTTGACAACCGATGTGGCGCGGTGTGAAAGATCTGCTTGCGACACAGGAGGTTGCGTTTTTGATTCCCGCATTGACACAAATGTTTGTACGACCTAAAAATATTTTACGGGGTTCTGGGTGTTTTCAAAATATTTGTCGATGTGTATTACCTAAGTATCAGACATCTACTACCCATAATGTAAGTTCTGTTTAGCTTAGAACCACATGATGCTGTGTGGATTGTCCGGCATTATTTATTTATTTCCTTAGTTCAAGACAAGCAATAAAGTCCGGTACTTTTGCGACCATTAATGAACCGATGCTGCACGAAACTTCAAATCAAAAGTCGTTTTGTAATCCATGAGACAAGATGATGATTTTTAACCGACTTCAAAAAATTAGGAGAGTTTATTTATCGGATTTATTTTGTGTGTTCACCTATTCCTCTAAAACGTCTGATTTGGAACTGATTTGGTTTTTTAGTTTTATTTTACCCCATGATTTCTTCTTCAAAATCTAACTACACAAAGTCGCTAAGCCAACGAAATGGCATTCTCTTTGGTTTGTCTTTTTGATTTTTCACGCCTTAGACATAGCGCCCCATCATTTTTTGATTAAACCATCATCTGACCAAAGTTTCATAGACTTCGCAAAAAGATCACTGAAATTCATAGCTCAGTTATCGGGTCAGGCGTTCGTTAAAACTTTTAGTTCTTACTTCATCTCGCATCTCATCCCTCACCAGATTTACCGCCAGAGGTCGCTAGAGGGCACAAGTATGATAAAGTTTGTATGAGCTATTGCAAACTGCTGATCCCAAAGATTAGGCTTGAAGGATTAATGTCTGGATGGAAAAGCTAGTCTGAAACTATATTTTTCTTTTCGTGCGCCTACGCTCTTATAGGTAAGCATTATAAGCATATTTCCCAAGATTTTAGACGATTTTGATCTGTTTCTGAATTGTACCTGCCAAGTAGGGATAACTATTAAAGACTAAGCCAATTTTCGCTGGAATTCTTTAAAACTTTAAAGAATGTGATACTGCATTGTTGCGTACATTCTTTCGATGCATTTTTGCAGTAGATTGAGGAGTTAGTTATAAAGAAAATTTCAAAAATCTATCGTGAGTTCTTGATACCCAGTTTGGGTGAATTGAGACTGGAGCACTTCTGGTTCCCACAAAAAAGATGGCGCTACGGCGCACATAGCTGGCAACCTTCTGGACTTAGTGACGGATGCTTTTACAGGCCATACTATTTCTCAAAAAAACGCGATATTTACTTACACTTAGTCATATTAAACGCGATATTTACCATGATTTGATTTGTTTTGAATTTTCCAATCTTTCGGCACAGTTTCACGCGCCTTTACGCATATCAGTAAACTCAAAACAATTCAAATCATGGTAAATATCCTGTTTTAAATGACTTCAGTGTTAGTAACCATGATAGTTAAGTTTTTTCATACTTGTTTTGGCCTGCAAGATCACCCAATCTGACCTGTCTATACTTCTTATTTGGGCTTATTTGAAATATCTGGTGATTTAGATCAAGCCATATACTAGTAGCCCTAAAAGAAAACATGTATTAAGAAATAAGGAAAATATCGAAGGAAAGTTTAAGAGACATCGTCTTCAAACCCCAAGGGTTTGAAGACGATGTCTTGACGATGTAAAAGCATCCGTCACTAAGTCCAGAAGGTTGCCAGCTATGTGCGCCGTAGCGCCATCTTTTTTGTGGTAACCAGAAGTGCTCCAGTCTCAATTCACCCAAACTGGGTATCAAGAACTCACGATAGATTTTTGAAATTTTCTTTATAACTAACTCCTCAATCTACTGCAAAAATGCATCGAAAGAATGTACGCAACAATGCAGTATCACATTCTTTAAAGTTTTAAAGAATTCCAGCGAAAATTGGCTTAGTCTTTAATAGTTATCCCTACTTGGCAGGTACAATTCAGAAACAGATCAAAATCGTCCGATGAAATTTCATTACACAAAATTCTAAAATAAATTAATTCTAGTTTTTGTATTTAAGAAAGAAGTTTTAGCTGAACCAAATATGTAGAGTCATTACTTATGGGCTACCCAGTACATAGAAAATACCCAGTATACATTATAGAGAAATAAACTGAATAAAGTTGGATTCACTTTTTATGCACAGAACACAACCTCTCTCCTAGGGCATTTTATACTCGTAGGTAATAAAGCTCAGAATCCGGAGCAACTTTCAACGCTTCTGATGTTTCAATAGGAGTTAAGCACAATGCTTTACTCTGAACTTTAGCTTTTGCATAGAAAATAAGCGTTTCAGCGCTTAAGATATCTTTCAACTCCATTCAGAAGCCCGAATCTGCCCAACTTATATTCAAAGATTTATGAGAAACTTTCGCAAAGTGTCATTCATTTTGTAACAACGGGCTTTTACGCTACTTTTAGCTGCTTGGTAGACTGAAAAAGCCTGCAAAAAATGACCAAAGTTCCGGTTCTCTGTTACATAATAAAAAGTAAAGATCTGAATATTATACTAGTTTACTACTTGTTTGCAGAGGGCACAAGTCAACATAGACTAAGAGAGAAGGCTCCAAAGAATAAAGCCTTATGAGTTTTATTATCATAGTGTGCATAAGTGATATTTTTAAGAATACATTAAGCAAGTGTCTTTTCATCAATAAGAGGCAGTAAGAAAAGTGCTAATATACACGTTCTTGGTAATTTGTTTTTTATAAAGGGAAGTTAAAATCAATTAGCCTTAGCATCCAATTCTATGGCCAGATTGAAATGTTATTCTAGTACATTATTTTAAATGTGAATGTACTAGCATTCACATAATATAGAAAAAAAACTTGTTTACAAACAAAAAATAGCTGCCATGACTTTTTGAAATCATGTCAATGTGCAGCTATTATTAAACTTAACAATAAACGAAATAGGAGAAACCTACGTTCACACATCCAAAGGTAGGTGATAAACATCTACACAAACTTCAGCCTTTATAATATTAATAGAAATAGAAGCAAAACTTTGTTGATAGAAGTTATATAGTACGGGCCATGAAATTATTACCCGTTCTTATTGAAACTAAAGTTGTTCATGAGATTTATACCTCTGCGTCGGTTGATCAGATATTTATGGAGATGGTAGAAGCTAATCTGCTAATGGTACACTGTAATATTCAAACAGTGTATTATTTTCACAGAGTTTTTCACGATAGCTGTTAATAAGTTTTTATCTCTTTTGTTATAAATTAACTTTGTCAATATCCATCAATTTATTTCTGTCCTGCTGAAAAACTCTCAGCACTGAATTTTTAATAATTAAACGATACACTAAGAGACGGAAAGCTATTTTGCTTGTTGCTGTTTATTTTTTGACTACCAAAAAAACATTAAAAAAAAAAGGTTTTAGTTTATGAAAAAAGGTTTTAAATAAAGGTTTTACTTTACTTTACTTATTATTTGTTTTTTTTCTGTCCTGTTTTTATAGGTATATTTTGGTGTTTTGTAAAGAATTTTTGTAAGTATTGTATTGCTTTTAGGGATCCACACGACTAAATTTACCTCTATATTCATTCCTTATTTCTCTTATTGATGATACACGTTGGCGGCTTCAGACTACCCCGTAAGACTTTCAGAGAAAAGCTTTAATCACCAAAGTTATTAGTTATTCTGTAGATAATTTCATTGTCTTCTTATTTGCATTCCACGGTAACTTATTCGAGAGACAATCCACCTGAAATTGTCTAGCGTAGTAATATAATTGTATTTGCCTAACTGGCTTCCAATTACAAGTCGTTAACTGATGGCAGGGGAAGATTAATGACGTCATCGGTTTAGTTCGAGCTGTTTACGGTTAGCTATAGATACACAAACTTCTTGGTATCTATCCAAAGTCGGCCTCTCCGTTGTCCGTGGTTTGATGAAGATGGAATTGGAAAAACATCGTAACAATTATGAAGCTACGCTCCGGATACATTCCGAATTCGAATAAATTCAAGTTCTATGAAGACAATATTTAGATATTTCAGGGATTTCGTCGCATTAGACAAATAAGGTTGAAAATGGTGATGCGTTTGATTTTAGTTGATACCCTTGCTCGGCAATATGAAAATTATTTTTGCAGCTTTAATTTAAATAAATACTCCAGTTTGTTAGGACTTTTTTTTATTTCTTTAGTTGATAAAATTTCCTTTTATGTGTTATTAAAATTATTAATGGTTTTCACTCAAAATATTGAGCATTTCGAGATGAAAAAGTTTTTTCTTGTTCTTTTTTGTGATTTTATTTTCACGATCCTAGAACGTTTTTATGATTTTTTTTGTATGATTCTTTTTTCTACACATTTGACTATACACTGAATTTTTTTTTGGGCTTGTTATCGAAATCGTTTGCGACGAAAAATTGAACTTTTTACGGTGTCGCTGTTTGGGTAGCAACATAATATGGTAGAAGATATACGTCGTGGTTAGACGGAGTCTGTCCGAAACGATGCACAACGACAAGACATCAAATGTTTGTATGATTTTAGCGTAGGTATCTGTGTCTTCCCCGTAATCCGAGGAAGCCAAAATGCTAGTTAAGCTTTATTTGCAAATTTTTTAGGTAAGTTGTATTAACCCCGTATTGTCCATATCCCTTAATGTAGTGGCCAGACCTTGTTGTGGGAAATGTTATTGTTAATTATTTTTGTTTGTATTTTTTTGCCATGTTTATAATAATTTAAAGAAATAATCTCTCATGGGAGTGACGTGCGATAAAACGCCGTTATAATAAATAAAGATAAAAAACTTATTCGTTCGATTATAGATTATGTAGATCGTGCGATGTAAACTTGTGGTAGCACTGGGCTTTTAAGGTTACCTCAGATTTCGACCATTGAGCCGCACTGGACAAAAATGTGCATTCGTTTATAGATGTAACTAGCTGCGCCCCGCAGCGTCACCCGCGTGGAAATTTATTTATTTGTCAACATCATATTTTATACTTATTATAATAAAATTTATTCTCGAATTACAATTCACTTAAAATGATTACTTAATAACTAATCTAATAAAAACACTATTTTGTCATCAGAAACCTAAATCTTTATTTTTTTACACTTGAGTTTTTATCCTTCTGATCATTATTTACACCAAGACTAGTGCTTATGGTGTCTTTAGTTTTTACACGGGGCGTCGACGATCAACTCGCTCATTACAAGGTAACGATTAACGATATTTAGGGAGGTTCAAATAAATAAATAAAAAAAGAATAATTCCGGACAGTCCACACAGCATCCTCTAGCCCCAACCTAAGCAGAGCTTGTGTTATGGGTACTAAATGCTTCATAAGTGGACAGAATTGCGTGATGGTTGGATTACCGACATCATGATTATTGTTATTGGTAATCATGATTTCGCCTTAAGAGACAAAACTAGATCTGTTAAAAATACGTTACCAATATGCCTATACTTCTATTACTTAAACATTGTACCTCTATTATTTTATTCTATACCAGTTCTATACCGGATTTATATTTTTTCGCCGCCCCATGTACGTACAGAGCCGCTCATTATTAGCTGCACCCCCCCCCCCCCCGGTAGACATACAATTTTATTCAATCGAGTGACCGTCCACTGCAATCTTCCGCCCCCCTAGGACGCTGCCGCCCCTAGGCCGCGGCCTATACGGCCTATTTACAAATCCATATTTACAAATGTGTAAGCTTAGGTAAGTATTATATTATTCTCTAGCATAATGCTAAGTACACTCACCTGAATATTCTTGTATCCAGTTCGCTGCATGATTATCTGAAATCCAGATTAGGTGGTTAATATTCAAATGCAATCTAGCTCGGTTTGCGAACCTATGTCTGGCTTGCTTCAACAGAGGTCGATATGATTACGATAGTAGTTGAGGTAAACCCAGGACTTCGAATGTTTAATTATTACCAACTAGCTTCTGGTAGCGGCTTTACACGCGTTTATCCGGTTATAAATTGGTAACTTATGTTATGTACTATCCTGGAATATCATCTAAGTATAGGTACCCTTTGCAAAATTAATTAACATTCTTTTAGCCTTTTAAGCATGAAATGGAATTAAAAATACAGACGGAAATACATAATTACCTGCAAATTATTAATCACACTTATATTACATGTGCGAAAGTTTGGATGGATGGATGGATGTTTGATACTTCTTCACCCTTAAACAATTGAACGGATCTGCCTGAAATTTTGAATTAATGTAGGTCAGTCTAGAATAAAACAAAGGGTACTTACCACCCCTTAAATAAAAACACATGTCATCAATTTTACGAAGCTTTATAATATAAAAAGGGAAAGTAACTCTGTCTTTTCACGAAAAAGCTGGTGGGTCTTAATGAGTAAGTGGAATTTTACCCCATCAAGGGGATATTTGTACCAAAAATATTTATGAAAGGGATGAAACGGGCCATGGAAGTTTAGTTTCATATAAAAGTTGCAAAATCTCAGTAAATAGGGAATTTTGATTATTTCGAACTGCCAATTTTTTATTGTGTTCAGAAGGACTCATAACAGATAATGTTGAAGCGTTAAAGCGATCATATTTTGGTAAATAAATAAATGACAATGAACTAAAGTGTCATGTACTGTACCTAGTCGCTAGATAAAGCCTAAATAAGTGGCTCGTTTGCTGTGAACTCATTCAACGGAACCCAACGGTGTTGCCATCTTTGCCCAGTGGGAGTCCGCGTTATTGAGTTATAAACTTACCACCCCGTTATGTCGTGGAAATATTTCTCCAAACATTTTTCATTTGTGAAACGCTTTGTCGGGAAACTAATAAATTTGTAGCATCCCCGACACTGCATTTTTGCTGGCTTTGCTCCGCTTTTGTGTTTCAAATCGTGCCACCAATCTTAATCAGAAAACTTTTAGATTAAGCTCATTTATTAGGAATGATCAGCATTGTGCATTTTAAATATGATTGTTTTTTGTTTCATGTTATATCGGAAATGTAAAAAGACCACTGTAAAGGCCTAATTGAAAATGAAAGTTGGCTATGATTATAATATTTCAGAGAAACGCATCTTGATGAATTAAAATAAAATACCTAATTAACACTAGGAATAGAAACTTATTTCTTAAATAAATAATTAAAAGTACTTAGTAGTAGCTAATTGCAGACTGCAGTAGCAACAACAGTCTAGAGGTATCCTCATTGATCCATATCAATACCATTCGGAATTGTCCCTAAGACACAGGCTGCATTACCACGCTATACGGCAATTCTGATGCGCATCGCTCACCAGCACTCGGGTGACGCGTTGCATCGAGCAGACACTCAGATAATTTGTGCAATAAATGATTTTGAACATCAAGTGAATAGGTATAAGTTTCAAATCTGCCTACCCTGTTTTATAAGAAAGCCTATAATTTAATACGGTCAATGAATCCAAAACTCACCTTCATAAGACGATACCTTCTAGAACCTTAAGAAGCCCATGTCATTAATTGAGGAGCGAGTTTACCAACTCAGGTCAGACGCCTAATGGCTTTAATTAATCTCCCTATCTCGGCAAATGAGCGTTTAAAGCACCAGTTTTGAGAAGCCGCATTTATACAGAAAACTGGTTTGCGATTCATAACTTTAAGCGCTCAAGCTGTAAATACATAGAATGTACAAAAGCGCCATGAAAAATGCATAAAAATTATTTTGTTCAACAAGTTGATGTGGTTTTGTACAATTAATTTTAAAGTCCGATTATGATAGGTATTCATCTGCCAGCTAAATTGTTTCAATATTTTATTTTATTCAGTCGCAACCTGCTAGTGGGTTACCCTTGAGGATTTTTTTTCTAAAACCGCTGATAGTCTGAGCCGCTGTTAGATAGTTTTCCGGTTCCGAAAACCTGTTTCCCAGAAAAACTCAACCGCCACTCAGAGCAAGATGCGTATTATGAGAGAAATGGTCTCTAAAACTACTGAAGTGAAAAATGAAACGATGGTTAAATGGAATTTTTATTGGACTTTTTGTCTATATAAAATCATAAAAGCAAGATTATCTTCAGATAGTGGTCATAACTCAGTTTTAAAAACTAAGTCTATTAAGATATTAGTCTGATATTGAAATAAATTTGTAAAGTAATTTTGATATTACTTAGGTTTATTTATTAATAAATATACAATTTATCCCTTTCACTTTAAATTAAGCTGCCTTAATGAGTTTCTTAGAAAACAAAGACATTATTTAACTTTGCACGTAATCCAGTTTATCTCTAGATTAGAACTAAATAGAGCTCGAAGGATTTAGGTATATGACGGTTTAATCCTAGATTTCAAATTTGGAATATCAAGTAAATTATTGGTGGTTTAGAACATTCGTGAATTTAAATTAAATTGGTTTAGAATTTAATCTTAACTGGATTAACACGTTTTAATCTATCGGCGCCATCATCCTTACTAATAGTAAAAACGCGAATGTTTGTATGAATCTGTGGATATATATATATGGATGTTTGTTCTTCTTTCATTCAAAAACTACTGAAAGAATCGGAATGAAATCTTGAATAGACGAGTCAGTTTTAGCCCTGGAATAACAGCTACTTTTCATCCCAAAAATAACTTCCCATAGGTCCCACAAACAGCGTTGAGTCGTTTACATACTAATAACGCGTGCTAAGCCTCGGGCAGTTACTAGTTATAATATACAATGTGATTCTTCGAACCTTGATCAAAAGAAATTTGCGGATACACGACACATATTTATCGGTAAAAATCAAGAAAAAAAAAATTATATGTTATTAATCTCAAAAACAAAGCAGTTTAAATAATTTTTAAAATGAAGACTACTTCATCTGGTTTTTTCTTCGTTTCTTTTTGAGTAAATGGTGTATTTTATTCGAAGTAGTCTCATTTGAAAGCTAGATAGTTTACCTAGCTAATAAAATAAATAAAAAATACAAATACGATACATAAGCGTAGTAAAAACAGTATTTTTTTAGAAATAAGTCAAAAAAAAACGATTTTTATTTTATTTTTTCTCTGTAACTTTAAAACTGGGTAATTAAGGTGTACTTTTTTGAATGTTGTATTAAACTTCATAATTTATTCTACAAATCCTTCAAAAACTGGGGGTCTATCTCTTTCCGTTGTCATGTTATTCACCATTTAAATTAGGTACTTTCTGCCATTTAGATTAAATCAGTTGAGATTCCTGTTGATATCTGTACTTGACTAGTGTTTAAAAAAAATAACATTAATTTTTTTTTATCTCGGTTTTATCGATAAATATGACTCGTGTAACCGCACATTTTCGTTTGATCAAGGTTCGAAAAATCACATTGTATATTATGTAATATACTTATACTAGGTTCAAAGCAAATATTCCCATAACCTAAAACCTTCATAAACCAGCTACTTCTAGGTACTTCAGTAACAGGAAAACTGACCACTAGAAGGTCGATAAGTGGCTTTCACCCTCCAGATTTCCCTTTGATGAGGCTGTAAGCCGCTGTAAGTAATGAACGCATAGTCCACACTTTCATCGGTACAGTTGACCGGAGAGCGTTGAATAAAAAAACCGTTTTTTAAAACCAGTTGATTGAACAAATAGTTTTTCTACAGTTTGTAAGGCAACCGTTTTCTTTTTACCTCAAAACAAGTTTTACAAACAGTTTTTGTACAGTTAACGGGTCAACCGTTTTCTTTTTACCGCAAAACAAGTTGATTCGACGACCGATGTGGTGCGGTAGGCGAAGGTCCGCCTGCGATGCAGGAGATTGCGGGTTCGACTCCCGCCTCGGAACAAATTTGTGTACGATCTGCAGAAATTTGTTCCGTTGGTCTGGGTTTGTTCGTAACTGGTTACAAATCAGTGAAGAAAATTATTTTTACATAACTGGTTACGAATCAGTTAGTTACCAAAGTGGCTGAAGGGGTTTTTTCCATGTATAAAAAAATATCTATCTATGCAGTATATTGTATTAAGTATATCAGTCATCTAGTAGCCATAACACAAGCGCTGCTTAGCTTGTGTCTTAGATGATGCTATGTGGATTGTCCAGCATTATTTATTTATTGTTCGCGAGTCATCAGTTTTCTTTTAGCGCAATAACAATCGATTAAAAAAACAGTTTTCTGCAGTTAGCGGGTCAACCGTTTTCTTTTTACCGCAAAACTAGTTTTTCAACAAACCGTTTTCAAATCGATCTGTGTAGATTGTCCAGAATTAAAATAAATGGGATTACGCATTTTGCTTCCTGCCTTCCCATGGTTGTGGCCCGTATTTTGCAACTGTGTATAAATAGATCTATGGTAAAGGCATGGGAAAAGCTACCCTTGCTTGGAAATGACGCTGCGAAATTCGACCACTGTTTGGTTAAGGTTCGTTTATGCCTTTCCCTACAAATTAACTTGCCTACAAGGCAGGTTTGCTGCCCAAAGTAATTATTGGTAAATCGGAACCAGCAAAGCAAAGCCTGCATGGTTGTGTTAATTGAAGTTCTGGGAATAATCTGAGTGTTTATGTATCTATTCTTTGTTATTTGATCCAAATATTTTACACTTTCACATCGGGTGAAGTTCACTTTTGACGTAAGAGGCGGCGGGTTCGATTCTAGCCACAGGACAAATGTATTTTTTATATATCTAAAGTTATTTGTTCTCCATGGGTGTTTTCTAAGTATCACAACAATTTTCGTGTGTATAAAATTTATTAAGTAAAAATATTATCTTTGGTAATTTAAGTAGTCAAAATAAATTATTGTGATAATACCTTTATTAACAACGAAAATTACAATTAAGGAATAGAAAAAAAATAACATCTAGTATATACAATTGAAACCATTAAACTAACTGCAGACGGTTGCAAACAGTCTAAAGGTAGCTCCATTGATCCATGTCAATACCAGTCGGAAGCGTCCCCAAGACACTGGCTGCATTACCACGCTGTATGGCAATGCTGATGCGTTGCGCCAGATACTCACCAGCTCTCGGGTCACGCGTCGCATGGACCATAAGCTCAGAATTTTTTTATTTTATTTTATTTTATTTTAGATGGAAAACAAACAGCTTAAAAATACTTATTTGAATACAACAGTGGTGGTTAAAACTAAAGCTTAACAGTTTTCACTTGTGGTAGGTATTTAAATATAATAAAAAAAAATATATTATTAATAAATTATTCAATTAATAAATTTTTAAAAAAATATTGTTGTATTTGTATTTTGTATTATCCAGCATTATTCATTACTAGCATGTGCACGCAGTTTCTGAAGCGTTTGTTTGCTATGGAAACATTTCAAGGCTATTTGAATAAGGGATCATATCCATAATTCATACCAGGTTGTCAGAGATTGCTCTTGAGCGATAAGATCGCCAATCGTAGTATAGATTGTTTCTTAATATTTAGTGTGCAACTAAAGAATTTTCTATCTAGTATTTATATCCCATGGGAACTGATTTATGAGTTGAAAAGGAGCCTATGTTTTATTCCAAGTCTAAAACTACATCTGTTCCAAATTTCAGCCCGATTCGTTCAGTAGTTTTCACGTAGTAAGAATTTATTAGTAAGGCTTAACACAAGCCGCCATTCTTTATTTTTACAACTCTCCCCATTACATCTCCCCAATAACGTAGGTAGAGGCACCTATATGAATGTTATATGTATACATATTTCATAACTCTTTCGCAGTAATAAAATTACCTAAGATCAAAGAGGACAGGAAATAAATAATGAAAAATGCTGATCATAAAAAGATGGCAATATCCAAAATGGAAGAAAATAAACGGCTCAGTCGTAGAATAAGGAATAGTGTTTAGGCATGTTTTCTCCATGATTTCTGCAAACGATCATGGGAATTAACCCATATATGCCCAAAAGCACGAAAACGACCCAAACTTTCTTCTCCCGCTTGGATGCCTCGAAATTGAAAATTATTCATAAGAAATTGTGTTTAACGCCATTTACGCATTTTATGATAAAATAGCTAATCACCTGAAGCAAATTTTACATCAAAAAAGCTCAATTTCAGTTGAATAGTTGTGGTGAAAGTTATGACTTGATTTTTATGGCGAAATTTCTGCACCGGCTGAGACAAAACCGTAAGTAACTATTTATTATAAGGATTTTAGTTTCTGTTTTTGAATGATTAGAAAAGTAAATATAATACTCTAGATACGTACGTACAAAATTTTGATAATAATATGTTTTTCACTTTGTTATTAGACCGAATATTTTGATGAGTCACTAACGACCCTCTGGGCAGATATGATACCGAATGTTCTCTTTTTTTCTAAGGTCACGCCGAATTCTATCTAACAATGAAATAGTAGATATCCTGGAAAGTTTGCGTGAAAACGAAGGTCTTTAAAACGTTGAGGTCTATTTAGATATTTATTTAATCTTCCTGACAAATGCTTTGCGAAATTAGCAAAGTTATTTCGTAGTTTAATTATGTGATTCCTAAGCTAGGTATATTGATAATTTTTTTTATTCGGATTACCGAATTTTTGGATTAGGAAGTAATCTTCCTAACTATTGAACATAGGTATTAATACATTAGTAAAAATATAAAACTGGCGTGTAAAAATAACATACTGCGTTTGATTGACCCCTACCTTTTCCACTATTATCAGATAGTTATTTGCCCGCGGGGTCGATAGCGACCCTTCAAAAAAAAGGCACTTTCAGTAACTGAAACTCAAAAAAAAAAAATATGGGTCTTATAATATTCCATTAGCAACAACATATGCAAAAATTATGAAAATCGGAGACCTAAATCTTTCTGGGCATATATGGGTTAAACCGTTTATAAAATTATTGGAAGAGATCGCTTCTAGGCGATAAGCCCAGCCATTTACCACCCAAGTATTATTACATAATACCTATACACTATAATATTTATATACTTATACATTGTATGATATTGTTGTAATGTTCTTTTTTCTGGTGTACAATGAAGCATTTTTGTAATTATTGAGTACTATTTGATAGAAGTCTACTTCGTATTGTGTAAGTAGGTATATTTAATTTTATCGCTTGAAACCTAGGTCAGGCAAAAATTTTAAACAGCCTATATTTAAATAATAAGTACACCTCCTACACTTCGTTGTTTTACAAGTTTTGGAAATAAAATTTATTTTTATTGAAATAGCTTAATAACTGATAACTATTTTATTAGAATATTTAATTCTATGTTTTTATCAAGGACTCAATAACTTACTGTTATATAAGTAGGTATATCAGTCATCTGTAAGTATAACACAAGCTCTGCTTAGCTTGAGACTAGATGGTGATGTGTGGATTTTTCAGCATTATTTACTTCTTGTGAAAATTCAATACTTACTTAAGACACAGATCAACACTATCTCTACGTAATACAGCCCATTATAGAACAAAAATAGCCGTAGAGTGACATAGCAAGCTGAGCGAAGGCAATATCGGAAACTCATTAATAACGTTACAGGGTGTGCCTAATTTCAACGTGACTCTGCCATATTTTCCAAATGGATCAATTTCGCGGACGCTGACGGTACTGCAAACTTACTGATTTGATTCATTTCATTCGTGTTTTGAATTTTAAAATTCTCGATTATATTACTTGCGTATTTTTTCACTTTCAGTCTAGTTTTTAAACCGGTAAAAAAGACGATGTAAATTCGTCGTCGTTTTTTTAAAGTCGGTTATAAAACGGTTTATAAATACAGTCGAATGCGACTGAATTTTTGTGAGTCATTCTTTTCAAGTGAACCGATTTGAAGTGAAACTGATTCTTTTCACCTGGTCCCAGATAAATTTGATTAAATCTGACTAGTGTTTTCGTATTTTCCTTAATATTGCGACTTTTATTGATTTCTACTAAGTATATTGATCAATTTCTCATATTTGCTTTTTAGAGATTTTTTTTTCTACTGAGAAACTTTTCCTTCGGTGCTTCAAGTGCACTCGTCCTTTTTATCAATATAAAAACGTTTACTGGTAAACGTGACAATCATATAATAAATGTATTTTTGAGCACTAAGCAATATATTAATTATATTGTAAACATCCTGTATCTCTCCTCTCCTGTAGCTCTCGCAGTAAGTAGTCAGATCTTATCTCTTAATAGACTTAATTTTCCCTCTTTGATTATTCCTCTTCATCTACTTGTCTCTTGATTTCCTACTCCATTAAAGGTTTGTGACATTACGTGTTCTAAGTTCGGAGCGAACTACTATTAAACAAGATTATCAGTGAAGATGTACATTTTGGATGTCTTTGAGGTCGTATATTAACTGTAGGCACTACGTCACTTCACTACATAGTATAAAACAAAGTCGCTTTTTCTGTCCCTATTTCCCTATATCCCTTTGACTGCTTAAATCTTTAAAACTACGCAACGAATTTTGATGCGGGTTTTTTAATAGGTAGAGTGATTCAAGAGGAAGGTTTATACGTATAATAAAACCGTGCGAAGCCGGGGTGGGTCGCTAGTTATTAATAAGCTATAACAACATTACGGGAAAAACTTACAAGAAATATTATCATAATAACATTGATTACTCAGTATGACTTAAGGTCAGTATGAATTCTCGACGACCGATGTGGCGCGGTGGGCGAGGCTCCGCCTGCGACGCAAGAGGTTGCGGGTTCGATTCCCGCCTGGGAACAAATTTGTGCACGATCTGCAGAAATTTGTTTCGTTGGTCTGGGTGTTTAATATGTATAGAAAAAAATATCTATCTAATATAGTATATTTTTTTTTTTTTTTTTTTTTTTTTTAAAGTAAATATCTTTATTAACAACGAAAATTACAAGCAAGGAATAGAAAAATTACAACTAGTATTTACAATTGAAACCATTGAGCTAATATAGTATATTGTATTATGTATATCAGTCATCTAGTACCCATAACACAAGCTCTGCTTAGCTTGGGGCTAGATGATGCTGTGTGGACTGTCCTAAATTATTTATTTATTTATTTATTCTGAACATTATTAGTTTATTTGTATCGAAGGTCCTACGTAAAACTTTTAAAACTATCATGGTTACACTTAAATCGTAATAAATATGTTGTTCCTTTGTTATAAATAAATAAATAATGCTGCAGAATTCACACAGAGTCATAGTTATAATTTTAATGTTCTCAGCTGAGCAAGTTTATTTATTTTACCCGGAGCAATGAAATGCTAGTTATAAAAGTGAGGCAACTTTAACAATGGCAGATCTTAAATTCTACCGTCCCAAAATATTATTCTAGTTAATTGTTCTTATTTTAAGGAAAATTAACAAAAACACTCCAAATTAGGGAAAATTAATTGAAAGTGTGTCTGTAGGACTCAAAGTAAATACAGTCAAGTAGAAGGTTAAAATTGTAAGGACCCTTTCTATCTTTTATTACCTAGGTAAGGGTCTAAGACTAAATAGGACCTAAGAAATGGACCTAAGGTAGATATAGGTGTGAATAATATCTACTTCGATTTATACATGGGTAACAATATACATGTACTAAGCGAAAAGCTGGGTATTTCTACCCCCCCGGGGAACAACTTTTGTTCAACGACTTTTCTAATTTCGATTGGTATCTCTGAAAAAACTAAAACAAAGTTTTCACATGGCCAGCTGATTTTTTACGAAGTGACAACCCTAAAATCTGCTGTTTCTTATACTTGCGACGATGACCTCAGTATGGTCACAGAATAGATGTAGAAAAGAGTGACAGATTCATATTCTTGAAATAGAAAAACGCCTACAGCATCATTGAGGCAAATTGTCGTAAGTCATGGCTAAAATCACATTTCAATTTGAAGGTTGAGTTACGTGTAGTTAAACATACGAACTAAACTACGCTAACACAGTTATGTCTTTTTCTAACTGTTTGTTCTTTCTTGTGTGTTGATCTAATCATAATAACCTACTGACTGAATACACATTGATGTCCACTACTGAAAAGAGCTGTGAATCTGGCGGGTATTGCCATAATCACTTGGCTGGGGATTGCTGATCAAAGAAACGGTATAAGTAATTCACACAATAAAAATGCTGCCTTTCATTTGGCGAAGCCCCTTGGTCGACTTTTACGACATCCGACATATGACGAGCTGAGTCGCAGGGGTCGGTTAACTTAATTAAAAACTTTACCAAATGACTCTTTCCGTCATTATGTAGTTTGTCTGTCCGTTCTGTACCTACATTAATCTTTGACACTTGTATTTCCACAAAGGAACGCGACTAAATTTTATTGGCTGTAGCACTATGCAAAACCATGGCAACCAGCCAACCGCCAATCATAGACAAGTTAGAGAACCATTCATTCATTCATTGACTGTCGGCATCTATCAACATGCGATACACCCAGTGATGCCAGATCTACCGATTTAGCAGTAGATCTACCTGCTTTTTTAGGCGTCTACCGATCTACTGATTTATTTCAAAAATTTTGTGAAACCTACCTGATTTTCCCGAGCGCCTTCTAAAATTTAGTGAAATCTACCTGATTTTCCCGAGCGCCTTCTAAAATTAGTGAAATCTACCTGATGTCCCGAGCGCCTTCTAAAATTTCGTGAAATCTACCTGATTTTCCCGCGCCTATAGCTCCGTGACTAAATAACCACTTGGCGACCTTTTTTTTTTTTTAGCTGCAATTGTCTGCAAAAATGCAAAGAATCGCTTCCTTTTTACGAATGCACCTAAAAAAAAAAAAGGTCGCCAGCCAAAATGCGAGTCAAAATACTCGCGAAACACAAATACATATGGTACCTCTAGAATTTTCAGTCGTTAATTTCTACCTACTGATTTTTATTCCAATCTACTGATTTCTTACTGAACTTTCTACTGTTTTTTTCAAATTCCATCTGGCAACACTGGATACACCACATGGCGGTGCTGTATTTGCCAAGCGGGCCGAAATATTTTTTAATACGGGTTACGTAATTATTTTAATACCAAAATTTAAAGAAGTTCGTTTGTTTAAAATCATAAAATCAAAAAAAAAAAGCTTAAATCCGTTTTCTACGGGATTTTGTATTAGGTATACCAACTATCAGAATTCACGCAATGTGTATGTGTGTGTAGCAGGTAGGTACCTACATTGTGAAATACCTATGTAAAATAAGACCAGTACCTACCTACGTATTCATACAATTTTCTACCACATACCTATTATTTCACGACTGTGATCCTAATACCTCCTACTCATGTAGCCAACTAGGGATTTATTAAAATTGAAAATGAACCCTAAAAATTATCCATCTTTTCGGCGAACGAAATCAAAAGAATGAATGATGAACTATTTTAGTGTGACCTTCGTCGCGGTGCCGTTTAGTGCTATAATTACAATTTTTATCTTTCGTGCCTAAAAAACAAGTAACTAGGACTTAAGAATACCTTAAGGGTGTGGTGTATGCATCGGAGAGTGTCACAGAGATGAAGAGGCGTGTGTTGGAAGCGTGTGCTTACTTCCATAAAATGTGTGTTGTTTGGAAGAAGGGAGGCATATCGAACCTTACTTACATGCATAGGTATCGATACCTACGTCATGCATGTGTAACTTACTAACTAACTAACCTAACTAGTGCTAAAGTGAGTGAGACATGTTAATGCCTAAAAAGAAACCTACCTTGTGCTGAAGTGTGTGAATTGTCTGTGACTGTGTACCTACAAGTGACCTACCAAAACATACATAAATCCCTTCGTAAGAAGCCATCTAGACAGCTGACAAGCGAGAAAATATGAGGTTTGTAACTTGTACCTACACTTACAACTTTCCTAACTCAGCATTTTAAGATTTTCTCAACACTACCTAGGAACTTACATACTAGCATCTTATTATCACGAATTTATTAGGTCGTCTAGTAATCTCCCGCCATAGCTGAAATCTACGAAGATAAATACCTACCTACATACCTGTAAAGTTAGTAGGTAAGTACAGGTTGCGCGAATAGGGTTGTCACTTTATTTTGGCACTAGGAAATGAAAACTTTTTGTATGGGAAACTGAAAATAGGAATTTTTAATTATCTCCCCCCCACAACTGATCACCATGGGTTCCTGAAACCCCCCCCTTCGGCTTAGTAGGGGTAATATGTTATACCTTGTATTTAAGCAAGAGTATGCTTACCCCGATAACCTCATGTACTAGTACAAAATAGAAAAATAATGCTGGACAATAAATAAATAAATAAATAAATACATAAATAAATAATATGTACAAACATTTGTCCCAAGGCGGAAATCGAACCCTCAAAGTCCTGAGTCGCAGGCAGACCTTCGGCCGCCGTGCCACATCAGCTGTCAAATATCATTTTGACAGCTGTGGAAACCTACCTTTTGCTGATTTTTTCACTAGGCAAAGCCCGTATGGAAGAAATCATGCGTAGGAAAACTTTATGCAAGTCAGTTCAATTGTTGATAATAATATAATAATAATAATAATAATAATTCCGGACAGTCCACACAGCATCATCTAGCCCCAAGCTAAGCAGAGCTTGTGTTATGGGTACTAGATGACTGATATACTTAATACAATATACTACATAGATAGATATTTTTTATTATACATATTAAACATCCAGACCAACGAAACAAATTTCTGCAGATCGTGCACAAATTTGTTCCGCGGCGGGAATCGAACCCGCAACCTCCTGCGTCGCAGGCGGACCTTCGCCCACCGCGCCACATCGGTCGTCCCATAATGATCATGAAGTATATTTATTGATTACCCCATCATCATCATCAGCCTATATTAGTCCACTGCTGAACATATGCCTCTCCTAATGAGCGCCATAGCACCCTGTCTTCAGCTTGCCGCATCCAGCATCTGCCAGCACTTTGATTGATTACCTACTTCAGTTTTATTCATCATCATCATCAGTTTATATTTGTCCACTGCTGGACATATCCCCCCACCTAATGAGCGCCATAGCGCCCTGTCTTCAGCTTGCCGCATCCAGAATCTGCCAGCAGTCTAATTGATTAACTACTTCAGTACTTAATCAAGACTCAAAAGTTTATCAGACACGAGTTTCGTATCTAACAAAAAAATGCATCACTTTCTAGTCATATCAAAGCTTTAATAAAATCAAAGAAATAAAACAATTATGATCCGGGATCCAAACACCACAACACCCACCAAATATTTGCAGACCACGCGATCCCCGCGGCGCAATACATCCCTATTAGCATGTCACCAATGTGATCACCAGCCTATATTAGTCAAAGGCCTCCCCTAATGAGTGCCATAGCGCCCTTGCCGCATCCAGCATCTGCCAGCAGTCTTATTAATACCTAATTCAGTCCCATTATCAAGAGTGAAAAGTTTATCAGACACTAGTTTCGTATCTAACAACACATACATCACATGCTTGTCATGTAATAGAATCAGAGCTTTAATAAAATCAAAGCCGGCAATAAAATAAAATGATCCGGGATCCAAACACCACAACACCCACCCGGGGCAAATATTTGCAGATCATGCTAGCCCCGCGGCCCGGCGGAATACATCAAATGTCCCTATTAGCATGTACCGTTGGCAAAACAAGATAGTTTAAATATAGTTTTATTTTATTTCTGTATGCCTATTTTAAATTTATACTGATGAGAATTGTCATGAAGTAGAGAATTTGAGACACTATTTTGGGCTGCTTTTTATTGGATCATTGCAGCGGAGCTACCTTTAGATTGTTTCCAATAGTCTGAAGTTAGTAATACTAGAGGGAGTTCTAATCTGTTTCTATTCTTGAATTATTTGAAGTGAACATGGCAACATAAAAACTAAGAAAACTTTGAATTTTTTAATAAAACTGGTACTTTTAATGTAAAAAGGTACTTTTTATTTTTATTTTCTACTTTGAAGCTAAAATTCCACTTTCCTATATCATATTTAAGGTATATTCCATGTTCTAAATAATTTAACCGAACCTAACGAAAATAAGAAAAAACAAGACTGTTGAGCTGTTGACTGTTGTATTGTTGTAGTAAAAAGAATCCAATGTACATATCTCTTTTCTTAAACATTTTGCTATCTAATGTTTAATTATTTAAATGCCTGGTCGAAGAGACGTGGGACCTGAGGGTTTTGTGTACGCGCAGTGCATCAGCATTGCCATACAGCGGGGCTTCTGACTGGAATGATATGGATCAATTTAGTCAACTCTAGATTGTTTGACAATGTCTGCAGTTAGTTTAATTGTTTCCACTGTAAGTAATTTAATTTTTTTTAGTATATATTAGTAGTAGTATATTATATTTTTTATTCGTAAAAAAACAGTTAAAAGAACTCATTTTCATTGAAAACTTTACAGTTCAATAATGAGACTGACGACATATACGTTTATAATATTATTCAAGGATAGCGTGCTTAATCTTATGATAGTAAATTAAGTTACTACTAAACATAAAATATTAACTTAAGATTATGTGACATACGCTCTTGAAATAAAATTATCTTTAATAATGACAACAATAGTATACGAGCTTAAGTTAATAAAATAAGTTTCTTTACTTCAAATAATTATCTCAGCTTGTGTTCCCAACTGTACCAACTAACCAGGTACTTCGTGTTGTGACTAATTGCCGTAAACAATTCAGTTCCGAATCATTGTGCCAAATTGATGAGATCTCACGCTGTGTTGCTTTCAAACATGCTACTTGATTCACGTATCTTCTGTTTAAATAAGATAATTCGGAACTTCACCTAGTTCTTTATTTACAAAATAATTACCTACCATACCGTGTTTCATAATATTTTTGTCAAAAGCTTTAGTTAAATGTTTGTCGAGCTCTAAAACTTTTATATTATGTTGCTTGGAGACATTTTTTGTAACATAAAAATTAACCATAAGCAAAAAAGATACTCACATGAATAAAACTACTCAAAAAACACAAACACGAAGCCACCAAGAATCAGTCAGAATCGATGACAAAGAGGATTTAAAATTCAATTTGTACGTCAACGTATCTACGGTGCTACGATACGCTACGCGAGCTACGTAGCTCCAGCGTAGCGGCCGCCCCCGGCGATTTCCACGCTAGACTGACTAGCCGGGCAGCGAATACTTATACCTATTCTCTACTTTCGCTGCAACATAATTCCTACACTTTAAGTACGTAAAAGCCTCGGACTTTTAAGGTTGAAGTAAAAATTCAATTTTTATTGGAGAATTCTCGCTAAGTGCTCAGGTGGAACCTTATAGCCGTTAAGGCCAAATGTTACGGTATTATATTTGCGTCATGGACTAATGGATTTATGACGGTAGAGCGGCCTCATATGGGCTATTTACAGATATTTCTGGGAAAATAAGTTATATTGTTAATAGCAGCCATAGTACTGTGTATTTGATTACGATCACGCTCATAATATCTTGTTTTTAATAAGTTTTCACATTATTCAGTAAAGCCGTAGGTTTAAAAGTCTTATAAGAACTATCGTTCGTTCGTACTGTCTTTACCTTAGTTATGGTTATATGTTATGGATTTTTGTGAAATCGAAATTTCGGTTTTTTTGTTCAAAATAACCGTTATTTTATTCTTCTCGTGCCCGAAATCACAGACGTATCTCTACCGCAATGAAAACTGCTAGTTCCTATCTACATATTACATTTCACTCAAATCCAAAGCTAATGTAAAAACGCCACATCCTCTCGGATATTGCCAATTCCATCCGTTCTCTTTGAATTTATGTTACGGTGGTAACATATCTTTTACAGAAACTTGACTCCCACGCACCACGATAGCTTTACTTCACAACACTGCATTTTTAACCTTGCTGCACTTGCAATAAGATTTCTCCCAGTGTTCGAAAGCCATGTTAACGTAGATGGTAGAGTTTCAAGATTCGACAGGCAAATGAAAACATATAGCCTCACGGGAATTCCCGTACGAATTTTATCAATTGATTTCCTTCATGTATCTTGGGGACGGCGTATGCATAGATTTTTATTTTCTTTGGTTATTCCTGGTTACGTTATGTGCCTTTACGATTTAATACGGTTTCTTTGAGAAGGGTACACGAATGTTTACTTAGTAGCCGTATATTATATTCTGGAAATATTTCCTGTCTCGATACATTCTACTTTCTTTTTCGACAGCAACGCAGGCTGTGGGTTTGATTCCCGTCTCGGCACAAATATTGTACTTACGATCTGCAGATTTTTCTAAAACCTTCGTTTGACCACATCTCACCTATGCTTTTCTTCTTTTATTATTCTTCTTTGGTCACGTAGTCACCAATTGGTGACGACGTGGCCGAAGATGTATCACGAAAATCTAGAAGATACCTATTCTCTCTCTTCTTGAAGAGACTCGGGTTGTAGTTGGCCGGGAAAATAGAAACAGGTGATAGAATATATACTTATATGATACATTTTAAAATTATACAAGTATATCATCATCATCATCATCATCATCAACCTATATTAGTCCACTGCTGGACATAGGCCTCCCCCAATGAGCGCCATAGCGCCCTGTCTTCAGCTTGACGCATCCAGCATCTGCCAGCAGTCTTTCGCAGATCGTCATCCCACCTGGCCGGAGGGCGTCCTACGCTACGTTTACCGAGTCGCGGTCTCACTCAAGAACACGTTTACCCCAACGGTTGTCGGTTCTTCGCGAGATATGGCCGGCCCATTGCCACTTCAGCTTGCTAATTCTTTGAGCTATGTCGATAACTTTGGTTCTCTGTCGGATGTATTCGTTACGAATTCTATCCTTCAGAGAGACTCCGAGCATAGCTCTTTCCATAGCTCGCTGGGCGACTTTGAACTGGTGGACCAGCCCTACCGTGAGTGTCCACGTCTCAGCTCCGTAGGTCATTACGGGTAGGACGCACTGATTGAAAACTTTCGTTTTCAAACATTGCGGTATGGATGAAGAGAAGACTTGACGTAGTTTCCCAAATGCTGCCCAGCCTAGCTGGATCCTCCTCTTGGCCTCCTTCTCAAAATTGTTTTTACCTAGCTGTACAATCTGCCCAAGGTAAGTATACTCGGAAACAATTTCAAGAAGGTGACCATCTACGACGATCGGTCCCGGAACAATGTGCCGGCCGGCCCACTGCCACTTTATCTTTACCACTGCTACTTCTTCGAGCTCCGTCGGATGTATTCGTTACGAATCCTGTCATTCAAAAAAACTGCGAGCATAGCTCTTTCCATAACTCGCTGAGTGACTTTGAAATGGTGGACCAGCCCTACCGTAAGTGTCCACGGCTCAGGTCATTGCGGGAAGGACGCTCTATTGAAAACTTTAGTTTTCAAACATCCCGGTATAGATGACGGGAAGACCTGACGTAGTTTCCCAAATGCAGCCTAGCTGGATTTTCCTTTTGTCCTCCTTCTCAAAATTGTTTTTACCTAACTGCACAATCTGCCCAAGGGAAGTGTACTCGGAAACAATTTCAAGAAGGTGGCCATCTACGACGGTCGGTCCTGCAACAATTTGGGCATTGATCATGACTTTGGTTTTATCCAATTCAAACTAAGACCGATGCATTGCGGGGCTGAGGCTAGGCTGTTCAGCATGTGGGTCAGCTCCTCTAGCGACTCCGCCATTACGATTATATCATCAGCCAAGAAAGAACTGTATGGCTTACAGGTGATTGAGAATGCCATAAGTTGTCATAAGTCTTAAAGACCTTACTGACAGACAGTCTCGCTTGAGCTCTCAGCGTTACTTTGGCGTCTGGCTCTAGATCACTGGAAACTAACCAGAAAGACATATGATGAGAATGGCTTACAGCTGCTCGAGAAGGCTATACGTTGTTTTAAGTCTCGAGAGACCTTTACTGAAAGAGAGTCTCGCTTAAGCTCTCAGCATAGCAGATCGGCTGCGTCTCGATCGCTTGACACCAACCATGAAAGGGATGTACGAGTTACAGCTCATCGAGAACGCCATAATTATGTTGTCACGAGTCTCAGAGACCTTTACTGAAAGAGAGTCTCTCTTGAGCTCTCAGCGTAGCCGCACGGCTGCGTCTCGATTGCTGAAAACCAGCCAAGAAAGAGAAACATGACTTATAGCTGATCGTGAGAGTAATTCATTATTACGCCTCACAAACTTTATTCCAGCATGAGGAGAAAAAGATGATCGACACCAGCAACGATAAGATTTAGCTAGGGATGGCTATGAACGCATACATCAGGAATGTGAGTATTTATTATTAAGAGAAAGGGAGAGAGTAAATAAAATACGACTGCAAGAAACCAAAGAACAACACTGCTCGATACTTGCTCAATAGAATGTAGGTTTAATCTGAAGATTCAGATTATTTACAATACCCTGGATTGAAAAAGAGCGTTTACATATTATTCACCAAGGATTGACTATGCGTCATTTTCATTTATACTTTTTGTGAAGCTCTATGTTGGTTTCTCCCGTGTAGGTCGGCCAACCATTTTATGTCGAACTAGCTGGTGCCCGCGACTTCGTCTGCGCATGATTAGTATTTCGAGTACTCGCGATTTTACTTGCGTAATTCCCTTTCGCGTGGGATTTTCGGGATAAAATAAAGCCTATGTGTTATTCCAGCTTAAAATCGATCTCTGTGCCAAATTCGTCCAAATCCGTTCAGCAGTTTTTGCGTGAAAGAGTAACAAACATCCATCCATCTATCAATCTATCCATCCATCTATCCATTCATACTCACAAACTTTCGCGTTTATCAGTTCAATTGAAAACTGAATTCCGGGATAAAATGTATCCCATGCCCAATCGTCCCGAGTTCCATTCGAATTCATTCACTTCCGTCGTGATGCGTGGTTAAAGAATTTTTCTTTCACCCTCTCTCCCAGGGGAACCTTACCGAATTCCGGGATAAAAAGTATCCCATGTCCTTCCTTGTACTATGAACTCAAATCGTCCCGAGTTTCATTCCAACTCATTAAGCAGTTTCGGCGTGATGCGCGGTAAAGGAATTTTACTTTCATACCCTCTCCCATGAGAACCTTACTGAATTCCGGGATAAAAAGTATCCTATGTCCTTCCTCGTAGTATGACCTATAATCATGGCGAGTTTCATTTAAATCCATCAAGTAGTTTCGGCGTGATGCGCGTTTACGATACAGACAGACAGACAGACAGACAGACAGACATGAATGAAAAAAATTACAGTTTTGGCTTGAGTATTGATAATAGAGTGCCCTCCAAAAAAAAATTTCAAAATATCTTCAATGTACAGAATTGGACCTGTTACAGTTTTATTATAAGTACTAGCTGGTACCCGCGACTTCGTCTGCGCATGATTAGTATTTGGAGTACTCGCGATTTTACTTGCGTAATTCCCTTTCCCGTGGGATTTTCGAGATAAAATAAAGCCTATTTCTTATTCCAGCTTATAATCTATCTCTGTGCCATTTCATCCAGATCAGTTCAGCAGTTTTTGCGTGAAAGAGTAACAAACATCCATCCATCTATCCATTCATACTTACAAACTTTCGCGTTTATCAGTTCAATTCAGTTTGGTTCCCCTGGGCTATACGGGTTTTCAAAAATTTCTCACAGCATCTGAACGACGCGTATACACACGCGTCGTTCAGTGATGCTGTGAGAAATTTTTGAAAACCCGTATACCCCAGGGGAACCTAACTGAATTCCGGGATAAAATGTATCCCATGTCCAATAGTCCCGAGTTCCATTCGAATTCATTCAATTCCGTCGTGATGCGTGGTTAAAGAATTTTTCTTTCACCCTCTCTCCCAGGGAACCTTACCGAATTCCGGGATAAAAAGTATCCCATGTCCTTCCTTGTACTATGAACTCAAATCGTCCCGAGTTTCATTCCAACTCATTAAGCAGTTTCGGCGTGATGCGCGGTAAAGGAATTTTACTTTCATACCCTCTCCCATGAGAACCTTACTGAAATCCGGGATAAAAAGTATCCTATGTCCTTCCTCGTAGTATGGCCTATAATCATGCCGAGTTTCATTTCAATCCATCAAGTAGTTTCGGCGTGATGCGCGTTTACGATACAGACAGACAGACAGACAGACAGACAGACAGACAGACAGACAGACAGACATGAATGAAAAAAATTACAGTTTTGGCTTGAGAATCGATAATAAAGTGCCCTCCAAAAAAAAATTACAAAATATCTTCAATGTACAGAATTGGACCTGTTACAGTTTTATTATAAGTATAGATAGATGTTGTCTTTATAGAAGCATTAAAAGGTATTTCAATCTACAATTATATAATTGAAGGTATAAATAATACCACGCGGACGAAGTCGCGGGCATCAGCTAGTTTTTAAATAAATATGTGTAATTTGTGCTCAGATAAACCTAATATTGGCTTGAAGGCACTGTTAATTAATTTACGTAACAAATTTGAATTCATATAAGTAATGTATATTCTATCTCAAATAAATATTAAATTTTATTTTGTTCTCAAATCACTTAAAAAACTTGTTTTAAAATAAATTCACGCTCACTTTTACTGCCAACAAAAATGCACCCATAAAAGCAACTACATTTTCAAATATATTCGCCCCTAGAATATTAGGTTCAAACAGTTTAGTCAGATCGTATAAAACTTCCAATAATGGTTTTGATAGTCTGTTATTACTACTTACACTGTACCAGTATTTTTATGAGCTCGCCATACTGTAGCTGTAGGGTTAAACCTACGTATCAGCTCAGATTCACATTCTAAAAAGATTTCTTTTGACTTTATCGATATAATTCAAAACTTATTCTGTACGGTTGTGATCTATGGTTAACACTTCTAATGCCAAAGCGCCTTGTCTTCAGCTTTCCGCATCCAGCATCTGCCTTCAGTGAGTAAATATAATGCGTACGTATTATTAATATAATCGTCTATGTTCTGATAAATTGTATATTATTCCATACTAGCTGGTGCCCGCGACTTCGTCTGCGCATGATTAGTATTTGGAGTTCTCGCGATTTTGCTTGCGTAGTTCCCTTTCCCGTGGGATTTTCGGGATAAATTAAAGCCTATTTCTTATTCCAGCTTATAATCTATCTCTGTGCTTAATTTCATCCAGATCCGTTCAGCAGTTTTTGCGTGAAAGAGTAACAAACATCCATCCATCGATCAATCTATCCATCCATCTATCCATTCATACTTACAATCTTTCGCGTTTAGCAGTTCAATTCAGTTTGGTTCCCCTGGGCTATACGGGTTTTCAAAAATTTCTCACAGCATCTGAACGACGCGTACACACGCGTCGTTCAGATGCTGTGAGAAATTTTTAAAACCCGTATAGCCCAGGGGAACCAAACTGAATTCCGGGAAAAAAAGTGTCCCATGTCCTTCCTTGTACTATGAACTCAAATCGTCCCGAGTTTCATTCCAACTCATTCAGCAGTTTCGGCGTGATGCGCGGTAAAGGAATTTTACTTTCATACCCTTTCCCATGAGAACCTTACTGAATTCCGGGATAAAATGTATCCCATGTCCAATCGTCCCGAGTTCCATTCGAATTCATTCACTTCCGTCGTGATGCGTGGTTAAAGAATTTTTCTTTCACCCTCTCTCCCAGGGGAACCTTACCGAATTCCGGGATAAAAAGTATCCCATGTCCTTCCTTGTAGTATGAACTCAAATCGTCCCGAGTTTCATTCCAACTCATTCAGCAGTTTCGGCGTGATGCGCGGTAAAGGAATTTTACTTTCATACCCTCTCCCATGAGAACCTTACTGAATTCCGGGATAAAAAGTATCCTATGTCCTTCCTCGTAGTATGACCTATAATTATGCCGAGTTTCATTTCAATCCTTCAAGTAGTTTCGGCGTGATGCGCGTTTACGATACAGACAGACAGACAGACAGACAGACAGACAGACAGACATGAATGAAAAAAATTACAGTTTTGGCTTGAGTATCAATAATAGAGTGCCCTCCAAAAAAAATTTTCAATATATCTTCAATGTACAGAATTGGACCTGTTACAGTTTTATTATAAGTATAGATTATGAAACAAATGATTATCACTTCATAGTATAAAACAAAGTCCTATGTCCCTATATCCCTTTGAATGCTTAAATCTTTAAAATTACCCAAAGGATTTTGATGCGGTTTTTTTAATAGATAGAGTAATTCAAGAGGAAGGTTTATACGTATAATAAACGTGCAAAGCCGGTGCGGGTCGCTAGAATCATATAAAAGTTTAAGTCCGAAGCTTTGTTTGGGTGGTATTGAAACACCAGTTGGCCGATCGTTACATTCATACTACTCCTTAATTATTATTATCCTGTTTTACTCAGAAGGGTACATAGTCATTATAAATTTGAATTAAGAAAATGATTGTTTTTGGAATTGTTTATCTCTGTGTTTTTATTAATATATATTTTTTATCATATTCGGGTAGGGGCATGTAGAGTAGGAAATTTACGAAACAATGCGTATTTTGAAATTAACATAAAAGGAAGTTAGTTTTAAAATACGTCGTAAGATTTAAAAATACATTTCAAAGGGTATCGTTAGGTCCAAACCTTTACAGAAACTTCTAATATTTTGAAGAATGCCTCCAACGCAAAACTTAAGCTATGCATAGTTTTACAAAATGAGGTTCACAACCTTTCAGTACTATCTGAAAAGCTACTTTACATTTTAATACTTTGGGGTGGTGCATAATGTTTTTGACAAGAATATGAAGATAATTGAAAAAGAAACAATGAACTAAGCGAAGGGCAAGTGAACTAAAGGGTACAGGGGTCAAACAAGTCAGATTTCAAGACCAAGTAAAAACTGACTCAAATGTATTTATGGCTGACATTGCTTGATTTACCCGTAACCATTTACTCCCGTATGACTTACTCAAGTGACTACGAAGGGTTTTCCTATAAACAAAAGTGCTCCTTTATTCATTATATAAGGTTAACTTCAAGCGATTGTTAAGCAGTGTTATGTCTTACTCTGAACAGTGAGAAAGAATTATGTTTTGACTTAACAGACTACTGGATAAAAGAGATAGATTCCGGGTCTTCTTTATTTTTATTCTGTTGGCCCAATAATGTGAATCTAGAACCCGGACACAAGAAACAAAAGCTATTCGTCGACTCATGTAGTCTTTTGTTTTTGGGGTAAAGTGGGCACAGAGCACGAGCAAAGTTCACCCCAAATGCATTTAAACTAAGATCCATAAGATATTACAATAAACTTGCAAAAACGATGACCCAAAAGTGTGTCATAAATCCCGATTGTACCGTGGATAGTGAATAATAAATGACAGCCATAAATCTGGTATGAAAACCGTATAAATCTAAATGGTAGTTCTGCACAGGTTAACCACAGACGGGTCGGATTTACCAACATTACCTGGTGTGGTTTTGATGCCTCGAGTGGGTGGGTAGAGCTTGCAAAATAATTACATGAGCCCTTGTTTCATGCTTGGTACAGGATGCTATTAAATTTGTAACATTTCTTTTCCACTTACATAATAAGGGAAAGTCAGCTTGTAAATTTGTTTTTTGGCTTTTCTTTGTAACTACTGAATATTCTTTCTCTATTTCGAACTTTTTTCTCTCGTGATATCATTGATTAGTTAATTATTGAGATAATCAACTAACCACCGGCTACGTTTGTTCATGTTTCAAGTAAGTAAAATCAAGGAAAGATGCTAGTATTCGACTAAGGGTTTTTTATTATATATTTTTCATTACTTATTAGTTAGTTAGTTCTTCTAATTAATTATTCTTACACTTCTTGTTGCCGGATGGGAGGGCCAAGTCCTACAAATGCAGCTTAGAACCATAGTATCACACCATACCATAGTATAACGAGTATTTTGAAACTTCATTTGTCAAATTCACTTTAGCCGTTTTGAAGTCTGAAGCGTTATAGCTTGCGATACTTTTTAGTACTTCAGGCAAGTACTAAAAAGTATCGCAAGCTATAACGCTGGCAGAAACACTCGAAATACATAACATTACCCATGTTATGTATTTCGAGTGTTTCTGCGGATTGAAACGTTTTTAGAACAACCATTGAAAGTCACAGAAACTTTATCGATCCAACTTTAGGCGGTTTTCAATCACCAAAGTCGATTTCAATCTGTTCTAAATTTAAATTTCCATTTTATTTTCAATTAAGGAAGCAAGTGGGTCTACCTGAAATTCCGTTATCAAAACGTTTCAAACTTAGGCACCTTCCTACCTACTATAGTTGAAGGTACCTTTAGATTAAGATACCTCGAGAGGGCCAGGAGGATTTCCCTTTATTAAGCTGAAAATTTCAAAGCTAAAGGAATTCACGATTAAATTGAATTTAACTCGTCACCTTTCTCCTTTGGAAGCGGACTTTTGTTCAACGATTACATTAAATTCATTATTTTCCCGTTACATTTGGTTCTGGAACTGCTTATGATGACTGGTGAATTGACGACCAATGTGACGCGGCGCTGGGGTTGCGGGTTCGATTCCCGCCTTCGTACAAATGCTTGTAAGATCAGCCAATATTTGTTGAAGTTCTGGGTGTTATTTACGTATAATAGAAAAGTATCATCATAATGTATAGTAGGTACTATCATCAGTCATCTAATACTCGTAACACAAGCTCCGCTTAACTTGGAGCTAGATTATGCTGTGTGTATTGTCCAGCATTATTTTATACACCTACTCTTGTTAAACTAAAAAACTTTTTCTATTTATCTATAAAAATAATAAACAAAGCAAAATACTTTTAAAAGACGGCCATTTTAATGAGAAATGGGTGTGCAAACAAAGAACAAACTAAGAAACGAAACAAATGGCACAAAACCTTTGATGCACTATTTTCCACTCTCCATTATATTTCTCAAGGCCTCGAGGTATCGAGAAAAGTTCTCTTCGCAACAGTAAATAAATGTCATCAAACAGTAGATATTCCTTATTCTGAAATATCCAGTATAGTCGTATTTTGAGATCAGTTTTAACTTAGATTGGGCTGAGCTGACCACATGTTGGAAAGACCAACCACGGAGTAGTTTGTTTTGTATCAAAAGACTTGGGAAACTTGAATTTACATTTTAAAATGGCAAGAAGCCACAACAATTAATATCTATACAATTTTGAGAGTTCAGAACTGAACCGAATAACATTTATTTTAGGCAGTGGTGTATTGTATGTATTCAATTATATTTTTTAGTATCGACGCACTACCCGATAATAAATTTAAAAAAACTTATAACTCATATAAGTCCACCTTTGTATTCTGTTTTCTTATTCAGATTCCGTTTTTAATAGTATGATACCTTCTTGTACAGTAAAGTGTTCATTCATTCATTTTATTTTTTGCCTTGTAAAGAAAACCCTCAGAAAAACTTGTAATAGTTCTGTATATCTACTGTTTAGCTTTATATTTATTCTACTAACTGATAATGTACAAGTTTAGTTTCAAGCGGACCCAGTTATTCCTTTTGTCATCGAAACGAGGAACAAATTACTTGTAAGTTCGCTTATGTCTATCGACCTAACGAATCCAAGTTGCTGACTAAGTTTCTAGAGAAAATTATCTACAACTTTAGTAGTAGGTAAGGTAGAGTTTTATTAGTAGGTAAGTTCTTTATGATAGAGTTCGTTATCATATTCTCACAGGTTGCGTCCGGACATATACCACTAAATAAATACAACCACCTCATGAGGAAGGTTGACTCTGCCAAGTGCTCAGCCTGTGGTGTCACAGAAGACGTTCACCATATATTGGTGGAATGTGTTTGGACTCAGCATATGAGAGATCAATTGATTGCTGATTTTAATTTGAACCTTACAGAGTTAGGTTTAGTTCAAAGAGTACTTTCCACACCACTGTGTGAGGCCGCTAAAGCTTTGTACACAATGGTTTATAATGTCTAAGTATGCGTATGTAATACGGGATTGGCATATTCGCTAAGCGAATAAAATCCCAAACAAAAATAAAAACAGAATAAAAAAAATACTTATCATCATCAAACTCTATCAATCCACTGCTGGACATAAACCTCCCCTAATGAGCGTCATAGCTCTCTGTCTTCAGCTTGCCGCATCCAGCATCTGCCTGCAGTCTGTCGCAGATCGTCATCACACCAGGCCGGAGGGCGTCCTATATTATGTTTACCGAGTCGCATTCTCCACTTAAGAACACATTGACCCCAAGAGCCCGAAGACCTCCGAGTTTGTTATATGACGTATAACTTCCTACTTAGATTTAGATCTTTTACACGTTGAATTTAAAATGTCACTTTAAAATATAGGTTTAATGTTTCGTTAGTCTTAGCGATCAACTGCATAACAATCTTTGATTTATTTCATTGCAAAATTCTTTATTAAAACTTCAGGTACCTATTACAGTATGAACCTAAGCTAGTGTAGTGTACATTTTGATCCTAACTGTACAAACAATGTTATCGTTTAGCGTTTATCATTTAACTTGTACATAAAAACTTATTGATGATTGATGATTATAAGAAAAAAAAGAAAAGGCGAACTCTATGCACGGCAACTATGTTGTCAATAATATGGTTTATAGTTGGATACGTAAGCTTTAGAGATAGCATTTACGTTTTATAAACTTTGCTTCAACAAGCCCATGTAAGTACCGTAATAAAACCGGCACCTTAATATCTACACTAACTTCGAAAGGAAGTCAGTTCAATTTAAATGCATCAATGAAAAGAAACTCATTGAAACGATTTTGTATTTATTCTAGTCTTTTGAAACCCAAAACCTCTATGGCTTAGTTAGTGCATTCAGAATTTCAGGAAACCATTCATTTCTTCACTACATTAACCTATTTCAATGAAAACCTCGGCTTACCTCGGAAACACCGATAATTACAGTGTTTCTCAGTAACAAAACGAAAAAAAAATTCTTTCACAGCTAAATGTTGACCTGTCAAAGTTGTACTCGTTTAGAAGAATAAATAAAACTATTGTAAGGCTGTAATATCTACTACAAAAAGTAATTCCTTTCTTTATAATATCTAACACAGTTTGATTAGGAAAAGAGTTTTCGAAAGCTCGACGGAATTCAAACTCTATCTCGCTTAAACGTATAAAAAAAGAATGAGAGAAATACAATATTCGGTAAAAAAATCCTCCGTCAATCTCTCAAAATATTTAGAACCAGAAATCTAGTTTTTATAAAGAAATAAAGTTTCTAGTAGCCTAAAAGTATGAAACAGTTCAATCGTTGCCCGTCAAATTATGAAAATTAGTTCCTTTCTGGCCGGTAGAGGCGCTGCAAGGCGTAGAATAAGAGGAAAGGCATAAAAAAACCGCTATCGTAATTTTATATATAACCAGAAACAAATGTACAAAGAATTCTGTTAGGCGCTTAGTTGCAGAAACGAAAACGATAAAAGTTTTTGTAAACTATTTACCACTCTAAGGAAACTGTTACCGTTGTAGGTTACAAGTTACAACACTGATAGCATATAAATACCGGTACCAAAACAAAAGCTCGGAAATCGTTTGCAACTGTGAAGGAACTAAGAAGTCGGACTAGTAATACCCTGCGACTTCGTCTGTATAAATAGATATTTTAACCAAAAATATTTGCAATATTTTTATTAACACACCCCTCCATTCTAATTGGAATACCTTCCCAATTTGAATTCGCTGAAACAATTCAGTTTGGATTTTAATAACCTTGATAACGACGACACGCTCAAGTTTTAATAAACTTGAAATTTTTAAGTTGTAATAATACCTCTAGTAACATTTTCGCTTCCAAACTAATTTAGATTAGAAGCGTAATTTTTTTTTGAATCATTTAAACTAGGAGCTTTGAACTATGTTTTTCTAACTTTAGAAATCTGGCTAAATCCAAATTAAGTAATAAGTAGTTTTTAGTGTAACAAATTGGTACCGTGCCTTTGTTCAGGAAAGTTTCAGAAAATGCTGAAACCTGTTTTTATGAAAGAAGAACCTACTTGCTAAGGAAGTAAAGAATTAGGATTGCAGGTAAACATTGATAACTTCTTTATTTCAGCTGAAAATATTTCAGATTGTAAGTAGAGTAATTCCATTTTCTGCCGTGTCGTTTTGACCAAAACTTTTTTAATAAAACCCACCTTTCGCTTACTTACGTAACGGCATAAATTTCCAAAGGATATGGCTATTTAAAAAGGGGCGAATAGGTAATTTATGTTCATACCTACAGCCACCTACATAATATTGGTTCGAATTACGGTTGCGTCCAAACTTTTTCAGATTACGGAACGTTATACAGGGTGTGAATATATACATAAACATTCGCGACTGCTAAATCTTATTAAGGTATTTTATGTTGATTTTGTGGTTCGTTGAATGTTTGTGGAGCGCTTTTTACATATTTTATCAGCAAAGTAAAATCCTTTTCAAGTTTTTACAGATATTCTTGTTGAAATAAGGAACTGAGGCAATTTGAACTCTTGTATGACGTAAGGTTGTAAAACTTTAATATAATCTCCATTTTTAAGATTTGTACTTTATTTTAGATTGTACCTATAGGTATTTGAGTTTCGCTACATTATAACGTAATTAAACTCAAAATATTGACGATACTTTTATAAATAAGATTCAGCAATAATTATTCTTCTAAAAACGATGCGAAACAACAAAATATCCATTTCAGAGCTTCATTAGAGTCAAATTCCCATTTGGATCAAAATAATATTTCCAACAAACTTATTAATTAGTGCTCGATAAAGTTTCTGCTATTGGATTAAAACACAAAGCATGATTTTCCTACTAAGCGTGGAATGGGGAATGAAAAACAACGCTTTTTGTATGATAGTTTGTGTATCCTATCTACAAAATCTACATTATGTTTCACGGACACTCGTATATAAATAAATATATTTCTATTAATCAACAAACCTGTATATGAAGATTTGTGATTACAGTAGAAGTTTCAAAAAAACAGAGAAAGAAGCCGCTGACTTTATTTGGTACCCTTAGTTGCCCCTTCCGACATCCATAGGATAAGTTGAAATGGCCAATTCTTTCGCCATGTGACATGACAGGCTAAAATGGGTGGTACCATCGTCCTTGGTGATGATAATGGTAGAGGACGAGAAGATGACGCTTTTTAGTTGGTAAGTAGGTAAGCTTTTAAGTAGTTTAGTATTTCCTAAAAGCTTGTTCTCACTTGTCGTCTGACGAATCCGGGTTTTAATCGGATGGTTAAGTGGCGTAATATTTTGTATGACGCTATTCACACTCGTTGGAACTGATTATGTGTGAGTAAGAGACCTCGGGTGTTTTGTCAGTCCTCTACGCTGAAAAAATCGAGTCGGGTCGTGCTCGCCTATGACTTAGTATAGAGCTGTTCACATTGGTCGGATGACGGAGCCGAAGACTCTCTTTATATAAAAAATACATCACAAGAAGAACTTTGTCGACGACGTCCATCATGTAGAGTCGTCTCGCGTAGAGTTTTAAAAATTGACACCATCTTTGACCGTGGCCGATAACCGATTATAAACCGTTAATGTGAACAGAAGTTCCGACATCCGAATAATATACGGATCGAATTGACTACAAGTGGAAACGAGCTTTTAGTAAATACTTACCTACATAATAGCACATTTTTAGTTCACTCGAGTGAGAAAATAACACGTAAAAATAGAGTGCTAAAACCATGTCTCGTAAGCGTCGCAGGTAATAAATTGCATCAAACAAAACTGGCGTCCCTGGAGACTGGAGTTTGTGCTTTATTCAGTTAAAAGTTTTTAACACTATTGCCGAAGCTTTAGGTTGCAAGTCGCGTGAGTTTAAATTTTATGTTTTTCACATCTGAAATAAACAAACATTTCTGGTTTGGTAATTAATTACTCGTTCTTTTTTAAGGTTTCTATTGCGATCCCAATCCACGTGTCCAGCGCAGGGTTTATTGTAGGTATATACTTATCCTGATCAGAGACATTATGGTACTTATTAGGGAAGATATAGATCTAGACTTGTTGATGTTGAGGCTTTCCTAAGGATTGATCAACTTTGTCATTCCAAAGGAAACTACAAATAACCCAAACAAAGGTGTTTAACTAGGACTTTTAGCCATCAATATCCATGCCGAATAGCACTGCCATTGACGGATTTAAAAAGCTTCATTATTTCCATTCTTCACGAATACCCGTCGCAAATAGTATCAAACAGTATTCAAGGCTTAACCTGGTTTCCGGAGTTCTTTGTCGTCGTGCCAACTTTGAACTCTATTTGTTCGGCAAAGCCCTTTTTAATGGTGATGGATACCTAATGAGAGAAGTGGTAAACAGTTTTCTGCGATCGTATATTTTGAAATTGAAATTGAAAATTTATTTATTCAGACATTATACATCCATTTTGTTAGTAGCACAGTATAAATTTGAAAATGGTTAGTAGGTACACAAAATTACAAATAATAATAAATCAATTAATTAATTCATAATTTCAATTGTGATGTCATGATAGTAATTTTAATTTTAAATGTCAACTTATTTTGTCACGAGTGAGGCGAGCGGCCGATGTTGATTTACAACCCAGTGACTCATGATGCCAGAATTGAAATTAAAACTATCAGTCACAATTGCAAGTAAGCTGTGGGTGCCGGCGCACGTGCGGCGCATCAGGGACGCGATCCTTTTGCGGACAATTGACTGCATGTCATCAACATGTGCATCCGCAAACATTCCTGATGCGCTACAGAACCTCTATTTGCGATGGATGATTTATTATCACGTCTATACACTTATATTTTAATGAAACTATTAACAAATATTTTACTAGTAAGCATATATTTTTGCAAAATTTTGAAATATGTTTTTCACAAGGTTTTCCGAGAACATGTGACAAAAACTCAGACTAGATAAAAAAGAAAATGTTATAAAAATAAAGATTCGACTCATCCGTAGAACAAAGTCCTATCTGCAGAGTTGATGGTTTTCAGTAGACGTTAGAGAAGTTGTTGACATGTGTAACTCTTAAACGGTGAGACTTCTCATTCAGAATTTTTGGTATGTTGTTACAATGCCCTAGCCTAGTTAAACGCTTTTTAGTGTATATTTATTTTCCTTTTATTTCCGGAGATAGTGAGTCCTATATTAACGTAGGACGTTTTACGGCGGAACAGCGGCGGTCTGTTGTGAAGATAGAACGTTGTTTTACGGAAACCTCTTAGCAAAATGACGTTTTATATTAACATGGGTCGTTTTTTGTTGGAGTTATCTATTCCGTAAGAGTCCTATGTGGATAACTACCTTAAAATTTTGTAATTAAATTATAACTTCTAAGTACTAAAATCGTTTACTAAGTTAAAAAGTTATCAAAATAAGTAATAAAGCCAATATATGGCATGATTTAGAACAAAAAACACGTCATTTAAAATTCAGCTCATAGAATATTTGCAGGGCTATTATCATCTCCTTATTAGAAACATGCTGAAGATGCGCATGAATAAATTTTAGACTAAGGTGCGAGATGTAAATATCTTCATGTGGTGATAAATATTTACGTGGATTTATCAGTTTAGCTAAGACTACGTACGACGATAAGTTTATGACGAACTCTGTGGGGCAGCTGGCGAAGGTCTCCCTGCGACGCTCGAGGTTGCTGGTTCGATTTCCACCTTGGGTCATATATGATACTTGTTCAGGATGTTCAGGCTATTTTCTATATATAATATAGATAAAATAAAAAAATATACCTACGTAAGGGCGTAGGCTGCCTTCAGATTTTAAATTGACAATGAAATAATAAAGACTAAATAATACTAATTATATAATGTAATGTAATGATACTAATAATGTACTAAAAACAGACTTTATACCTACGTAAGTAGTATAATTATTTGAGTATAACAGTTATCAAGTACCCATAATACAAGCAATGCTTGGGGCTAGATGATTTTGTGTGAATAATTGTCCATTTATATTTATTTTTTAGACATGTTACCTGTTTCTGACCTTGTTACCATTTTGTCATACGATAAAGTATTTTAAGTTTTAACTATTACGCCAACAAGTCAGTTTTCGGTTAACGTGCAGTTTAATTGTCAAGTTTCAAAACTCACCTAGGGCAAAACGATACTGATTCGTAATATTATAAATAATCAAAGTAAATATTTAACAAAACATGCAGATAGTTGTGTAAACTTCGCACGTTAGTTACCTCATTCAAAACACATACAAAAATAACAAAACTTATATTATATTATTTAATCACTTATTTATACTGAAATATAATTTAGAAAAACAATTAAAAACCAAATTAAGCACTTATTACAATAATTGAACATTGTTTCGCTCAATCAGTGCGCAGAATTTAGGTCATAAATTGATCAGCAAAACATAATATTGCTTGTTTAGGCTTGGTTAGGTCATCATCCCAGTCTTCTTTTCCTTATCTTAATGAAATTCCGCTCCATGGATCGGTCTCATAGTTGCCAAAAAAAATTATAAAGCTAACCGCTGTTTGCTTTCAACACAGGGCATTTGTCAGCGGCATTTGCATGTTGGCCTGATGGTTTTTTCATCTACGGCTTTTTTTTTCTCCTAACAAATTTTTACCTTAATTCAAGGCATTCATTCATTAGCATTCAACGTCTGTCTGTTTTTAGAAGCCACGTTGCGATCAGGATATCATTGTGGAGATGCAAGCGACAGGTACATAGGTTAAAATAACTATTGGAATTCGATGATGCCCGCAGAAGTTTTTAGTAAAACTGTACCGCAAATGCTGGTGAAGTAATCAGTGATTACTTCACCAGTATTTAATCACATTGATTGTCCACATGATTAGGACGGAATACGCAGGTAGCAGACCGAATAAATAAATAAATAATAAATAATGCTGGACAATCCACACAGCACCATCTAGCCCCAAAGTAAGCTACTCAAAGCTTGTGTTATGGGTACTAGATAACTGATATATTTAATACATTATATACATAGATAGATATTTTTTATTATAAATATTAAACACCCAGACCAACGAAACAAATTTCTGCAGATCGTGCACAAATTTGTTCCGAGGCGGGAATCGAACCCGCAACCTCCTGCGTCGCAGGCGGACCTTCGCCCACCGCGCCACATCGGTCGTCAAAATATAAGACGGCATAGATATGTTGTTGGCAATGCCTTCCAGTTAAGAAAATTCATAATTAATACAGCTTGATGAGTTAAAATTTTATCACCACAGATCTACCCTGGTTAATTTTGAACTGTATAAAATTTACTGGGGTACATCTGTGGTGAGAAACTTGTAACTCTTAATGCTATATTAATGGTGAATTTTTGTAACTAGAATGAATTTTCAAAGAAAATATACTAACTTCATTGATTTAAACGTTCATGGCTGAGGTATTAGACACAACATTCGGTATTGAGCTATCGCAGGTAATTTTATCGGTCCACTATCTCATGCAGAATTTAATCCTGATCATATTAGCTAGTTTTTCCTGCACCTGGGAGCAAAGGCGACGTTTTTTTGGTATCATGCGGCTATTATCAACATTCACAACTGGAATTGAAAAAAAAACTTAATATTTTTGTAGTTATGTATAAAATACTTTCATATATTATGTGTACTGAAAAATAATGTACTTAGCAATATATAACACTAATTTGAAATAAAAAAAATTCAATATTTAATGATGTTTTTTTATGAACAACGTCCTAAATGATTTCATTATCCCAGAAACAACGTTCTATCTTAACATCGAACCGACAAATCGTCTAACAGATTCCGAAAAAAAACGTCCTATAGTCATATGAAACCCTAAGAAGCTCAATAGTGTTCGCATAAAATGGTCCTAACGTATCATATGACTTAAATTTTTTACTGTTAATTATTGAAGAAAAAATGATTATTCCTTTGAATATGCACTACGCCAAAGAATTTCTGTACAAAAAATGCGTTGCACGAGCTCTCCATCAAAAAACGTCCTATTTAAACATTGAACGCCTGCTACCTAAAACCGAGATAAAAAAGCAATTTCTATATTTAAATTTAATGTATATTAAACCTATAAAAAACACATCGCAACACTTTCTCTTTTCCTATCTCCAACGAACAACGTCCGGACTGACGAAAGGACCGAACGCTAGCGCCGCGCGCCGCACCCGCGTGCCGTTGCATGATCACTTAGAACGTTGTTTTGCGGATTTGATGTCAGTTAGGACGTTGTTCGATTTTATATCTCGGAAACTAATTAAGATACAAAAATTTTAAAAACGTACTTCTGTAGAGCTTGTTCTTCTTATCTCGTTTCGCCATTAAAATCATTTTTGGTCTATGATCACATAGAACTATGTTCTACGGATAAGTCGAATGCAACATAGCTACAATAAACGAAATATTTGTTATACACAAAAGCCTTATATGTCTGTAGTTTACTTATTTCTTTTAAATCCATCTACAAACTATAATTAATATGCCTATGTACCCATCTTGAGCCCGAAATATTAGCATTTAGCCTACAGACAACTAGGATATTAAAGCAAAACAGGTAAAAGCCAAAAATCCTCGGTTAATAAACAAAGCCGTTAAAATACCGATCAGGATACCCGAGCTCTCATTTTCGGCGAGAAAAAACGCGCATAGCGTTAAGTAGCATCTTTGACCACAATAAAGGAGACAACCAGATGATAGAATCGAATGAGAGACTGAGAGTCTCAGTCGCAGTCTCTCATTCATTCATTCATTTTTATTTATTTATTGAATAAATAAAATAAAATATACTCGAATGAGAGACTTAGAGAGAGTATGAGATTTATTAATATACAACTTTATTGCACTAGCTAGAGTAAAGGGTGGGCTTAATGCCGAAATATTTTCTACCTGCCAATTTTTCCAAAGTTAATCCTATTTGATTTCTAATAAATCACTACATAGTATAAAACAAAGCCACTTCCCGCTGTCTGTCTGTCTGTTCCTTTCATCATCATCATCAGCCTGTATTAGTCCACAGCTGGACATAGGCCTCTCCTAATGAGCGCCCTATCTTCAGCTTTCCGCATGTCTGTCCCTGTGTATGTATCTTTAAAACAACGTAACGGATTTTAATGCGCTTTTTTAATAGATAGAGCCATTCAAGAGGAAGGTTTGTTAGGGAAAATCAGTTGGCTGAATTGGGGACTCTCTCCTACTAGCTCGCGTAGACAGTCGGCACCTTCCAACTCAGATGGATCCACCGATGTTTAGCCTAGACACTGGAGCTTCCACAGGTGCTGGTTTGGCCTGATTTTCCGATTGGTGTATTAGGGACACAAGAGTTGAAGGAAGGACTGTAATTCACACCGCAACTGGACTGTATTATCGCTAGGGTGCGTCGCTGTGTATCTTCGAGGACTCTGAGGTAGCCCGCTCGATGACCACACTTTAATCCCACTCTTTTATCCCACACTTTAATCTCACTTTTTAATCCCGCACTTAAATCCCACTTCTTAATCCCACACTTTAATCCCACTTCTGAATCCCACACTTTAATCCCACACTTTAATCCCACACTTTAATCCCACACTTTTTAATCCCACTTTTTAATCTTTAGGAAAATTACTGAACTGATCGGTCTGAAATTTTGAATAGACCTAGGTATTTCTAGCCCTGTAATAGCACAAAGGCTTCTTTTTAGCAGGTCACGTGAGGGGCTTGTCCATGAATTAGCCAATTAGAGAAGCAGTTACCAAATGTTAAGATCCTATCCTCATAATTGTGCATACTTTGAAATTGACAAGTTACTACGCTTAAACCTCATCCGTGCGAAGCCAGGACTGGTCGTTAATACTTAATAAGTAGCAAACGAGTCTACTGCTGATCATCCACACCGTGCCATAATTTTCCCTTTAAATAGGAATTATATCCGCGAGCCTCTTTATTGCGAAATTGCTGTAAAAAGACTGCTAATGACGTCATTTCAGAAGTCCTGGAATACAAACTGCCATTAGGTCTTTCGAATTGCAAAAAGTGATTATAGTCATACCTTGAAATCAACTGGAACATTACAAAACAAAATGGGACTAAAACATGGGACAAAACTGCTAGCACGGCCGGATGATGAGGTCATTTAGCGCATTTAAAAAAGAATATTCTATAATTAAATGTTGTCACATGTTGGCCATTTTGATTATGGTCAATAGCTAGTAGCACAATCACTCCTATCGCGTCGGTGACTTAGCACGCGCTTTTCCTGGACCTATTTATGTGAGTTTTATAAAATAAATTTCAAATTCCCAGAACATTATTTATGTAGTTAGTCGGAATCAATAAAATATTAAATATTAAGGTTAACTCAAAACCTACCAACCAGATCTTGATCAAATTGATATTGCACTACGGGGCTACACAATAGGTTGAAGGTTCGACTCCCGCCTGGGGACAATTATGTGTATCATTTACAAATACCTGTTTTGGGTTTTGGGTGTTTTCTATGTATTAAATAAATATCTATCTTTGTAATGTATTGTTTTTAGTATATCAGTAGCTAGTACCCATAACACAAGCTTAGCTTAGCCTGTGGCTAGAAATGATGCTGTGTGGATGGTCGAGGATTATTTATTTATTAGTCGTAGGTAATATTAGTTAAAAGTTTCTGTCCAAGGCTACGCGTTCTTTTTTCCGGGATAAAAAGTAGCCTTTATCCTTTCCCGGGATACCATTTATCTCCATGTCAAATTGTATTAAGTTCAGCAGTTTTGGAATGAAAAGAAACACGCCTAAACGAACCATATAGGTTGAAAGATATTTATTCTCAAAAAAGACAGTCACTTACATGAGAACAGTATTTAGTGTAAACAAAAGATAAAAGTAAGTTAGGAAAGATTGTTCGGTTTTTAGGTAATTACTTGACTACACAGTCGTTAACAAATTAAAAAGTTGTGGGTACTTATACAATACAAATCAATTAGAATTTATGATACTGGCCAATTTTCCTTTACAAAGCTAGCCAGTTTAGTTTTGAATATATGAATCGAATTAACATTTTTTAGTATTTCGGGTAGTTTGTTATAAAGTTGTGCTCCTTCAAAAGTAAACATTTTTTTGCCGTAATTCGTTCTGACTTTGGGCAAAACCAGATAACTAGCTCGACGAGTGTTACGTTTTGTCACTTGTTTTGATTTAATGAACGATATGTTAGAATGAATGGAATTTTTGGTGATTTTGTGAACTAGAATGCATGAATTATAGATGTACATTTGGTTAACCAACCATATTATATTTTTATCATTATATTATAGGTACTATTTATCAACACACAAAATCGAAAAAAAATGCAAATAATAACTTACAAAATCGAAACGAAATGCTGAAAGCATTATTGCAAATATTTATTTGACTATGTACACATAAAGCTAAAAGCATAAGAATAATTGCGAGACGAAATTAATACTGACAAAGAGGAAATACATTCAATACACTTACGGTTTTCGATTTCCGTAACCAACAAACTACAATCCGAGGACCATTTGGAATAGAGTTGGCTCCAACCACAAAAAATATTTAATAGATATCGATGATACTTACAATTGACTCTTTCGCGTTTTTGAGATTTTATTTCAGTTAGATTAAATAATCTGAATTTCAGGAACTGGAAATTAAGGTTCTTTGTTATCAAGTGCCATCTCACGTTTATCTGATTTACTGCTAAAAATGCCAAAATATTCTGTTTAGCTTAGGGCTAGATAGATCCAAGCTACACCGAACATGGCTTTTACTCAGCTTGAAAGGTGGTCTACATCGTAACCTGTGAGTGTATTCATAGCAAAGACGTCAGTGCAGATCACAGAAGCGGTGAACTTAGTATAAGAATTAAATCGTATCATTTTATCGATAAGTTTTCCCAAACTACACAATAACATGGACATCTCTATAAGACATTATTATCTATCTAAACAAGCACTCTATCACAGTGAAGACAATAAAATATGCATTCGATTCGACCTCACATACGCCATTATGCCCGAAGGACTCATGAGTCCCGTATAGGAGAAATGCTTTTATTGCCCTGTTTATGGCATACAGCTTTGATGTAAATAACTATCTTCAAGATGAACCTATCTGATTAAATAAAAAGGTTAATCATTGTATATTAGCTATATTTGTTTACTGTACTGTACTTTGTACTTGTTTCTGATTATTTGGTGTGCAATAAAGTATTATTGTATTGTATTGATAATCTTTATAGCAATCGGCAGACACGAATATAATTAATCCTCTGCAGAAACTTAAACGAAACTTTTCTCATGACTTTTGGAAAATTGTTTCTATGACATGCATGATTTTTTTAATGAGTATTGACATTGACTAAAATCCTAATCTATATACATATAATAAAATCGTAGAGGTCGAATTCCTGTACAATGAAAAAAAATGTCCTAAACCGAGTCAGGGAGATGTAAGAAGTATAATAAAACTAATTTGGTGTTATTAAAATTTTTTTGTTTCTCTGTTTGTCTGTTTGTACGGGATAAACTCCGAAACTACTGGACCGATTGTTATGAATTTTCGTATGGTGGTAGCTAATATCCCTGGTCAACATATAGGATACTTTTTATCCCGATAAATTAAAGAGGTCCCGTGGGATGGCTAAAAAACTTTAATTGAGTAAGTTCTGAATACTGATACTGCCATTATCATGTTATTTAATATCTATATATATAACTTCTTTTTACTATAACTTCTTTTTACTAATCGCATATGAAAGTATACATACGGTACCTATACCAACACTGCACAGCAGCCTTTGTGATTCACTGCTGAATCACAAAGGCTGCCTGTCGCGCGGGCTCAGAACGCGCGAGCGGGCTATTGCGGATGGATGGTCATGACTCAAAGATATAAAAAAATAATTTGTATTCTATGAGTAACAGCAATATTTTTTGTTGGATTCACATCATTATCAGCCTATTTTAGTTCACTGTTGGACATAGGCCTCCCCTAATGAGCACCATAGCGCCCTGTCTTTAGCTTGCCGCATCCAGCATCTGCCAGCAGTATTTCGCAGATCGTCATCCCACCTGGCCGGAGGGCATCCTACACTACGTTGGCCAAGTTGCGGTCTCCACTCAAGAGCACTTTTACGAAAACGTTTGTCGGTTTCTCGCAAGATATGGCCGGCACACTGTTATTCAGCTTGCTAATTCTTTGAACTGTGTCGATAACTTTGGTTCTCTGTCGGATGTATTCATTACGAATCATATCCTTCAGAAAACCACTTCACATAGCTCTTTCATATAGGCTCGCTGAGCGACTTTGAACTGGTGTATCAGCCTTACCGTGAGTGTTCATGTCTCAGCTCCGTAGGTCTGTTGGATTCAAAGTCTTATTTGTACACAATGCCAAGAAAAAGATCGAGTCTCTCTCAGTACTTACTCAAGAGAAGCCAAAAAGTTAAGATGCCAAGAATCTAATGAAGATCGTGAGGCGAGACTTTCTGCGGCTCGAGAACGCCAGTCAGTATGGAAAGTCCTTCTCAACAATAAGCCCGACTAAGAGCTGATCTTGAACGTCATACGTTTTCTCAGAAAGTAGTGAGGCAAGGACTACGCTCGAGTCTCAGAATCATTCACTGGAAGAGAGGCACGCTTGAGCTCTCAGCGTAGACACACGGCTGCGTCTCGATTGCTGGAAACCAGTGAAGAAAGAGATGCACGAATTACAGCTGATCGAGAACACCATACGTTGTCACGAGTCTCAAAGACCTTTACTGAAAGATAGTCTCGCTTGAGCTCTCAGTGTGACTTGAGCTGCACGGCTGCGTCTTATCATCATGATCAACCTATGTTACCTATGCTATCAACCCATGCTTTCAACCTATGCTACGTCCACTGCTGGATATAGGCCTCCCCTAATAAGTGCCGTAGCGCCCTGTCTTCAGCTTGCCGCATCCAGCATCTGCCTGCAGTCTTTCGCAGATCATCATCCCGTCTGGCCGGAGGGCGTCCTGCATTAAGTTTGCCAAGTCGCGGTATCCATTCAAGAACACATTTACCACAACGGTTGTCGGTTCTTCGTGTTATATGGCCGGCCCACTGCCACTTCAGCTTGCTAATTCTTTGAGCTATGTCGATAACGTTGGTTCTCTGTCGGACGGATTCGTTACGAATCCTGTCATTCAGAGAAACTCCGAGCATAGCTCTTTCCATAGCTCGCTGACCTATGTTGAAATGGGAGACCAGCCCTACCGTGTGTGTCCACGTCTGATTAAAAAATTTAGTTTTCAAACCTTTACCCTGTAAAAGACGCAGTCGACGCGGCCTGCCTCCAAGATGACCTGGACCGCCTTCAAAACTATTGCATACTCAACAAGCTCTTTTTAAACATTTCAAAATGCATGTCTGTTCTTTTACCCGTAAACCCTTTGTCCTTAAATTAAAAATTATACTCTACATACACACTATTAACAAGGGTAGATAAAAGATCTGCGCGTTACGTTTGACACTGAACTCTGATTTGACAAGCATTAGGTTTCAACCTCAGGTTGTCCAACGACTTCTCAAATATAAAAACTTTTAAGATACTCTACTGTTTTAATGTGCGCAGCCACTTGGAATATGGTTCACAGGTATGTAACCCAAGGTATAATATGTATATCTCTCGCTTAGAGGATGTACATAAAATATTTCTACGATATGTGCAGATATCGCAAATTTCATTTCATGACTCTCCAAAAACGAAGTGCCATAGCGGATCTATGTCCTGGATCAATTTGGCCGTTCATCATGACTATGGTTTTATCCAAATGCATGCCAAGACCGATGCATCGCGAGGCTGAGCATCAGCATGTGAGTTAGCTCCTCTAGCGACTCTGCCATTACGACTGTCATCAGCGAATCGCAGCTGCGTCTAGATCGCTGGAAACCAGTGAAGAACCAATGGGATGTACTCATGTACGGCTTACAGCTGATCGAGAACGCCATACGTTGTCACGAGTCTCAGAAAAGGTCTCTGAGACCGTGTGAAAGAGAGTCTCGCTTGAGCTCGACTGCGTCTCGATCGCTGAAAACCAGCCAAGAAAGTGAAGCATGAATTATAGCTGATTGTGAGAGTCCTGCGTTATCTTACGCCTCACAAACTTTAACCTAACGTGAGGAGCTTTTACGTATCGCTTGAAATCGTCATAATGTTTGAGCTTTACAAAAACGTGATGATTGATACCAGCAACGATAAGATTTAGCCAGGGATGGCACTGAACGCATACATCAGGAATGCGAGTATATCCGTTGATATGCTTTACTGCGCCGCGAGAGTGCGTGCCCATTTGGTGCGCGTTTTGGCGCGAAACAGGGCGTGCGGTTCGCGCCGCTGCTGTTAAAAAAAATCGTGGTAGGTTTACTAACCGAAACCAAATATAAACATATATGATATAGTTATAAACGGATATAGTTATAACTAATAGAAATGGAGAGAGTAAATGAAATACGACAGCAAGAAACCGAAGAACAACAACAAGCTCGGTTGGAGTCTGATCGACTTCGGTACTTGCTCAATAGAATGACGATTTCATCTGAAGATTCAGATTATTTACAATAAACTGATTTGATAAATAAAAATGTGCGTTTACATATTCACCTAGGTTCGACATTGCGTCATTTTCATTTATACTTTTTGTGAGGCTCTATGTTAGTTTCTCCCGTGTAAGTCAGCTAACTATTGATCCAAACCAGTTTAAGTATATCGAATTTTATGTACAAAGAAGCATTATGAGGTATTTTTATCTACAAATTATTATAATTGAAGGAAAAAAAACCACGCGTACGAAGTCGCGGGCATCAGCTAGTAATATTATAAACGCGAAAGTTTGTAAGTAAGGATGGATGGATGTTACTCTTTCACGCAAAAACTGAACGTATATGGATGAAATTTGGCACAGAGATAGATTTCAGTCTCGACATAGGCTATATTTTATCCCGGAATTCTCACGGGAACGGGAAGTACCGCGGGTGAAACCGCGAGGCGCTGCAAGTACAAAATAAATAAGTAATATTCCATTCTATAGTAGTTATAAGGATTATCTTTTGAATTATTACGATAACCTTTGCGAAGAGTATGCTTAATCAAATAAAAAAACAAGAATTATTTGTACGCTCGAAAGAGTAGATTATGTGGAAAGTAAGTTAAATTTAAGATCTTCTGCATACCACAATCAACAAATAAATAGATGGTTTCAATGTTAATTAATACCTAGAATACTAGAATCTAGATTAACAAAACTACAACAAAGTGAGCTCCAACGAAATCTATTTGGCTATCTAGCTCAGTGAGTTTCTAAAGTTGGTAATTTGTTCCAATTTCCTCGCAAAGTTAACTGTCAGTTGAGCTACCATTGCTATCGAGCGTGGTTAGTAGTTAATTTGTAAATCACTCAACAGTAGAGGTTTAATAATAAGCCCTTGCTTGAGGATTAAATCTCATGTAGGGCAGAGTCCCAGGGCTTTGTTCCCACGCATGCCTCCCAAAGGACCGGGCCACTGTTATAACCCTAGATCATGGAAATTTATAATGCTGGACGATCCACACAGCATCATCTAGCCCTGGGCTAAGCAGAGCTTATGTTATCGGTACTAGATGACTGAAATATAAGTATTTCAGACATCTAGTACCTACCTGTGTGTAATAAGATACATAAATTACATAGATAGTTTATAAAATATCATTATTTTACTATACATAGGAAACACCCAGAACCCTGGACCTGAAGTACTGGATAGTTTGCTTATGAGATTATCATTGGTGCGGCATTTTATGTTTCTTATTTAAAAATTAGAGACCCGCCCCGCTTCGCACGGTTTTTATTATACTACGTATAAACCTTCCTCTTGAATCACTCTATCTATTAAAAAAAACGCATCAAAATCCGTGAGAAAGCGACTTTGTTTTATGCTATGTAGTGATGGTGCTTCGGCCACGTGGGCATTCTAATATTATATCAGTCGGTCATAATAGAAAAAGTTTATTTTCTATCTCTTCTTGTCCATCCAAAGGCGGACTAAGCGTTAAAAGATTATTACGATACGCAGCGATTGTGACCTAACCTATTCAAGTTGGACTGGTGTAAGCCGCAGAAAACGCTACATGCGGGTGTAAAATCGGTCGTGGAAAACTATGAGAAATACCTTAGGAGAATTTACATATTTACGTTATAGCCCTTGACGATTCCCCCTCATAGGGGAAAAAAGGAAACAATAGCAGATAGCCTTATGTCCAGCGGTGAAGTCTTGTCTATTGACTGAGTTAATGATGATGTTATGGAAAGGCAAATCGAACAACTCTTTAGAAAGGGCTCTGATAGTACTTTATTTTTATTTGCCACCATACGTTTTTATGTACGGATAGATCCAAGCTTCGGAAACCGAAAATATCCAATCTTTATACTGAGCTTCCGCCTGCCACTTGGCTCACGTAAAGCTGGACAAAACAAAGTATTCGATCAATTGAGCTACCTCTAGAGTGTTTTCGACTGTCTACAGTTAGCTCAATTGTTTTAACATACTTTTTTTTATTTGTTTCTATTCCTTGATAGATTTAATTGTTAGCACTTAGGATTCAAGTGATTTCCTGTCACACATACCTACTTGTACAGTGTTTTTACAAACGTTTAGAAATCAACATAAATTCGCTCAAATCTGTGTGCGTTCGCAAAAAACACCGATTCATAAATGGGTAAGGACCAAAATTTTTGCATGTTTGCACAACGGAAACGAAGCAAATGTAGCACAACAGAATTTCTTAAGGTTAGTGTACATGGGTCTAGAAATGATCACACTGGTATAGATTACTTACATTCTTATTGTTTCTTAACCATTGAAAAATATATAAAGGTTTAGAAAAATATAGCAAATACAAATATATTATACATTAATTTAATAACACGTATTATAAGACCTAAACCTTATTGAGAGTTAAAATCGTTAAGTAATGTTGTATACCTATCTTTACAAAATTCCATTGTAACACGTCACACAATTTCGTGACATTCGTCGCATACAGGAAAAAAAAACCACATGACACAGCATTCAAAAATTCATACTGAAGATATTATACACCTTTATGAATACACATCAGAACTATTCAATAGTAGACAAAATAAGCTACTAGAATTAATAGTAAAAAGTAAGAAAAGTTGACGCAAAACACTTTAAAAGTCTTACAGAAAATCCAAATTTATAATGGTACACATGCACCTTCAACACGTTTTTGCAAATGAGCGAAAAACAACGTGGCGGAATTGGCCTGAATTTAGTCACAACTTAGATGACGGTGTAGCCTTTGCAACAAAACATTATTTGTTATCCTATCTTGCCATGTTCTCGATTTATGCTGTCGCACAACTGAGTGACACAACGGAACGAAATTTGGGACACGCTTTTAGATTAATATTATATATTAACTATAAAGTTTAACGAGACCGTAATAATAAAAACGTGAAGATAAATTCATGGTGAATATAAATAAATCAAAAAGTCTTTGAAAAGTTTTTTAGATTTAGAATAAAATTGCAAAAACCTGGAGGAGTCGGAGATGTGCCATTCACATTTTGTATGAAAAACGAAAATGGATTCAGTATCCTTATTTACATAAAATTAATTTTACAAAAACCTAGGGAAAGAAATTTAGATATGAATAAAGCACAGGGTGCAAAATAAATTCAGCTATAATAATCAAGTATTAATATTCACATAATTTAACAATTTTTTTTTATATGTTGATTTGAAAGTAATGTGCCATCGTACTCACGCAAAAAGTGCAAAAATTTTGGTCCTTACCCAAATGCCATTTCAAAGCCATGACATGGCTTTCATGTCATGACCTTCGCAATTGTATGGATAAAACGCGCAAAGGCATCGAGCGCATTTGAAGGACATGAAAATGGCTTCAAATGTCAACTATAAGATGGGTTTGCAACTGCAATATCGGTTGACTGTACTTTCATTACAAATAAACTACAGTCATTATGTTTACCTATCAGATATTTTTTAATAGCTTACCTACAGTTTCTGTTAGCCTCATGTAATTGGATTTCAATTGGTGCGCCCTTACTAGCGCGATTGCAATTGTAGCCGTTCAAAATGTGTTATGAAATTAATTGTGTTCCGTAATATCAATAGAGTAAAATTTTTCACGAAGTTTTGTTATTCTGTAACAAGGCGATAAAAGCTATTTTCAACAATACGTAAGATATTGTTGTTTTTATTTTTAATTAGATAAGATTAGGAAGAAAACATGTAATTATAAAGAAAAAAGATACAAAATGCGAATAGGTTTCAATTTCACTTTAGGCAAGTAGTAGTAGTATGCAATAAAACTATCCAGCAACCGAGATATTATATCATTTGAACAAGAAAAATAACATGCCAAAAATATGTTCAAATTACAAATAATATTGTTATTACGTTTGAATGTCAAAGTTTGATAGTGATTGCGGATCCTTATCGAAAAACTGTCTTATAAGAACCAAAGTATTAAAAATTTGTGGCCAATGAAAAAACGCCAAACTTTTCTTTCAACGACTGAGTGAAAATTACTCGTATATTTTCAATTTCCCCAAAAGTTTTCGAACTCGATTAGAATTAGCTTAGCTTTTAGATTTCACTCTCCGTTAATTGGATTATCGGTTAGTCCTCATAGATTCTCGCTCGGAATTTTCTTGGAGCTGTTTTTTCTTATCTTTGAGATTGTACCTAAGTAGTTTATTTCATAAAACTATTTAAATGAGTAAGAGCTTTAATTTGTATTAATTTATTGACTGACTTTTTTGTTTAATAAATAATAAGGCGTATTATAAAAAACTACAAAAGGACTTAAAATTATTTGTTTTAAACGGACCGTAATAGGGAATTTTAAAAAAATATTAAAATCTACAAAAGGACCTAAAATTATTATTTTTTTAAACGGACTGTAATAGGGAATCAATTAATACAAAAATTAAATACCAACAAAATGGCGGCCAACTCAGCATCTTGATGTGACAGCCAGTATGCATTTTGAAGGATAGGTAACTCAAAAACTTTTGATCAGATCTTGATCAATTTTTTTTATGAGACCACATATTAATAAAAAAGCCTTTAAACAAAAAAGGAATCATCAAAACTTTAAAAAAATCTAATTCAAGACATGTAAAAATACATTCGAAATGAGAACCTCCTCCTTTTTTTGCAATCGCTTGATAACTAGAGCACATCTAGATAATTTAAGTATTCTAATTCGCAATGTTTTCGCTAAAAACGTTTTCGAGTTTGATTGTTATTCTTGTCAGTATTGTCTTGTAGCGTTGGTACCTACTTACTAGTAAGCCTACTAGATTTTCACATTTTACTTGACATATTATGTTTAGACATATTATGTCAAGTAAAATGTGAAAATCTAGTAGGCTTACTAGTAGCATAAGAATAAGAACAGACTAGAAGGGAAACTTCGCTCCGAACGCGCTCAAGGTCACGATATTATCCTACGCGATTCTGCACGTTAAACGTGCAGTAGGGTTGTCACAGCCGGCGACGCCGCACGCGGATTTTAATATTTGTGTAGGTTATGTACCTACCTCTATAATATGACGACATGGTAAAGTTATTGTGGTGTGATCGGTTGTAACAATAAAAGATAATGCATTATATCATAATACATACCCTATGTAAGTAATATTTTCTAAATATTAATGTGTTTTAGTAGGTTCCTATCTAACTAATTAGTTAGGTACCTAATCAAAGGAACGTCAACATCGTTCGTTGACCTTTTCTCACTCGCCTCGCCTCGCGACGACGGCGCGGCGGCGGCGGGGCGCGGCGGTACAATGCAGTAGCAACCCTGGCAAAACGCCTGGACGACAGAGGGGCGTAACGAGGTGAAGGGGGAAGTTGGTATATAAATGGCGGCGTTTGGGACTAGATCAAAGAAGAGTCCTTTCTACATAGTTATTATTTATTCTTATGCTAGTAGGTAGCAATGCTACAAGACAATACTGACAAGAATATGTCTAAACATAATATGTCAAGTAAAATGTGAAAATCTAGTAGGCTTACTAGTAGGTACCAACGCTACAAGACAATACTGACAAGAAATAACAATTAAACTCGAAAACGTTTTTAGAGAAAACATTACGAATTAGAATACTTAAATTATTCATTCGTTCCCAACGTCTAATGAGGAGTGACGTATTTTGCACATCCATTTAACGAATTTCTTGAATAATTGTTGGGAAGAGAAGATAACAATAAAATACATAAGAAGGATTCATGACTCTAAGCAGGTTGTCTATAACCAAGTGACAAGGTTCGCTCGCTTTTCTGGTGCTACATCGTGCTTTATCACTACATAGTATAAAACAAAGTCACTTTCTCTGTCCTTATATCCCTATGTATGCTTAAATCTTTGAAACTATGAGGTTTTTTGTGAATCAAGAGGAATGTTTATACGTATGATAAAGCCGTGTGAAGCCGGGGCGGGTCGCTAGTAAGTAAATAAACGATAGGTTTTATAGTTTAGCTAGCATAGGATAAGTAAAACACCAAAATTGTACTATAAGTTAAATAAAGGCTAACATTTCCTACGTTTATTTGCGGTTAATTGGAACCTTTTACCTACCTAACCCTTAAGTTACGTGATTTGAATACAAGGTGTGCATTCCCTTTTAGGCCTTTACCAATAACACTAATTACAACTGAAATAAAACAGCCCTTACGTAATTAAATAATAACGTTCAAATTAAAACTATTAATTATCAAGCAGAGGGAAAAGGTTGCTCTTTCGGAATTTAGTAAAGTAAACATTGTGATTAGGTAAAATGAAATTGATTTTGGAACAACTTAAATAAATTCATTTTATGAATGTTTAAGATGTTTGTATTTTAAATAATACAGTTTTGATCATAATCTCTGGGTTGAGACATGAATTGGTTTTATCAAAAACACTAGTGCTGGTGTCGACTTTATTTTTATGTAAACCAAAGGGTATCAAATAACTTACATCAATAACCCTTAAGAGGTGTGTAATTAATTTCTGAAATTTGTATGAAAAAACTGGTTCGCGGTGGAAGCCGTGGGGCGCATCTAGTTAAGGAATTTAAACTATGTATCTCAATTAGCGATTTTATCGCTCAAGAGAGATCTTTTTACCAGATAACCGTGGATGGATAGGATTATTGAAAGTTCAGTTGAAGGTGATCAGTTAAATAATAAACTTTAAATTTAAAATTTTTACTTGTAAGCAAAATGGTGCAAAGGTCTCTTTTGAAGTTTAGTAAAAGATGAATTATATAGGTATAGATTTAAACAACTGATTTGTTGATTCGAATTGATTCGATCTTTCTTTTTGATTACCTACCATTCCTATTAAAAACTTATTTTTTCCTTGTAGTAAGTATGTGCGGGATGGATCGGAGTAGATTCATATTTCTCTGTCTTTTTCACGTTTTCACTTATTTTATCACTTAAAGCGATAAGGCAGCCAATCACATTGCTTATCTCTATCATCATACTAAAATTAAGTACCTGTTTTTAAGCGATGCAAAGAAAGTATTATCTAAGTAATCTATCTATTACTGCATTGTAACTATTGTATTTATAAACTTTAAGCACCTCCTACATTATTCTTTATTTTAGCTCTTCTTAGATTTATGTGATCTCATCAAAGAACATAAACACAAAATTGCAAGTCTGTCGTTATTCAAAAAGCAATCAAATTTTAAATCAAAAACGTCGTTTTGGAGATCGTTAAATCTTTCTAAACTCGATTTATAGAGCGTTTTCGTCAAATAATTTCGGAGCTTGGAGAGTAAATAGAAAATCAGAAAAAGATAAGTAATTTATTAGATTCTGAGAAAACAACGCAGAAAGTGGTTTTGCTTTTAGGGTTCCGCAAATAATTTAGTGAACACATTTTTTTGGTATGCATGAAGATAGATAAGTGATTATTATCTCTTCAAGAAGAATTTACTTCCATAAAAATGCCTAGCCAATTTTGACAAGTTCACTTAGTCGCTTGTCTACCAATCTACCTTCGCAATCGTTTGAATGATGATGATTGTAAAAATAGAATCGCTACGTAGCGTTCCTACTACTTCTTTTTAAAGTGCTGAAGATCTAGTTTTTAGATTGTATTTTTTAGATCTAGAAATATTACTATAGTAAGTTCTATCATTATTCATCCCCTGTAAGTCACTTGGGGAAAAAACCACTGGCTTTACTCCCACTTGGCACATTTATAGCAATAACTCGAGACGTGATTGAATTGATCACAAGTTACGGGTTAACAATTTATAAGTCTGGCAAGATATTACTGGGAATCAATAATGTCTTTGTCACACGATGAATTTGAAATTTGAAAGTTGTTTAACTTCGTTAGCCTGCCTTTGACTTTTTAATGTTGACCTGTCAAATGTATAACGCAGTAAAAAATAAGTAGGTAAGTACCTCTTTATCCCAACAAAAATACGCATGCCTGAGTTTTCTACTAAACACCTACAAACTATGAGAGTTTCCCAGCATTTTACCTTTATTCTGTACCTGACATCATTATTTGTGGGCGTCACCTTCAGTGCTTTAAATATATGGCAGCCAGACAACACGAGACAACTTTGGGAACGACCTGGATTTAAATTGTACTAGATACGACAAGCAAGATTTAAGTTAAAAAAATACCAGACAAGATCCATAGCCGCAGTCATATTAAAATAAATTATAAGAAAAGAAAAGTTTAGTTACCTTCCACTTAACATAGTGTTAACTATAACTAAAAATGAAGAAACAAAAATTAGATAGAGCTGGTTTTATATGCAGAAAATACTATTTGTCTGAAAATTTGTGAATCTCATTTACATTTGTAAATGAGTTTGTTTGTTTCCATTGCTTGTTTGGCACCTTGGTGGTATAAAAAAAAACATAGTAAAGTAGTTACCTATCTTGTACCTATCTTTATAAATTTTTAGCACAAACATTGCATTGAAAACTTCCAAAATTTTGCTCGTGCACTACGTTTACGCTCGTGTAATACCTGTAATAATGTGGGTTTATTGCAGAAAATCGTTTTAATTTTCAACAAAATGCGGACAAATGTAAACCTTCCAGCGAACACTGAACAAAGAATCACAATAAATCCAGCGTCATGTGTATGTTGACATAAACAAATGCATAACATCTCACGTGAAGACACCAATGCGACAGTCGACGGTCTTCATATTTCCTAACAAACGAGTCTGGCTTCAGCAGAGGGATATAACACAACGAGTGACATTCTATAAATATACGAGAAGATATGAACAACTAGATTCTCACCGCATTTGCATGCGTTTTTCCGGGCTTTGGGAGTAAAGGTGGTTATTCCCTCAATTGGTCTACCAAGTAAGATCTTCCCTGTACTGGGTCGGCTCAACAGACCCACACCCTTGGTCTTTCGACCGACAGTTGGCTCGTTGGTTGGATTGTTGTATATAGATCAGATGTTGTTGAGACCAGCATTTGCGCGATCTATGATTATGGGTCACGTATTTTACTTTTCGCACTACGCAATTTTTGTTGTGTCATTTATGGTTCAGCTAACGTCATGCTCGAGGTCGCTACACGAGATAAAAAAATCCTTTCTGTTATTTCAGCCAGGTCCAGAACTTCATGCGTACTAATATCAGGCAATATCCGATCATTTTTGGCGTAGTTACCTACTAAGGTTAAAATAATCGCACCTTTTCGCATATATCACATCTACTAAATAGATATGCGAAAAACTCGCGTCATCTAAGGCCATCGCCTCTTCTTAAGGCTCAGTATACAATTTTATTTCCATGAATGAAAACTGTTTTATGAAAAATACAGTTTAACTATCTCTGGATGTGAAAAACCATTGTCTTCAGTTATTTAGGCTTTAGCCATATAAACTGAATAATGGTAGGTTGTACTTTTTATTTTTACTTAAGAACAAAATTTTAAAGTAGATATCTAATTTATTGAGTATATTTCAATGTATATTCAAATATTTAAGATTTGTTCCGGGGTTCTGGGTGTTTTCTATTTATACTAAACTAGCGACCCGCCCCGGTTTCGCACGGTTTTTTTTATAAGTAGGTATAAAACTTCCTCTTGAATCACTCTATCTATTAAAAAAACCGCATTAAAATCCGTTGCGTAGTTTAAGATTTAAGCATTCAAAGGGATATAGGGACATAGGGACAGAAAAAGCGACTTTGTTTTATACTATGTAGTGAAAACATGAATGCAATGAACATGAATGATTGCATGTTTTGCATTAAGTAGGTACCTTTATCAGTCATCTAGTACCTACATATATACAAGAACTGCTTAGCTTGGGGCTAGATAATTTAATATTTTTAGTTAGCAATATTTTTATGTAGCTTTCGCTGAAGCAAAGGATATATGTGTCAATAACGAAACAAAAACATTTTACTGGATGGAAAATATATTTTTTGTACCATCTACACTACAAAGGGCATTTAATACTTTGTAGTATAGATGGTACAAAAAATATATAAGTAAAAGTATTTGTCCCTATGGCTTTTCACTGACCACCAAAAAAGCACCCAATGACTCGTTCCAGATGCTAAAAAGACAAGCTTCAAATTGTGCTGGACTAAAACCATAAAACTTGTAAATTGTACTGGCTCAAACGATGAATGGCTGCAGTAGCTCCTATTGTTCTTACTCGTAATTCAAACTTGGCCTATGTAAACTCACTATACCACTGGGATTTAGCCTCTCTGGTAAAAAATATGGACCTGCCCATGGTTTATAACATTTACAAACTTTTTGTTCTTAGCTACTTTAGCTTGCTTACACTGGGTCAGAGAAGGCTTTGCGTCAACACAGGTTTTTATTTAGAGCGAGGAGGCGACGCTCTGACGATTTCACAAAGTAACTATAGCATACAGGGAAGGGTAGTGTTTTGTCTTGATCAATTTTTTTCATAAAATAGTGTTTACACACTGGAATATTAATGGCAGCCGCTTACTAAACTGCAGACAAGAAACATGTGACAATTTCGATGTTTTTAAGCGATACTGGTCATCAATTTAAATTTAAATTATTTGACACCAGTTTGACACTGAAAATACCCTCATCGCTGCCTTATGGGCGCTCCACATTCACACGAGACGTTCACACAAGAATCTCCGGAGAATTTCAGCGAGAACTGTAGCGCGAACTTCTTTGGGTACACACTCTCACAAACTTCTCAAATAGTTCTCGCTACAGTTCTCGCGCTCAATGACGATGACCCGCGCTACTAAGAAACATGCGAGTGTGGAGTCAATACACGTTCTCGCCTGTTCTCACGTTCTCGCGCCAAAAAACCGACAAAAAGTGGAGAACAGCCCGAGAACAAGGCGAGAACGTGAGACGAATACGCGAATCGCTTCCACATTCACGCTTCTCGCCTGTTTCACGCGTTCTCGCGAAGTTCTTGTGTGAATGTGGAGCGCCTATTAAAAACACCCATAGTGAAGGACAGTCAGTAGTCTTAGGTATGTACTTAATTATACCTGTAGCTAACGCTTTTGGAAATTTTAATATATTTCTTTTTTTTTATTTTAATCCATAACTGCCAAATCCCCTAAATATTTCACTCTTTGTGAAATACCCATATCTTGCCGAAGAACATTTGTAACTGTTATAAGTATTTATCAGTAAAAGTACAGTCCAGTGGTAAAGCAGTCATAGCTATGCTAACATCATCTATGGCACTGCGGTACCCAACAATAGTAGTCGGAATAGGCTCATTCAGCAGCGGAACTTGGATTTTCCGAACGTGCCGGCACTTTTGGCACTGGCTGTACGTGTAAACCTATTTCATTGGCTGAATGAGAGAGTATTACTAGGCCTATTGTCATTCAGTTGTCAATGGTAAGGCAGAAATACAGAAATTCTGTTCTTGGGTAGTACCTACAGTTAGTAGTCTGGGAAACATAGGAAGGGTTTACGTTTAGAAACCATTCAACATTTCATTCATCATCTTTTACTACGAGATGTTTAGAAGACAACTTATGAAAAAAACCGATAACTCTACGAAAAACCAAAGAAATTGGGGAAAAATAAGATCGGATTGATAATGCATAATTATTTAAGTCGGATAGAGTTATTAGCTTTTTATAATCAACAAGGAATCCATAAGCGAATAGTATCGCCATATCCGACTGTCAGTCCGCAACTTTGCTTAGAGATTATTAGTAGAACCTACTAGAATGCTGTTATTTGGCATACTTCCCTCCCACCCCCTAAAGGGTTCCAGCCTTACCAGGGGCTCAGTAATTAAAGCCTGGTCACCTGCGATGAAGCTAAGGGGAAACCATAGGGCGGTGGTGGAAACGGCTGGCCCAGGGATGGACCGCTTCTCTAGGTTTCTCGTCATCTAAACCCTAGTTAGAGCGGTATTAGGTTATAGTCATGTGTAATGGCATTGCGATGCTGAGTGGAGGTCATATTTGCCATAAATTTTGCAACGAATAAATATTCAAAATTTCAGCCCGATCTGTAGTTAGGTCAGTCCAGTTGGTTTTGCATGAAAGAGTAACAAACATCCATACATCCATAAAAACTTTCGCTATTTAATATTAATAAGAATTACTGATAGACGTTGCTGGCTCCTTAGACGTTGTCCCAGATAGCAAACATAAAGAACGATAAAACATTTCAAATATCATGTTGCTTACCGTATTATTAAAAAATTCAAAGAACCCAGTTGCATGACACGGGCAGCTACAACATGCGATTACAAAATGGTGAATCCACCAACTTCTCTCTATTCATGAAGCAATTTAAATAGCACACGGTTAGAACTGTCTGTTTAGGAATATTTCGAAATATTTCAGCTCGGCTGCAGTATCTAGCCGCATGGAAATGTGAACTCTATTTTAAACTGTTTTAATAATAGAAATCATAGAAAGTAATTCTAGAAGGAGGTTCTGTGTTCACCTGTACCTTTGTACATTTTTTGTATCAATTTTTAGTTTAGTAGCAGCGGCTCGTGGTTTCACCCCCGGTAATTCCCGTTTCCGTGGGAATTCCGGGATAAAATATAGTCTACGTGTTATTCCAGACTATAATCTATCTCTGTGATAAATTTCATCCGTATCCGTTTAGTAGTTTCTGCGTGAAAGAGTAACAAACATCCATCCATCCATCCAACTATACTTACAAACTTTCGCGTTTATAATATTAAATAGGATTATTTGACTTGTCTAAGAACTTTTTGGTTTACAGCGTAAAGAAATAAAAGCGAGTGATTTCTCTCCTCATCTAACAGCTGGTTAACTACGAACATAGACATGAAGCGCCATCATTCATGTACTTACAGTCAAATAGTGATTGTAGTGATTTAGGACTTTAGTTGAGTTTTTTAACCAAGAAGAAATACAAGAAGAAAAACAAGAAGAATACTGGTATATACATAACAATTGCTAGGAAACAGTTTTTCAGCGACTGTTCTCATAAAAAATCTGTAGGCAACAAATATTTCAAACCAACTGCGGTGTTGAATTTGAATGCGGTTCCCAAAAAGTTTGTTCTGCTCGTGCATATTTATTGCACAAAAAACACAACCACCCTGTGAATATGGAACAACAAAACTCGTCATAACTTTGTTTGGATAAAAACTCCAGATACGGGAAACCAAAAGGACTCATGTGGATAAATAATAATGTACCTGAAAGCTTTTTACGAACTCTCTGACTCGTAATAATCTAAATAAATAACTGAATTATAGAATCATCTCTGAACCTAATTTTACTTTAGTTCTTACATACAATACGCCCTTAGACAAGATAAATTAAACTCTTCTTCTTCTTCTTCTTCCGGGCCTTATCCCACGCTAAGTGGGGTCGGCACAACATGAATTCTTCTTCCATTCTTCTCTGTTATTCGTCATCTCCGTATTCACACCTTTCTTAAGCATATCCTCTTTTACACAATCCATCCATCTTTTCTTCGGTCTTCCTCTCCCCTTATATCCCTCCACATTCAAATCAATCACTCTTTTCGTAACATGATCTTCCTCTCTTCTCATAACATGCCCATACCACGCTAGCCTATTACTCCTCATCTTTTCCGTCACTGGCGCTACTTTCAAACTTCCTCTGATGTACTCGTTTCTTATCTTAGATAAATTAAACTACAACTAATTAATTATCAAAATAATATACTTAAGAAATAAGGTGGTCATCGTTTATATTATGGTGGTAACACTTCATTTTATCCACTAGTGGGAGAAGGAAGCGAAAAATAAACCATTAGCATGTTTATGTTTAAAGTATGTGTCTAATACATACTTATTTTATAAATAAACAAGCTGCGCCCCGCGATTTCGCCCGCATGGAAATGTATTTGTCTTTCAGAAATTTATTGCTTCGTAAAAAATACGTGTTTAATTATTTACTTTGCAGTATAAATAGCGAGTTTCGAGTGATCAAACCAAGGAATAATAAATTTCTATACAACTAAGCCAAGGAATAATAATTTACCACCCTATTTAACCCCTTCGGATGTTAAAATTGCCAATTTTTTATATCCTATGTGTTATTTTAGGTACCTGAAACGACAACCGAAGAAGAAACAACCTGAACCACCTACATACCACCTACATGGTGTAACAATTACCATACCAATTTCATTTAAATAACTTAAGTAGTTACGGAGATTACTTACCTATAACAAACATTCACACAGACTTTCACATTCATTATAAGAGTAAGATAGTAAGATACTTACTAGTCGGGGCGGAACAGAGCGATATGTGGCCAAGCAATACGTTATTGAAGTAAAAGAACAGTTTTGGTTTGTCCTCTAAAACATCACATTTTCTACTCGATCATCATATTTTCTAATCAAAAAACTCGTAAGCGAGTGTATTTTTAGACTATTTTGGTAAGTTTTATCTAGTCTAAAACTAGAAAAATATTTAGAAAAGTAAAAATGATGATTGTGTAGGTATTTTAGACTTTATAAAACCTACTAGTATAGTCTAAAAATAAACACATAATATCACAATTATTTATGCCCACTCAACCGGAAAACGACATTTAAATTGATGCCGAATCAAATCTACCTCTATTGTTAACAAAATTAATTGGAAACAATACCACTGTGGGTTTTATGTCGAGTTTGATAAAACCGATTTTATTTAGATAAATCAAGCTTAAACCACAATTCACAATCCTTATTAGAATGGAAATAACGAGTTTATTTGACAAAAGAATGGAAATATTGGGATTAACGTGGATTTTGGCGATGAGGATAGGAATAACATGAGCTCATTCTTTTTTAACCGACATTAAAAAAAGAAATTATCGTTTTTTTTAACCTAAGATTTTTTTGAGTTCGTTCGATTTTAGTGATTTTTTGAAAGCAAGGTGCTTTCATTTGGTCTCATGAAAATTTATTCTAGATCAGACCAGAAGTTTTTGAGTTAATTTATATAGATTTTAAACCTTTTTTATTGTCTTTAATGTTCTTAATTTATTATATCCTAAATTTACACAATTATCTAAATAATACCAAAAAGTGAAAAGACAAACTGCTATTTAATTATACCTAAAACTGTCTATTATTTATCTAAAAAGATTCATTTCATAGATATTTCTTAAAAGTTTTACAGAAACTGCTCAATCCAGACGGACAATGGCCACGTCGAAACTTTTAGTTCTTTTTTGGTTTATAACATTAAGGTAGCAACATTATTTTCAAATTCACTTAAAAATATTTTATGAACTCGGAAAACAAGTTAGGAGGATGGCGTAAAACAATAAAAAAGGTTCAAAAAAGGCCTTGTCAATTTTAAAGCATGTAAAAAACAAAAATGAATTTGGTGAATATACTAAAACAATCTACATATTACAACTATTTATTGACATTGAGAGCCACATCCAGTAAAAAGGGGTGAATAGAGACTACAGGGTGGATAGAAATGACCTAAATACTGGAGCAAGAGATTATCTGGCTGGTAGTAGTGAAAGTATCCTTAGTCCTCCACTCATCACCACCTTTGTCAGTGAATCAGATCTTTTCAAAAGGATGTTTCTACTGTAGTTAAAGAAAATTCCTATTTCCTACCATTTTTCTTTTAACGAAATGTAAACCATAAGTCAGATCATACTTATAAATAACCATTCAATCTTAAAGGTTTCGGGTCTCTTTCATATTTTATGTATCTATGAAAAAAAAGTCATAAAAATATTGAGCAAAAGGTAACGTTAGTAAAAAAAACTAAAACATCGAACAGATTCAAAAACTATTTATTTAAATTTTTACTACATAGCTTAAAGATGCCTTCCAATCATTTTAATTTGACAAAATGTAAAACTCTTTCTCACATCCTAATAAATAACCATTCCTTTTTTATACTCAGGACACTGGGTGAACGGTATACAATCTCCCTTGGCATCGCGAAGGTGATTCTCCTCGCACATGCATTCCGGGTGGAAGCAGTCAGGTGACACCATGGCACATGCAGGAGACTTGACCAAATGTCCACAAATCTTGTAGCAGTACATATAGGAACAGTGGACGTAGCGCTCCTTGGCGGGACAGGCTGAAAGAAACAAAGCGGTTTGTATTATTTGACATGACGATGCACTATGGAATTTTTAGGTCATTTTCGGTTCAAAAATCTATAAAACTTCATGAATTTTAATCATACCGTGATTGAAATTTGGTACAGGTATAGAGGTACAGTAATATATAGAGATTCAAATGGTATATAAGTTTAAGTAATTTCTCATATATGTATATAATAATATATACAGCATAAAAAGAAAACAGAAAAGCACGGAATAAATAAGTAAATAATTTAATTTAATGTGAAGTAAAAGGTTTTAATTACCAAAAATTAACCTTACTTTTAAACTAAGGTTAATTACTTATAAGTCATGGCCAAAATTTTTTTTTCTTTTTAATATTATTAAATAGTACTACTTACTATCTATCTATTTACCTAATTACCTTATATTTTCTGCCTACTGTAGAAAAGTGAAAAGTAATGATTAAATTTAAGAGTGGATGATACATTGGAATAGAAATCACCATCTACTACTACACATATAATTTCAGGGTCAGCTGCAAGTGGTGCCACTTTTAGCAGACTTAGTGCCTCTTCTTCAAGATCCTTAATATTTTTTTCGTATGGTTTTCTTAAACTTGTTATATATGGATCTGACGTGTACAATAGAGTTTTAAAGACATCTTCATTTTGTTCGAGAAAATTTTCTGGCATAATGTAGTCGCTTATTTCTGTAGTCTTTGTTACGCGACTCTTGTGCATCTTCCAATAGCTGTCCAATAGGAAGAACTGCGAAATATTTGATTATAAATCTTTATAATATTTTCTGCGTGTAAAGGTCTTTTGTGAAGTGAAGATGGCATAATTGGGATGTAATACCAATTATATTCATTCACGTATATTCTAGCAGTTTTCATTGTGTTTTTGCCAATTTTTTTGGAATCGATCGTCATCCCTGAATAAAGTAAAAAAAAAGTTTTCCTCTCAAACTTTGGACAATGATTCCAGGGTTCTGCCACCCTCGATGTAGGGATGTATTGAATCTCGTTTAGTACAGCTGAATCAAGACATTTTAGAACTTTAATCAATTACTTACAGGCGTAGATGAGCTTTACTTCACTTGAAGTAACACTAATGTGAATGGTTGGAATAATTTTTAAATAAATTTTTTATTGCCTATAATAATATCTAACCAGTTTTCATATTCCTAGGTACGCTTACATAATATAAATAAATAAATAAAATATTTCCGGATAGATGATGCTGTGTGGACTGTCCGGAATTATTATTATTATTATTAAATAGCAACAGTCCACCCAAACAGCAGAAAGTTCTAAAAGAAGTATAATTATTAAATAAGTCACTTACTTAATGCCGGTGTAAGGAAAACACAGCACGTACTTACAAGCAGTTTATTCAGGTAATATTTATAAATTCAAGGATAGCTACGTGGTTCAGATTCAGACCAACAAGGTAAAATATACGTCCGTCGCCGACGGTTGCTCAAGACAAACTGCGCGCTCGGTCGAGCGCTGTCCTTTTTATGCCCGACCGACCGCGCTAAGCTACCGGAAATCTAAGCTACGTTTCTACTACATTCTTCCAAATTAAATACAGAATACACATTTTTTAATAATTACATCAAAATTTATGGAACCTAACACTCGGCCTTCCTGACAACGTGTATGTCCTCATACACGTATCAAGTGAACACCAAACCTAACACTCGGAAATAAAAATTAATAAAATCAAAACAATTTTCACTAATATGTAATACAAATTAAATGAAGACTATTCTTTTGAAAATTAACTAACGAAAATTAACATTTTCTTCTACAGACTTCTAAACTATATCTCTCAACTATTAACATCTAGATACATCTTGCTTATACAGACTTCTAAACAATATCTCTCAACTATTAACATCTGGATACATCTTGCTTCTACAAACTTCTAAACTATATCTCTCAACTATTAACATCTAGATACATCTTGCTTCTACAGACTTCTAAACAATATCTCTCAACTATTAACATCTAGATACATCTTCATCATCGCTTAACTCGTATTATTAATATCTCATATTATTATTTATAAACACATACATTTTCCCGATGAATTTCAGAAATAACGTGAACCCATCAATTCTCACGTTTTCTAAAATCCATAAGTCGATATACCTGTGATCACATGAACCCATCAATTCTCATGTGACCCAGCTAAAATCATTAAGTCTATATAACTGTGATCACATGAACCCATCAATTCTCATGTGACCCATCTAAAATCATTAAGTCTATATTCCTGGTGATCACATGAACCCATCAATTCTCATGTGGCCCATCAGGAATACAAACAAACTGGCTTGCAAAGCAACATGAACCCATCCATTCTCATGTATACTTAGCAAACCGCTTCAGTACGTGAACCATTCCATTCTCACGCCATTAAGTTACTATCGAAATCTTTATCAACAACGAAAATCACAATCACGGAAAAGAAAAAAAAAAAAAAAAAATTTACATCTATTATATACAATTGAAACCATTGACCCAACTGCCGACGGCTGCAAACAGTCTAAAGGTAGCTCACTTGATCCATGTCAATACCAGTCGGAAGCGTCCCCGCTCTCTCGTCCGCTCCGCTGTTGCGACTGCACCTGGACCCGGTTGCGACGACGGCTTCGGCTGCATGGACGGCTCTGGCTGCTATGAGGGCTTCGGCTGCGAAGACGTCTTCGGCTGTGAAGACGGCTTGGCTGCGAAGACGGCGTCGGCTGCGAAGACGGCTTCGGCTGCGTGGACGGCTCTGGTCGCGAAGACGGCTTCAGCTGCGTGAATGGCTCTGGTTGCTATGAGGGCTTCGGCTGCGAGGACAGTGATTGTTGCTGCGCCGACTGCTGTGCCGCGAGCTGCTCGACCTCGTAGTATCTCTCACGCCTTCAGCACTACGCAGTGCTTGTGACGGTAGCGTCTGGAGGCGTCGTTAGCCTCCATTATCGAGAAGCAATATCTAAAACTCAGACAAACACGCATTAATTTCTAAAAGAAAAACTTTTACAAAATTGCAATTATCTCCTAAACGGAAAGAGATACGGCAAAAATAACCAAATTTTGGGCCCCCTATGATACCCCACTGACAATACAACCAATTTTTCTAAGTCACTTTTTAATGACGTCATCAACACGTGTTGCTGAAATTATTGCCCTAAATACAAAAACAAGGCGTGTACTTACCACTTCTGATTTGTAAGGAAAACACAGCACGTACTTACAAGCAGTTTATTCAGGTAATATTTATAAATTCAAGGATAGCTACGTGGTTCAGATTCAGACCAACAAGGTAAAATATACGTCCGTCGCCGACGGTTGCTCAAGACAAACTGCGCGCTGGTGGGAGGTATTTGGTAGTTTGATGCTGACATTCTGAGGGCGACGGTTATAAATAACGCGCAACTGTCTGCAGCTTTACTTGGTATAGTTGTGTCGCACTATGGAAAATGTAGGTCAGTTTTGTGTCAAATATCTGTTAATTCATGAATTTTAATGAATAGGGATTCAAATGGTATTTGAGTTAATGTTTTAGTTAGTAAGTTTAGTGGCAAAGTAAATATTTATATTGTATATTTTTTTTATATTTCATTGTCGTTTTGGTCCTATACTATAATAGCAATGTAAATATATAGGTATATTACCAACTAAATAAATAAACTTTGAACTACCTTTAAGAACACAAAAAATACGTTTATATACCTTTTTAAGCCAGTAATTACTTTCGCGATCTCAAAAACGTAGACGCAAAGAGCATAAAAATAATAACTACCATATCTCAAGTTGAACACCTAAAGGCAACAAAAGAACTCGGAGCGTTGTTTCGCTACTTTTTGTGGACACGTAAACACAAACAACTGCGCCATTAGTGAAATGATTTTCCTCTTAATGTGTCCACGGGGGCGAAAAATATGGTACTGCCATATGCGACGTGGAATAAAAAACTGCTAGAAAGAACAAAAATCATTTTTTTATCCCCCCATGGATGAGGATGAGTATTGAAATTGAATGGGTATTTTTTGAGTGCAAAAGCCATTTTTATCCTATATAGGATAAAGTAAACTCAAATTTAGAACATCGTGTGCACTAAGTTTGTGAATTCAAAACATCACCTTTTTTTCTTCTACCTCCATAGTGCCGAATTTTTTAATTAGTTAAAAACTCAGACCTTCTTAGTGTACTTTTTTTTAATTTCCTTTGCGCACGCTATTTCCTTTTCTTGCTTTTAGTCATTTCCTCGCTGAGGTGGGATGAAAAGTTTTTGTTGCACTCGAGTGCAAAGATTATTTACCTCCTGCCACTCGTGCTCTTTAGATTTCCTCGCTAACGTTCAGGATTCTAATTTTAGAATCCTTCGCTTGCCCGGTCATCAAAATTGTGCATGCGGTCAAAATTCAACTTAGCATTGCATAACAATTATTGAACTTCATTATTCAAAAATTATTGAAGTTCCCAAAGTACCAGGGGAACATAATTATAAGTTCCTTGGATAAATCAACTTGTAGATTGCTGACAGTACTAAAGCCTACCTTGAAATAGTGTGACGAACCAGGAATGAAATCTGCATTAATTTTGATTGTTCTTATCCAGACTACCTTGCTCCGAATGCGGAATAACTCTCAAATTAAATAGTATCAGATTAGGATGGCCGTTTCCAGTCTTTTCCCTTCCACAAACTCTCCCATCAACATCATAACACTAATGGATTTCTTCATAGAAATTGCCAAGTGATAGCAGAGATTTGGACGTTATTCTCCCAATAGAGATTGCAACTTTTTCACGCTCACGTATATTTTATTACTGTCATATAAAGAACAGCTATAAAAGAGCTATGAAATTGTCGTGTTCGATACATCTGGAGATGATTTGGAGCGTTTATTGGCTGTTTTGATCAAGGTCTTCGATGTGACAAGTTCATTTATACATTTTTGAGTTAGTTTTTTTTTAAATACTAAAGTAATAAATAATGCTGGATATTCCACACAGAATCATCTAGCCCCGAGCTATGCTTAGCTGACTTAACTCTGCTGAGTTTAGAAGTACCTAATAAGAAACATAACATTAAGGCTGTTGATATAAAGTTTCAAATTGTATGTTTTTCTTACGTACAATAAATTTTACCTATAAATTTATATATCATAGAGTTATACTTCGTCTATTCTTAGTATCTCTGTCGGTATTTTGTTTTTTGTGTTTGTGAAATATTATAAAGTGTATATAAAATACAAAATACTTAAGAAAGCTTGCTTAAAACTTCATTGGTTCAGTAAACTGCAGTGAATTTTAATCGAAATAACTATTTCTATTGTTTGGTTATTTCTTTTTTTGGAGCACAACCGATTGCATTCAATCGAGTACTAATGAAAGTTTTCCTTTTTCATTGAAACGCAATCAAAACCTCCCAATCAAAATGCTTTGAGAAATAAATTGAAATATTTTTCAGATTAAACCAAGCTTTGATTGCTTAAATATGAATACTGGAAATCATAAAATATTGGTTACTAAATATAATACCAGTGTCTTGGGAACCAGTCGGAAGTCCGACTGGTATCGACGTGGATCAGTTGAGCTACCTCTAGACTGTTTTCAACCGTCTTCTGTGAGCAAATTCGACAAATTGTTTCATTTGTATATACTAGTTATAATTATTATAACTAGTATATTTAGTTGAAACAAAAAAACGAAAGTTTTTAAAAAGTTTATGTTATTTAAAATATTAGTAACGAAAAACTTTGTAATGAAGAGACAGCAATGAACATAACTAAGCTACATAACTTCATGTTTTGGTCTGTATTCTCTGCATTACTTTATGTGTTATCTACATTAAACAAATAAACAATGTAGTAATTAAAAAAACTAACTTTCAAGGAGGAAATACTGTATTTCACAGATAAGTCTTCTGACGTACCTATTCCAAGCAAAGTACCAAGTTATGTGGATACAATAGTTTTTCTTTGATAATATTTTTTATTTTGTTTTCAGGAAGTAAAGTTTGTATCTTAATTTTACTGAAAGATACTAAGTTAACAATATCATGTAGGTATTAAATTTCCCCATTACCAATCGATGAAATTCACTGTAGTTATATCATCTGCCTATATTAATATTAGTCTACTGCTGGACATAGGCCTCCCCCAATGAGCACCATAGCGCCCTGTAATTTGTATGCAATTACTTATTTTGAACCGAAAATGTAGAATGCAAAGATTTCTTAGGTCTCAGATGCTTGGATTAAAAATACAATTTACTGTAATAACCGTACAAAATGGGTTGTTCAGTATAACCCGACAAGTGCCCAGGGCGCGCGGGCTACCACAATTATCCAGGTAATTGGCTCATTAAAATAGTTCAACTGAATTTTGAACTGCATTTAATGCAGAATATGAATTTAAAGTCGCTTTTTAAGGTTAATGGTGATTGTGTTGGAATGTTTTGAGAAACTTTTTCATTTGTTACACATCATTAAGAGGGTAATGCCTCTATATCAACTCCGTGTGTGTAAAACCTACCTAAAATCTCTGCACGTAATTATCGTAGTTCACTAACCTATTATTGCATAGGTGCAACATTGATGAACACTATGTAATACAATGTGATTTGTCGAACCTTGATCAACTCCGTGTGTGTAAAACCTACCTAAAATCTCTGCACGTAATTATCGTAGTTCACTAACCTATTGTTGCATAGGTGCAACATTGATGAACACTATGTAATACAATGTGATTTGTCGAACCTTGATCAACTCCGTGTGTGTAAAACCTACCTAAAATCTCTGCACGTAATTATCGTAGTTCACTAACCTATTGTTGCATAGGTGCAACATTGATGAACACTATGTAATACAATGTGATTTGTCGAACCTTGATCAAACGAAATGTGCGGATACACGCACGACACATATTTATCGATAAAAACTTTGAATAAAATACACTATTAACTCAAAAAATCAAAAAGTCTCCATTAAAAAAAAATATTAAAACTGCTTTGTTTTGAGATAAATAACATTTAATTTTTTTTTATCCCGATTTTTATCGATAAATATGTGTCGTGTATCCGCACATTTCGTTTGATCAAGGTTCGACAAATCATATTGTAGGTATAGTAAATTTAAACGGGAATTAACCCTGATTTAAGTTGTTTTGTATGTTTCGAGTGAGTTTTTTTAACAGTGTCATGCGCCATGATTATGGAATAACTCAAACTAATGAAAAGATAATAAATAATAGAACACTCAAAACTATTCAAATCATCATCAATAATTATTATTGATCATCATGAATTATACTCAATGTTCACAACATTGCGTATAATTCATGATGATCAATAATACCAGGATACCAGGGGAGATAATCCTTGTTAATCATTGTTCCTCTACCTTAAGTTACCTTAGCCCTAGCCAGCTTTACTTCTTGAAACAAAATCTCTCCTATAACTACAGTTTGACCATAGAAGATCATTTAAAGTTAAATAAAAAGAACTCTCATTAGGATTGAAATAGCATTTGAAATATCTATCCAAGAATGGTAGAATTCAAATTGGGTCATAAAACGGTCATAATAACCTTTTCAAACGATTCCCCAGCTAACTTAAAATGCAACTTTTGCGTTTTCCATCTCCCGTTCACCAAATGCAATTAAAGAGCTTTAAAAATCTGCCTCAGCGCTTTCAATATGAAACTTTTACAAAATGAAAGTTTAGATCGGGATGGAACTTAATTGCATAATGATTTGCCAGGGATTTTCTTTAACCCTGAATTCTATTTACAGCTTAAAAAATCATGTATCACATGTGTATCACAGAGTCAAAAACCACATTCAGAGCCTTTTAATGTACTGAAATTTTGCAACGAAATGCAAACACAACTCGATTTTCGTCGATTTTCTTTAACCTATCGAAGCCTCGCTTCTGTTTCTCTCCTAAAAATGTATTTCCCAATCCTCAAATTCCTCGCTTTTGTACTAAGACGGCATTGGCTAGGATTTTCCGACTGATTGTTTCTTTGTTCGAACCTGTTGGAATAGAAGCCCAAACGCTTTGGTGTTTACTACCGACATCACATCGCTCAAATACACTTCAATGGAAGTGAGGCTATGAAGATTTATTGTATAGGAAAACTACAGGTCACGACGAATATTGTTGAACATATTTTTAAGGATTTTTAAATTAAATTTGGTAGCGCATTCCGTGCTCAGAAAAAAACACGGATTGAAATCCCGCCGAAGTCGAAAATTTTTTGGAATGTTTTTTAATTTCCTGAGCATATTTTTTTCTTAAATATTTTGGGAGTGGATGTAAAGATTAACTCGTATTCAAAACATCTTTGCTGTGAACTCTTGCTAAGTATATTAATGTTATTAATTTATTATTCAGATATTAAGATTATTACCTATATTTTCAGTGGACAGCGTCGTCTAATTATAAAAATAATAATACGTGTCTCTTAAATATCGACGTTAAATACACATAGATTCGACGAAATGTTCTTATAAAATAAACAAACCTGCACTTATTTCGCTCCTGAAATCCTGGTCATTACGAAACCAACTTTTAAGCCGATCTAAACGAAACAATCTCAAAAGTCTTAACCTCCGCGGGATTAAAGGTTTCTCGCCTAAACAAACTTTTAAAGTATCACATCTTCCTAACCAAAGATCAAGCTTTCGCAAAGAAAACAACAAAATTATAAGAGGATTTGGTGGAAAGCCGTCGACGGCAGCTAAACAAATGGCGAGAATTCGTGAAAGCCGCCACCTAGTCGACTTCGGCTTTTCAAACATTCGAATATTCGATAGGATTTTACAGTTTTTAGCAGCTGAAAAGAAATTGGATATTTTTGAAGGCTTTGTGATTTTCAATCAGTTCACACTATTATACAATAAGTTGGTCGTTGCCGATAGCTATGCCATGACAGCGGGCTTAGATAATACATGGATTGTCGAGCTATATATCGCTAAAGTAAATGTCAATCAATAGAATTGATCAATAGAACCTCTTCACCATCATTATCAGCCTATTTTAGTCCACTGCTGCACGCTATAGCGCTCCGTCTTTAGTTTGCCGTATCCAAGATCTGCCAGCAGTCTTTCGCAGATCGTAATTCCACCTGATAGAACACAATAGAACCCCTTAAATTGATGTAATCCTTTCATTCAAGTTGGCGTGAACATAATTGCTAAATGTAACCTCAGTTATAATTGAGTGATAATATAATTGAAGGAAATTTCCGCGTAGGATCCATTTCTCAATCAATTAGTTTGTAACCATTCTTTGATTATTGCAAGCAGACTTTGGATTGTCGAGGCTAAGCACCAGATGATGGTTCTCTTCCGATAAGAAGCGACTGAAATTGCTGAAAGAGAGTAAATACATCCTACTAATATTACAACATGAAAGTTTGTCACACCCTCTCAAATCTAACAGTGGACCATTATAGGGTAGTGATAATGATGTTTTAACTTTGCTTGGAGATTTTTGTATTTAACTGCGGCAAATAACCAGTATTTTGCGGTTTAATGTGCTCATTGTTATTATACAAGTAAAAATAACAAACACACTAATATTTTAAATGCGAGAGTTTGAATGTTTGTTATTTCTTCACTCTACTTCTACCTACATACCTACATAATATCGGATCGGACTGAAAATGCATACATGTGAAACTTGTCCTATCACAAAGACTTTTTTCCAAATACAATTCCTACGGTTAGCTTCCATAAAAAATCCTATGGTTTTCATAAAAAAACACGCAAAGCCATGGGCAGACACTAGACCTTATAATTCTTATTAAATAGTTCTTGAGATTAGCTCCTTCTTGAGATTATTCTGAAGGTACAGTCAGCAACGAACATCGCTTATTATGTTTTATTGCCTTTACGGTATTCTCAAGTGACTTCAAAAAGGAGGAGGTTCTAATTTTGAGGTTCTCTTTTCAAAGTCAAACTGCTTTATTTCCTTAAGACCTTACAGGACACTTGGACACGTCATAAAATTCTTTAACAAATTTTTATAAAATATTTAAAAAAAACATGTACCTACTACATGTAATCATCTGGATGATTCTTTTCCTTGAAAGTTTCTAGTTTTCATGTTGTCCTATATTAATTTGATAAAGATCGGATCAGTCGTTATATTGCATGGGATTTAAAGTCGATTGTTAGTTTTATAAAAAAACAATCAAAATATGTTTATTCGCAGTAAGTAAATGAGGTTAAATTAAGACAATGAGGTAAACAATATTTTCTTATACATCAAAAACCACTTAACAATTCATAAATTGCTGAACACATATTCAATAAAAAAAGTTTTATGAATAGAAACTTTCGATGCTGACCATACTTGGTACCTACTTCCCAAGTAGCAAAATAGATCCAATAACTGTCTTCAAGACTACATTTCAACACTCCAATAACATTCTACTAGTATACTACAACGCTGGATTTGGGCGCATTTATTGGAGCACAAGTTCTTGTTATGCTCCCGCAATGAGCTAACAGAATGCTAATACGTCTAATTACTGTCTTGCACCAGTATTTGGAAGCACTAAAGCTCCTTTAGTTGCCTTGACGAAGATTACTACGGGTAAAAGTACTCCTGTTGTTATCTACTTCTAGTTCGTTTCAAGTGTAATTAAGCTATTAATGTGCTACTAAAAGTACTTTGTTTTCAATAATTTGTAACACATTTTACAAGCTGGCTGGGCAGGCCAATTCTTTTTTGTTGCTGATTTGTTTGCAGTGTTTACAACTTAAGTAATTTTAGTTATTGCTTCATTTAATATTTATTTATATGAAAAAAGCTTAGCTAGTATTAAGTGAGAATACGGTTTAACGTGTGGCAAATCTATATTTACTGTAATAGTGTACAGTGTTAGGGCTAATTTTTTAACGCGCTTACATAAATTGAATATTAAGCCAGTTAGTGTAAAAATATTATAAGCACATAATTATTGTTTTTTGATCATTCGCCATGTTTCAAAATATGCTCTGTATCAAGACATTTATAAGACCATAATAGGTAAAACTACGCTAGATTTACTCTTAGTTAAGATTAACTCACCACCATGTTGAATCAAATTAGAGTTCCTCAATTGATGTCTGAAACCCTGCAAAGGCTAAAATTTTTTTATAGGTATAACTTGTTTTCTTTATCATATGTGTTAAAAAAAAGAATGAGTTAGATTTTCTGACTCGGCCATGTATCCTTAAAAATCACACTAATGGCTCTGAAAGGTTTTAATTATTAAGCTGTCCAATAAATCATTTTTACATTTACAGAATGATCGCGTTCATTGATGTGGATTGTTTTTTGACTAAAAATGAGTTGCGCCTACTTATAGTAGGTACTTACAAATTCGCAATGGCCTAGCCGTGCACCCACTTTGTTTTATATGCTAGCTGCAAGGGGTGTGGATTATTGCTTTCTACTAACAATTTTTAACTAAAGACCTTTTCACTTAGTATGCTCTTATGAAAAAATAAAGTTTATATTGAACCTTAAAATGTTATGGTGACCCAACTGTTCTTTGTACAGCATAAAATTATATGATCATTACATTGAAGATGAATGTGTTGTTTGTCATAAACAATTATTCTTTAATTAAATATTGATTTAACATATTAATTTGGGTAGGTAATATTAGTCCGCTTTGAATTATATCTATTTTGCAGCCGCTGCCTTGTTTCGATTCGTAAGGGAAGGGGTAGGGGAGGAGGGCACGGGCGGGGATGCGAGAGAATGCAATGATTCTGAGACCGATGATAACTATAATAAATCCATTGGTAAAACGTTGTTAATTATTTTATTTAAAATCACAGAAAGTTCATTTCCGCTAAGTGCGATATTTTATGTTTATTGGCCCACATTTTAACTTTTTTTCGCAATTGTAATTTTTTCAGGTTTTTCGACATCTGATTCATATTCACTGCCATCACTATTATTTGTAAAACATGAATCATATGCACGCTGGTCGTTAATACTATATAGTATAATAATATAACTTTTGAATTGTGCGGAACCCTCCAATAAATTGCTGGATCCTGCTTTTTCAGGACTTGCTTCAGATGATAGCTTTTGCGTTACCGATTCTGCGTGTCTTTTATTTACAGTTCTTCTATAAGCTCCACTTCTCATGAAACGTTTCCATTCTTGTAAATCCATTGTAATCAATGATAAATAATATTTGCGGTGTCTCAAACCGAGCGACATGTAAAACTGGTAAACAGCCTATATAGTATTAGCCTAGCGCTATAGAAGATTATTTACTCTTACAGAATCTTCTAAGCGTCTTTATTAAGACTACATCCCCTCATACTTATAATGATCTCAGCTAAATATATGCTAAAATCTGGGAATCTTACACAATGCTATTATAAAACTAAATTGCTGCATATTTGTAATGATCTCAGACAAGTATATTATAAATTTTGAAAATCTTACACAATGCTTTTATAAGACTATAATTTTCGTAGGACTATTTAAACTTTGTCAATACACTTATGAGATTACATGTCTTGTAATTATCCTATAAAATAGTGTACTACTAAACTACAAGTTTGTTATATTAGTGAATTTGCTCTAGAGAGTAAAAATGCTTGCGCAGTGCTATTATAAGCAAAGATGTCTTAACAAAAGCCATTAAAAGAGCTTTTTTAGTCTAATTTTACCTATTGTATTTTATTATAGGATTTCCTTGCTAGTTGGGTTACTACTTAGTTTGAGTGAATCAAGGAAAATGGTCTTGAGGAAAAATCTTCTGACGCCTACATTGTACCTACCCTTAGCCGCATTAATTTCTAACGTTGTCTAGCAAATTAGAGATTAATTCTGTTGTATTGTGGCCTCAAGATCCATATCTAACATTACACAAAGAGATTGAAGATCGCTAGATTTTATAATAATCTCTTTTAGATGTTGGTTTTGAGGTTATTAGGGTATCTTAGTCACGATTTAAGATTTACAGGTATCTTTTGGATATACGCTGCACTTATAGTCAGAGCCTGATTCCTTTAGATATAGAGTATTCAAGTTCTAAGGGTATTTTGGTCACGATTGGGAATTTACAGGCACATACTTGGTTTTACGCTGCACTTGTAGTCAGAGCCTAATTTATTTAAGCTGTTTTAAGGTTATAAGGGTATAATGGTCACGATTGGGAATTTTCGGATACGCTTGGTCTTACGTTATACTTTTAGTCATAGCCTTTAATAAGATAACGGTTTACATTTGTTTGGAAAACTAGAGTCTAACTAAATTAATAATTAAACCGACCGTGTAAAAAAGTAGGAAGTAGTGTATTCGGCTGTATGTTTATTTTATGAATGAACTCTATTGAAGGAGCCCTAGTAATAGGGTTCCATCCATATACCTACGGAACTCTAAAATTAATAAGTTCTTTGTTTTGTGACGCATAGGTATCTTGTAACAGAGAAATGATCGTGTCAATGAATAATGCAAGCAGGTAAATCATCGTGAGTCATCAACTTTGGTACTAACAATTTGCTTTTAATTGAATCGTTAGTTATTTTATCGCATTTAACTTCATTGGACGTGATTTGTTTTTGAATTAAACTTGTTCGTAATTTTATCAATGAAATGACGAAGGTTTTGGTGATTGGGATTTTCTGGTCTTTTTGGATTTTGTTCATTCAAAGTAAAGGTAAGTTGGAATCTAGAATTTTTAAAGAATAGATCGCAGTCAAAGTGTCAAAAATAAATTCAATTCAATGCATTTATTTTTAAAACCAAGTATATTGTTTGTTTTACATGTTTTGTAAAGGTCCATAAAATATACCTAATACACAGAAACGTAAAAATATTCTAACAAAAATGCATTTTATTTTCTACACAAATTTGAGATACCTACTTAGGTTAGTTTTTAAGCATTACCATCTGCGATAGTGTTATAGTTTATTACGACTTAGTAGCGATTCTCTTCCCTTAGTTAAGACTCATGTTAGAATACGCGGGTTGGGTTTAAACCACGGAGTTCGAACACAAATAAAAATCAATATCTATTATAATCATAAAATCTTTATTATACACATAAAAAATTACACATAAAACTTAACAATATAAATGTACGCGAAATGTACAAAGGCGAGCTTAACCCTAAAACAGTTTTCTTACAGCAAAATCTTTGTGGTTAAGAAAAGTACAATGAACATGGATAGTAGATTAGTGTACATACCTACAAAGTAAAGTAAGTAAACAAGCGAAAAAAATTATGTTTCTTTAAAATGTAAATAATTCAATAGAAAAGTTTATAATCCTACTGAGCGAAAGTTTGTGGATGGATGGATGGATGGATGTATGTTTGTTACTCTTTCCCGCTAGATTATAGTCTGGAATAACACATAGGCTAAATTTTATCCAGGGATTCCCAAAGGAACGGGAATTAAGCGGGTGAAAACGCGAGGCGCTGCTAGTCTAAAATTAAAATACATTAAAATAGGTACCTAAATAACATGCTCTTTATTTCTTTAGTCTCAAGTTTGTTTAATCCGTTATCTTACAGTTGTGAAACGATCAGCCTGTAATACCAACGAGATGTTTGTGGAATGCTCGCACTGCGGCCCGAAGACTTGCGACGACCTCGGCTATCCAATCCCCTGCGCCGGCGCAACCGCGCTGTGCAATCCGGGCTGCGTGTGTGTAGACGGCTTTGTGAAGGACGCGAATGGGACTTGTATACCGAAAGTGGAATGCCGTAAGAATACTTTATAAACGTGGAAGTTTGCATGTATATACAGATATAGTTAGTAGTTTAGTAGTTTTTGCGTGAAAGAGGAACAGTCCTCTTTCAAAAACTATTAAACGGATCGGTCTGAAATATTGAGTAGACTTAGTTCTAGCCCTGGAATAACACATAGGCTACTTTTCATCCCATGGAATAGAAATACCCTTGAAATGTTTCCATAGAAATAACGCGTTCGAAGCTGCGGGCAGGTGGTAGTTATTAAATGTTTTCTAGGTACTTATAATAAAACATTTATTTTGTAGGTATCTTTCTTCGTTAATTTTTATTCCTTACTATTAAAAATTAGTTAACATTAGTAAAACTGCATTTACAGAATTTATTATTCAGATTCATTATTGATTTATTATAGGGATCCGTTTGAAAAAAATGAATTTCAGTATTTCGGATACGTTCGTTTATTTACTCAAAACCGTAAATAACATTTCAAAAAGTCAATATCACAGGGTCAAATCTAAATCGAGCTGTGCTGCGCTGTACTGCGCTGTGCTGTGTCAACGTCAACTCGCTCGTCTAATATTTTAATGAGGATACAAACTAACCATGCTGTGCTGCGCTGTGCTGTGCTGCGTCAATGAGTTGACCAAACATAGCACAGCGCAGTACAGCGCAGCACAGCTCTATTTAGATTTGTCACCCTAAAACCCATTGAAGTAATAAGTACCTTGTACGTAGTACTTATTACTTCCATTGTAAAAGTACAGAATTGAAACAAGGTAAAACAGATCGAAAACCTTTTTGTTTCTAGCTGTATGCGGTGGTGATGCCAACGCTATGACTGGTTGCGGCAACCACTGCGGGCGGTCTTGTTCCGACTATAAAGAGGTAAACAAGACCTGCTACTCCGGTTGTCGGTACAACAGCTGTGATTGTCGACCGGGGTTCTTCTACCACGAGGGGAAGGGGAGGTGTGTGACTGAAGACAACTGCTGATGACGTCATTATTATAGACGAGTATAGAGGAATGACTATAGACGACTAATCTGAATGTATGGACTATGTCGCAGGAGGTTTCGGGTTCGATTCCTTGACAAATATTTGTTTTCTTTGTATGATAAAAAATCTATCTATGTATTGTATTAAGTATATCAGTCGTCTAGTACCCATAACACAAGCTCTGCTTAGCTTGAGGCAGTCTGCTTAGCGATGCAGGAGGTTTCGGGTTCGATTACCGCCTTGGGACAAATAAAAATTATCTATCTATGTGATGTTGGTATTGTATTAAGTACCTATATCAGTTGTCTAGTACCAAAGAATATATTCTGAGAATAGCTGGTGCTTAAAAAATGAGTGTTTCTCCTTACAGTTGTTCTTACTAGATTTTAGACAAGACTGGAGTGAAAGTCTTCATATTAAAAGCAGAAATTAAAATTTAAGAGAATATGAAAATATAAGATAGTTACTTAAAGTCAATTATCATTATTTAAGTACTATTTGCAATGTTCAATTGTAAATGCTCAGTATTTTTTTTTTACTTAAGTAGAAAAATAGTTTTATTTGAATGAAGAACCAAAATAGCTTTAGTCAGGATATTCTCAAAACAATTTCAATTTAACATTTGATTTTGCTGAATTTTTTCAGCGTCAGAAAAGCATTGAACTAATTGGCCAACCTTCCTTAACATTGTTGAATAAACAATTTTCTAATTAGAACCCTGGGTGGATTCTTTTTGCGAAACACGATCGTTTTTAGAAACATTTTATGAGGAAAATAAAAGTAGGCACTTTTACTTGATGAAACAGGAATCTGGTGAGTTATTTGAAGAAAATCAAAGGATAATCTATTGCTTTTTTGCAACATGAAGTTAATTATGTAATAAATCGCTCTAGCTGTAGGTAACGTATTATCTGAAATCATGGAATAATTTTTAGGTACACGAGTTTCAGCAAGTCAACATAGATTCATTTTCATTTATTTTAATACACATACATAATACATAATTTTAGCATAGGTATAATTAGTTGCGAGGACATCTACCCTGTATGAGCGTAGCAATAAATGTATTTAAATAAATCGTTCATTAAAATAGAGGCGTAGTCTATTTATAGCTAGAAACATTTACTATGTTGAACTAATTTAACTGAAAAATATATATATCCGCTAAGTTTAAGAACTTATAAAGTATTTTGAAGCTTATATTTTAAAAAAATAGTTATTGAAACTAGTTAGTCATTGAGAGTAGATAAGAAAGTTATTGAAAACGGGATATTTACCATGATTTGAGTGTTCCGATATTTTTTATAAGTTCTTCCGTGATCATAGCGAATGAAACTGTGCTGAAATATCGGGATTCTCAAAATCTTAAAAAAATTCAAATCATGATAAATATCCCGTTTTTAAATAACTTTAGTGTTAATAACCATGATCTTTTTAAAAGGAACACAGTAATCGTAGAATTATTATATTGAACAATATATTACTTAAATACTTATTATAATTAGTAAGTAAAATGGTATATTTGTAAAGGAAGGAGTTTTGATTTGTTACTTGATCCTTGACTCTTCAAACTAGCTTTCAAATTGCATAGCAATGGTTGTTTATTTATGTTTATGGTAAAGTTATAATATTTAATTTTTGTAAATGTTTTTCATTACTTATTTTCTACCGACTTACAATTTGGTAATTCAGGTTCTCAATTCGAATGAATTTTTTGTGGTTGTATGTGATAACTTTTTTAGGAGAATTATATTTTTGTATGAAATCTGGTGCTTGTGGTATGGTCCCATATCAATTTGATCTAGATCTGACTAGTACCTACTCTTTTAGTTATAGATTTAGAAGAGATGAATTTTAGGATTAGATGATATTGTATGTATTGTCCAGAATTATTTACTTTTATTTATTATGTCTCAATATTTTATTATTTTGGTGCATTTTGTACACTTGTTTCTTTATATCTTTTCTCCACCCTAATGATTTTGAAAGAAATCGCTCTCAACGATAAGCCCGCTTTACGTAATATTTTTATTTTACTTTGATTTACTTGATTTTATTTGTTTTATTTGATTTACTGTTTTAATTATACCTACATATGTTAATTTTAAAATAAAAAGGGTTCATTCATTCATTAATTCAATGAAGAAAATTTACAAGCTTGCAATTTTAATCAGTATGGACCTACTATTAGTTTTTGTTGTGTGTAGTTTTTAACGCAAGTAAAAATATGTAAATTTAAATATTACAAAATAAACTTCTATCGGTTATGGTGTAAATATCTAACTTTTAGTTCCTGAAAGAAACTTCAAATAGGTAATATGTTAGCAAAGTTTTCTACAAACCCACACACGATTTTCCCACAAGGTAATATTTTCCGGTCAGAAGTAGGTACGATCTTCCACCTACTATTTGATCTGAAAATGCTCAAAGAATATCAAATAGGGTGAACCGATGCCGTCTTTATAAATAACCATAACTACAGGTGTGCCCTGATCTAACTGAAGCAGAGTTATTTATAAACGGTGAGGTATAACGGTAGATTCCAAATCAGTGGTCAACATTGTTGGGTATATTCAAATAAAGTATCCAAATTTAATATATTCAAATATAAGTAGTAAGTAATTTCCTATTACTCAGGTATAAAGGAGATAATAAACGAATTTTCTAAAGCGACCAATAGATTTCATAGAAGATTATCTTCAACAACCAAACATTGTTACCAAAATTAAAATAGACTACATACTACTAACAGTTATTGAAGTACAGAGCATGTTTGTCTCACATTAAACCGAAGGATTAGGATTAGGACGCGAATTTTCAAAATTCCTTTCTTACTACCATGGGTTGTAACCAGCATAATATAAACACTCCAAATTTCATGTTCAGGTTTAGGCTGACCGTTGTTTGTCAGGTAATTATCTCCACCTTTATAATAAACTAGCAACCCGCCCCGGCTTCGCACATTTTTATTATACGTATAAGCAGTCATTGAATCACTCTTTCTATTAAAAAAAATCGCGTCAAAATCCGTTGCGTAGTATTAAAGATTTAAGCATTCATAAGACTGCGTTTTATACTATATAATAGTAACTGAGAAGGTTAGATTTTGATCAAATTGATATGTCACCAACCACACGAGAAGCGCCAGGTATAAATTTAAAAAAATGTTTAAAATCGGTTTACCTAGAAAAAAGTAATGACGTAAACAACAAAAACAAAATCAGTTGGATTTATAACCTCTTTTTTATAAGTCTGTTGGAAATGCCACGAACAGAGGCACACTATCGTACGTCAAAACAAAACGTTTACAAATAAAATTACACAAAGAAAGGCAATTCCCAAAACCCTACTCAGAAAAGTTCACGGAAAAGAACTCGCGAACAAGTGGGAACTAGATAGACACAAGTAAACAAACTCAAAGTCAATTACTGACAGAATAACATTTGTTCTGTCCAATTTATGTCCAATTATTATAATCGCACCATCATCATTATCAACCTATATTAATCCACAACTGGACATAGGCCTATCGTAATGAGCGCCATAGCGCCCTGTCTTCAGCTTGCCATATGGCATATACCATCTGCTTGCAGTCTATCGCGGATCGTCGAATATTTTAGGTCTTAGGCTCAGACTACCGTCTCAGGGACGACGACGATGACGATGCCTAGCATTTTCGTTCATGTATACTCATCTTGTTTCTTTCCAAATATTTGAACGAGTACGAAACACGTCTTGACGAAAATAAGGATCGTGTTTATAATAGAATACATATAAAATGCCCCACGCTAAGTGTTATGAGACTACACAAGGTACAAAACTACCAAGCTTCTATAGATATTTAATGATTGCAATACATATACGATACCAACATCATTTCTACATAATATGTTCCATATGTATACTTCTCGTATTACTATACTCTAAACTCTACTCCCTTTGGAGACGGGATTCTCAAAGAACAAAGAATAGGTATATTATGGATGGTGGCCCCATCTCTGTATTATTTAAAAAGGCGTTTCCGTCAATTTCGGATGTATAGGTGTAGGTTTCTACTTTCTCTACAAAAACCAAAGATGAAGCGGGGCCACGCGTAAATCTATCGTAAAAAAAAACTGGGTCACACAGCAGGGCATAGGAATGATTAGTTCCTAGTTCTATTTTCCTATTTTCTTCGCAAGGTACTAAACTTTCGAAACACATTTTCTTTTGTGCTACGCCTAATGGATTTACAGAGCAAGCGTTCTCAAGCTTATGAAACTATCCTCACACGAAGAAAAACTTTTTGGAATATTCCCTGAATGTTTCCGCGCCGCTGGATTAATTTATCGTCCGGAATAAGCACGTTCTCACGCAAATCTAGTTCCTTAGGATTTTTCTAGAATGATTTCACTAAAATACAAGTACTAACCTGGGTAAATCATCATCATCTATCAAAAATAATAGTTCGCAGGTACCAGGAATAATTAGTGTGAGACGTGTGAGTATGTAGTGATTGTTAGGCGATGCGTTAGTATTTAACTTGGCCAAATAATGTAGTTAGATAAAAAAGCTTTTTTCATTACTCATACTCGGAAAGTAGGTCTGAACGGTCTGAACATGCCTGAAGAGCGGGTTGAAAGCTAAGACCAAGTAGGTACCTTACGTTCCGTAAGGTAGACGGAGCATATGGTCACTGTCATCCTATAAGGCGATGTAGCCGATTTGATATTGTTTTGGTTTTGTTTGATACCGTACGGTGACAAGTGAATGTCAGATTGAGAAAATGAAAATTTGTGTTTATGTTTTATTTGTAATTTTGTGTTTTTTAGATAATATTTAATCGAGAACTTAGTATATAATGACTTGTGTAGCTGTGGGTTGTAAAAGCCGTTTGGGATCTTTATGTGAAGATAAACGCAAGATATCTTTTCATCGGTAAGTCTATAATCGTGATAGACGCGGATATTACGCGGATATTACATGTATTTTCTTTGCAATATGTTGAATAGTTTTTTGTACATAGAATATAATAACTGTTTTACTACGTTATTTACAGCTCATTAGCAGTATAATTCTATAATTCACTAATATTAAAGTACAATACGAAAAACTGACATCTGATGTACCATTTTGATGCCACCTAGTGAAGTACTGGTAGTTGTCGATAATTTATAGTCGATGAATGTCTAATACTGGTTGATAAAATGATGATTCAAAACTAAATTGTCGTAGTTTGAGAATTATACTTACTATACTTATAGTTCGCGTCATGTAAGAAGAACGCTGGCGGTCAAGCTGCGCAGAAGGCGATTTATGGGTCTATTTGGAGGTAGGCGGTGGGGCGCGGGGTGGAAGGGTCATGCGCCGCATGCTTGCCGGTGCGCTATTGGTTCGTCAGTTGACATTTGCTGTCACACGTCACGTTTCTTGTCAAAATACCATCGCGCACAAAAGTTTACGAAATGGTTTTACATTTTAATGGTTTTTGGAAATTATGCACAAAGGTAAAGGAAATAGAGGTAGAGACCGATTACTGTAAAAGCGATCATTTGGTAGATATGATTACAGAAACATTTATTATTCGTGTAAGGGATGATGATTCTGACTCAAATAATGATGAAAGCTCAAGTGACGACAGCGACGATGATGAAATAGCCACCTCCAGTATCAATCCCGCGTCCTCATCTGGTTTTCACGTCACCCAAGACGACTTAATGGATGGAGTTGCTACATTACATTATTTTTTAGTAATTAGATTAAACATTCTAAACTGAATCGAACTTGTTTTTAATTTTTTCTAATATTATTTTCTAATAACCAACACCAAGCCGCGAGTGAAATATTAGTTAAAAATAGGCACAGCAAATTGGCATAGTACTATCGTACGCGAGTGTACCCATGCGCGAACATACCCCTTCCACTTTCTTCCAGCGCTCTTTTTACGTGACGCGACCTATACTTACTATACGTTAGAAATCAAAACTTGATTATGGTGTCGCTAGTAAGATCTAGGAGACTAAAGATTGCAATGTAGCTAGAAGTTCACAACTTATTCTTATCTTTCACTTCTAGATATACAAAATATCCAATAACAAAAGAAAAATGGAAACAAAACTTGAGAAGACATGTCTGGGAGCCATCATAGAATTCTCGTTGGTGTTTTTTACATTTCGATGTTTCGTGCCACAGAATTGGATATCAAAGGACTTACAAAAAAACTTTGAAAATAAAAGTTAAATGATAGCATCCAAGTGGTATCTAAGCACAAAATATTTCAGTTAAGTATATGAGTTAAGTATACGACGTGAAAATACTTTAAAAATAATTTCGTTTATGTTAATGTAACTAAGTACCTACCTAAGTTTTCTCACTGCTCATATCCTAAATAACGACGGCAAACAACCATCACCGCTTAACCCCATTTTAAATAAAAACATAATTATTATCAAGAAGATTTATCAAGTTTATGTAAGTTTTAACAAAATAACCTTAGTAGGTCTTTATTTATATACCTACAGGGTCAGGTACCGGTTAAGTCGATCTAGATCCTTGAGGGGGTTGTAGTTTCAATCATTACCAGCTGATTGATTTAATCATTATTGACTCACATACTCCAAACTTAATATAAAACCCCACAAACACCAAAAAAATTTAGGTGATTAATGAATATTGGTATATCTTTTCAAGTAAAATTACAGCTTGCGGATTTTAAACATAACTGAATTTATTATACTCTTTTATAATAATATATAATAATGCTGGAAAATCCACAAAGCACCATCTAGCCCCAAAGTAAGCTACTCAAAGCTCGTGGTATGGGTACTAGATAACTGATTTATTAAATACATTATTATGCATAGATATACATTTTTTATAGTACATTTATACCCAGACCAACGGAACATAGGTATATCTGCAGATCGTTCACAAATTTGTTCTGAGGGGTTTGATTCCCGAACCCGTAACCTCCTGCGTTGCAGGCGCACCTTTGCCCACCGCGCTACATCGGTCGTCATGATCAACATACAATGCAGCGGTTACAACAAACCTGCTTACTGAAATCATAATTTAATCGATAAGTACAGAATTTCACATCACTATTCTCACATTTCAGTAGAATGTCAGACAAGAATCAGATTGACCACATACGTATTTGAATGTAACTGAAACTGAACTGAAAAATTATATCTATCTTTTTTTTTCTTATGGCATACTCCCAAAGAGCAAGAAGTCAAAACAGTGTCAAATGTTCGTTTTTATAATGTTACATCTAGTTACTATAATATAATCTTTGGTTGAAAGTGATACTTTTCCGCCCTAAGGAGAATCGTTTTCAACTGACAGCTATAACGTTATTATTGATCGATGAGAATGGCAGAGTAAATGCTGAGAGTAAAAAAAAATTCGCCTTAGCGACAATTCACTGAATTCAAAAAATACGAAAGCTGCCTTGTCTTTCGTATTTTTTGGCTTTATGGCTTTCGCCCGTCCTATAGATGAACTATAAAATAAAATTAGCGGCAATTTGGTTAATTTGTTTTCTCATGTGTTTTATTTATATTTCCTTGTATTCGTAATGAAAAGCACAGTGTTTACCTCGGGTGAAAGTAATTTATGTAGTCCCTCGAACTATTGGCGCCCTCGTTACACTCGGGCGCCAAACCCCGTCTCGGGACTAAATAAGTTACTTTCGACCCTCGGGTAACAATGTACTATTTTTGAATTTAAATTAATTACGCATTATTTTTTTAATCAATTCAATTTTATTGGTAATTTTGTATTAGAAAAAAAGATAGGTAACTAATTACAAACTTAATATTTTATACTACAGTAGAAACTAATTTAAGTTGCAACTATTCACAGTAGCTGCTCTTAAAGCACAAGTACCTACATTGTCATGTAACCTTAACTGAACGAAAATAGTTGTACCACTATAGGCGGGAAAAAGTGTTTTTTTTCAGATGCAAACCGAATTGAAAGAATTAGCTTTACTGAGAACCTGCGTGATCAACAGTTTCATACAAATTTTGAGTTCCAAATTCAAATGAATCACTCCATGGGGAATAATGAACACTCCCAAAGGAACAATAAGATTAAATTTGGAACCTCAAACTATGTGTATACTAAATTCATATTAATCTTTGAAATAAGATAATAAAAAACATTTTTATAAAAAAAAATCAACTGTTATAAAAAAAAATCATAAACCTATAACAGGCACCAGTCTCTCGAATCCAGTTTGAGACATTGTAGCTAAGTACCTAGCATAAAAACTTAGCTTTTCATTTTACCTTTGTGAGAGAAATAAATGTTTTTGATATTGAATGTTTTTTTTTAGTTAAGAACTAACTAATAATAATTCAGGAAAAAAAGCTAATACCGCGAAACTGCCTTTAAAGATTTTATCTTCGTGAATGCCTGTGACGTAGGACACTGCTTCATCTTTTGGTACATAATTTACTATCTAAATACATAATATAAGGACCGTTTAAGGAATACAATGATTATCCTAATCGATAAAAAGTTATTTAGTTCGTCAATCGATAACAGCCTAGCTATAATTCTACAATCATCCAGATTACGTTGTTTTAAATCACAATTATATAGACTTAGCGGTTAGTATAATATCATTTTTACCATCTATGGCAAAGTTCCCTGATATTCCGATGAAACTGAAAACTTCTAGTAAAGCCACGAGCTGCAAAGCAGAAAAGTCATTGAAGATTTTTAAATTAAAGTTTAAGATTGTAACATTGTCGCCTTAAATTAAGAAAAGGCTTTTGGCTTGTTTCTTGTTAGAGATAACAGTCTCGACTCTTGTTTAAAAATACTTCGGTTTTGGGTAAGGAAAAAGTAGATAACTTTTTGTCTCTTAGTTTTTCATGGATTTTGTCTTAACTTTGTGCTTTATTTTCTACTAGCGATCCGCCCTGGCTTCGCACGGGTGTATTTTACATATAAACCTTCTTCTTGAATATCTCTATCTATTAAAAAATCGAAAGCCGTTGCCTAGTTTGAAAGATTTTATACATAGCATACACAGGGACAGACAAACAGAAAGACAGCAGGAAGCGACTTTGTTTTACGTGGTACTAGCGACCCGCCCCGGCTTCGCACGGTTTTATTATACGTATAAACCTTCCTTTTGGATCTATTAAAAAAACCGCATCAAAATCCATTTCGTAGTTTTAAAGATTTAAGCAGTCAAAGGGACAGGGAAATAGGGACAGAAAAAGCGACTTTGTTTTATACTATGTAGTGATGTGTTGTATAACAAACCATACGCAGCATAATGAGTATAGATCTATCGTTATCGATGGTGGTACACTAGTTAATAATTTATGATCTTATACCAATTAAAAGCGTTTTTTATAACCATGCATGAGCCATGCATCCATTCCATGACTATGAAATTTCCATGAACCGAACATTAGTCGAAAAGTGGCTAACTAGTCACAAGGTGCCATCAACAAAGTCAAGTCAATTTTGACTTGACTTCTTTGTTACGTAAATACGTCAATTTATTAACAAAAATCTAAAACTAAACATTATAATCATGCATTATTATAAAATTCACAAGTTAAAACCTCTGTAATGAGACAGAAACAAGATAAGTTACCTAAGTTCACAAATCAGGTAAATGGATCCTCATACAATAGGCATACAACCAGCTTTGCCAATTTATAGAAACTTTCTAATCAGCGGTGCCAGTAAAGGGTAAGATTGTATTCTTTATTTCTTTATTGATTACTTGCGACCCGCCCCGGCTTCGCACGCTTTTATTATACTTATAAACCTTACTCTTGAATCACTCTTATCTATTAAAAAAAACCGCATCAAAATAGATTAAAGCGTTCAAAGATGATGTTATGATATCCAAGGCGTGGCTATAACTAGAACGAATACCATGAAGGACCTGGGTGTCGCATTTGACCGAGGTCTAACTTTCCACGACCACATAACTACGCTTGCAAAAGAGTCCTTCGGGCGTCTGGGCTTCGTGCTCAGAAATGCTCGTGACTTCCACAGCGACCACGTGGTATGTCTGATCTTTGGCGCGCTGGTCCGAAGCAAGCTTGAAGCCTCAGCATGTGTCTGGAATCCGCATGAAGCCAAATATGCCTTAATGATAGAAAAAGTGCAAAAGGCTTTCCTGCGTTTCCTCTACAAGCGCCGCCATGGCTATTACCCCTTTATGTACCCCACAAAGTTCTTGCAAGGTTGTCTAGGGTACAACTCCTTGGAGACCCGGCGTGCCTTTGATCAGATGTCCACGGCATGTAAGATATTCCATGGCAAAATAGACGCTCCCGAGCTGAGTGATGCGTTGTGTCGCTTCAATATCCCCGAAAACTACTGTCGGGCCCGGAAGCACAGATTCTTTGCCGTGCCGCCATCCTCCACGGCATCGCGCTCCGCCTCACCCATCCCGCGCATCCTCACCGCACTCAACTCCCTCCTGAACACCAGCCCGCACTGCGACCTATTCGCGGATACTTTCAGGGCAATAATGATAGAATGTATGCGGTTTTGCGAGCGCGATGTATGAATGTGTGTTTTAAAAAAAATCTATTTATTTTTAAATTCTTATATGTTGTTATTAGATACTTATTGTTTAATTTTTTCTTCTAATTGTATATTTTATTGATCTCATTGTGTACCTTTCAATTGTTCTAATTAATGTAATTGGTGTATACCGTATTAATTAAGTAAATAAATAAAATAAATAAATAAAGGGACATAGGGATATAGGGACAGAGAAAGCGACTTTGTTTTATACTATGTAGTGATTCCTACAAATATATCATCTTAGCTGAATAACCATGGTGGTCATGATATAGTGCACAAGTGTGTACTCAAGCAATGCATGGTACATCGTTTCTCTCTCATCATCTCATCTCATCTCCTCATCCTGGAATACCGGAAGAAAGAGAACGAAAATTTATTTTCAACAACAATCTTTCAGTTAAACGCATACTTAAAATAAGACAATCAGTTCTCACAAATAGTAAATTATACGCCTTCCATTTTCATTCAAGGTGCAAAGGTACTAGCATAATAAATAGTGTTGTAAACGAAAACTATGAAAATATAAGAATACTAGCGACCCGCCCCGGCTTGGCACGGTATTATTATACATACGTATAAACCTTCCTCTTAAATCACTCTATTTTTTAAAAAACGCTTCAAAATCCGTTGCGTAGTTTTGAAAATTTTAGCATACAAAGGGACATAGGGAAAGAGAAAGCGACTTTGTTTTATACTATGTAGAGATGATAAGAAAAGCGTACCTACATACGTATTCAATGAGCGCACTCAATTTGTACGAACTAATTTGTACCCAAAATGAGCACGACCTTATAAAGTATATTCCTCTATGTACGAATATTATGTCCACGTACCTACATACTGCAGCACTGTAGAAATAATATAAATACTACGATATAGCTTTTCCTTTACAAACTAGCGTAGCACTACCTATGTGATCCAATGTTTTACTTATAAAAGCTTTCTTCATATTATTCCAGAATCGCGGCTTACATAAAACGGCCGACTGATTTAGTTTGTACACAAAATCACGTCGTTCCTAAAACACTAACTATAATCATCGCTTATGATGTCGTGAAGTCTCGCAATACTTCTCACTTCAGTAGTTACCATCAGCTAAATGCAGCATTGCTGAAAAATACTACGTTTACCAATGGCCGATGGGGCTGTGGTAACAATCTTTCTAAATATTATGAAAGGTGAGTTGTGGTCTTTTTATGTTTGTATACTAGCGACCCGCCCCAGCTTCGCAGGGGTGTATTATACATTATGTACGTAAGTATTAAATTTGACTTGTCTAAGTGCTTATTTTTTAAGCCTAAAGGAATAAAGATTGATTTATTGATTGATTATTGATTATATACATTCCTCTATCTATTAAAAAACCGCATCAATATCCGTTGCGTAGTTTTAAAGACTTAAGCATACACAGAAACAGACGGACAAAAAGGGAAACGACTTTGTTTTATACTATGAAGGGATAATATCATATATTCTCTAAATGTCTATGCTCTGAAATATGTAGTATAATGAGTAAATAATACGTATCCGTCTATACCTGTAAAATATTCACGTGTCCATCCAAATGCTGCTGCAACCTTTTTTTGTTAGTCTTTTTTTTGTTCTATTTTTCTTTAACGTGGTGTGCCAAACCAAAACAAAACGCACTCTCGGTGACGCTCACCGAACGAGCGCCTAAATAAGAAGTACTAGCTACTCTAATGACAGAGATTGAGCACACTGTCAAAAAGAATATTATTTGTATTGTATTGCATAGAAGGCATTGAATGGCAGCACTGTAGAAATGATTTAGTAAATACTTTGCATAAAGCCTTTCGTTTACAAACCAGCTTAGCACTATGTGATCAAATGGCATAGTCAGATTACACTGCTACGCATTTTTTTGCTTATATATATTAATTTAATTCCAGAATGGCGGCGTACATAAAACGACCAAATGCCTTAGTTTATACACAAAATCACGTCGTTCCAAAAACACTTACTATAATCATCGCTTATGATGTCGTGAAGTCTCACGATATCATTCCCTTCAGTAATCACCATCAGCTCAGTGCAACATTGCTGAAAAATACTACGTTTACGAATGGCCGATGGAGATGTGGTGATCTTTGTAAATGGTATAGTCAGAGGTAAGTTTTGGGATATCTTTTTATATATGTATGTTATATTATCTATGCTCTGATTTATTTACATTTATTGCTATTTGTTTATGTTTATTTATTTATATTGTATAGTTAGTATTATAATACGCCATCGTCTTTACCTGTACAATATTCATGTCTGTATCTGAACAGTATTCACGTATACGTTTTTTCAAAATTTCAGCCAGGTCTGTTCATTCGTTTTTGCATGAAGAGGTAAGAAACATTCATGCAATCATCCATACAAACAATTGTATTTATAATATACATATATGTGAAACATTGCAAAGGCTGCACTTGTCACTAAAAGCACAGGAGTAATTAAGTTACCTAAGAAAACAAATGTCTTTTAGATTATGATAATACCCTATTTTAAGCTTTTTAATTATATTTGACGAGCGATTTGGCGCGGTGGGCGAAGGTCCGCCTGCGACGCAAGAGGTTGGGTTCGATTACCGCCTCGCAACAAATTTGTGTACGATTTGCAGAAATTTATTCCGTAGATCTGGGTGTTTTCTATATAGTATAAAAAATATCTATCTATGTATATGATGTATTAAATATATCAGTTATCTAGTACCCATAGCTTTGAGTAGTTTACTTTGGGGCTAGATGGTGCTGTGTGGATTGTCCAGCATTATTTATTATTTATTTTAACTTATAGGATTTTGAATAAGGAGACTGTTGTAAGTCTGTGGCGTGCTGGTACATCCGCCGCACGAAGATCCGCGGTGGTCAACGCTTTGCGACTGGCAACCTGCTTACAGGTACGTAGACATTTCTCCACTTTAAGAGCGCCACCACTTATTTTATCATATAATTCCATTTAAACAAAGGAATTTAATTAACAGTTTGTTAAGCCTATCATAATCTTTTTTATTGCATGTTACGAAAATAGTTTGGTGGCCACCAAACCCTGTTTTCGTATCTCATCCTAGACTAGGCAAAATAAAACTACTACAGATGCATCAAGAAAATGGGTATTCAAAACTACCCAAAGACTTTAAGACCTTCTTGCTCCGCGGCATCGGCGAAAACTCGAAAAAAAAAACGTTTGAGGCGTAATCTAGTGAAATTAAACTTTGTATTCATAAGTCTAACGTGGAAAATTAATTATGACAAAACAGTGCTCAATATGAATATAAGAACTGTTTTTTTGGTTATTTTAGGCGTGCCTACGCTGAATCTAGGGTATATTTGATCGAAGGCGTTAGAGCTCTGTCTTTTTTTCACCATCTGGCTGTATGATGAGGACGAACCTTAGCATGCGAGTAAAGCGGTTTGTTTTTCATAAATAATTTTGTTGCTTATAGTTTAATTATTACTAGTTGTTTATCTCCAATTCATATATATTTTACTTCATATTTCTACTGTTACTTTACTTTCTTTTTATTACTTATTGACACTTTTTATGTAGTACCTATTAACTATTCATCCTATCCGTGAAAACCTTTTAAAAGCCTTCGGTTTTTTTTCAAATTTTGAATTTTCTGTAAATGCTCCTGGATTTCCTTAAATAAATAAAATACAATCTCGAATTGTAGAAATCACAGGAAAAGCCACTCCACCATTCTTTATACTAAAAGAAAGAAAAAAATAAAATCATTTTTTGATGCGCATAACTTAATACTGATAACTTAACTGATTTAAATACGAATACCTACAAGAAATACATAAATTTAGAGATTTAAATTATTTATACAAAGGACCAAAAAGGTCCCTTTCTCAGCATTATGCTGCTACAAGCCGCAGGCAGGTAATAGCGGTGCTGATTTTCAGACAGGGCCTGGTGTGGCACAAAATGGCTAAACATAAACTCACATTAAATACTCAAAGAGAATACATATTCTGCTTTGTAGAGTTGCGAGAGATGAAAGTTTAGTTTGTAATTCTAATATCAATCGTCGTAGCCGTAACACAAAGCTCTGCTCTGCTTTTTTATATAATACTAGCTGGTACCCGCGACTTCGTCTGCGCATGATTAGTATTTGGAGTACTCGCGATTTTACTTGCGTAATTCCCTTTCCCGTGGGATTTTCGAGATAAAATAAAGCCTATTTCTTATTCCAGCTTATAATCTATCTCTGTGCCATTTCATCCAGATCAGTTCAGCAGTTTTTGCGTGAAAGAGTAACAAACATCCATCCATCTATCCATTCATACTTACAAACTTTCGCGTTTATCAGTTCAATTCAGTTTGGTTCCCCTGGGCTATACGGGTTTTCAAAAATTTCTCACAGCATCACTGAACGACGCGTGTGTACGCGTCGTTCAGTGATGCTGTGAGAAATTTTTGAAAACCCGTATACCCCAGGGGAACCTAACTGAATTCCGGGATAAAATGTATCCCATGTCCAATCGTCCCGAGTTCCATTCGAATTCATTCAATTCCGTCGTGATGCGTGGTTAAAGAATTTTTCTTTCACCCTCTCTCCCAGGGGAACCTTACCGAATTCCGGGATAAAAAGTATCCCATGTCCTTCCTTGTACTATGAACTCAAATCGTCCCGAGTTTCATTCCAACTCATTAAGCAGTTTCGGCGTGATGCGCGGTAAAGGAATTTTACTTTCATACCCTCTCCCATGAGAACCTTACTGAAATCCGGGATAAAAAGTATCCTATGTCCTTCCTCGTAGTATGGCCTATAATCATGCCGAGTTTCATTTCAATCCATCAAGTAGTTTCGGCGTGATGCGCGTTTACGATACAGACAGACAGACAGACAGACAGACAGACAGACAGACAGACAGACATGAATGAAAAAAATTACAGTTTTGGCTTGAGAATCGATAATAAAGGGCCCTCCAAAAAAAAATTTCAAAATATCTTCAATGTACAGAATTGGACCTGTTACAGTTTTATTATAAGTATATAGATGTTTTACAAATAAGTACGTACTTTATTCTAATAGCCTTACTAAAAAACCTTTGTCAAGTTTGGAAGAGAATGGGGTAGTGCAATTCTACGTCAGCAACACAACATCAGTTTTTCCAACATTCCGTGTTGCTCTCATCGCTGTTGTCATTTGAGAACCTTCTTGACTTGAAAAGGTTTCGTGTAAGTTACTACATGATGATGGTTGGAATCGGAAATCGGATAAAATCATGCAGACTGGGAACATAATTGCTGCTACTTCTCTACAACACGTGCGATGAACCGGGATGCTAGTATCCTGGTAGCTCTTATGCCGCTATTATGCTTCCTGACTTTATAAGGATACATTTCAGGTGCGGGATATTCTCCGACCTCGAATAAGCAACAACAAAGTACTCTACTTCACTTCGTCCATGATCGCTGGTCTACTAACATCATTCTGTGTGCTGTCCTTCAATATCGTCATTACAAGGTTGGTTGGCTTTGCCTCAATTGGGTTGGACACGTTATTGGCTTGTTATGGGGGTAATGCTGTAAATTATTATGCTATTTTTTTTTTAATAAATTATGCTATTTTTTTATTTTATTTTTTATATCATATTCCCTCGTAAATGTCCTTAGTGGCCCTACGACCATAAGTTTTTGGGTTCTTATGATAATATCTACATCTTCAACTATAACCTTTACTGGTCCACTGCTGGACGCAGGCCTTCCCATGATAAGCGCCTCATTGGCATTCATTATAGTTAATAATATAAAAAACTAAAATTTATTTTTATTTTAGATTACAAAATGCCGCAAAAGAAACAAACAAGGTGTCAGTCCTCAAGAGTATTATCAAAGTTGAAGAAGCCGGAGCGTTGTGTACAGTTTTATTGCCCACGTTTGCGAGAATTGGAGCCCAAACTGTCGTTGCTTTCATAGTCATGGATCAGTTTAGTAATATGTACAAGAACCATTCTCAGATCTGCCTGAAACCAGAAGATGATAAATAAAAGTAACAGTGTAGTAACAGGAGCGTACTATGTGTAGTACAAAATGCCACAAAACTTCAGTTGATATTTTAGCAAAGGGGCTACACATATATTATAGATACCGCAGCGGTATATAAGTACATCTGTGTTACTCGTATTTATGAAGCCCCAAAGGTATTATTAAAATTTTCTTAGACCATTACCATGAGAGTGAATCGGCTTAAAAAAATCGTACAGGAATTTTAAAAAAACATTGTCCCTAATACCGTTAAAAGATTTGAGACGAAAACAATTATATTTATTATGTACCTATAACTTATATAATTTAGTTAAATTATACCTGTCAACCAAATAAGTTTTGTAATCATCGTAACCTGATTTAAGATAATATAAAACTACTTTATGTCAAAATCAGCTACTGCGATCATGTGGGTAAATGAAATATTTGCAATTATTTTTCAGAATTGTTTAATGTCATTTTGTCAATATTATAACAGTCCAGTTTTCAAGTGAAATGCCTTATTTTTCGAACATTGTCTCAAATCATTGTACAACTTAATAAAAATAATTAAGTTAAATATTGTACTTATTTATTAATATTGAATCTTAGAAACGTTCATTTCATATCGTTAATCTAATACACAAATAGGAACTTGAAAAGAGAGAAACATAGAGATACTAATTTTAATATGGCTGGAAAATCCATTAAAACGAACCTATACCTAAGTATTAAAAAGTGTTATTTTCTATATACAATTTTACGCGGGCTGATAAGATAATTTCTATAAATATTCAGCTTTACTGTTCCAATTTATTTTTATTGTTGTCTATCTAAAGAGCAGCACTTTAAAATGTTCTTCTTGCTTTAAAAATATAAAAAACATTATTTTATAACCGTCAGTAATCTGTTGTGTTGTGGTCTATAAAGAAACAGTTAGTAAATTATAATACAGACAGTGGGGAAGAATTCAAGAAAATAAAATATACCTATATAATACCTTTGCTGACCACGGGTATTAAGTAAAATTATATGTAGGTATGTATAGGAATTTTCTAGCAAGGACTAAATCTATGCAACCATAAAATGCAAACTTGCCCTTACCTTATTTTCATTAGTCTACGAACATCAATTCATCAGCGTTTGTCAGATCCATTGTTCAGTTTATTTACTGCAAATCAAAATGAATTTGATTTTCTAGTTGAAAACGTTTCTAAGTCGGAGAGAAATCTGCTGAGGATTGAGACAAACGATCTAGATTTATCTACGTCGCGTCGCATGATAGAAGATAAAAGATAGGAGTAATTAGTCCAACAATTCGAGCACAGTAAGAACTGGGTCAGTCAGAGATGACACAAAATATTATAAAGAATGGCATTTTTTTATTATAATTTCTAAATTATTTTATCAGGTTAACATGAGCTATATTTCGTGCAGAATTTTCATTTCGTACGCAAGCTATACATAATCATACAGAGCCCTTGTGTCATTCAGAAATCATTTAACTTTAAGTGGATTAAAGTTTGGTAGAAATTTTGTAGATAACATTTAGTTGCTGTGCTACATTTCATAGGGGTGCTACATTTTGTAGAAGTGCTACACTTCATAGAATTGCCACAGTTCGTAGAGGTGCAATATGACGTGGAGGTGCTACATATCAGAGAAGCGCTGCGTCTCACACAGGCGCTGCATTTCGTAGAGGTTCAAAAAATTTGGTAGCAATTTTGTAGATAACATTTAGTCGCTGTGCTACATTTCGTAGAATTGATACGGTACGTTGAGGTGCTACATTTCGTAGAGGCACTGTATTTCGTAGAGGCGCTGAATTTTGTAGAGGTTCTACATTTCGTAGAGGTACTACAATTATAAAATAAACCCTTAAAAAAAACAAGACTCAATAGTAATTCATATTGGCCGTGATAGTCTCGGCATTGTATGCCGACACTAGAGGGGTCGGTTCTGACGACTTCTCAACTCGGAGTTGTTAGTTTATTGTAATATAAAGTAAAAAACAATTAAAAACTTCCACACAAGAAAAACTTAAAACGAGATAAATTATAGCACAGGCGAGCTTAACCCTAAAAAGAGTTCTCTTCCAGCAATCATAAGTGCCCAATTTGCTGTATGATATTTGTACTATTAAGGCGTAAACAGGAGGTACACTAGCGCCACCACTTATTTTGCCACATAATTACGTTAAAAAAAGGAATTTCCTAAGTTTATGTAAGGTATAACAAACTGAACGTGTGAATTATGGAAATTCCTTTTTTTCGTAATTAAATGATAAAATTAGTGGTGGCGCTAGTGTATTTGCTGTTTGCGCCTTAAGATAATTTTTGTTTGCGAATCATACATACTGCTTGATTATTATATTGTGACTATTATTCCTCCCCACTAATTACTTTATCTCCTTTATTTTTCTTGGTGATTTGACGCAAAAGCAATTTGATAACCATCCGACGTCCAGTGGGAATTTATATTCTTTGTTTTTGCAACTGGGGCGTTTTTCAAATGGAATTTGTTGCTGTGACATGTTGGATAGATTTTATTGCAGTTTGATTGTTGTAATAGTATTTTTAGTGGAGGCGAGATTTAGGAAGATTTATGTTAACTCGTTTTTAAGCTTGAAAACGTACATATAACATATTGTTTTGGATTTTGAAAATGCTGAATTTATTGAATATAAGTCGCCGTAAAAAGATAGGTACATTCATTATTGATTATTTCTTAGAAAAACTGGATAAATGGAAATAACAAAAACAAAATTGTTTTTAATTTTTTATTACACTAAAGTCTTCCACTCTTTCCTTTCTTCCCCTTCCCTTTACTTTTATTTTCCTTTTCCCTGTTTATCCTTCTACACTCCTCCTCACAAACACAAGTGCCATCGTCTCTTCTAAAATAGTTCTTCTTACACCGACAACTAGGGTTACAGTTGAGTACCAGAGTGTTACAGACGGTTTTCGGTTGATCTACAGCATCGCAGTTCTCGGAATGACATTCTACAGGACAGGAATTCCATTCTTCGTTTTCAGAGCAGTTGAGCGGAGCTGTAAAAAGAACTACTATTTAAATATTTATTATCAGGTTAGTATTATTATATGATACTAGTTTCTGTAGTAAGGTCACGGCGTCGCCAGGCGTTATTTCCATAGAAACGTTTCATGGCTATTTCTATTCCATAGGAACTAATTTATAGAAAACTAGACACCCGCTCCGGCTTCGCACGATTTTATTATACATAAGTATAAACCTTCATCTTGAATCACTCTATTTAAATCCGTTGCGTAGTTTTAAACATTTAAGCGTATATATGGATATAGGGACAAAACAAGCGACTTTGTTCTATACTATGTAGTGATGTGTTATTCCAGGGCTAGAACTACGTCTATTCAAAATTTTAGCCCGATCCGTTCAATAGCTTTTGCCTGAAAGAGGAATAAACATCCATATATTCATACATTAATATAAGTAAGGAAGGTAAGTCTGTTCTGTTTGTATTGGTATACGTAATTAGTATTTAAGACTAAAGAAACTTTATTAACAACGAAAATTATAATCAAGGAATATAAAAAATTACTACTAGTAATTGAAACCATTGAGCTAACTGCAGACGGTTGCAAACAGTCTAAAGGTAGCTCAATTGATCCATGTCAATCAATACCAGTCGGAAGCGTCCCCAATACACTGGTTGCATTACCACGCTGTTTGGCAAAGTTGATGCGCTGAGCCGGATACTCACCAGCTTTGTTTAAGGCGCGCTAAGTAGCTAAAAATGCGGCAGAAAAACCAGGAGAGTTGACAAGGGCTACCTCATAGATGGCGCATGCCTACTGTTAATAAGTATATTCGTTTTTATAATATCGCGTTGCTGGTACCTGCGTAGGTAGGTAATAATGCTTTACTATGGGTAACTTTACCCTGTTTTGTACCTGATGTAACGACCTCCCCAAGTTCCTAGGTAATGCATAAGTAAATTAATAATATGTATGCTTATGCATAGGTACCTATACTATATTTCATAAAATATAATATAATCGCGAAGAAACGACAACCGTTGGGGTAAACGTGTTCTTGAGTGGAGACCGCGTCGTAGCAAACGTAGTGTAGTACGTCCTCCGGCAAAATGGGATGACGATCTGCGAAAGACTGCTGGCAGATGCTGGATGCGTCAAGCTGAAGACAGGGCGCTATGGCGCTCATTAGGGGAGGCCTATGTCCAGCAGTGGACTAATATAGGCTGATGATGATGTATTAGTCCACAGCTAGACATTTGCTTCCTAATGAGTGCCATAGCGCCCTGTCTTCAGCTAGCCACATTCAGCATCTACCAGCAGTGTTATAGTCATAGATCAGCCTATGCATTTTATAATTTCATTTCGAACGTCACTTAGGGTCATACTACACGGGCGGTTCTGCCGTCGCGGGTATCCGCTCGACAAAGCTGCCGTAGACCATCAAACTACAACGGATACGCGGGGATGATAATCCCGCGCAGAATGACGTATAGCGAGAAAGCGTCCATGTAGTAAGAACCGGTTATCAGCGGTGGTTTGAAGCTACATGCGGCGGTCGTATTGCTCCCGCCTAGCTGTGAACCGCGAAGGAAAATCATATCTTTCATATTTCATATTAAAATGTGATTAGTGCGGTCCAGAAGCGTATTCCCGCAGCGGGAGAACTTCCCGTGTGGTATGACCCTTAGAAATCCGCTGTCAGTTTAAAATGCTGAGATTTTGACAATTAGGGGAGAACAGGGCAACAGGAGCCTACTCCAGGAATGTTTTAATAAAAATTTGACAAACTTGTCAAAATTCTTCCTATTATTATTATCAATTTCATATATTTGTATAGTAAACCCTATAGTTAAAATACGGGACTGGCATACAAAAGTCGAAATATGAAGAATAAAAAAAACCTTTTCTTTATTATTAAATAGTACTTAACTATAGATATGTATTAAGGTACAATTTACAGTTTAACCAGTCAGTCGCTCCTTTTGCCTGTCAATTGCAATTAATGATTGCCCATTTAATGCTAGAGCAAATATAATTAATTTTAGATCAAAAAAATTGCAATACTAACAGTAACATTTGTGTTACTGTTGGAGTTTTTCAAATTTTTTTCAAATCATAACATTTTAACAACCAAAATTAATCAATTAATTTTGCAAACAAAATGGAGAAAATAAATATAAAAATATTGATGGTAAACAAAAGCTCCAGACTTTATGGATCCAAACAAAATGTACAAAATATCTCTCAAATCTGGACTATCACTGCCAGAATACTTTTTTATCATCGGTACCACATATCTCTACTTGTTTCAGTATATAAAAAATTGCACATAATTTATCTTCTTCAAAATATTAGCTAGGCTACCATCAATTCAATTTTACCTTATCACTCATTGCCCGACAGCTTTCATTAGTCTACGTTCCCCTATGCATTCTTTAGCATAGAGCCTATGCTAAAGAATGACGTAGCTCGGTCACTAGAGTGGATTTGAGTTCAAATTCGAGATTTTACAGAATGAGTCTCCCTGCAGATATAGATAAAGATATAAAATAAGGAAATAAATAACTTTATTAACAACGAAAATTACAATCAAGGAATAGAAAAAATTACAACTAGTATATACAATTGAAACCATTGAGCTAACTGCAGATTGCAAACAGTCTAAAGGAAATCTTATTTGCACTTTAGGTAAATTCAGGTAAAATAAAACATATTGCGAAATATAAAGAATATGAGGTATAATTTATAATTCTCTATTTTTAATAATGAGAAAAATACTCAAAATTCAAATTCGTTTATACCTTATTTTCAAATACGACCTAATCTAACTGTCTGCTGCTAAATAAAAATGCGAATGCGAAATATGAATGTTAAGTTCCATTAATTGGTTCCGTAGTTTGAACACTGACAGTTTTGGTAGGTATATCTGCCGGTGTGAAATATTATATTATTCATTTAATTTACAAAAAAACTGGCATCGCTCAATAAAACAATAAAAACCATAAGGCATTAACACAAACACAAAAGACTGATATAACCCTAAGAATTTCATACCTATTAATTTTTACAAATCATCACTACATAGTATAAAACAAAGTCGCCTTTTCTGTCCCTATTTCCCTTTGACTGCTTAAATATTTGAAACTACGCAACGGATTTTGATGCGGTTTTTTTAAGAGATAGAGTGATTCAAAAGGAAAGTTTATACGTATAATAAAACCGTGCGAAGCCGCGGCGGGTCGCTAGTAAGAGATAAAGCTCCAACTAACATACCTTATACCGCGAAGGTATGAATGTATCCGAAATGTTACAAGATGATGGAATAGATAAAGTTTTGTTATTTCGGTACTGTTCTAAATGCTAAAATGGTTTTCCCGAAAGACCCGAAATTTTCCGAGAAATTATTTACAATTATCAGGTTTTAAAATCATCCAGCAATTTCGGGAAATTTAGAAGCTGGAATCGACGGGACCAAATCCTAATTTATAGATTTCCATCATAATATTTTTTTGTGCCATCTCTATTACGTTCCAATTCCACTCTATGCAAAACGATATCATATCTCTGGATGCTAAATGAAATTTAGTTTTGATAATTTGTGTAGCGTACTGTTATTCTATATTCAAAAATTTGATTTGCCTAAATCCTAGTTGTCAATCGAAATGAAACATAGTCAATCTGTCAGGGAACGCTAGCTAAGAGCCTGTCCAGATGGAGCGTTTTACTCGCGAGTGCTCTCGCGTTTAAACATTCCCGTTCTCCAGATACTAGAGCACTATACCTACATCCCGTCCAGATGCTGGTGCGCGATTCCTCGTCCAGCCAGTGGTACGCGCGACGCGAGTGGACGTATTTCTTATACCGTACATATATTACTGTACTTTTCATAGACGAAATTGAAAAAAGAATTGCAGTATGGGAAAATTGAATCAATCAAAGATAATCCAATAGAACCATGAAACGTTACAATTAACTAATAACGGAAGAATTAGTAGAATTGGATATATTATGTTAAATCTTTGTAGTGCTTTTTGCTTCCGACGTTTCCAAAACTATTTTATTTGGTTCCATGTTTATAATAACTGTCCCCGAGTCCCTCCCTAACGCACCGCGCAAAGGAGCGCACGTAAAACGCCCCATCTGGACAGGCTCTAACCGAATATTCACGATAAATATTACGTATGGATTGTCATTGATATCTGAGACGACATCAAGCACACGTCCAGCCTTGACAGAGGTCACGGCGGTACTGAGGCATGGGCGGCGGGCTCAGCGCCTGCTGTTAATCGAATAAATTAATATTTAAATTTATTATGAATCTTCATCAAAAAACTCACATAACGAGAGACTAGATAAAAATGTTACCTATCTTTTCCAATAACTTCCTAGTTGATGTTTATCGTAGCTATCAATATATTTTGATTTTAAATTCTGAAACGTATCATTTTGAAAACATATATTTATTAAGAAAAGTTTCTGCTGTTATGTTTTCGGATTAGCTATTGATCTAGGTATGAACGTGAAGTAATATAGATATACAAATTTGAAATGTAGCTTGCTCAGAAGTATTATTTGCTTCTGCTTAAAAAGGACCAATTGTCGACACACAGCGTCTTAAGACTAATGTTTTTCCTATTCCTTGAAAACCTTTAAAATGTCTTCGCATATGATAGTAATAATACTCACGACAATCTGAAGCTTTAATACACTTAGGATTTTCAACGCTCAGTCTCCTATGGTTCAACCGACACGTACATCCCGAGTTACAGGGGGCGGATGGAGTCTCACACACAGGAGGGACTCTGGTGTTCTCAGTCGGACAGAAATCGGTTTGGCATTGATTTAGGCAGGAAAAGAACATTTCGTTTTCTCCACATGGGTTTCCTCCTAAAAATACAATTTGGTAAAATTTTGTCAAGTTTAATAGATTTTTTATACAAACTTATGTTAAGTTCTCAAAGTAATAAAATCCAGTGTACAATAGATCGTGTACATGTACATCCTAGATAATATAAAACACAGATCTAAACACGTTTCTAAGCGCTTGGCACTGTTTTAAAACTTATTATAGAGAAATAATGAATTGGTAAGTAATATAAATTGGTACTGAACCTATTTTAACACATTTATTTATTTATTTAGAAATAATTTAAGCTTTAGTTGAGCGTTACGTCTTATAAAAATAAATTCTAGTTAAAGATTTAAAGCAAAAAAGGCCAACTTAATTATTGTAGTAACTTAAGCGTGTAGTAGTACCATTCAGTTGGTTCGAAGTTAATTTTATAATCTATCTCAAAGAATTTTCAGTCTACCAGTTTATTTCAGACAATAATAAATCAGTCACTCGTAAACGTTAAAGATTTACTCATTTTAAGGGAACCAAATAATCTAATTTTTGGTCAGATTTTATTCAAATTTGCTATCACGGTCACTCAGACAGTTTATAATTGAAACTGGGATAGAAATAGAAAACTGCTTTGCACAAAAATCTGAAATTAATAATGGCTCTATTTACATAAGGATTTCTGAACGTTTTAAGGCCCTGTATGTCGACAATTGGTCATTTTTAAGTAGAAATAGGAAATGTTTCTGAGCAAGTTACATTTCAAATTTATAAATACATATTACTTCACGTTCATACATAGATTAACAGCTAAGCTGAAAACATAACAGCAGAAACTTTTCTCAATAAATATATGTTTTCAAAATGGCACGTTTCAGAATTTAATATAAAAATATATTGATAGCTACGATAAACATCAACTAGGGAGTTATTGTTAAAGTTAGGTAACATTTTCATCTAGAATCTGGTTAGCTTAGTCTTTTGATGAAGATTCTCAATAAAGTTAAATATTAATTTATTCGATTAACAGCAGGCGCTGAGCCCGCCGCCCATGCCTCAGTACCACCGTGACCGCTGTCAAGGCTGGACGTGTGCTTGATGTCGTCTCAGACTTCAATGACAATCCATACGTAATATTTATCGTGAATATTCGAATAGAGCCTGTCCAGATGGCGCGTTTTACGTGCGCTCCTATGCGCGTTACGTTAGGGGGACTCGGAGACAGATAAAAACATGGAACCAAATAAAATAGTTCTGGAAACGTCGGAAGCAAAAAGAACTTCAAAGATGTAACATACATCCAATTCTACTAATTCTTCTTTCTTAACGTTTCATGGTTCTATTGAATTATCTCTGATTGATTCAATTTTCCCATATTGCTACTCTTTTTTCAATTTTGTCTATAAAAAGTACGGTAACGAAGATATCTTTCTCCAATTTCGATCGAAATACGTCCACTCGCATTGCGCGTTCCACTATATAGACGAGGAATCGCGCACCAGCATCTGGACGGGATGTAGTTAAAGTGCTCTAGTATCTGGAGAACGCGCGAATGTTTAAACGCGAGAGCACTCGCGTAGGAACGCTCCATCTGGACAAGCTCTTAGCTAACGTTCCCTGACAGATTGACTATTACTCGATATTTCATTTCGATTGACAACTAGGATTTAGGAAAATCAAATTTTTGAATATAGAATACCAGTACGCTACACAAATTATCAGAACTAAATTTCATTTAGCATCCAGAGATATCATATCGTTTTGCGTAGAGTGGAACTGGAACATAATAGAGATGGCACAAACAAATAGGTATTTTGATGGAAATCTATAAATTAGGATTTGGTCCCGTGGATTCCAGGTTCTAAATTTCCCAGGATTTCCCGAAATTTCTGGATGATTTCAAAACCTGGTTATTGTAAATAATTTCTCGGAAAATTTCGGGTCTTTCGGGAAAATCATTTTAGCATTTAGAACAGTACCGAAATAACTAAACTTTATCCATTCCATCATCTTGTAGCATTTCGGATTTATTCATACCTTCGCGGTATAAGGTATGTTAGTTGGAGCTTTATCTCTTACTTACTAGCGACCCGCCCGGCTTCGCACGGTTTTATTATACGTATAAACTTTCCTTTTGAATCACTCTATCTCTTAAAATAACCGCATCAAAATCAGTTGCGTAGTTTTAAATATTTAAGCAGTCAAAGGGAAATAGGGACAGAAAAAGCGACTTTGTTTTATACAATGTAGTGATGATTTGTAAAAATTAATAGGTATGAAATTTTTAGGGTTATATCAGTGTTTTGTGTTTGTGTTAATGCCTTATGGTTTTTAATGCTTTATTGAGCGATGCCAGTTTCACACACTCAAAACAAAGTATCCGCATTATTCTGAGCAACAACATAATGAGTGTAATATAACTATTGTTGCCTTTAGTTCAAACTGACTTTAGTTCATAAAATTATCAGTACCCAAATACAAATACAATCATTTATTTGCAAACAAGGGTCACAAAGGTGGTGGTTAGAAAATAGTAAGTACCATACATGTTTTGCCTTAGTCATAGGGCATGCAAATTTAGGTTTTTTAGGACTAAAACCCAAAATTTAATAACAAATAAAAGATTGGAAATAAAAAGAGATAAAAATTAAAAATATAAACATCAAGTCAACATGAACTTAACATAAAATTAAAATTTAGAATAAAAAGGTTTCTATTAGTTATTCAGTTAGTTCATGTCCTTCATCTATCAAAAATTCATTTATATTATAATAGCATTTAGATGTCAAAATTTTATTTAGTTTATTCTTAAACATTGTCAAAGGTAGTGTCTTGTAAGTTATTCGGCAACTAGTTACCCACTGCAGAATATAAGAGCATTTTTGTTAAAACATGGGTAAAGAATTTTGAATAATGCTCTAATCACGAGATATTATTTTTTTATAAATTGTAACGTTGCACGTACATGTTATTTATTTTAAATATTAAGTTCTCTTTTAACTATCCTAAAATTACATTTTACAATATTTAAAAAATAATTTCTTAAAATAATCAATTTAATACTAGGCGAATTCATCCAATTTTTAATTACGCATACGATTACATATTTCCAAACATATTAGCTCGTACAGACGCTCCGATTTGGTTGGTACCAGCCATATCGGAACCGACATAGCAACCATTCCAACATTGCTACAGATTGTCCGACGGTTGGCCTTCCAGCCGTCAGTTGACTTTGCTATGAAGTAGTGAACGGACGTCTTGCCACCTCATGCCGTCGATCGTCGATGTATTAATTAAGTACCTATGTAATGTAAATTACATAGGTACTAAATTACCTATGTAGTCTGAAATAAACAAATTTATTATATTATTAATAATAATAATATAATAATAATAATAATAACTTTATTTCAGGCAACAAAGAAAATTTACAAGATGTAACTTAACTAGGGCCCATATAATAAATACCTTACAGACTAACATAGATATAATATACACATTCGAGTCATCGACGCTCCGATGACGCACGCGCGGTGTCGTTTGACAGGCGTCCGACGAATTTCCTGTAAACGACACCTTTCGGCCAAAACCCGCTGTCCATATACGTGGAGAGTTGATCCGTCGGCACTCTCACCATAAATGAACCGAAGTTCACATTACGGCTTGACACCAATTTTTCAACTCTCATGGCGATGCCGGTCTTCTGCCTCAGGTACTTCGCCACATCCTCAGCGGTCACGGTGTAGAAGACGCGCGACACGTAGAGTTGCGTGGTAGGTACTTCGGCACGTAGCGGGCACAGCTGCCCTTGTGCGTTCGGTGCGGCGGTCCCGCACTGGTTGCGACAAGTAGGTTTCCTCTTCTTCCTTTCAACAAGTACGAAGCCTTCCTTGTCACAGCGGCCCTTCTCAGGACCCGGAGGCAGAGCGCCACGATTAAGTACTAGCGTCCCGCCCCGGCTTCGCACGGTTTTGTTATACGTATAAACCTTCCTCTTGAATCACTCTAGGTATATATTTAAAAAAACCGCATCAAAATCCGTTGCGTAGTTTTAAAGATTTAAGCACACAAAGGGACATAGGGACAGAGAAAGCGACTTTATTTTATACTATGTAGTGTTATACATCATACCACCGGTATTATCTAAAAATGTTAAAATAGCGTTGGTTGCAGCAACTATTGTTGCTATAGAACCGCTACAAAAGGAACAAAGTCTTTATAAAGTTCAAGTAACTTTATTATTATGTCACGTTCGGTGACCGTAACTCCCTCGGCGTTCATGTTGACGTCCTACAACGGCGGCGTTGCGAATGCGACTGAGCCGATTTGGTCGGAACAAAGCTTCCATACGTTCCGATTTGGTTGGACCGACTGACAATTTGGTTTGGTCGGATCGCCGGCGCATCCGACTACCGTCCAACCAATATTAATAATAATTATGTCGGGCCGACCGCTCTCCACACGTTCCGATTTGGTCGTGGTTGGATGGTTGGCTCCAACCGAATCGGAGCGTCTGTACCAGCTATATCTATCGTCACTACCTAAATTAGTTTTTAAAATGTTTGCAATGCATTGTTAGAGCGCGCGGTCACAGTTTTAACCGCGATGATACCTACCGGTCCGCAAGACAAGTTACACGTAAGCCGCGCTGATTGGCCGACCACTATTCCATTGTTCTGGGGAAGTACGTTCGAGAACTCGAAGGTGCGACCGCGCATCGCGGCCAGCCCCGTTCTCACCTTGTCCACGGTCGGACGTGTGCCGAGACTCGAGCGCGTTCACTAGTAGTAAGCTAGTGTCTTCATACGTGCCGGCTCAAATATTTTTATAAATTTATCGTGATACATATTGTCACTCTTCCGACGTAATTCGGCAGTTCCATAAATATTATAAGTGTTGCTCCGCACCCCGATAGGGTAAGTGTTGAACATTGTTTTACGCACCATCATGTAGGTAGTCATTGTCATTTTAAATTGGTTAAAACTGCACCTATGTACATATATTTCACGCTTAGCTCATCACATTATTTACATGTCTTTGATTTCTTTAATAATCAGCATTAAATTTAAAACCCTGCCTTCTGTCAGGATTCTTAGCACTTCATAATCTGTTTCTTTCTATCACTTCATGATTCATCTGCTAAAATATTAAATACTTATCCAGCTAAATTCATTTATTCTGTCATTCATTGTCATACATTGTTTCCTTCTTTTGCACCGCTTTGTAACTCCGTTCTGATAGTGAATCACCTCTGCACCAACTACCTACCTAGGTACTTGCTTTCTCGGCTTCTCCTCCTAGGCTCGTCAATACGGGGTGTTCACTATCAACGGAAAGCGATGAGAACAAAATGTTTACTGTGGACGTTTCTTCACAGGGTCCAACACTAGGGGTCCAACACTAGGGTTTAATCCCTAAGGAATCATTAATTCCTCAAGCACATACGGCTAGACCACCATCTTCGACGGCTGACGTCACTGGCCCTTCCGCTATCAACCGTCGGTGTCCACCCTCCTGCGCCGCCTTCAGGATAGCCAGGATAGTACCGGACCACGTAGTAAAATTAGACCGGCATAAAAACCTACGACCTATTTTTTTATTTTAATATATTTTTTTTGTTGACGTTTTTGTTTAATTTAATACATCCAACGAAAACGCCACAAAATTAAATGAATAATATAATATTTCACACCGGCAGATATACCTACCAAAACTGACAGTGTTCAAACTACGGAACCAATTAATGGAAATTAACATTCATATTTCGCATTCGCATTTTTATTTTGCAGCTGACAGTTAGCTTTGATCGAATTTGAAAATAAGGAATAAACGAATTTGAATTTTGAGTACATAATTTTTTCTCATTATTAAAAATAGAGAATCCTGGGATCACGGGATCATACCTCCTATTTCTTATATTTCGCAATATGTTTTATTTTACCTGAATTTACCTAAATGGCAAATGAGGTTTCCTTTACACTGTTTGTAATCGTCTGCAGTTAGCTCAATGGTTTCAATTGTATATTATCATACTAGTTGTAATTTTTTCTATTCCTTGATTGTAATTTTCGTTGTTTATTTCCTTATTTTATTTCTTTATCTATATCTGCAGGTCACTGACTCATTCTGTAAAATCTTAAATTTGAACTCGAATCCACTCTAGTGACCGAGCTACGTCATTCTTTAGCATAGGCTCTATGCTAAAGAATGACGGGCATAGGGGAACGTAGGTCGAAAGCGGTCGGGCAATGAGTGATAAGGTAAAATTGAATTGATGGTAGCCTAGCTAATATTTTGAAGAAGATAAATTTATGTGCATTTTTTTATATACTGAAACAAGTAGAGATACGTGGTACCGATGATGAAAAAGTGTTCTGGCAGTGATAGTCCAGATTCGAGAGATATTTTGTACATTTTTTTTGGATCCATAAAGTCTGGATCTTTTGTTTTCCATCAATAATTTTATATTTATTTTCTCTTTTTTTGTAAATTGAATTGATGGTAGCCTAGCTAATATTTTGAAGAATATAAATTTATGTGCAATTTTTTTACCTCACTGAAACAAGTAGAGATAAGTGGTACCGATGATGAAAAAGTGTTCTGGCAGTGATAGTCCAGATTCGAGAGATATTTTGTACATTTTGTTTGGATCCATAAAGTCTGGATCTTTTGTTTTCCATCAATAATTTTATATTTATTTTCTCCATTTTGTTTGCAAAATTAATTGATTAATTTTGATTGTAAAAATGTTATGTTTGGTGTTACTGTTAGAGTTTTGCAATTTTTTTGATATAAAATTAATTATATTTTCTCTAGCATTAAATGGGCACTCATTCAATGCAATTGACAGGCAAAAGGAGCGACTGACTTGTTAAACTGTAAATTGTACCTTAATACATATCTATAGTTGAGTACTATTTTATAATAAAGAAAAGTTTTTTTTAATTCTTCATATTTCGAGACTCTTGTATGCCAGTCCCGTATTTTAACTATAGGTATTCTATACAAATATATGAAATTGATAATAATAATAGGAAGAATTTTGACAAGTTTGTCAAATTTTTATTAAAACTTTCCTGGAGTAGGCTCCTGTTGCCCTGTTCTCCCCTAATTGTCAAAATCTCAGCATTTTAAACTGACAGCGGATTTCTAAGGTTCATACCACACGGGAAGTTCTCCCGCTGCGGGAATACGCTTCTGGACCGCACTAATCACATTTTAATATGAAATATGAAAGATATGATTTTCCTTCGCGGTTCACAGCTAGGCGGGAGCAATACGAGCGCCGCAAGTAGCTTCAAACCACCGCTGATAACCGGTTCTTACTACATGGACGCTTTCGCGCTATACGTCATTCTGCGCGGGTTTATCATCCCCGCGTATCCCTTGTAGTTTGATGGTCTACGGCAGCTTTGTCGAGCGGATACCCGCGACGGGAGAACCGCCCGTGTAGTATGACCCTAAGTGATATTCGAAATGAATTTATAAAATGCATAGGCTGATATATGAAACACTGCTGAACCGTTGGGGTAAACGTGTTCTTGAGTGGAGACCGCGACGTAGCAATCTGAAAAATGGGAAAATGGGATGACGATCTGCGAAAGACTGCGAAAGACATCAGCCTATATTAGTCCACTGCCGGACATAGGCCTCCCCTAATGAGCGCCATAGTGCCCTGTCTTCAGCTTGACGCATCCAGCATCTGCCAGCAGTCTTTCGCAGATCATCATCCCACTTTGCCGGAGGGCGTCCTACACTACGTTTGCTAAGTCGCGGTCTCCACTCAAGAACACGTTCACCCCAACGGTTGTCGTTTCTTCGCGATTATAGTATTATATTTTACAATGATAAAGATGAAATGTAGTATAGGTATGCCTAACCATACATATTATTAATTTACTTATGCATTACCTAGGAACTTGGGGAGGTCGTTACATCAGGTACAAAACAGGGTAAAGTTACCCATAGTAAAGCATTATTACCTACCTACGCAGGTACCAGCAACGCGATCTTATAAAAACTAATATACTCATTAACGGTAGACATGCGCCATCTATGAGGTAGCCCTTGTCAACTCTCCTGGTTTTTCTGCCGCATTTTTAGCCGCTGTGAGCGCCTTAAGCGTTCCAGATAAATACTTCAAAACTCAATATGATTACCGGTAATCCTTGTAATCCTTCATCATCATCATCATTATCATCGGCCTATATAGTCCACAGCTGGATTTTACCTCCCCTAATGAGCGCCATAGCGCTCTGTCTTCAGCTTGCCGCATCCAGCATCTGCCAGCAGTCTTCCGCTGAACATCATCCCACCTGGCCGGAGGGCGTCCTACACAACGTTTGCCAAGTCGCGGTCTCGGCTCAAGAAAACGTTTACCCCAACGGTTTTAATCCTTACGCAATCCAATCTAAAACTTTATTCAGGTACTAAGCAAAACGAGTGCAATAGACCTATCCTGCAAATTGTCTACTAAATCAGTAAATTAGTAAATTTTCTCAGTAAAATCTTTATTTCTTTAGGCTTACAAAATAAGCAGTTAGACAAGTCAAATTTAAACTATTGTTATACTGACCTGGACACTCCTCAGGTAGAATACAAGTCCCGTTTTCCCCCCTCAAGTATCCCGCCTCGCATTCGCAGCCAATAGGGTCACACTTCCTCTTGCAAACGAGGTACGCGTCGGGCATCGAGCAGGTGGATGGACAAGGTTGTGGGCATTCCTTAATGCGAGCGTGGGGGTTGCCGTTGCAGGTTTTATCTGTTATGTAATAATATGGTAAATAATTATGACAATTATTAGGATTAATCCTCTCGCTTTTATCGGGTAGTGAAAGCGAGAGAATCGAGAAAATAAAGAAAAAAAAAATATTGTTTGCCTTTAGACTAAATACACAGCCAAAACTGAAGACGGATGGAGGTAAAGTTTCAAGAGGAAGGTTTATATGTTCAACTAGCAACCCGACCCGGCTTCGCAAATAAACTTTCCTCCTAAATCACTATCTATAAAAAACCGCATCAATATCCGTTGCATAGATTAAGGCTAGGTTCATATGAACGCGCGAAGTTGCGCGTCGTCGCGCGGTTGGAGCATTCACATGACGGCATAACAGCCTGTCCAGATAGGGCGCTTTACGCGCGAGTGCCCTCGCACGTTTCAATTTATATTGCGTCCAGATGCGGCGTTTTACGCGCGCTCCTATGCGCGATTTGTATGGGAGGGACCCAGGGACAGTTATAAACATGGAGCGAAACAAAGCAGTCGTGTTGTGGCTTGCATACCAAAATTGTCAAATATGTCAAAATTATCAGTCTCCATTTTTGTTCCAAATACGTCCACTCGCGTTGGAATCGCGCGCACCACTGGATGCAGCAATGGCGCCCGAGTATCTCGACTCGCGCACAACACGCGCGAGTCGAGAGTCCAGCGCGTTGCTCGCGTTTTACGCGCGAGCAAGGAATCGCGCAGCAGCATCTGGACGGAATGTATAGCGCTCTAGTATCTGGAGAACGCGCGAGTGCTTACGCGCGAGAGCACTCGCGCGTAAAGCGCCCTATCTGGTCAGGCTGTAAGTATGGCTACGCGTCGCGCGTTGACGCTCGGTACCGCGTGGGTAATGTAAACGATAATCACCGTTTACTGGGGTCTTGTACCGCGCGGTCATATAAACCTAGCCTTATAGATGAGGTTCCGTGTATTCTATACTTACTCTGACATTCCTCAACTTTGATACACTTCCCTCCGACCTCAGACAGAACGAATCCAGCCTGACAGTTACAACTGTCCTCGTTTGTCTGTGATGGTGGTATGTACGGGCAGCCAGGGGGGTTTGGTACTGCACAGGTTGGTCTACAGACTTGTTGGACATTGCAGGGTTTTGCTGTTAAAATTTAAATTAGTTCTTGTGAATGGTTTTTTCAACATGATCTCAAGTGCTAGTGAAAATGTATCGTAGGATCGTTTTTGATTGTTGGGTTACCTATACAGATTGTAGTGAATGATTTGGAAATAATTATATAAAAACTGACCAAGAACGAGTCAGTCTCGCGTACGAAGGGTTCCGTACCATTACCTATCTACTTAAATATTTTTATTATAAATGTAACTAAAATAATAAATAACGCCCTTAGGAATGAAGACACCCAGTTAGTTTCAGTTAAAATGCCTGACCAGGCACATAGTCGCCGTAGCCGAAATCGGCTTGGATGCCATCATCATCATCAACTGAATTATAATGATTTTCGCAATTGTTCCTTTATCTGTACTATATGACGTTGCTTCGTACCAAATTTCAATATTCTGAGTTAACGGGAAGTACCTACACTGTAGGTTTGATTCCCTTGCACGTGTCAGCACAAACGGCTGTACATAATGATATATAATATATATTATATATAAATAATTATAATAATAATAATAAATAAATCATTTATTTCAGGCAACAAAAGTCAAATACAGGATGTTAAATACTTAAAACTACGGCCCATATGAAATATATACCTTAGAGTAACATACATACTTTATATAAACTTATTAACTAGCACGTAAAAAAGATTTTTTCACAGCTCAAAGGAACAGTAGACCTGAATATTTGATAATTGATTTGATGCACGACAACTCTTCTCCAGCACAGCAGATCCATTATATTGAAAAGATGTCTAATTTTGCAAGTTGCCCTTTACTCACGACAATCTTCTTCCAGCACACACGTCTCATCGTCGTAGCTTAACTTCAGGTAACCAGGTTTGCAGAGACATCCAGAGGCGCACGGTCTACCAGGCTTGCAGGCCACTTCTGGCTGGTCTTCATATTGACGATAGTACTGATTGGGGCAGGGGAACGCGCAGTCTGCGAATGTTCCGTTTACTCCACAAGGGTTTCCACCTGGGAAGAATAGAGGTGGTTATAGGTTACAAGATAGGATGCTGCTTGGGGAAATTTTGAAAGAAATCTATATAATATGATCACTGTATAGTTAACATAATAATGTAGTTACACATACGGTACATATTTCAGAAATCTGAATAAAGGTAAGTAGTCATTTTAAGTTTAGTACTACCTACCTACGCCTTAGGGTACAATATTTAGACTCAGTTTTTATAGATAGACTAGCTGGTGCCCGCGACTTCGTCTGCGCATGATTAGTATTTCGAATACTCGCTATTTTACTTGCGTAATTCCCTTTCTCGTGGGATTTTTGGGATAAAATAAAGCCTATGTGTTATTCCAGCTTATAATCTATCTCTGTGCCAAATTTCATCCAGATCTGTTGAGCAGTTTTTGCGTGAAAGAGTAACAAACATCCATCCATCTATCAATCTATCCATCCATCTATCCATTCATACTTACAAACTTTCGCGTTTATCAGTTCAATTCAGTTTGGTTCCCCTGGGCTAATTTCTCACTGCATCTGAACGACGCGTACGCACGCGTCGTTAAGATGCTGTGATAAATTTTTGAAAACCCGTATAGCCCAGGGGAACCAAACTGAATTCCGGGATAAAATGTATCCCATGTCCAATCGTCCCGAGTTCCATTCGAATTCATTCACTTCCGTCGTGATGCGTGGTTAAAGAATTTTTCTTTCACCCTCTCTCCCAGGGGAACCTTACCGAATTCCGGGATAAAAAGTATCCCATGTCCTTCCTTGTACTATGAACTCAAATCGTCCCGAGTTTCATTCCAACTCATTCAGCAGTTTCGGGGTGATGCGCGGTAAAGGAATTTTACTTTCATACCCTCTCCCATGAGAACCTTACTGAATTCCGGGATACAAAGTATCCTATGTCCTTCCTCGTAGTATGACCTATAATCATGCCGAGTTTCATTTCAATCCATCAAGTAGTTTCGGCGTGATGCGCGTTTACGATACAGACAGACAGACAGACAGACAGACATGAATAAAAAAAATTACAGTTTTGGCTTGAGTATCGATAATAGAGTGCCCTCCAAAAAAAATTTTCAAAATATCTTCAATGTACAGAATTGGACCTGTTACAGTTTTATTATAAGTACTAGCTGGTACCCGCGACTTCGTCTGCGCATGATTAGTATTTGGAGTACTCGCGATTTTACTTGCGTAATTCCCTTTCCCGTGGGATTTTCGAGATAAAATAAAGCCTATTTCTTATTCCAGCGTATAATCTATCTCTGTGCCATTTCATCCAGATCAGTTCAGCAGTTTTTGCGTAAAAGAGTAACAAACATCCATCCATCTATCCATTCATACTTACAAACTTTCGTGTTTATCAGTTCAATTCAGTTTGGTTCCCTTGGGCTATACGGGTTTTCAAAAATTTCTCACAGCATCTGAACGACGCGTACACACGCGTCGTTCAGTGATGCTGTGAGAAATTTTTGAAAACCCGTATACCCCAGGGGAACCTAACTGAATTCCGGGATAAAATGTATCCCATGTCCAATCGTCCCGAGTTCCATTCGAATTTATTCACTTCCGTCGTGATGCATGGTTGAAGAATTCTTCTTTCACCCTCTCTCCCAGGGGAACCTTACCGAATTCCGGGATAAAAATTATCCCATGTCCTTCCTTGTAATATGAACTCAAATCGTCCCGAGTTTCATTCTAACTCATTCAGCAGTTTCGGCGTGATGCGCGGTAAAGGAATTTTACTTTCATACCCTCTCCCATGAGAACCTTACTGAATTCCGGGATAGAAAGTATCCTATGTCCTTCCTCGTAGTATGACCAATAATCATGCCGAGTTTCATTTAAATCCATCAAGTAGTTTCGGCGTGATGCGCGTTTACGATACAGACAGACAGACAGACAGACATGAATGAAAAAAATTACAGTTTGGGCTTGAGAATCGATAATAAAGTGCCCTCCAAAAAAAATTTTCAAAATATCTTCAATGTACAGAATTGGACCTGTTACAGTTTTATTATAAGTATAGATAGATAGATAGTTAATATTAATACTTTTATTGCATCACTTATAAAACAGGAAATACTTATTTAAATATACTAACAGAGATAAGCAATGGATTTGGCGGCCTTATCGCTTAAATTTTTTTTTTTTTTTTTTTTTTATGTTCTCTGTAAGTGAATTTTGTAAATTCTTTTGAGAATAAAATATCTAAAACCTCAAACTTACCAACTATTTGTCTTTTTGTTACTATATGTATTTAAGTAGTTGATGTATGAAAAAATATCATAAGAATCACCTAAGCTTCCAGGTTAAGGTCTGGAACTCGCCGGTTTCTCTCCGTCTTGAGTGATATGATCGTTATTATATTTGTTGAAATGGAAAACCAAATAGTCAAACAAAATACTAACATTTACATTTCTCCGGCTCAACACACTTCCCAGTCTCCTCTTCGATGATAAAGCCTGGCTTACACTGGCAGCCTACAGCATTACACTTGTACCCGAAAGAGCCAGCTTCAGGCGAGTCGCACGTGGATGGACAAGGCCAAGGGCAGGCTGTGACGATGGAGTTATTGTCGCCTTTGCACCCAAGGTCTGAAATAGATAGATAGATCTTTTAATTGACTCATAAAAGTAGATAGTTCAATATAAAAAAAAACAGACAATGTAATTAGATATCATAAACGTAACCGAGAATCATTTTCGTATAACCGCGGCTCCACATTTGTGCCGTGAATTCACGCCGTGAATTCTAGGCACAAGTTGTACCCTCCACATTCACGGAATGCTCACAATCGTTCGTGAAACCCGCCACGAAGTGGACGTATGTAGGAGCTGCTGCTGCAATAACTTTGTTTGCTGTAGCAACATATCACTATTTAAACGTCCAAACAAGAAAGTTTTTGGATAAAATATAGCCTAAGTCAGACTATAATCTATCTCTGTGCCAAATTTCATCCAGATCCGTTCAGCCGTTCTGGCGTGATTGAGCAACAAACATCCATCTATCAATCCATCCATCTAAATTTTCACATTTATAATACTAGTGGCCCACCCCGTCTTCGCACGAGTAAATCATAATTTAAGTAGCCTATGTGCTATTCCAGACTATACCTATGCGCTATCTATCTCACTTCCAAATTACATCCCAATCCGTTCAGCCGTTCTGGCGTGATTGAGTAACAAACATCCATCCAACCAACTGTGCGACTGAGCGACTGAGCTTCCTAAATGTTATTACACCCTTCCGATTTAGGAGCCGATGTAGATTTAGAGCGTCGGAAGCCATTCTTCTTCCTAAATCGTTTCCTAAATCGGATGCTACCTTCCTAATTGCTATTAAACTATCCTGAATTTAGGAACGACTATATTTAGTTTCCAATATTTAGGAAGGTTTATTACCCCTTTAACTGATCAAGGTATGTTTGTTGTCCACGCTCGACTACATAGCGCGCGCGCAGCGATTGCACACGTCCGTACGCCCTTGTAGTCTGGAGTAAACTGGCACGGGGCCGTGAATGTGGATGTGTACGCGTGAACGTCGCGCGAAAGGGGCGCAAACCCTTTGTCGCGGGATAAAATACCGACACTGATCGGGGAACAGGCGTGAAAACGCGTGAACCCCGCGAAAACCATCCACATTTACGTTCACGCCTGTTTACGGAGCTTCACGGCACAAATGTGGAGCCGCCATAAGATCATGTAAGAAAGACGTTGTATTCAATTTTGATAGAACGCTACTTCAGCTCGCTAATTCTGTAAGCTATGTCTATAACTTTGGTTCACTGTCCGATGTATTTGTCCTTCAGTGAAACTCCGAGCAAAGTTCTTTCCTTAACTCGTTTGCTGTATATAATTGACCCAAAATAACAGTAATAAACATATATTTGTGTGAGCCCTTTCTGTACCAACCAGCCCTAATTTACTTCAACTCACCAGGACATTCTTCAACCTTAACACAGGGTCCATTTGTAGCAAGCAGGATAAAGCCAGCCTTGCATTTGCATCCATCCACATTTTCTTGAGGGCTCGTGTGTTCCAAAGAACAGTCTGGCTCAGGATTTGCGCAAGTTGGTCTACATTCAGGAGCAATATCACATTCTGGCTCTGAAAGAAAAACTAACGGCCTTACCACACAAAAAGTTACGACTTAGACACGTGTTTAACAGTTGTTTAACATGGTTCTTTAGGATGACTTTTGCTAATAAACTGTTAAACACGTGTCTAAGTCATGATTTTGTTTTTTGTGGTAAAGCTGTAAATCTCTAAAAACACCTCTAGCGGAGTGTATAATTAACTAAATTATCATTTAACACGATGTGAGGCACAAATTACTGCAATAAAAGACTTGGGTTGAAGTAAAGAGTACAACTACTATATCCATGCTAGGTTCAAAAAATATAAGGTTACAAAAAGTGATACTCGTAATTAAAATCCATCAAAATAACATAAAAAGGAAGTAAAATACATTTTTGAGATAGTAAGATCTGCTAGAGTTATGGAATATTCTATTCTCTTTATTAACAAAGTATATTCTAATCAACAAGAAACAAATTAAACCAAGTATACACATTTGAAACAATTAAGATAACTGTATACGGTTTCAAAAAGCCTAGAGATATTTCAAATGATCCATATCAATCGTCCCCAAGACACGGGCTGCAAAGGTCAAATCTTTCGAATTCAGATAAAATGTCATAGTAAAGTACTCTTTTAGGGACGATCTGTAATCTTTATACATTGACGACATGGCTTAAGTCTACACAAGGGTATTACCGGGCTAACCTGAGAAGCACTGCTCACTAGGAACGCAGACCCCGCTCGAATTTCTCAAATGACCATCGATACAATCGCATCCACCTTTACATTTCGTTTCATTGCTGCACATGTATGAAGTAAAAATACTTTCGCAAGTAAGCGGCGGGCATTCTATCATACATTCAGTGTAAGCTTCGTTGTACCCACAGGGTTTAGGATCTGAAATTTAAATGAGCGGTCGGATTAAGTTTTTCTTGGCATAAAATAGCCCCCGAGGACCTTTGGGACAAGCCTACAAAGACTTGTTTTGTTTACAAAGCACTATTACAGTACAAATTTGTACTCTGGTTCCTTTGCGAGTAAATAGTTAACAGTAGGTATTCTTGTTTGTTCAGGAAATTACATACAAGATCAATGCGTTTAAGTATTACAAGATATTTATTTGTATAGCTGTGGTAGCACATAATCAGTTAAACTAGAAATTATTATATGTACTGTATTAAGCATATCAGTCATCTAGTACTGTACTTAGCTTGGGGCTAGATGGGGTGAGATTTCTTATTCGCTTCTTTACCTGAAAAAGATTGAAGTGAAGAAAAATTTAAGTGAGCACATTATTTCCTAGTTTTAATAATTTAAATCATGATTTTTATGACGTGTTCAGGAGCCTTAAGAGCGCATGGTAAGTCAGCTCAGATTTCAATTTTGCCCGCTACTCCGCGCCCGCCACCCGCAGACACGCACACACAGCCACAGCGCGCTCACAATGCGCACACAGGTCACGCACACACCTAAACAACACTATTGAAAGGGTTGTTTAGTTACCTACGTAGGTACTAACTTGTAAAATCATCAAATCGAATAAATTTGCATTTTTTACCAAACCTATGTAGAGGTAGGTATGATAGGTTATGTATTTTTTATAGCAGTAGTAGCTACTGTAATAAAAAATACTTTTCAAGTGTGAGTCACCAGTGTAGCGACATCTAGCATGATGTGAGCTGAACTAAAATGAAAAAATGAAATAACAAAAATTCTGAGTGCAAAAAGTGGATCACGTGACCATTATTCCTAGATCGCGCAAGCGTTGGTTTCTACGACATCTAGCCTATATAGAACTTTCCGACATCAACTGTCGGTCGAAAGACCCCGGGTAAGTGGGCCAGATGGGCCGACCCGGTACAGGGAAGATCTTCCCCTGTAACTCTTTGGGGGAATTCCACCTTTGACCCCCAAACTGGTGACCCCGACGTGATGCCAGCCGTCGACTACCTCGGACGATTCTTGCCGACACCCGACGACTGGATTCCTCAACACGATTCCTTCAACAACCAGCGCAGCACTCCAGCCATCAACGATCATCATCATCGTCAGCAGCAGACCACTCTAGCCATCAATGATCATCATCATCATCAGCAGCAGCACTCCTCTCTCCCTCAAGCTTACCTTCCGGACCAGCATCATCCCTCAGCCTCCGCAGTTCCATCGCAGCCGCCCCGACTTCCTGGTTCTGCAGGCTTCTCCCCTCCTCGATAACGCTTCGTGGAGTTCCTCAGCGGCATCATCTGGGCATACAGTCTCGACTCACCGAAGACTTACCCGGAGCACCGCACCGCGCTTCATCCCGACTCACCGTGGACCGTCTCGACTCACCGCAGACTACAAGCGCCGCGCTTCATCCCGACTCACCGTGGATACGTCTCGACTCACCGCAGACAAGCGCTCTCCCGTCCCCAACCTGCTCATCGCACCAGTCTCGACTCACTGAAGACTACGATGAGCTAAGATGGACAACACTGGATATGTTGATATCAAAAAAAAAAAAAAAAGACATTATCGACCTTCGGTCTGGAAAGGGAGTGATGTAGCGACATCTAGCATGATGTGAGCTGAACTAAAATGAAAAAATGAAATAACAAAAATTCTGAGTGCAAAAAGTGGATCACGTGACCATTATTCCTAGATCGCGCAAGCGTTGGTTTCTACGACATCTAGCCTATATAGAACTTTCCGACATCAACTGTCGGTCGAAAGACCCCGGGTAAGTGGGCCAGATGGGCCGACCCGGTACAGGGAAGATCTTCCCCTGTAACTCTTTGGGGGAATTCCACCTATGACCCCCAAAACCAGTGCGTAAGGGTTCCGCACATTAGGCTTTTATTAGAATATATTTTGTGCATACCTACCTACGCTTTAGCATTCCCAGTTCCTAACTTACTAAAAAGTACTAGTCAAGTGCGAGTCCCCATTGAACCGACGAGAGTTCAGCACATTACATAATGTAGTTTACAATACAGTACAAAAATACCTACATTGAAAATAGAGAAATACGATACAATACAGAGGTTCAATAGGCGGCATTATCGCTTATAAGCGATCTCGTCGAGGTAATCTATCTAGAAGATCCATGATGATGATTGTAAAATGCTATAGATAGTTATAAACTTATAACTAAAATACAGTTTTCCACTTGTTGGTTGATAGTTATGTTATGTTTGTGCGTACCTACTTACGTTTATTGTATTTCACACAAATAAAGAGTTTTCTATTGCATTTTATTCTATCTTAGGTACATAAATTGTTTTTTTTTAGGTACTTAGGTACTAACCTTATTATCTTATAGGTAGTACTGGGTAGGTACTGTAGTTTTCAAAACTATTTTGACCGACTTACTAAAAGAGATGAAGTGCGTGTCCGGTGCCAAATAAACAAACTACCTAAACTTATATAGGTACTGAACCCTCAGTTCAACGGGAACTTTTACTTCAAAAGTGATAATTTTACGTCGAAATAGGTTATAATTCGATGGTTTGTACGAAGATTATAATTTCAGTAATAAAACCTCTAAATCAACAGGAAAATATTTATTTGAATTCGCTCAAATCTCATAATGGCATATTTCTAACATGTCTGGGATCAGATAGTTCAGGTAACATAATTATGTATGTTTCATAAAAAAGTATTAATTCATTTTCCATAAATTGTTTCCAGTATTGGTCATCTTTTCTATTACTTCTATTTTTATCGGCTTATCGCAGCCAGACCATACCCCAAAAACACATCCCCGTCGACCTGTTATATGCAATTGTCCTTGCACTTGGATGAACCAAGTATGTTTTTTATTTATTTGGTATCCATTTGCTGATTTTCTCCAAAACTTTACTTTTTTATTTTCTATTGCCTCCTCCAAAGCGGACTTATAAGCGGTAATGGGACATTTCATTTCCACAATTGTGTCTTCTCCCACAACTCCGTCGGGAGTTGCACCTAGAAATGGGTATTGTCTATAAATAGACCGCAAGGGTCTATTTTGATGTTTAGTTGGGTTCCCAGCTGTTCAATAGCAGTCGCTTCATTTTCTAAACCGTGTTTTAGGGTCGGCACGGCACATGACTTAAATGTTTAGGGTATTTAGGTTTTTCACTAAATTTTTCACGTTTGTGTTTTGTCGCCTATTTACAATTTTGGCAAAATTTGACGCCATTAGAATCTTTCTTCTCAGCTCTAACCATTCGCTGGAATCTTTTTGTAATATCTTTCTATTTGTTTTCTATGTGCTTCCGTGCATGGTAAGTGCTTTAAAAAAATATCTTCGCATTGGTTGACATATCAGGTTTTTGGCAATTAAAAAACGGAACCCTAAAAAGTTCACTGTACCTATACGAATTTTTGATTGTCAAACACACAGTAGGTCAGTAAATCAGTATATCAAAATCTTTATTTCTTTATGCTTACAAAATAAGCACTTAGAAGAAGTCAAATTTTAAACTATACATAATTATCTAAATAATATAAGAAATAAAGGGATAATTGATTTTCCCTTCGCTTCAATCTTTTGTCCACTAGTGGAAGAAGCAAAATAGAAACCACTAGCACGTGTACAACTTATGTGTCTAATACAATGTTTAAATATAATACAATGTACTGTCCACACCGACAGTATTTTTTATTTATTTATAAAAATAAATAGGTAGGTAGGGTAAAAGCGGGTAATGCCGGTCAGTTGGCAATACCGGTCACCTTACTTTTTCACCAAATACTGCGTTTATGCGCACTCACTCATGCAAAGAGTGTGGCGTGTCTATTCCCTGCCCCGCCGCACCAACCCCTTCTCACTTCCGACGATTCTTCACTGCGTTAAAGACTTGTGTGTGTTTTGCGCCAAATTGTTATAACTTTCTGGCCTTAGAAAATAAGAGGTGAGTACTGTAATTTTTATATTTCATTGATTGTCTATAATAATTATTGCGTGTCAGTTATCTAACTATTCGTTAGATTATGAATTTCAAGCAATAAGCAATGAATTTTTTTATAATTATTTTTAACTCCAAAAGTGAAAATGCGGGTAATGCCGGTCACGTTGACCGGCATTACCCGCCGCAAGTCTCAGATACAAATAGATGATATTTTGTAAAGCAATAAAATTGTTTCTGTTCTATGATCGTAGAGTTTGTCTTTATACCTTATTTATTTTATTAAACCACCTTATAAAAGGAGGTGGTTCTTTGTTTGAGTGTTTGTATTTTTTTATTGTTACTGATTTTTCTGCCAATTAAGGACGAATCTTGATGACCCCATTTCATATTTTTTTTTATACAAACTGGTCTGTAATTGTTCATACTCATGCATACATTTTTAATTTTAGCATATCGAAACAACGGACTAGGAGCCGAGGGCTAAAGGTGAAATGGAGACGATTTAACCAGGGCATTCAAACTTGTTGAAGATGGGGCTTTAATAAGAGAAGCAGCGTGATCTAAAGGTATCCCCTTTCAACCCTCCAAGAAAAGCTGAAAAGTAAGAACCCTGAACGATTCCCCTGAAGACTATATTTGCGATTTATGCCGTTGAAATAAATGACCGGTATTGCCAACCAGCTGACCGGCATTGCCCGCCATGTCGGGCAATACCGGTCAAAGCTATATTTTTTTTAAAAGTCTATTGTGCCAAGTTTTTTTTAGAAAACAGATCTCAATATTATTTATTATGAAAGAATTATAATTAAATTTAAGTATTCCAAATAGATTTTAAATAAAAAGTAGCTTTTTTTGTAATTTATGTTTAATTTTTCTTAGGTGACCGGCATTACCCGATATTACATTAAAAACTACTGTCCGCATTAACATCATTAATGTACCTAATCATTTGTGGAGTAATATGCCTTCTTGATAAGATTTTGTTTTATGTACTGTTTAAATCTATGAATAAAGAGCTTAGTAGCTTCAGATGGAAGCTTATTAAAGAAGCGCACACAATTACCCAAAAATGATTTCCCCACCTTTTGTAATCTAAATGATGGGATGTGTAACTTATTCTTGTTTCTTTTTTCATAGATTTTCATAGATGTACCGTTTCGGTATATATACACAAGCAGTGTATAGTTATGTATGTACTAACAATTCAATATTTTATAAGACATGTTCATATGTCACGTCTTTTGGTGATATTGGTATCCTGTAACAATCACGAAATTCATCAACAACATGCAAGCACCGCAATCGACACAAGCTCCCCGTCAGAAAGCCGAAGCGAGAATGAGTCGGGGGCCGGGCGGCAGGGCGGCCTGACTGAGAATGCTCTCAGCGCGCGATTGTTTAGGTATTTTCTCTTTACAACTAATGTAAAGATTATTTTAAAATATCAGCTAACCATAACTTTCCTTTTATATATATCTATTATCATGCAAAGTTTCAACATCTTATTTAAAGTATTCATTGAGCTATAAGTACGCGCTTAAATTACAAATTGGAGCCAAATTTTAGATTTTTATATTATACTATAATAATACCTCCTGATATTCTTATACTATGGCACTATGACCGTAACAAATCACAACAGAGGTTGAAGTAAAATGAAATCTAACGTGATTGTGTCAGAGACTAAAATGTCATAACAAACGAATCATTTACTTACTTCTTTTCATATCTTTGGAGTGAATTATATTTTACGCATTTTATTTATTCTTTTTATGGCTGTAGTCGACTTTTTTCGCTTGCATTCTTTATTGCCCATTATGAATAACTTGCAACAATACAATAAATTCGCCAAAACTGATTGATTTGTGCACAAAAATGTCGCGGGAAAATTTGACACACATCCGTCGTCTGTAAGCGCCAGCGCGCGACTGATCGCGCCTGCCAAGCCGGCGCGCTGGTGCATTTTGTAGTTATTCAAACACAGTGATTATGAAAATCATTTTATCAAGTCAAACTCTACGAATATGTTTAGAAATATTAAGTGTTTTTAGTTCAGTACAAAAAAAATATTAAAAATACCAGTATTTTAGTCATAATATTGAAAAAACTTTCCAAAAAGGGGTAATTTCGGGATTTTTTTTTATTTAGTGAAATTCATCAGATCGTTTAACTGAATGCAACTTTGAAAAGACTAGATCCTTGAGTATGAAATATCTTTTATCAGAATGTTAAATACTATTTTCTAAGTATCAGGTGGTTTTAAAAATCACAAACGCGCGGCCTCTGTTGGGATATCAAGCCTTAAGGAAATAAGTACTTTGATTTTCTAGCATAATTATCATTTGATACAAGAAAAGGTAACGATGACGTCACAGCTCTATCAACTCTACCGTCACTTACCCGAACACTGATCACTAGGTATACACTTCCCATCGGCGTTCCTAAAGTACCCGCGGATACAATCACACCCCCATTCACAAGTGATGTTCTCAGCACATCGGTACAGTGTGTAGCGGCTGGCACTATTTGATTTATGAACAGGTAACGATGACGTCACAGCTCTATCAACTCTACCGTCACTTACCCGAACACTGATCACTAGGTATACACTTCCCATCGGCGTTCCTAAAGTACCCGCGGATACAATCACACCCCCATTCACAAGTGATGTTCTCAGCACATCAGTACAGTGTGTAGCGGCTGGCTCTATTTAATATAATAACAGGTAACGATGACGTTACAGCTCTATCAACTCTACCGTCACTTACCCGAGCACAGATCACTAGGTATACACTTCCCATCTGCGTTCCTCAAGTACCCGCGGATACAATCACACCCCCATTCACAAGTGATGTTCTCAGCACATCTGTACAGTGTGTAGTGGCTGACTCTATTTGATATAATAACAGGTAACGATGACGTTACAGCTCTATCAACTCCACCGTCACTTACCCGAGCACAGATCACTAGGTATACACTTCCCATCTGCGTTCCTCAAGTACCCGCGGATACAATCACACCCCCATTCACAAGTGATGTTCTCAGCACATCTGTACAGTGTGTAGCGGCTGGCTCTATTTGATATAAGAACAGGTAACGATGACGTCACAGCTCTATCAACTCTAACGTATCACTTACCCGAACACTGATCACTAGGTATACACTTCCCATCGGCGTTCCTCAAGTACCCGCGGATACAATCACACCCCCATTCACAAGTGATGTTCTCAGCACATCGGTACAGTGTGTAGCGGCTGGCACTATTTGATATAAGAACAGGTAACGATGACGTCACAGCTCTATCAACTCTACCGTCACTTACCCGAACACTGATCACTGGGTATACACTTCCCATCGGCGTTCCTCAAGTACCCGCGGATACAATCACACCCCCATTCACAAGTGATGTTCTCAGCACATCGGTACAGTGTGTAGCGACTGGCACAGGTCTGTGGGGGGCAGACTATCGCACACTTTGACAGCTCTTCGAATTCCCCGCAGATTGGTATTACTGGAGCTAAAAGAAAAAAGAAATAATTAATAAAGGTAGTGGCCAATACACACAGCATTATCTCGCCCCAAGCTAAGCAGAGCTTGTTAAAAACATAAAAAAGATCAGCAAAATTGGTTCGCCTAGAAAAAAAGTGATGTTTCAAATACAAAAAATAGTCGCCTTGATCTTCTTTTTTTATAATTAGTTTTATATATAATTACCTATAAACTTAGGTGTTGGTTCACTTGCGTCCAAACCATGCACACAGATGGTAAACTCACACTTCCGAAAAGTGCCTAAGACCCCAGACAAAGTTTAGGTTTACCTCACAAGAAGCCCTAACTCAAACTTTCATCTCCAGACGCTAAGGCAAACAATACATGCGAGTATTATGCAAGATCTATTGTTACGGACGTTTTAAAATTTATGTTCGCATTTACATGTTACGGAGCGTTATTATTATTTATTAAGATAAATCATGTATTTTATTTTTTTCGTTTATAGAGGCACAAACAGTTACCAATTTTCTTAAGTAATAGATACGAGTAGAGTTATTTATATCACCAATCAAGTTAAAAGTTAAAGCCGCTAAAAGAAACATTATAAAAGAAATAGAAAAGTTATAGGCGCTAATTAAGATAATAAACAAATTAAAATTTAAAATTAAATTAATTATTATTTACTTTAAGTAAATAGACATAAATTTCAAAGTATATAACATCAATGTAAATAATTTTACCAATAAAATGACCATCACTCAAGACTCAAGTTAGAGAGCAAAAATATGTCACATGTAGGAAATTTTTCATTGTGCAATCTAATCACTCGTCCACGTTTAAATGTTCGAAAAACAAATAATCTTTTCTCCTCAAATAATTACAAAATACACTCACACAGTTAATTTGTACCTAATTATACAGCCTTCACCTACAGAGAGTTTACTTGTAGTAGGTACGTACAAACACGGACTATGTGAATATAGTCCTTGTTTGTATTTACTACAATTATTAAACTCTCTGAAGGTGAAGGCTGTATAATCAAGATTGAGCTTCGCTTCAGCAAAGCTCGCTTGATTATCCAATTATGTATCACAGCTTCATTCTTAGCGATTTAGAGATTTTACATGTTGTAGTAGCGTTTCCTAGTACTAGCCTTACACACGATATTTTAAAGTTATTTTTTATAAAAATGAAGTTGCTAATTTGACTTGACAAGCCCTGTATTGACTCTACGGTACCATGCTGCCCTGTTATTGGCTCTACCGATCGTGGCGTTGTTGGGTCTTTATGGCTCTACCTATTACCTGCGCTGCGACCTCTCGTCATTACGTGTTTTCGTGCTCAAGCCTTCGCACGTTTCTGCGCTAGCTAGTTCAATCTATGTTAAAATTATTAAATTATTATTAAAGTGAAATAAAAAGCGAGGTTATAGGAGGCCACAAAAGGAAGAACAAAGACAAGGATGAAGAAATACGATAAAAAATAAGGAAGTTAGAGGAGCGCTTGCAGCCACCCCGTCGTCGTTGAAGTATAATGATTTTAACTTCGTCTTCCGAAGATAAAATGCCACGTGAGTTTTAAAATTTTATTTTTTAGTAACTCAACAGTTTTTTCTGACCTATTCCGCAATCTTATTTCATCCTAATGGCAAAATAAGTTGTTGTGACCGATTAGTGATGAGAGCTGTCCTTTAGCTCCTTCAGATCTATTTCTGTTTACCGGAAATTCTAATCAGGCACATAATCCGTATAATATTCCGTTGTTTGCGTGTTGTATTGCGTATTCCTGGACCTTGCCAAAGCATTTGATACAGTCTCTATCCCTCTACTACTGAATAAAATGGAAGGTCTAGGAATACGGGGGAACCAACTAAAGTTATTTGAAAGTTACCTCACAGGTAGAACTCAAAGTGTGAAGATAGGAGATTACATCAGTACGACTCTACCTGTGACTTTCGGAATACCCCAAGGCTCTATAATTGGCCCAACTCTATTCTTGCTCTACATAAATCAAATTTGTAATATCCAGGTCGATAATTGTAAAGTTATATCGTTTGCTGACGACACAGTGCTCTTATTCAGAGATGATACTTGGCAAAAGCTTTTCAAACGAGCTCAGGATGGATTTAATCTAGTATCAAAACAGCTCTACAGTAATATTCTGACTCTAAATGCGACAAAAACTAAAATTGTTACCTTTTCTCTCCGCAAACCTGGGCAACCACACGTGGATTTTAACCTAAAAGCTCATTCTAACCAATGCCTCTACTCATCAAGTCACAACTGCAATTGTAAAATATTAGAAAGAGTCTCTACTATTAAATACCTTGGAGTTACTATCGACCAACACATGACATATGAAAATCATATAAGGGCAGTCTCTACTAGAGTTCGTAAGTTAATCGCTGTTTTCAAGCTTATAAGACACGCGGCAAATAAAAGCCAACTTAAATCCACTTTCCTTGCGCTATGTCAATCGCTGATACTCTACTGTATTAGGACATGGGGCGGTGCTGCAAAAACACACCTTTTGCCACTGGAAAGAGCGCAAAGAGCGGTATTGAAGGTGGCTTTTAACAAGCCTTACAAGTATCCCACTACTGAACTCTACAAAGAACTGCAAGTTCTTTCAGTTAGGAAAGTATTCCTACAGCAACTTATCAATATGCAACATAAAATTTCACCTCAATTGAACGCTTCCCATAAACGCCGTAAATTTAAAGTGTTCCGTTCTAGATCATGCAAAACATCGTTTGCACAACGCCACGCACAGTTCTTAGGGCCTTACATCTACAATAAACTTAACAAAACTAATGACCTACAACAAAAATCGAGACTCGACTGTAAACTTCTCGTGACACAGTATTTGAAAGATCTTGAATACGCGCAGGTAGAGCACTTGTTGGACGTACAATCTTAGTTTGGGCTGCATCTGGTGTGTTTGTGTTTTTCAGCTTGGTATTCTTTTATTTTTATGTTTAATGTAATTCTTAGTAAGTTTAAATTCCTTCTAATTAGTTGTATGGTAACTTTAAAGTATTTACACGGATTCCTAACTCAAATTTCTATGAGAATAAAATCATAGTCGCACTGGGTACTGGTTGAGCCTATTTGTAGCCGGAGGGAAGAGCCCTCGTGTCTCAATACAAGTTTTTTAACTTAGTTAGAGCGAGGAGTAATTTTCTTTGACCCTGATAGGTTTTTAATAAGCATGTTTGTGCTAGATAGAGATTAATCAAAATGTGTAAATCAAAATGTGTAAAATAATTAGACTAATACAAACATTGTAAGCCTTTCTGTAAATAAACATTTTTATTATTATTATTATTATTATTATAATATACCATATCGATTAGTGATGCGAGCTTCCATTTTGGTTCTCCTTCAGATCTATTCTTGTTAACCAGGAATTCTAATCGAATCTCTCCATTGTTGTATGATTAGTGATGAGAGTTTTCTCCGTCAGATCTATTTCTGTAAACCAGAAATTCTAATCATGAACTGGTATTTTCCACACACTGGCCAGAGCGATTTCAGCACATCGCGCTCACAATCACCGCGGCCACAGCCTCGAGACGAGCCGTTTCCAGGCCAACCATGGCAGGACGAGCCGCTGAAAGGTCCATCCACTTCGTCGATCGTAGATGTGAAGCAAACACTAGCCGATGATATTATTGAGCCTAGCCATCTGGAACCCTCACAGGTGAGGAAATACTGAATTTACTGGGCAAGGCCCCAAAACCGCAAACTTCCCTCGGAAAAGATTCGCATCGCGTTGGCAGGAAGTGCAATCTAAGGGATAAGCGAAAGATTCAATGGACAAAATTCATCAGGAATATCTAGTATCTCGAAAATGTGAACTACTTAATAGCACTAGTTCTCAACCCCGAGGCTAAGGTAGTGCTCACTATTTTATGGTAAAGAGGAATTGGAAACGCTCTTGCTGCTCTTGCCCAGGCCACTGAGTCGTTGATTGCTGAAAGAAGCACCTGAAAAAGCCTTGAAGGCTCTAAAGATTGCCTGCCGCCTATTATGCGATGTCCATTTTCAAGACTCTACAACTCGACGAACATTCGATGTCGTCATCATCATCATCATCATAATCAACCTATACCAGTCCACTGCTGGACACAGACCTCCCCACCCATAGCGAGAGCGCCATAGCGCCCTGTCTTCAGCTTGACGCATCCAGCATCTTCCAGCAGTCTTTCGCAGATCGTCATCCCACCTGGCTGGAGAGCGTCCTACACTACGTTTACCGAGTCGCGGTCTCCACTCAAGAACATGTTTACCCCAACGGTTGTCGGTTCTCCGCGAGATATGGCTGGCTCATTGCCACTTCAGCATTACACATTCAACATTCGACGTATCGTCGTCGGTAAAACCAGATCTGAAAGAAACTTTGGTTAACACCGCTAGGGATAAGTTTATTTTTCGAGACAAACTGTTAGAGCAAGTTAAAGCGGCGCAGACCATACAGAGGTCCGGTAAGGGATTAAACTACAAAGTTCTGTATCGACAGGCGCCGAGAGAAAAAAGAAAAAAAAAAAAAAGCTCCTATCTACCAGGGATAGTACCAGAGACGGAACCACTCACCAGCACGGAAGACGGCGTAGTGGAATATACGAACATGGGGTAAGTCACGCTGGTCGACTTCAGTGGTTTGCTCATAAATGGGCGATATAACATCAAACTCAACGTTTAAAATCATTTTTTATCTTTGATAAAAGGCTATGTTATACCGTTTTCTTCGATTCCATCTAGAAATGATTATCTTAGTAATAACAAAGATCTAAAGAAGAAGAAACTGATTTCTAAAAGTCCATTGACTTGCTCTTGTCTATTGGAGCAATTTATAGATGTAATAAGAAGCAGAGAAATTTTTATACAGTATTTTCTTAGTGCCGAAGCCAAATGGTGACGGTTTATTTTAAATCTAGTGTTGTGTTTAAATCAATCATTCAAAATTATCATTTTAAAATGGAAGACTATTGTACAGCGTCGAAACTAATAATACAAAATTTCTAAATGGCAACATAGATATAAAGGATGCCTATTTTTCGATACCAATTCATGAATCGCATAAAAAATACCTACTTACACTTCTAATATGAACATATTTTATATCAAATTAATTGGCTATTTTTCTTATACACTGGACCTTATGTATTTACGAAAGCTTTAAAGCCGGTCATGAAATACATATTGTAACAGGAAACTCATTTGCAGCTTCCTATTATTCGATCATTACTAGAAAGTCTAGGCTTCGTTGTAAACTACGATAAATTCATGAAATCTTGGTAGTACACAAAACTAGGTTTTGTTACTTTGATAAATATTTTACTTACTTACTTTCTATTAGAGCGTCGACAAATACCTTTCTTTGTTGAAAAATCCAAGCTATAATCAGAATTTCATATAAAAATAGATTTTGGTTGGTGCATTGAAAATCTTAAAACAGGTCGTAGCTCATGTATTTTCAATTATTTCACGCTGAAATATTTTCAGACGCATCAGGTAAAGGCTGGGGGGTTTATAGCAATAATAATCGGTCATATGGTTATTGGAAATACACCGAAAAGTATCTACACATCAACGTCTTGGAGTTAAAAGCAGCTTTTTTCGCACTTAAAGTATTTGCTAATGATTATTTTGTTTGTGAAATACTTACGTATTGATTGATGCCACGACAGCAATCTCATGTATAAATTTAATGGGCAGTGTGCAATACCCACACTTAAATTACTTAGCGAGAGCTATTTGGTAATGGTGTGAAATGAGTAGAATCTAAATATAAATAATAAAAAAAAAAACACGATACCGAATGGGAAATAGGAGACTGCTTTTGATAAAATAAAAACAATTAGGAGTTCCAACAAACTAGTCATAGTAACAGTAAATGTTCAGCGAACGTTACCTTTCATCTTACGTTTCATCGAAGGTTGACCCAGAAGCATGGGCGGTAGATGCTTTTACTAGATCATGGTCAAAATTGTCATTTTACACATTTCCATCATTCTCACTTAATCTCAATATGTTACAGAAGATCGTTACTGACCGAGTAGAGGGCATCGTATTTGTTCCAAACTGGGCATCAGAGCCTTGGTTTTCTTTATTTCAATAACTTCTTATTTCTCATATTATATTATATTTTTACCCTTTCTGATCAACACAACCATCACAGCGTGCTGAACCCTCCGCAATAAAAATAATATTTTCGCCTCTTTTCGAAAATAAATACAAACAGTACGATGTTTTTATTAGTAATATTAGGGTTATAGGGTTTAGGGTAATATATAACATAATATCATCTCTCAAAATAATAATAATATCATCATTTACAACATTTTGTTCCAAGGGTTCTTGATTTCTCAAATGAAATATTTCGTAAAGGGTACTAAAATATGGAACAGTAAATGCCAACAAATTTGCTCGGTCACTTATTTTAGGAAGCAATATTGTAATTAAATAGATGATAGGATAAAACGCTTTAAGAAAGGGATGTTTAGATTGTGACCTTTCTTGCGTCGGTATTCTGTTACTTGGCATCCAACTCAACTCTTGAATTTTTTAACCCGAATATGGCCTCATGAAAATTTTGGTCTAGAAACTCTTTCCAAAAAGACAATTACTCTGCTGGCATAATTAATTGGGATATAAAGGTTGTCAACGGTAACGTATAACAATAGTAATTCCTGCTTTAATAAAAACTTCAGACCAAATTTTAAAAATACCTTAGTTTACTGAAAGACCAGAAATATGCCCATTAACGTGCCTAGAGTCATATTTTAATAAAACTCATTCATTCAATTCTGCTAGTAATGAATTTCTTTTTATCAGTTACCGTAGACCTCGCTCAAAATTAAGCTCCCAGTGGTTAAGCCACTGGATTAAAGATACCCAACAAAACAATGGCATTGTCACCAGCATGTTTAGTGCTCACAGCACGCGACATGCTACTACATCGAGAGCCCACAGAGCAGGTATAAATCCTGATGTAATTAGGAAAATTGCTCTAACTCGACAAACTCTAACTCGGCTAACTCGAAAAATAACAACCTAACAAGGTAAAGGTTTCTGTTCGCTTCTTTGTCTTAAAAAGATTGAAGTGAACAAAAATCAAAGTGAGCACTTTATTTCCTAGTTTTAATTATTAATAATATGAATTTTATGACGTGTCCAAGTGTCCCGTAAGGTCTTAAGGAATAAAGCACTTTGATTATTCATGATACCAATCAGTTCGCGAGATCAATTCTACAGTCGAGTGATTTAAACTTAGAAATTATTTTAAGATATTTCTTAACACATAAATAAATGTATTTACTAAACTCATTGTTTATTTTGAAAAATTTCACATTTTTTAATCTCTGAAAATCCTACAACATGTAAAATCTCTAAATCGCTAAGAATGAAGCTGTGATACATAATTAATGATCAAACGAACTTACCCTTACGTGAAGTTCGATCATAATTATGTGAACAGCTTCATTCGATGCGATTTATATACACCCTCCCTTATTTAACCCCAATCCCCCTGTGAAATTTTTACATTACAGGTAATAACATCATCGATCAAGGCACTTGATCAAAGATATAACCAGATATAACTTTAAACAAATGACGAGAGGTCGCAGCGCAGGTAACAGGTAGAGCCATAAAGACCCAACAACGCCACGATCGGTAGAGCCAATAACAGGGCAGCATGGTACCGTAGAGTCAATACAGGGCTTGTCAAGTCAAATTAGCAACTTCATTTTTATAAAAAATAACTTTAAAATATCGTGTGTAAGGCTAGTACTAGGAAACGCTACTACAACATGTAAAATCTCTAAATCGCATCGAATGAAGCTGTTCACATAATTATGATCGAACTTCACGTAAGGGTAAGTTCGTTTGATCATTAATTATTTGGAGAAAATATTATTTTTATTCTGATTTCTATGATTATTTACGAGCATTTAAACGTGGACATTTCAATAATAGATTTAATAATCTAGAACTTACGCGGCGGACAGTCATCTTTAGGTATGCAGACTTCACTGGCGTCTCTCAGGAATCCAGGCATACAGTCGCACCCAGGAACGCAAGCCGTACCCTCCAGGCAGAAGTAGTCGGTGTACAGGGCTTCACAGCGGAGTGGGGGGCAGGGCATGCAGTCTACGCGGTGTTCGTTGACACCGCACTTTGGAGGGGGTTTGACTGAAAGAACATTAAGCTGAACTATTATAAACGCGAACGTTTAGATGGATGTAGGGATTTTGGTTACTCTTACATGAAAAAACTATTGAAAGGATGGGGCTGAAATTTAGAATAGACGTAGTTTTAGCTCTGGAATAACACAATGATTACTTTTCATCTCATGTCACAGATCAGTTCCCATGGGATAGAAATAGCCGTGAGACGTTTCCATAGAAATACCGCGTGCAAAGCCGCGGTCAGATACTAGTCAGAATAAATGACTAACTAGTTGTTTTATATATTGTTGTGATAAATTAATATGTGGACACAGCTGCACATAGACCTCCCCTAATGAGCGCCATAGCGCCCTGTCTTCAGCTTGCCGCATCCAGCATCTGCCAGCAGTCTATAGCAGATTGTCACCTCATCTGGCTGGAGAGCGTCCTACACTACGTTTTCCAAGTCACGATCTCCACTCAAGAACACGTTTACCTCAACGAATGTCTGTTCTTCGCGAGATATGGATAACATGTTTCAATTCGACTGTTTTTTATACTTACAGCATTCTTCCTTGCTAACACACACATCATCGCGATCCCGGTAGTACCCCGGCTTGCAAACACACTTGGGTCTATTGGGATAGTTCGTTTCACACACGTTATCCTTCCCAATGTCAGTGCACTCCTCGAAGAGGCATTTCGGAGGGCGGGCGGAGTACACTTCATTTGGCCTCCGGCATATTATTGGAGCTGGGGATAATAGACCTTTGTTAGGGGTTGTTGTAAAAAAAATTGGGATTATGTTTCTCGAAGACTTATGGTAATTTTACGGCCATGCAAAATTACTACAAAACAATTTATTTGTAAAAAAGTTGGCTGTTTTAAAATATTTAGCAACAAACATGCTTTCTTTCATGTTTAGGGCATGCAAATTTAGGTTTCTTTTCAGTGTTTTCTAAAAGAAAGTAATTTTATTATTTGTAAATCTGTGTATTTTAATTTAGAACTCGAGTCGAGAAAGTCTAGACCTCTATGGAAAGGAATATGATTATAATCAGATTAAACTGGTTACAAAGGTTTTTAAGAAACAAAGCCAGGAACAAACACTTGTAACTTCACAGGTCAAAAGGGGTTATCGTAGGGATTTGTGGCTTAAGTCATGACTCGTCTCATTTAGGCGCTCCTTTTATTTTTGATTTTATAAGTGGATGCTGGATGCGGCAAGCTGAAGACAGGGCGCTATGGCGCTCATTAGGGGAGGCCTATGTCCAGCAGTGGACTGATATAGGCTGATGATGATGATGATGAAGTGGATATTATAGTGGCAACTCTGTGAAATTTTCAACAGTTTACCTATACCTTACGAATCTTACCATTCATGAGATATAATGAAAAAACCTGCCTGCTAATCGGGTGGAAATCAGATGTCATTGGCAAACTTTGGGTGTGGCGTGGAACACTATAGTTCCACGTGCCACGATAATTTATATGCTTCCACGTTCTAAATGTTTAAAGGAAGTTATGGATTATAGAACAAAGGGAAGGTTGTTTCCTCAGCGGCTGTGTGATAACAGACGTGAAACGAATATCTGAACAGGAAGGATGTGTTTAATTACGCAATCAACCTGCTTTCTCTCTGATAAGGGCATGAATATTCGGGGTGAGATTGTTTGTGAACATTTCGGAAATGAAAACAGTATTGGAATATTTCTGCGATCGTGGGCAAACGTTAGATGAGGTAATTATCAGAGGTCAGATGTAAAGGAGTTTTTGATTACGACTGGGTCGAATGGAGGGATTCGTTGTGCTTTTATTGGGTAAAAGGGCTATTTATATTAATTTTGGAACTCGTTCTCTACGTGACCGATTGCAATTTACGACTCAGTTGGTTTTAGTCAGAGTTGAATCTCCTTTGTCCAGAATTTTTATGAGTGTCCAGCAAATACTTCATTGTTCGGGAATGTTTGGGTTAAAATTGTGCCATCTGTTTTTTACCAGACAGGTTTTTTGTCGAGGAATCTTTGAGTAAGTTTATGATTAAATAGGCTTATAGTTTCTACTGCTCTACCCTTCGCTTTAGCCACATAAAGCGGTCAAAATTAACCGCCATTTGCTTAAATTTTTTTGTGTCCTTGCTTTGTTTGAGCGTCAGGTAGAATGGCAGTTAAAGCGTTTCAAGCTCCCATCGATGACAGATCAACGCTGGCAACGATCGAATATTGCTGTGTAGGCTCTATCCCTATGGGGAAAAGTTCAATTTTCCAGAATCTGAGCACAATAGGCACTCTGCTCGTTATGATAATATTTGTGACATTCTAACTCAAAAGTGTAGGGGATAAAGGGATGATAATAATAAGACATTTATTTTCCACCTACAAAAATTTGTTCGTAATAATATTTGTGTAAAATTAAATAAATGTTTCTTTTAAATTAAATTAAGAGAAATTAACCTAGTATTTTACGAGTTTTAGAGTTTGATATTTTTAATTATAAAACACAAAACTGGGTAACTTATGAGAGCTACAAAGCTGAAATTTGCAGGGTGGTTCCTTATAGGACGTAGGCGCTAGCTTTCTAGGATTTCGGAAATGAAATTTGCATACCTTTTAGGACGTCGGCGCAGCAAGAATTTGAGTTTTGGTACTTAAAATGGGTCAACTGGGTATTACTACACAGTCCACGCGTATGAAGTTGCCTTATTGTCTAGCTCAACTGATAATCGAGATCGATTCCTTTATGAAATTTGAAACCTAGCCTGGACGATTGTATCACGGTAATTTATTTGAATTTATCTGATAATCGATTTTAAGTTAGACAATAACGCAGGTGGTCAGCAAGTAGGCTTATAAACATGATGATCACTGTGTAGTCGTCTTTAGGACAGCCACTTGTGATCCCCAGACAAGAGATGGAGCATCAGCTGATGATCTTTGCGGAGTCTTTATTTTATGGGAGATTTTCAACTTACCACAATCTGAATATAGCACGCATCGACCATCCTTGCTTCTCAGATAGTCCTTGCGACATGCACACCCTGATTCGCAAGGGTATGGGGGAGAGCAAGCAATCATCCCCTTGTAGTCATCTTTTGGGCAATCGTTTATGGGACAGGGGGAGTTGCAGAAGACGAAGGTTTCGTTGACTGAACATTTCTTTGCTCCTGAGGATAATTTATTGATTTAATAAAATGCATTAATGCAGTGCACCTACAACAAAACGTGGATTATAGGCCAGTTCTTTAACATAATATAGAGGTACATCTAAGTGCTAAGTGGACCTACTAATCGAAAATCAATTACAACAGTACTGAACACTGCAAACACTATTTCTACAATAGATAAAACATTTTTTCACTAAGTAGGTACGTTTAATATGTACTTATTTATAAATCTTAGAAAAAGAAACAAAAAACCGCATGTGATTAATGAAATTCTTTTTAATGATACGAGACAATAGGTAAATATTATGGTAATATATTAACGCCACAGTTGTAACAGCTGAAATAAACAGGTGCGTAGTACAACACACGTCACAGTGATATATATTTATTTGTTAAGTAGAGGTTACACAAAATTACAAAATGAAAACCTACGTTAAATTGTCTCAATATTACAGGTAGCCACAACCTGCACGAAAAATAGCCACTCAACTAAACAGCTTCTAATCGTAAAATATTACTAGTTATTAAAGGGCTAATTAATAAAATATAGTTCTTCATCGTACCAGTGTAAGTAGAGTTAAAATTGAGTAGTCTACTATAATAACTAATTAAATGTATAAAAGTACGTTGTAGGTACTACGTACTATATAATTATAATTTATTAAGTAAGTACAAAGCTACAAGCAAGGAATAGAAAAATTACAACTAGTATTTACAATTGAAACCATTGAGCTAACTGCAGACGGTTGCAAACAGTCTAAAGGTAGCTCAATTGATCCATGTCAATACCAGTCGGAAGCGTCCCCAAGATACTGGCTGCATTACCACGCTGTATGGCAATGCTGATGCGCTGAGCCAGATATTCACCAGCTCTCGGGTCACGCGTCGCATCGACCAGACGCTCAGATAATTTTTGAAAAACCTGGAGAGCCTCGGTACCCCACGGACCTAGGGTCTCGAATCCATTTATTAAGTATATCAAATTTACAAAAATATACACTGCTTGGGCTAGATGTTTCTGAATAAATGGTTCAGCATTATTGTAACGATAATATATAGCTAAGACGTGGCCAAGACTGAACTAGTTAAAATAATTTATAAGAGCTCTAAGAATAAAATGCAAGCAAGCAAGTTATTTAGCTTCTATCTGCGAGGACATTTTAATAGTTAAGAGTTATTTCAATCAAAAATTTTCATCAATTTCAAACTGTTTGTTCTCCGAATAAAGCAAAATAAAATAAAAATATGTAAATAAAATATTCATATTCATAATTATGTACTTCCTCCATCTCACCTGGACAATCATGAAGTTGCACACACTGGCCCCTGTCATTCAAGTAGAACCCTGGTCTACACTCGCACCCTTCCTTCACCCGAGGGTTACTGCACTGCCGGCCCCCCGGGTAGGAGCAAGTCTTAGGGCACGGGTCGGGATTTAGCTTGAAGACAGCGTTAGGGTCGATGCAGCGGCATTCGTAGCCTGGAAATAAAGTTCTGTAACAAAATAAAACGGCGAGTCGATTCGCACACGAAGGGTTCCGTACCATCGTTTGAAAATAAAGGTATTTTTTTTTATTTTTCTTTCGCATAACAAGTTATTTTTGATGAATCGAAAGCAAAAAATAAACATGATGCGGGCACCGAACGGGGTACGAACGAGGCCCCCTTATTTATAAAATATTTTTGTATTTATCAACTAATATAGTTATAACGGCAATTAATAAACTTTGTGATAATTTAGACACAAAAAATATTATTATTATTTAAGGGTCTTTTTATGGTTCTCTAGATATAACTGGCTGACAGTTAGCTAAACGAACAGATAGATAGCATAGGTTTATTAATAAGGCCCCGTAGGCACCCTTTGTGAACCCTAAAAAATAGAAAAATAAACACATTTAATGCATATGATATTGTGTATTTTTCCTTGGGTTCCGTCGAAGTCTGAAACAAAAATTTAGGTCTCTCGGCACAGTCGGCTCGAAAAATTAATGTTGCAACGAGAGACGTGTTCTTGAACCTTGATAAAATTGACTTTATAGAGTTCCTGAAACCAAATTCCAAGCTAACATCGTGGTCCTTATGGTAAGTACTTATGTGAGTCATAGCAGGCAGATATAAACTGCTAGATAAAACAACTAAGAACAGGAAAATCAAGCAGGAAAAACAAAGCTAATATTGTAATAGGTAACCTTGATTTTGGGGATTTCCCGGTTCCGCACCGACAACTATAAACACCGCAAAAAATATTATATACACTGTAATGGTTCGAAACATCATGGCTTCTACACAAGGCAATGCCTCTATCAACACAACAAAACAAAGGATTGAATACTAATTTATATTACTTTATGTCTATACCGTTTATAATCACATCGTAAAGTTTATTGGAACACAACCTGTTTTTAACACTTGTTTAAGCAAAAATACAATAAATATGTAAAGTAAATTCACTTTGTTTTTGCGATATGGATGTCATCGTGCAATAGCTAAGGAATTACGAATTATTATTATTATTATTATGAATTATTATTTATTATTTTTATTATTATTATTATCTACAGTTACTAGCGTAACTGCAGATAATAAAACATAAGTATAAAATAATCAAGTTTCATTATCGACATGATGATTTTTTTTGAAAAGTCGTGCGTTTGAAGATGTGGCCTATGATGGAGTACGTTTTTCCTGGAGCTAAGAATAAATAATATTTAGTTATTTGAATAAAACATATTATGATCGCAAGTGTGTGCGTGAACACAGGTGCACTGCTTAATCCATCACTATACATAATTTTCTCAGTTGTAAGCATATTTGACTATATATTTTACATGCTATGGTTTAATTAATTATAGTTGTTATCCATTCTATTTTCGTAACTATGAGACGGCGGACAACGCGACCGAGATGAGGTTGTGAGCAGGACCAACGGTTTTTTGAATGGGGTGTGACATCTCCAACATCCTGACTCCAGGCTCTAAACTATCGAAATCGTTATCGCACACCCACCACGTATAACGAAGCCATAAAAATAATAAATAAATAACTGCGGTTTAATTAGTAAGGTATCAAATTCTAATTTTGAGTGGGGGAACGTGATCTGCACTGACATCTCGCATGGGAGTGTATTGTGCATTATCCCCCTGCCTGCCTGGTTAGGGCCTAACCAGGCCCTAACCAGCCCAGCTCCCTGAAAAACTGGAGCAGAACTTTATGATATGTAAGGTATCTTTTTACATTTCTTATGGCGCAAAAACCGCACCTAAAGTGGCGCTCCCGCTTATTTTATGATATAATTCCGTTAAATAAAGGATTTTCCAAAATTTACTCGTACGGTTTGTTAAACCTATCATAAGCTATTTTTATACATCTGTAGTAGTTTCATTTTGTCTATTTTAGGAAGAGATTAGAAAACAGAGTTTGGTGGCCACAAAAGGCAACTGGTGGCCATCAAACTCTGTTTTGTGAAGTGACTCTGACGCTGAAGTGGGGGCGCCAGTTTACGTGCTTTTTGCGCATGAATAAATCAATCCACGGGTCACAAGAAATGTATTTTCGTTGTTAATAAAGTTCTAATCTTTCTAAAAAAAAACTTATTTGAACAAATTTTAATAAATATTGAGGATACGGCAAGTGGTTGGTATCCTCAAAATAAATTTATTCAAGTTCAAAATCTTCGGCTCCCTATTTCCCTTTGCTCGTATTCAGAGTCATGTATCTTGTATGTCATGTATTTGATACTATGTCTGATGTAAAAGCGTCAGGATATTACAGACGACGTAATAAGTATTACCTATTCAACATAGAATCAGCTGTTCAGTATTCCACACCAGGTTTACTGCCGGTACAGACGTTGAGACAAGCTTTGTGTTTGTAGACAGGTAGGTATGAAATAGAGGGCATTTTAGAATCGTAGTTGCGTTGCTACTCTATTATTACTCACTAAGCAGATTACCTACTTAGTTATTAACGAAATAAGACTCACTTTGCAAGCAGTACTGAGACAGGTTGAAGAAATAATAGTGGAAGCGGTTCATCAGAGTCTCCAGGACAGCTTTCCAGGACGAACATGACCAGAAGAATATGACAGAGAAGAAGAAGAAGATTATGTCCCAGTCCAAGCGTTGACTTTTGGAAGGCTCAAAAGGTCGAGCGCTATCATTTATGATCATTTATCATTTGTGATAGGTATAGACGTTTCTTTCGAAATAAGGTTTAGTGCCTCGAAATTTTTTAGACGTTTTACAAAAGTTTATATAACTGCTCGTTCTTACGAATAACGTTTTATTTAAATTATTTAGGTATTCCAATTTTAGACTAGCATATTATATAAGTCCACTTGATACTGTCCATCCAAAGGTTGCTTGAAAGAGGTCGCTCTTAACGACGAGGCCGCCAATTGTGTCACACATACTACACGAAATTCGTAGTTGTTTAATTATTTGATAAGTTTTGATGTTACAATAAAGACTTCATCATCAACCTATATTAGTCCACTGCTGGACATAGGCCTCCCCCAATGAGCGCCATAGCGCCCTGTCTTCAGCTTGACGCATCCAGCATCTGCCAGCAGTCTTTCGCAGATCGTCATCCCACCTGGCCGGAGGGCGTCCTACGCTACGTTTACCGAGTCGCGGTCTCCACTCAAGAACACGTTTACCCCAACGGTTGTCGGTTCTTCGCGAGATATGGCCGGCCCATTGCCACTTCAGCTTGCTAATTCTTTGAGCTATGTCGATAACTTTGGTTCTCTGTCGGATGTATTCGTTACGAATTCTATCCTTCAGAGAGACTCCGAGCATAGCTCTTTCCATAGCTCGCTGGGCGACTTTGAACTGGTGGACCAGCCTTACCGTGAGTGTCCACGTCTCAGCTCCGTAGGTCATTACGGGTAGGACGCACTGATTGAAAACTTTCGTTTTCAAACATTGCGGTATGGATGAAGAGAAGACTTGACGTAGTTTCCCAAATGCTGCCCAGCCTAGCTGGATCCTCCTCTTGGCCTCCTTCTCAAAATTGTTTTTACCTAGCTGTACAATCTGCCCAAGGTAAGTATACTCGGAAACAATTTCAAGAAGGTGACCATCTACGACGATCGGTCCCGGAACAATGTGGCCATTGATCATGACTTTGGTTTTATCCAAATTCATGCCAAGACCGATACATCGCGAGGCTGAAGCTAGGCCGTCCAGCATGTGGGTCAGCTCCTCTAGCGACTCCGACTATGTCATCAGCGAATCGCAGGTGTGAGATGTAATCGCCGTTTATGTTAATGCCCTTACCTTTCCAGTCCAGCGTCTTAAACATATCTTCCAATGCGCTCGTGAACAGTTTCGGGGATATGACATCCCCCTGTCTCACTCCTCTGCGCAATTGGATAGGTTTAGACTGCTGGTCCTGTACTTGGACACTCATAGTGGCAGCTTCATAGAGACACCTCAGCACTTCGATGTAACGATAGTCTACTTGGCATCGCTGTAGGGATTCCAGAACAGCCCAGGTTTCGACAGAGTCAAAGGCTTTCTCATAGTCCACAAAAGCGAGACACAGGGGCTGATTATACTCTTCGGACTTCTGTATAATCTGCCTCACTGTGTGTATGTGGTCTATGGTGCTATATCCTACGCGGAACCCGGCCTGTTGTGGTGGCTGGAACTCGTCAAGTCTCCTGGCGAGACGATTCGTGATCACTCGTGAGAACAGCTTATAGATGTGGCTCAGGTGTGATGGGTCTGTAATTTTTAAGGAGAGTTTATCACCCTTCTTAAAAAAGAGCACCACCAAACTCCCGCTCCACGCCTTAGGAGTTCTCCCACTGTGGAGGACGGTATTGAAGAGGTGTTGTAGCTCCTGTATAACGGAGGCTCCTCCTGCCTTCAGAAGCTCTGAAGTTATACCGTCCTCACCGGGGGCTTTTCCATTTTTAAGCTGCCTCAGAGCTAACACGATTTCGTCTTGACTGATGTCTGGCAGTTCGTCGATGTAGTGGCGTGTCAGGGTGGCTCTAGAATCAAGGTCGTCTCGTCGGGAACGAGGGGCATGTGCAGTGTACAGACGGCCATAAAAATCCTCTATCTCGGCTGAAATCTCCGGTTTCGACAGTACGGTCCTCCCATCGTGCGTTTTAAGCTTCGTCAGGTGGCTCCTGCCAAGGTGCTGAGTGAATACTTTGGACCCTCGGTTTCGCTCTATCGCCTCTTCAATGAGGCGGGTGTTGGAGCTCCGAAGGTCGCGCCGTACCATCTTCGCAATTCGCTTGTTCAGGTCTGACCTCTCTGCCGAAGACACTTGGGTGGTTTCCCGTCTTCTTGTCATCAGATCCAGAGTCTCATCCGAGAGTTTGGACTTCTTGCCAGTTTGCTGTTTTTTGCAGTACTTGATGCCCTCATCCCTCAACGTTTCAACCAGATTGTGTAGGCTCTCGTCAGCGTCATCAGTGGGTTCCAAGGCAACAAATCTGTCTCCGAGTAGCTGCTCGAACTTCTCGGTGCCCGCCATGATTTGGATTGGATTTGGTCGGAGCGTGGACTTCATCAGACGGTGTCTTTCAAGCTTCAAGTTGATATTCAGAGTGCCTCGGAGCATTCGGTGATCAGATCCGGTATTGAACCTGTTGATCACTGAGACATCTCTGAATATGTGCTTGCTATCCGTCATGATGAAGTCGATCTCATTTTTAGTTACAGTGTCGGGGCTTTGCCACGTCCACTTCCTTTGAGGCTGTTTCTTAAAGAAGGAGTTCATTAAGAACAGTCCCTCTTTCTCAAGGAAGTTGACAAGCATTTGCCCCCTGTGATTCCTGATTCCAAAACCATGCGGGCCTATACGGGATTCATTGCCAGTCTGGATTCCCACCTTGCCGTTAAAGTCCCCCATAACAACGTTGAAGTGAGCCTTAGTGGTGTTGTGTAAGGCTTTGGATATGTCTTCGTACATATCCTCCACTTCATCGTCCGAGTGTGCCGAGGTCGGTGCGTAGACCTGAATTACCTTCATGCTATACCGCTTGGAAAGTCGAAGGATCAGGTACGCTACCCTGGTCGACACACTGGATATTTCTTGAACGTTGCTAGAGAGGGCCTTATTGACGAGGAAACCTACTCCACCCTGGGATGTTTTATCACCCTCACGAAAGTAGAGAAGATGGCCTGAGTCTAGGGTTACGGTGTCCTCCCCCTCTCTACGGACTTCACATAACCCGAGGACATGCCATTTAATGTTCTCTAACTCCACTTCCAACTGCGCTAGATGATGGTCAAGCCTCAGAGTGCATCCGTTAAACGTTGCCAGGGTCATTTTAGTAAGCGTGTGGTAGCCTGAATACCGGTGATTCTTAGCACCCCCTGCCCCGCCGTTACCATGACCACTACCATGGCCAGGAATAGCGAGGCGGCCGGGAACTAGGGGCCGTTTTTTGGCTGTACTTATCATTAAGGGGTAATGCCCATAATCCCCACGCTGGGCATGCGGGTTGGGGATCGCAGTTTGATGGTGGGGTTGTTCTAGAGGGGTGCTGCTGCCCACCCCCCGGTATATCCCTTAGTCGCCTCTTACGACACCCACGGGAAGAGTTGGGGTAGTGCAATTCTAAGCCGGCACCACACGGCACTAGTATAAAGACTTAGGTATATTATAAATATCTTGTCAATATTTTTAATATTTTTCGACAAAATTATCTGAAACACGATCACGATCAGTAATCGAAGTCCTACGTCGCCACGCGCTCAAAAAACCTTTTAATTCAGTAAACAAAAAACCACTTTATACCTTTCGAACCACTTTAACATAACATTGTATTCTAAACTGTACACATACAGACATGAAAGACCCGTCCGACCATTAGGCAAGGTAACATAGAATTTTATATTATTCGACGTTTCAGTAATTTCAGCTGAAATAGCCACAGGGGACGCAACAAAGAGATATTAAATTTAAAAATGTACGCGGCCTGGATTGCTGTGCGAACGTATGACAACGGACGTGAATTTTGTAGCGATTGAATGCGTTTCATGAAAGAATAATAGTACACCTATTGAATGTATGAAATACGTCATATTTTCTATTGGCTTGTTCTGTTGTGATCTTGCTATGAAACTGCTGCCCAAATGTTACTGTGGAACCCAATAACTTCTACACGGAAATCCTAAAAATATCGTCTAACTAAAGCAAAACTTACGTGAAAAATTTAAAATTCCTATAGAATAAATCAAAAATCTATCACAGCAGCTGAAACGTCTACAATATGCGATAACGTGTTGAAGCTATGACGTAGTGCCGTAGCTATTTCGTAGCATTTCCGTAGCAAGAACCACGAGCTAAAGACACGTTCAACACATTGTGTAGCTCGTAGACCTTGATACCGAAATGCTACGCAAGAGCTTCCAAGCTGCAACTTGCTGTGATAATTAGCTTGCTTCAGAGCCGTGTTGAAGCTACGACGTAGCACCGTATATAGCTATTGCAAAGCATTTCCGTAGCAAGGACTCTGAGGTACAGTGACGTGTTGGAGCTACGACGTAGCGCTGCAGCTATTGCGTAGGTAGAGCGTGACAATACCTACTAAATAATAGAATGGTCATGTCTATGACATAACAAGTATTGATTGAAAATCATCATAATCTCCGCCGATAAACGTCCATAGCTGGCCCCAAGCCTCTTGTATATAATAATTTATTTTATTTCTGCAAAAACTATCGTGATATAATCTAGTGTTAGCTAGCCATGAGAATGTGAGAATATATTATATGAGAATGTAAAGTTAAATTAATATTTTAAATGCGAATTTATGGATGTTTGTAGCCTCCATTTTGTGTCCAGTTATTAATAGTCATAGGTCTATGATACTGTAAAATATTTTTTACTTAGACTTTTACCTTAAAAAGTTTATGTATATAACATCATATATAAACTTTATTAACAACGAAAATTACAAGCAAAGGAATAGAAAAATTACAACTAGTATTTACAATTGAAACCATTGAGCTATCTGCAGACGGTTGCAAACAGTCTAAAGGTAGCTCAATTGATCCATGTCAATACCAGTCGGAAGCATTCCCAAGACACTGTATATAACTAAGTACTTGGGTACTATGTCTGCTCTTTTTAGTTTTCAACGAAGAACTATTTTCGTTGTTGTATTCAGCCTGCAAGCAGGCCTGCAAATATTATGAAAGACATATTATGTCTTATATTAAATTAAATGATTTTAGCCATACATAAGATACAATTCAAATTTCCAAATATTCGTTCACAGAATATAACATTTTTTTTTTCAGGTTTGCAGCCATTCTCTTAAGTTTTTCCTAAATATATCTCATTAAAACATGTATATGGGTAGGTAAAGTTGGTTTAACCTTTCAGCTGTTAGAAGAAAGAACTTACTACTCTTCCTCTTCTGTAAAACGAAAGGTGATTAAAATTGAAACAATATTAAAAGTCACAAGTCAAATACCAAAAATTAAACCTTCAAAATGGTAGCGTAGCCGCGACCTCCAAAAAACAATTCACAACTTTAATAAAGGGCTTATTCAAATAAATTCATTATTCAGTGCCATTGTTTCCTACTATTCCTACTCAAAGTAAGGCGATGAGTCACTAAAGCTAGATGACCTATCAAAAAAGTTGCTTTGCTTTTCGAATAACCACAGTAACTGTATTGTTTGTCTTAAAATGTACAGTACTGTACCCAAAACAAGGTGGACTGTGGAGTTCATTAAGACTGTAGTGTGTTAGCAACGAAGGTTTATGTTTTAAAAACAACAATATTTAAACCCTTAACGAGGGTTCGTCAGGATGAGTGTGGTACAAATCAGGTTATTAGTTCACCCGCTTATAGTCAAAAATGAATTCTTCAAACTACGAAGGTTTTTATAGTAAAAAGGTGCAATGTTTTTAAGAATCATCTTATTTTGTCTACTCCGAAAACTAGTGATATATAATTAAAATCAGATTAGGTACATTAACTCGTTCTTTTTGAAAATCATAAGAACTAATTTTTTGGTTTAACCAAAATCTGCTTACCTGCACGTAATACTTGAACGGCCCCTTAGGTAGTACATAGGTTCTATGATTAGATGTATTTGGTTTTAGTGTAGAATTCCAATTTTTATTTATATAGGTAAGTACCTATTTAATCATTGTCAAACCACAGACGTATCTCGAAAACGCGGTTAAATTAATTTCTCCCACAGACGCCATGTTTGGTGTGGTATTCGAATTTTGAATTCAATGGAACAATTACACGTTTGAAGTACAATGAGTTTGAAGCATAGAGGTTTGCATAGTTGGCAATCCGGTTTTCTGGTAACCATTGCTGTCGTAATTTTATAGGTACCTATAGTTTACCATGTTTCATAAGTTCGTGGTGGCAGTTATCTTGTCACGTTCCGTTCGGTCGTACGTAAAGCGATTTCAAACTCTTTATCCCCGACTGAAAGATAGTTTGCGTTGTTTTATTCAGAGTATATCGTAGGTTTACGTGACAAAGGAAGTTCTATTGCATATAACCCATCGTATACATCGCTGTGTTTTCTCTAGGTATAATCTTTATAGAGTCACCCTAATGCAACACAGATTTTTGTAATCTGTGGTGGGTAAGTAGGTACAAGTACTTACGAACAATAAAAAACCCTTATTAAGAAATAAGTATAAAACTTAACAGAAGACAACAAAGGCCTTTGAAGTAGATATCCATACCACCATTTTATTACCTGTCCATTTCAAGAATTTTATAAAATAATTTGGCCCTGCTAAGAAAGGTTCAAAAATCAGATTCATTTTGAATGGCCTAGCTGCTTCCCGCGGGACTCCCTGGAAAAAGCCTATATTTTCCGGGTATAAGCTATTTATTCGAATTAAGTTTCATTGAAATCCGTTCAGCGTTGAGGCTGCGTAGCAAACACAAACAAGTGCCTACGTACAATCTTTCGTGTTGATAATAGGTACCTACTGTAATAAAAATAAATGTTAGAAATACGGGTTTAGTAGACTTTGTCCCTAAATAACCAAGTTTCAGTTTCCTTTGTGAGATTTGGAGGGAATTGTTTGATCATTAAAATTCAATTTGACACGGCCATTGAAAACGTTTGGGCTCGGCGCGATGGCGTTCGACCCTTTATGTAGATGATAGGCCTTTCAAAGGTGGATTACGATGGCAGGTGTTAATGCAAAATAAACAGTTTAAAAAGAAATAATGGGCAGTTGAGATACGCTTTGAATACATTAATTAAATTCTTATTTCGAAATTGAGTTGATCAGAGCCCGAATCTACTAGATAAAAGCATCGAAACGTGGACGTCTCGATGACGCTTTGTCAGAGTAGGTATTCGTCACATTGACATTCATGAAATGCAGTGGTAATTGAACTGAAAATTGTTAATAAATAATCTCGTAATAATAAACAAATCTATCGTAACTCCTGATATTTTTTTATCAACAGCTTCGCATCTTTTAATGTCAAGTAGATATAGATAGAATTTGAGTGCTTATTTTGTAAGCCTCAAGAAATAAAGATATTATTATTGATTTACTTTACATATAATATTATTGATTTCTGATGCATGAACTGCAATCACGACAAGCGATCATTTTACAGTTATCATTAAACACTTAAGTACAAAGACTATTTAAAGAAAGGAATGATAAACAAAACATGATGGCTTCTTCGTAATAAAATTAATTTACTTCCAGATAATTGATAACAATCTATTTCAAATTCTACAACACATCCTAAAATAACGAAATTATTACTGTACAAGATTTACAAAATTATAGAAGGTAACTTTTTACAAGATTAGCCAATAAATTACGTACAAAAGATACAAAATAAGACGAGATTGTCAAATCAGTGTCCCTAGCATAAATTTCTAGAAAAATTATATTATTACTATAGTGTATATTTTTTTCTATTATATTAATAATTTAATTCAAGTATCAGCTGTTTTTCTTGATATAGAAGAAGCCTAATTCAAGATGATTATATTCTATGTAATGTAATTTTATGCGTTAATTTGTCTTGTTGTTGATTCATTAGGTAATGCTAGAAACTTATTCGTAGGGACATTTTGGCACAAACAATTTAGCCACGTGGAATGTAAAAAAATCAGAATGTTTAATACAATTAGGTAAATATATTAAATTCATAATTTTTACTTACAATTACATAAAAGTAACTGGCACAGAATTCATAGACAAATAACTAAAAATTGAGTTTTTTCATATCATTCATACCCAATGTTTTAAAATAATCACTTTGAAATTATTTAAATTGAATAGTTAATTATTCGTTTCTTGATAAAATCTATATCAAGGTATTTTTTCAAAATCAATTTTTATCTCGGTCCTCCTTCATAATAAACATTATTTAATTCTCTTTAAATAAAATTAGTTGCAGAAAAACCGTAAAATTATTTACAAATAATTTTTTGTCAGTTTTGAAAAGTATCTTAAAAAACAATACGTCCATTACTATTATGTCTTTCTAATTTTTACAATGATGTGTTTCAGGTATTGTTTAAAAAATACTTTTCAAATCGACGCCATTTTTAATAAACATTAAAACAAAAGACTAGCCTTTGCTAAGTAGGTATATTAAAAATTCTAGAAATTCATTAGTATTGGAGCATTATTTTCAGTCGTAATACATTTTACTAAAAAAATGTTTAATTCGTTGAACACATTTAACAATTATTATGCTATTATTATTATTCCAATACGGACGGACGATATCACTTGCATCTTAAATTAAGATCACTTTTCTTAAAGTTCACTTATTTCACCCATTGCGATTCACTTATAAATACCACTTAAAGGATCACTTTATAGTTCCGTAGTGGTTTCTACGGGAGAATTTTCGTAACAGTATCCGGTGAAGTTTCTTTTTCCGAAGGTTACGTTGTCGTTTTCAGATGCCCTGCAAATAAAATTTAGTTTAGATATATTAAACAAATAAATAACTTCACTTTCAAATTTAAAAATATTCGCTACGGCCTTTGTGGCGGAATAGAAGAAAGTTTATGACGCTTTAGGTTGCAGGTTATTCCCGACTTGGGAAAAATGTTTGTACCATCTGCAAATTTGTGTTCTGGGGTTCTGGGTATTTATATGTAAGTATAATAAAAACATATCTATGTATGTAATGTACTTAGTATATCAGTCATCTAGTACCCATCACAAGCTCTGCATATCTTGGGGTGAGATGATGCTGTGTGGATTGTACACCATTATTTATTTCTTCATTATTCATCTGCGGCTTCTCTCGTCGTATCTCTATGTTAAGGTCTACACACTGAAGCCGGAGGCGGAGCGGAGGCGAAGGCGTGTGAGTTGTATTCTATTGAATCATATGAAAGCCTACACACACACCGCAGGCGGTGGCGGCGCGGTGCCATAGGAAAAACCGCCACGCCTTCGCTTCCGCTCCACCTCCGGCTTCTGTGTGTGGAGACTTTTAACGTTTCAATGCTATTTTTATCCCGTGGGAACTGATTGGGATGAAAGCAGCCTATGTTTCATTCCAGGGCAAAAACTATTTATTAAAATTTATCAATTTTATTTAGACTTTCAGTTTTTTTAAGATTAGACCTATTAACGCTCTCTCCATTTTTATATTTTTGTGAGCCTACTAACCCAATATGGATACTGGTTATCCGAAATTAAGAGATATTATTTTTTTATTTATTTAAAACTAAATAAAACATAATAAATCAGACTTTACCTCTGCAGCCCCGGAATCTCATCATAAGCCATGATCGGATGAGTCTTCTTCTTATGATTATTTCCATTGATCTTCCTTCCCAGCGTCGCGGCCAGTAGACCACTACCTAGGTTGTTATTAGCTCGCGGTAGCGTTCCTATCGCGTTGTTCAATGCGTTGTTGGTAGGCACGCGTCGGTTGAGCGTCTGTGTGTTGCGAGCAGTGGTTGCGTTGTCGAAATTATGGTTGTTTAGCGTGTTGTCGTTGACGCTTGATGCGCGGGCGGTGGTGGCGGTTTCGGATAGGGTTGGGCTTCGTTCACCTGGAATGGTGGAATGCTTGGAATTATAGGATCAAGGGCCTTATATAACTAATAATAATATGATGATGTCACCATACCACATGATTTTAACCTCGTTAAAGCTGAGAAAGCTTTTTTTTTTTTTTTTTTTTTTCCGTTTCCGGCACTAGAACTGTCAACAACTCAGTGACAACTTCCCGCAGAAATCAAGAGAATTAAAATAGCTCCGGCAACTTTCGAGTGTTAATTTCATCGCAAAACACTAGAATAACTAATGAAAAGTGTTTTCAATAAATCAGTTTTGTGTGATCTAAGGAGTTCGCGCACAAGATAAGCATCGATTGAGGTTAGCAAAATTTTTGTTTACCAATTTTTGCATCTGACATAACGACCGACATAGACAAAAGTCAGTGTTGCCACCCAAAAAAAAAAGACTACCATTTTCTACTACTAAAAAATAAACAACCACAGTGTATTATGGAAGGCCAATTTCAAATATTATTTGACAAAATTAAGTCTGAGATGCAAAACCAAACTGCAGAGTTGAAAGAATCAATCACAAAGAGTATTATGGACAGGATGGAAGAGAAATTAATTCCAATAGTAGAAGAAAACAAAAATTTAAAAATCAAAGTAGAAAAATTAGAAAAAGAGATAGACTACCTGAAAAGAGGGGATAGAAACAATAATATTATAATATTTGGGTTGGAGGAAAAAGAAACTTCAACTTCTGATCTCCTACAAAAATTTAAGGAAAACCTCAAGTACGATTTAAACATAAATATTGAAGATTATGAAATTAACAAAATTCATCGAATTGGAGGAAAAAACAGAGGAAGTGACAAGCCTAGACCAGTATTATGTTCCTTTTTAAACAATTGGAAAAAGAATGATATAATGAAAAACAAAAAGAATTTCAAGAAAATCTATGTCACAGAGGATTACTCGAAAGAGGTATTGGAAAAGAGGAAAGCATTACAAGCATAGTTACTGGAAGAGAGAAAAAAAGGCAATACAGCATATTTGAAATATGATAAACTAATAGTCAAAGAGAATACCAACCAAGAGAAGAGAAAAAGAGAGACATCTGCTTCTCCATCTGCTGATAATAATCATCCAAAAAAGCAACAGACTCTTTCAATTAAGGCGAACAGAACAAATGCTTTTGATATTATGCGATCCAGATCCAACTCACTCTGTACTACATCCATTAATAAAAAACAATAGCAACTAAAATGCGGCAAACGGAAACTAAAACCAACCAAAAAATCGAATAACAAAGAAACTGAAAAAACATGAAAGCCCCCAAGCCGACTGGTCATCGTGGGGGAAAGAGACCACAACCCTCCAACACAAAATACCAAAAACAAAAAAAAAAACAAAAAAAAAAACAGTAATATATTAATATATACATAATGTATATAGCATCCTATAATGTATACTAACCCCGAGAACAGAAAAACAAGTTGCAGGAGTCATATGAATCAGAGTACCTAGTACAAGAAAGGAAACTATGGAAAAGGTTGGAGGAGGCCTTTGCCGACTGGCAAACAGATCTAAGCTAAAGAACAAAATAACAATTATGAACATTATAATTATCAACACTATAAATAAATAGTTTATAAATAGTAAATATAGGTAGTTTATAAGTAGTATTTTTAATAAATAGTTTATATATAAATAAATAGTTTATAAAGTCCAGAGTTAGAATTAAGTAAAAGATACTGTAAAAAGATCTGAATAAAAGGCTTTATTATTATATTATTATTATTATTAAATTTTCTATAGTAATAAATGGAATTTTTAAATAGAACGAAAATAAATGAAGTGAAATAATAATAATAATTCCGGGCAGTCCACACAGTAGGTATCATCTAGTCCCGAGCTAAGCAGAGCTTGTGATATGGGTACTATAGTCTTTTTCACTTAGGAAGCGTTCCCTGACAGATGGAATGCGTTTCATTTCGATTGACATTTTGGCAAATTGAAATTTCGAAAATTCAAACAATTTTTATTTCATTTCAAACATATGAATTAAGCTACAGAAGTATAGCACGACACTCAAATTAATCAAAAATAAATTTATTTTAGCCTCCACGCGTAATAAAAAATATAAACAATTAATTTATGAAATCCGAAGCAATTTGTTTTGCGTAGAACGGAACGTAATATTTGATTTTAGTTGTAAGCACATGACAGGATTATGTATGATCTGAGAATAATGAGTTAATAATAGAGTTGAGGCAAACAAATATTATTCCGGGAAATCTATAAATCGATTATCGCAAATTAAAATCGTAACTTTCTACATCATCATTTTAAAATTTTATCACGGAATTACATAAATATGATTATTGTTGATTATTTGTTATTCATTTTTAATTACCTATCTGCTGATATTATTACTGCCCTATTTCTAGGTTATGACGCATTATCTATTGGAAATGCAGATTTTTCCAATTGTTTTTATTTTTGAAGATCTAATTTAATGTTTTACTTTGTTAAAGTCATTTTCCTGTATGCTTAGATCTTTAAAACTACGCAACAGATTTTGATGAGGTTATTTTAAATAATACTATGTTGATTTTTCGACATTAAATAAAAAAGAAGTTTACTTACCACTCTTAGACAAATAATCCACGCTGTGAATATTGAATGCGTGGTTATTTGAACTGAAGTCCAACTGAAGATCAGCATCGTCAACCGCCATGTTTAGAACCTGTAGACAAAGATATATAATATAGGTACTTATGACCTGTAAAAAAAGGAGAAACATTCATTTTAGCGGCTTTTCAGTCAAAACTGAAGCACCAAAATAAACCAATAGGACTCCTCGGTTTTATACTAAGCGATTCCATTGGCTGCCATTTAGCCAAGTACTTTGGCTAAATGGCAGCCACTTTGTTGCTTTACTCTGATGGAAAAACACCCATGCTTCTAAAAGCTATCTTTTAGATTGATAGAAAGATAGAAAATTCTTTATTGCACACTTAAAGGTATTATACAACACGTAATTAACTTTAACATGCTATATACGAACTTTCGTAGCTTGTAAGCTGTTTAACTACGGATCTAGCGGGACAAAATGTCGGTGTTCTTCCAACTAGGTTCAAAGTTAACCCGCCATACAAACATATTATGTCATATCATAACATACTCATGAATAATTAAATTGATGATTTGTGAAAATTTTCTAGCCTTTCAAAACCTTGTGCTTTGAAAACACAAAAGTATAAACATGTGAGCAAAACCAGCGCCATCTTTTTAAAATTCAAATACAGAAAGTGTGCAGTGCAAAGAAATTATCATCAAGCAAGAATGTTAAATGTGATTATATAAACTCGTTTTCAGTTCCTTGAAAAGTTTTGTTTAAGCTTTGCTTTTTGATTATTTCTTGAGCCTTTATTTCTTCTTAATTTAAACCCAGTGTGCAAAATCATGCTTATTTCGAGATGCAAGATGCAACTTCAGAGAGTTTTCAAGCCCCATTTGCTAGCATTATAAGTGAACAAGTGAGTAAATTCATGCGAAGCTAAATGATTTTGCTCACGCTTCGCATCGGGAACGTTTGCTGGTCCCGATAGTAAGGCGGCGCGCCGCTATGCCACGATTTACTTGTCTGGGAATAATTTCATAAATACATATCTTTTCTTGTAGGGTTAAAATTTAGCTTAGTTTATATAAATCATTCCAACATTTCTGTTATTGGAAAAACTGAAATTAAATTAACTTAATATGAACCTTGATTCTCATGAGGTTGAACTTTGTTTAAGTAACTTTTTAAGGGAATTATTAATAAAAAAAATATTCTGATTATAATATCGCAATGCTTGTTTGAATGTTTAAGTTATACAGAGAAAAACAGGACTGAATTTGTGAATACATGTAATGTTCACAATAAAAATACAAGAACAAGTTACACATCCCATTACTTAGATTGCGAAAGGTAAGAAAATCATTTATGGGCAATTGTGTGCGCTTCTATAATAAGCTTAAGTCTGAAGTAATTGAAATAAAGTTATTTTATTAACAACGAAAATTACAAGCACAGAAATAGAAAAATTACAACTAGTATTTACAATTGAAACCATTGAGCTAACTGCAGACGGTTGCAAACAGTCTAAAGGTAGCTCAATTGATCCATGTCAATACCAGTCGGAAGCGTCCCCAAGACACTGGCTGCATTACCACGCTGTATGGCAATGCAATAAAGTTATTAATTTTTGAATTCTGGTTTGAAGAACATAGCATCTTTTGGTACCGACACAACTGCACAATCTGCACAACAAACAATCCTCCAAATGCTTTTATGCAGTGCAGATATTTTTTGCAATAACCAACAGCTAGCTTGCCGCAGTCTAAGGCTGGAGTTAAGGCGCAAACAGCACCTAAAGTGTGTCTAGTTTAGGAAGAGATACGAAGTTGCCTTTAGTGATCAAACTCTGTTTTCGTATCTCTTCCTAAAATAGACAAAATGGAATACTTACAGTGGAATTAAAAAAAAAAGCTTATGATAGGTTTAACTAACCGTACGTGTGAATTTTGGAAATTCCTTTGTTTAACGGAATTATATGATAAAAAAGAGGGGGCGCCACTTTAGGTGCTGAAGATAATAGAAAAATTAGGCCGCTTCTAAATTAACTAAAATGAATCTCAAAACAACGATCTTAGTGGCGCGGCGGGCGAAGGTCCGTCTGTTACCTGTGACACAGGAGGTTCAATTCCCGCCGACAAATGTTTGTACGATCTGAAACTATTTGTTAAGTGTTTTGGTTGTCTTAAACATATAAAATTGTAGAAAATATCTACTTATCTATAAAATTTGTCTATCTATAATATCTATCTAGTACCCATAAATATCACAAGCTCTGCTAAGCTTGGGGCTAGATGAAATCTGTATGGATTGTGATATTATTTATTAATAATCTATACTTATAATAAAACTGTAACAGGTCCAATTCTGTACATTGAAGATATTTTAAAATTTTTTTTGGAGGGCACTCTATTATCGATACTCAAGCCAAAACTGTAATTTTTTTATTCATGTCTGTCTGTCTGTCTGTCTGTCTGTCTGTATCGTAAACGCGCATCACGCCGAAACTACTTGATGGATTGAAATGAAACTCGGCATGATTATAGGTCATACTACGAGGAAGGACATAGGCTACTTTTTATCCCGGAATTCAGTAAGGTTCTCATGGGAGAGGGTATGAAAGTAAAATTCCTTTACCGGGCATCACGCCGAAACTGCTGAATGAATTGGAATGACACTCAGGACGATTTGAGTTCATAGTACAAGGAAGGACATGGGATACTTTTTATCCCGAAATTCAGTAAGGTTCCCCTGGGAAAGAGGGTGGAACAAAAATTCTTTAACCACGCATCACGACTAGAGGATTCGATTCCGGGATCCCGGGATTCGGGATCCCGGGATCCCGGCCCATTTTCGATCCCGAAAATTTCGGGATTATTTTTTCCAAATCCCGGGATTTTCGGGATTGAGAATACTATAATAATCGTTAAAAATAATAAAAAAAAGCGCGTTAATTTAAGAAAAAACACAATATTAAAAACTTAAAATTATACCAATTGCTTATAGGCACCATTAAAAATAACAAAAATCTGATCATGTCGGTTGACATCGGTTTAGTTTTATTTTTAAATTATGTTTACTAAAAACAGGATTATTATTCCTGCATTTTGTTATCAGAATAAGCATTTTATTTACAAATAATACCATTTAAAATACCATGTACCTGTTCACAAAAAAGCATTCCTTAAACAAGTAATCAATCGCATCCTCGGTCGCATCGTGGTCAAAATTGATCTAAAATTATTTTTTGTCTATAATCACGATTTGCTTTTTAGTTACAATTCGTTTAATGATCATTAAACTTTGTTTTTACTGACTGATAACAAGCGATTAGATATTCGGTTGTTTCGGTTTATTACCTAAAGGTGGGGCAAAGACACAAAAAGGAGCTTTTAAAACCAACTTTTTCAGGAATCCTGATGAATTACCACTAATTCTAAACTTCCAGAAATTTCTAAAATGATGATGTTTTTTCGCCGGAATCTTTTTAAAAAAAAAAATAAAAGACACTTTTATTCTATTGTGTATTTCACTCAAGACATAACATCTAATTTTTTTGGAATTTCGTAAATAAAAATTATTACAGCTCCGGAAATATCGATTTTAGTGAAAAACGTGTCATAAAAAGTGTGTTTGATATTTGATTGAACTATAAATAAAATACCAGCGAAAATAAATAACACTTGATATTTTGGGATTCTTCGGAATTTATATGAATTCCCTAAAAAAGATTTAGTGTTGTTTGGTTTTAATAGCTCACGTTATGTCGTCGCTCAAAGTTAAGGTAAATAAGCGCCCGAATATCCGATCACTGCCGATAACGTTACCATTATGTGGTTAGGTAATTAAATTAGTATTTTGTACGTATCTACCGAGGAAAAGTAGACATTAAAAAAAGTATTTTTTAAATTTTTGTATAAGGTGCAGAGGGGCAATTCTGTACAAAAGAAATCAGTCAACATTTTAAACAATCGTTGTATTCTCCGTGATTGAGTTTCGTGAATTCTGGCAAATTGGTGCTAACTAATCTTTATCTGACTTCTTCTTAATAGTGTTCATAATGCTGAAATTAATGGTGAACTATAACTAATTAGACAAAAAACTGGAAAATGCCCGAATTGCCCCTCAGCGGGGCTTTTCTGGCAGGTGGTGATATTATTTTATCCTATGATGCTATAATAGTAAAACTAGAACTAGAACTAGATCTTTGTTTTTCATAAGTTATTGAGCCTGGTATGATTGCCCCACAAAATTGTGATCGGAGGTTATTTTTTCGGAGTTGGCTGCCCAAATTGCCCGACTGTTTTTATATAAAGTTGTAAAAAACCAGTGATGTCCACAGCATTGAAGTAAATGTCGATAAAAAATTCAAGCTCGTGGCAACTGAGAGAAATACAGGACATTATGTGATTGAAAATGTTTAATTTGTCTAAGTGTCCTCTATCTGAATACTTATATTCAGTTAATATAATGAAGTATGCTTTTACTACCTACCTAAATAAGTAAATTAATGGTTAAAAACTTGTTGTTTTTACTTAACATGAAATCAACAATCCTTTCCTTCTTACTTTCAAAAACTAATATAATTAATATCCACTTCTTTTACCGAGTTCATTATTATCGATGTTGATAGTCAGAGCCTCAACACTAGCATGTACGGGAGACTAAAAAGTGGTGCCCGAATTACCCCGCGTCAATTCTCAGGAGTTTAGAAGACTCAAATTCGGATGTACTGACTTATCCAGTTTGTAAAGATTAGGAACGAAACAATTACATTAAAAGGATTTCCAGTTTAAAACAAGTATTGCAAATTGCCTTGTCAAATCAGCAAAAAACCCGCGAAAACCACTAAATTCTGTAAAATTTGAAGACCTTGTCACAGGTGTCGTTCGCACTCAAAATATCGACTGACAAAATGATATTGTATATCGATCAGTTAACGCGGTAGCAATTCCTTCTATAGGTGATTGAATTAACCGGTTGTTGCTCTACCCGAACATAGAGGTCTCTCTTGAGGAAAAGCTACCGAACCAAAAATATTACCATGTGCCATAATAATCCCCCTGCCATAATTGCCCCTCTGCGCCTTAATTAACTGAAAAAATAAGTTTTTGTGATTTTAATTGATTAAAACTTTGTTTTTGAAAGTAAATAGAAGCTGATTTTCATGTTTTACTTTGATATTCTTACTTCGTCTACGATCCCGGGATCGCGTTTCACCAATCCCGAAATCCCGGGATTGAAAATAAAGACCGGGATCGAATCCTCTAATCACGACGGAATTGAATGAATTCGAATGGAACTCGGGACGATTGGACATGGGATACATTTTATCCCGGAATTCAGTTTGGTTCGGTTTCGGTTTGGTTTGGTTCAAAAATTTCTCACTGCATCTGAACGACGCGTACACACGCGTCGTTCAGATGTTGTGAGAAATTTTTGAAAACCCGTATAGCCCAGGGGAAACAAACTGAATTGAACTGATAAACGCGAAAGTTTGTAAGTATGAATGGATAGATGGATGGATGTTTGTTACTCTTTCACGCAAAAACTGCTGAACGGATCTGGATGAAATGGCACAGAGATAGATTATAAGCTGGAATAAGAAATAGGCTTTATTTTATCTCGAAAATCCCACGGGAAAGGGAATTATGCAAGTAAAATCGCGAGTACTCCAAATACTAATCATGCGCAGACGAAGTCGCGGGTACCAGCTAGTTTTTAAATAAATGACTAGTCCTCCGGCCAGATGGGATGACGATTTGCGAAAGGCAGATGCTGGATGCGGCAAGCTGAGACAGGGCGCTATGAAACTCATATGGGCAGGCTCATGTCCAGCAGTGAACTAATAAAGGTGGATAATGATGATGAAATAAATAAACACAAAGCTATCCCTGCTACCCTCACCTGTGTCTCGTATCTCGGAGCGGGTTCATCCTCGCTGGACTCGTAGCCCGAGGCCGGCCGCGGCGGAGGCATGCTGACGCTGAGTGTACCGTACAGCTAGATCGATTGTTCCTTGTAAATACAAAGCTACACGCTCACCTGTGTCTCGTATCTCGGAGCGGGTTCATCCTCGCTGGACTCGTAGCCCGAGGCCGGCCGCGGCGGAGGCATGCTGACGCTGAGTGTACCGTACTGCTGGATCGATTGTTCCTTGTAAATACAAAGCTACACGCTCACCTGTGTCTCGTATCTCGGAGCGGGTTCATCCTCGCTGGACTCGTAGCCCGAGGCCGGCCGCGGCGGAGGCATGCTGACGCTGAGTGTACCGTACTGCTGGATCGATTGTTCTTTGTGCTTCTTGTATCTGTTGGGGGAAAGATTAATCTTTATTATTTAATTACCCGCGGTTAGCACGTGTTTCTATAAAAACGGTTCAAGTTATTGATATCCCATGGGAACTGATTTATGCGATGAAATGTAGCCTGTGTTATTCCAGGACTAAACTTTGTCTATTTCAGCCCGCTCCAGTAGATTTTGCGAAAGAGGAACAAACATCTATACAAACTTTCGCCTTCGTCTTGAATCACTCTATCTATACAAAAACCGCATGAAAATACGTTGGGCCGGAGGCGAACGAGTTGTATCCTATTTAATCATACGAAAGACTACACATACTTACACCGGAGGCGGTGTGACTTTAAAGGATATAAGCATACATAGGATGTTCACGCCATCTAGCACCAAACGCGAGAACTACATTATACTACTACTCAACCAAAATCGATCGATGGAAGACATACAAAATAACTCCTGCGCATGACACCAGAGGCGCTGATCAGTAATATAAAAGCCAGAACATCGAACAGTGCCGGCCTCTTACCCCTTTACTCAATTCATTGACTATACATACATGTCTATAAAAACTTTAATATAGTTATAATAAAAATAACCTCAATATTATTTCAATTAATCAGACAGACTGACAGACAGTTTGTTGTTTAAAGAAGTATAGTCCAGTCACCTGTTCCAAGAGGCGCAGATGTAGATGACGGCGGCCACGGCGACCACCAGCACGACGGCGGCGAGCGCTATGAGCGCGGCGGGCAGCGCTGTGGTGAGCGGGGCGGCCGCGACGTGCGGCTTGCGGGGCGGGGCCAGCGGGACGAGGGGGGGACGGATCTCACTCACGGGTGACTGCAGGCGGGCTGCTATTGATTTGTGGATGCCATCTGATTTGGCTCTGGGGATAAGATATTTTTTGTATATCAGTCATCTTTTATAGCAGTATATCATCAGTCATCTTTTGTAGTATATCCGTCATCTTTTGTAGAATATCCGTCATCTTTTTTAGTATGTTATGTTAGTCATCCTTTATAGTATATCAGCTATCTTTTATAGTATATCATTCATCTTTTGTAGTATATCAGTCACCTATGTGCGTATTTACGTAACTACTATAGGAAAGTCAGGCGATTGTAATGTCAAAACTCATGGTAGAGGTACAGGTACAAAAGCACGTAAGCTACAATTAGCGTATCGCGTAAAGTGATAAATATCTGCAGTGAGAGAAACAAAAAACAAAACACTCACTTTTTAACAAGCTCCGAATCCCTGTTCAAAATCTCCCCGCTAGTAGGATTCAGTAGATACAGCCACGCTTCGCTCCCCTTGCGGTCAAGCTGTAGCGAGCCATTCTCGCCTCTATAGTGTCTTGGCGTTAGGTTCTGAAGGCCGGCGACTAATCCGCTCTTTTCTTCGACGACGTTGAGTAACGCTCGCGACAATCGACGAACAGTTTCAGAATCTAGATCTGGTATTTCTAGGACCAGTTGGTTTTCGGTTTTGAGGAGGTTTATCTGTAAATAAAAGTTTAACTGATTTATTTTTAAGTAAAAGAAAGGTAAAGTTTTAATTTTATTATGATTTAGTTATTTGGAAAACTTACGCAGTTATCTAAATAAAACATACTCAGATAACACTTAAATCAATTTGGAAAACTTACGCAGTTATCTAAATAAAACATACTTAAATAACACTTCAACCAGCTAAGTTTCCTCCATTACGTAAATGACGCATTAATTGAAAATATTTTTTGGGGATTTTTGGGGATTTTTATAGCTGTTACCTTCGTGCGACGAGTTCGTTTCGCACTTGGCCAGTTTTTAATAAATTGTAAAAAAGTAAGTGAATTATAAATATGACTCATAAATTATGGAAGAATCAAATGCTTAGCAGTGAGACTCAATAATAAAATAAATAAAATATAAACAAATCTTACCACAACAGAAGCCCTGGCAATATTATAATCCTGCGCCGACTTCGGGTTATCTCTCGCGGTCACACTAAACTTGAACGGCAACGCTTCTTTTGGAACATTCTCGAAGGTCTTGATGTTGGAAATGATGCCGGTTTCAGCGTCCAGAGAGAAATACTCCTCGGCTGCTTTGGTCCACGAGTTCTTGTGGTATTGGATCTTGCCGTATTCGCCACTGTCTTTGTCTTTCGCCTGGAATGAAATATTTTAGACATTTACTTAACAATTTTCCGTAGTAAGTAACTTTATTCACATAAATCAATGCTTAGAAATCTAGCCTATAGTTACTGCCATTAAGGCAGTTTTTTTTCTGGACAGCATCGTCTCAGCTAAGCAGAGCTTGTGTTATGGGTACTAGATGACTGTTATGCTTAATACAATACATTACATAGATAGATTTTTTTTTATAACTACATAGAAAACACCCAGACCTACGGAACGAATTTCTGCAGATCGTACACAAATTTGTTCCGAGGAGGGAATCGAACCCGCAACCTCCTGCGTCGCAGGCGGACCTTCGCCCAGGGCGCCACACAGTTTGAGTATGAAATGAATACAGAGTATCTTCGACTAAAAATGTCCGAAAGTTAGTTAGATCTGTCCAGGCGCACACGTTTTTTGTTTTTTGTCAATCATACAGAAAATGACCAAGATAAAGAGCATTACAGTTGAGACGTGGGGGTTCGTGACGTCACGTATTTTTATAAAATGTCCCAGGGTGTGACGTCACGAGCCCTCACTTCTCAACTTTCTAATTCACGGATTCAATAGAATAATAGTTTTCTTAACTAGATGACTGGGTAAGAAAAATATTATTATATTATTGTCACCTTATTGTCATCATTACATTGTTACAATAAAATACACTTTCTTACTTTATAACACCCGAACGAAAGGTTTTGTCAAGAAAAAGTGTAGCCTTAAGGGCTCAAACACAAAACTGCGAGCTCGCATCGCATCGCAAATATCTGCGAGCTCGCACGATAACGTCAGATCTCATTTGCATCGCGCATTCCTGTCATATTACGTCATACTTGGTGACCCCCCTTTTAGTCCGCTCTGAGACAACTTTAGCGAAAGATGCGCGGCGCCTGAGCCGCCTTCTTTGTGTTGTAAAAAAAAACTGCTTCAGTTCTCAACTCATAGTAATTTCGAGTAAATAGTTCCCTTCAGAGTTCATAATCGTATTAAATGGATGAATCCAGAATCTTCTTTTTCTTTTATATCTATTTAACAATAACAGCAGTGCAATTGGACCGATTTATGCAAAAATGATCCAACCCACAACCTAGTCAATTTCGAGTTTTTTTAACCTATGTAATCAGTATAAGGTATATTTTAACATATCAAAGACTCACACCTCTATGTTCACAAATATGGAAAATCCATATGATCCAACCCACAACTGATATGTCGAAGACCATTTTTTAAAATGTATAAGTATTTCATGCCACTTGAATCATTTTTGTGTTGCTTTGGTTACCCTAACATATAACCGTTGTATTTTGCTACAATGATTCAAACTATAATATTAAGCTGGTCCATCAGTTCAAAGAGCTCAGAAAGCTATAGAAAGAGCTATGCTCGGAGTTTCTCTGAAGGATAGGATTCGTAAAGAATACATCCGAAAGAGAACCAAAGTTATCGACATAGCTCAAATAATTAGCAAGCTGAAGTGGTGGCAGTGGGCCGGCTATATCTCGCGAAGAACCGACAACCGTTGGGGTAAACATGTTCTTGAGTGGAGACCGAGACTTGGCAAACGTAGTATAGGACGCCCTCCGGCCAGGTGGGATGACGAACTGCGAAAGACTGCTGGCAGATGCTGGATGCGTCAAGCTGAAGACAGGGAGCTATGGCGCTCATTAAGGGAGTCCTATGTCCAGCAGTGGACTTATATAGGTTGATTATGATGATGATGATATAAAACAAGTTAAGCTTTGACAAGTTAATATTTGAAATTGCTATTCCATCTAAGTACGTAAACGAAATAAACCATAAAGTTCAAAACACACAGAAGCCGGAGGCGTGGCGGAGGCGAAGGCGTGCCGGTTTTTCCTATGGCACCGCGTTCGCCACGGCCTGCGGTGTGTGTGTAGGCTTTCATAGGATTCCATAGAATACAACTCGCACGCCTCCGCCTCCGCCACGCCTCCGGCTTCTGTGTGTTTCGTACTTTAACGAAAAATAAATAAATAAAATAAAATAAGTACAGGGCCAACAGATCTAATATTAGATACCAGATGATTGCATTGATTAATTTAAGAAACCGAAGGGAAGCTGCAATAATAGACGATGTAGATGGTTTATGTGATTAACCTTATTCTGTTTTGGACGAGGAGTAGGGCCAATTTTGTTTGTTTTGTCTTTTAAAACACAAAAATGATTACTAATTTTTATCACACTTTGAATCATTTTTGCATTTTAATTTTTGCACCCTACATAGCTCTTTCCATACAAAATTAATTTTGTAATAATGATCCAGGCGCAAGTTTTCCCAATTATCTACTAAACTATTAAAAATTATTCTTTATATTATTTATAGCAAAAAAGTTGAGTTTACATAGCATTAAATTAAATTAAAATAACAACATTTTGTATTACAAAGCTAGAGAAATACCGCCACAAACTTAAATATCGATTATCTCGAAATGAGGTTTGTGTGGGTTGGATCATTTTTGCTTAAATCGGTTCAATTATCTTTTTGGGATCCATCTTACGCTTCCTAAAAACACGTCCAATACGGCTGACTAAACTTGAAGGTATGGTTACCCTACAAAACGGTTCGCCGCACAAATTCGCATCGCAGAAATTCGCAAATCAAGTTCGTGTGACATCGCATCACATCGCATCGCATCGCATCGCATCGCACCAAATCGCAGTTTTGTGTGGGAGCCCTAAAATAACAACAGATGGCGTTGAAACTCACCTGAACTTGCAGAACATTGACACCCAAATTCATATCCGGAGTTACAATCGCCAGATACTTCCCTTGCACGGACTGTAATTAAAAAAAATAGTTATTTATTGATAGAATATTAACTCATCATCATGTATTGGTATTGCAACACAAGCTGATGTGGCAGTGGGCCGGCCATATCTCGCGAAAAACCGACAACCGTTGTCATAAACGTGTTTTTGAGGAGAGTCCGCGACTTGGCAAACGTAGCGATTGGGGCGAGGCGGTTATGACCGCAATTTATTTAAAGAACAGGAGTCCCACAGCTGCTCTTTCAGGACTCACGCCAGAGGAGATTTGGACCGGATCTAAACCTGATCTTCGTCATCTCCATGTTTTTGGTTGCATAGCATACTCTTTGGTCCCCGAGCAAAAACGACGTAAGTTAGACCCAAAAAGCAAGAAGTATATATTCGTACTTATATCCCTTCGGCCAGATGGGATGACAATCTGCGAAAGACTGCAGGCAGATGCTGGATGCGGCAAGCTGAAGACAGGGCGCTATGGCGCTCATTAGGGGAGGCCTATGTCCAGCAATATACTAATATAGACATTAAATAATATATAAATGTTAGGCTAAAAATCGAACGTCATCAGCCTAACCAGTTTCACACAATGTTGGTTACACACGATTTTATTGTACCTATTGTTAATAAATTGACCCATTGTGTTGAGAAATAAATACTTTATTATTATTATTATCATTTACCTGTATCCCAGACTGTTCATTGACCACGAACACGGGAGCGTTATCATTCGCGTCGGTCACATGGACTCTTATCGTTGCTTTGCTTCTGTCTGGGTTGATGAGACCCTGGATAGACTCTAGCTGGACTTCAAGAGAGTATTCGGAGAGCGTTTCGTAGTCCAAAGAGCTTGTGTTCAGGTAGATCGCGCAGTCGCGGTCTTCAGTTAGCTTTACGAAGAATACTCCTGGGAAATAAACAAATAGCTTTTTTAGCATCAAAAAGTAGACTCTATCCTTTCTTACGCCTAAACTAATAAGCCGATTTAAATTCTAAAGAAACCGTAAAAAACAGATAGACAGATGGACAGACAGAAATAATTACTTACGCATTTATAATATAGATAAGTTCCCTAGGTACTTATCACTGCATAGTATAAAACAAAGTCGCTTTTTTTGTCCCTATGTCCCTATATCCCTATGTCCCTTTGAATGCTTAAATCTTTAAAACTACTCAATGGATTTTGATGCGGCTTTTTTTAATAGATAGAGTGATTCAAGCGGAAGGTTTATATGATAATAAAACCGTGCGAAGCCGGGGCGGGTCGCTAGTTATTATTATAAATAGTCTAATAACAGTAGTGGGTTAGTAGGGTTAGTTAGAGCGTTACTTTTGTATTGTAAAATCCGTGGTTAGGGTAAAATGGGTGAATAGAGACTCAAGGCTTAATAAAATGAACGAAATACTACAACACGATCCATCCTTCTCCTTTTGAATCCTTTTGCAGGGTCAGATCCAATTAAATAGAGATGAAATATCATGGACTAAGGATACTTCCATTGCTACCAGTAATGTCTTGGTCCAGAATTTTGATCATTTCTTTTCACAATGGACTCTTTATTCACACTTTTTGACGTACGTTGGGATAGATGATGCTGTGTGGATTTTCCAGCATTATTTATTAATTTTTATTTATGTATTTACCTTGTTGTGAAGACTCAGTGAGCAAGCACTTTAGAGGAGTATCAGGTGAATGTGCTCTCTTGTTGAGTAACGGTAGAATGCGGATTAGGGTTCCGTTTGGAGAGTTCTCGGCCACGTGTTCCGTGTATGTCACGTCTGCGAAGCCTAGGCCGACCTGAAAACAGAAAAATTACGATTAGACTCTTTATACTGAATCTTACTATTATAATAAATGGGAAAGTCTGTGTGAATGTTTGTTATAAGTGATCTCCGTAATTACTTAAGTTATTTAGATGAAATTTGGTGCGTTTGTAGTTTAAGATCTAGAATAAGAGAATAACAAAACAAATACAATTATTACTAATAAAATTTTCAAAAATTTACCTCTGAGGGGGTTAAATAGGGTAAAGTTTGATGGAAAATTATTTATCCTTGGTTCGATTTATTCAGAACTCGGTATAAATAAAGTATGAAATAAATAATTAAAACGTGTTTTTTTACAAAATAACCCTACCCCTACCCATAGGGTATGTGTAATTAATTTCTGAAATCTGTATGGAGAACTTTGGTTCGCGGACGAAGCCGCGGGGCGCATCTAGTACTGAATACATGAATACATGGGAGCGAAGTTTTGATCGGTTGTTTGTTAGTTCATCACGCCAAAACTTCTGTACGTTTCGATATGCATAGCTGTACCTTTACTTGCTGTACTTTTAATTCTCGACAAAATACTATTTTTTTAACATAAATAAAGGTAGTATTATGATAAAACTGGTATTAATTTGTAAGTAAACTTACATCAGGCGGTACCGTAGCAGAATGGCTGACGTAGACCGTAAGGCTGGTGACTGAAGACATCACTGGGTCACCGTGGTCGTACGCTTGGACATCCACCTAAGGAAAACGGTATTTAATATAAGTAGTAGAAAAATATCTAACTGTGTACTTTTAGACTGTTTGCAACCGTCTGCAGTTAGCTTAATGGTTTTAATTGTATATAATAGTTTTAATTTTTTCTATTACTTGATTGTATTTTCGTTGTTAATTAAAATTTGAAAAACTATGTATTGTATTAAGTATATCAGTCATCTAGTACCTAGAATCCTATCTAGAAAATGAAAAAACTACGATGATGGCCGCCACTTGGATTTCGAAAAGAGAATATAACACGTGATTATATTTTGGTCTTGGTTTTTCGGGTACCATACATCGGTGGACTAGACTGGAAATGTCCACTAGACGAGGTTTGACAGACGTATTATATCTAGAACTTACCGTACTATATCGAAAACTTACCGCTCTATATCTAGAACTTACAGTACTTTATCCAGAACTTACCGTACTATATCTAGAGCCTACCGTACTATATCTAGAACCTACCGTACTATATCTAGAACTTACCGTATATTCACTATCGGTCTCCTTCCTCAAATCGTCCCTCACTTTAATCGCCCCTGTATCAGGTTCAACGTGGAAGTAAATCGAAGCTTTGCCTCTTCCCACTAATTTATATCGAACTCTATTGTTAGGAGCCGTAGAGTCCAAATCCGTTGCTACGACGGTGGTGACGAGACTGCCTATTGAGGAGGAATCTTCGATAGTTACTGGACGGATTGCGGATGTGAAGATTGGTGCGTTGTCGTTTTTATCCTGGAAAAGGAACGAGTGATAGAAGTACGTCTATTCTTAAGAAAAATACAAACATTTAACAAGACACACTTTTAGGAAACATAAGTTGTTATAAAAGGGTCCTAACACTGAATAATGCTGGCTGAGGTCTAGTAGGAGGCCAATGGTCTTTTGTTTTCGTAAAAATATAGTCACGAACAGACACGATACTATTTAAAAAAAAATTAAAGAAAAGCAATAAAAATGAAAAAGTGTACTTTGTAACTAAACAAAAGAGTAAAATTGAGCGCTAATCTATCTTAGACAGATTCTAACCTTAGGGTGTATCTATTATGTGCCTTAGGTAGATTGTATTCTGTCTAAGACACATTAGCACTAAAAATAAACGATATTATAGAACGCGAATTTTAAGATTTTGTCAGGTATTTAAAGATGGTAATTATCACTTAGACAGTCGATTTTAAGATTCAAACAAGAAATTCAATTCTCTGTGTGTAAGTACATAATGGTGGCAATTTAATTTCACAAAAACTTACTATTCTGACAATATTTTAACGAAGCTAACCTTTTTTTTGGTTCCTTAAGAAAGAGATGGCAACATTTTATTTGTATTGACACTACGCAATGTTCAAACTGTTTTGTTGTGTAGATACCAATGTTATAGTAGTAGTTTTAAAGCCCAAAGATAATAAAATCAATCCCGTTTTAGTCCAAATCCTAGACTTTATACAGAAGACTATAAGGTTCAAATTACTTACATCCACTATAACTTCCACAGTGGTAGTAGAAAATGGTCCAATCTCGTTGTTTTCTTCAGTACCCACTGTTAGCTCGTGTCTTGCTGAGCTTTCTCTGTCTAAAGGCTGTAAGGTCCGGATCAAACCGGATTTCCGGTCTATTGAGAAGGTTTCTGTGTCCCCCATTAGGATTGTGTAGGTTATCTCTTTTACTGTATCCGGATCTACAGCCTGTAAGGAAAAACAAAGAATAACATTATTGAAACCAGTAATTCACATCCAATAATATTGAACTTAAACAGTAGGCAAATAAGATTGGTTATCATTAGATACATTTTTTTATTATAGGAAACACCCAGAACCATGAAGAAGTATTTTCAGATCGTGCAAACATTTGTCTCAAGGAAGGAATTTATAAATTACGTTTCGGTTTCACTTCGATAGATTATACCTCTAATGTACCGAAAAATAATACGTTAGATTTTAAGCAAATGTTACGGTTCACAATCTATCGACAGTTCACAATCTCGCGAGATAGATTATACTCTAACGCTATTTACAATTTTACGTTGACATACATATATTTTAGTAGATCTTATATTTTTCCAAAACATCGAAATACTCACTTGAACCTTAACAACAGGGTAGTTAGGTGCATTTTCCGGTACGCGCACCGAGTACAGAACATTCTCGAATATCGGCGCTTCATCGGGGATATCTTGCACTAAAACCGTCACGGAGGCGGTGCCGAGGCGTTTGTCTACAGCACCATCTGTTGCTGTCACTACGAACTCATATACCTGAAAGATAGGGGTTATTTTTACAAACTACCGTCTGTTTTTAAACAAATCGTTTATTATTAATCGGAGAATTAGGGGGTTTCGTCGGGATGTTTTTGATATCAGTTTTCATGCATTAAAAGTCAATTTAAAATATAACCTATAACCTAAAATATAAATGTTGGTGAATTCAGCTCTTGAGAATGTAAAACTTTAGGAAACGCCTCTGGATTACTGGTGTTGATTCTGTTGCTACCTTTTTTTTATTTTAATTAATTCAGGCTCAACAAACTAACTATATTTTAAACGTATGTAATTTACATTAAAGTAGGTACTGGTCAGATATTGATTGAATTTATATGGAACTACATGACAAGCACCGGCTTTCAATAAAAAAACAATCTTCAAAATCGGTTCTTCTAGAAAAAGTACCGAATACAAAAAATATAGAGACACGGAAAAAATACCGGTTTTCCCAGCCCAGATGGTAGTTCAAAATCCAATTCAAAAAATGTCTTTACTAAAGAAAAATAGATAGTTTTAAAAGGTTTTCTTTTTATTTCTTTTTTCTATTTTTGATCATATTTTCTTATCATAAAACTTTGTCAAACTCACCTTAGTATTCTCATAATCCAGTTTAGTATGCGTCGAGATTTGCCCCGTAATGTTGTCAATATTGAAAGGCAGATTGGATGGGATGCTGTAGCTAACGAGAGCGTTTATCCCTTCATCAGAATCTGTGGCGTGGACGTAACCTACTACTTCGTTGGCTATACCTGAAATAGAAAGGCGAAGAATGAACTTTATTTCTTAGGCAGGAAGATATCAAATAAGTTTAAAAAATCCTACTAATATTATAAAACGCGAAAGTTTGTAAGTACGGATGGATGGATGGATGAATGTTTGTTACTCTTTCACGCAAAAACTACTGAATGGATATGGATGAATATTGGCACAGATATACATTATGGTCTGGAATAACACATAGGCTATATTTAAAGTACGAAACACACAGAAGCCGGAGGCGGCGCGGAGGCGAAGGCGTGCGAGTTGTATTCTGTTGAATCATATGAAAGCCTACACAGACCCCGCAGGCGGTGACGGCGCGGTGCTATAGGAAAAGCCGCCACGCCTTCGCCTCCGCTCCGCCTCCGGCTTCTGTGTTTCGAACTTTATCCCGGAATTCCCATGGGAAAGGGAATTACCGCGGGTGAAACCGCGATACGCTGCTAGTAAACTAATACTTTCGATATCGCTGTACGACCTACCCAGGAAGGGTTTTCCTAATCCTTACTAATATTATAAACGTTTAAGTTGGATGTACAGCAGATGTATGAATGTATGGATGTTTGTTCTTCTTTCACGAAAAAACTACTGAACGGATATTCTGAAGATCGGGCTAAAATTTTGAATAGTAGTTCCAGCTCTGGAATAACACAATAGACTTTTCATTACTCATACTCGGAAAGTAGGTCTGAAGAGCGGGTTGAAAGTGATACTTTTCAGCCCTAGGGAGAATCGTTTTCAACTGACAGCTATCACGTTACTATTGAACCATGATAATGGCAGAATAAATGCTAAAGCTAAAAAAAAATCGCCTTAGCGACAATTCACTGAATTCAAAAGTACGAAAGACAAGGCAGTATTGCTTTATGGCTATCGCCTGTCTTAGATGGACTAACATATAAAAAAAAAATTAGCCGCAATTTAACTTGTTTTCTCATGTTTTTTTATTTATATTTCCTTGTATTCGTAATGAAAAGCACAGTGTTTACCTCGGGTGAAAGTAACTTATGTAGTCCCTCGTACTATTGGCGCCCTCGTTAAAGTTACTTTCAACCCTTGGGTAACAATGTACTATTTCATCCCATAAATCAGTTCCCATGGGATAATAATAGCCTTAAAACATTTCCATAGAAAAATCGCGTGAGAAGCTGCGGGCAGATGCAAGTCATTAAAAAAGCTTGTACCTTCTTTGACTTGAAACTCGTAGTCATCTTCGTCAAACTTCGGGTTGTTGTCATTTATGTCGGTCACCTTGATATTGACTGTAGAGGTGCTTGACAACTTGCCAGGGTCTTCAGCTTTCACCATCTGATACAAGAACACGTGTTATAAGTGTACCTACATCCTAATAATATTATAAAAGCGAAAAGTTTGTATGGATGGATGGATGTTTGTTACTCTTTCACACAAAAAACTACTGAACGGATATGGATGAACTTTGGCACAGAGATGGATTATACATAGTCTGGAATAAATATAGGCAAATAAAATACAATAAATATAATAAATATATTAATATAGGCTTTATTTTATCCCGGAATTCCCACGGGAACGGGAATCACCGCGGGTGAAACCGTAGGGCGCTGCTATTTATATTAACCTTGCAGCGCATTCAATGTTCTAAAAATTCACAATACAATTATCTTTTCAAACTTTGTACGCGACTGAGATTTAAGATCTTCCGAAAAGAAGTGAGGTTACTACAGTATTTTCAGTTGACGGTTAGATAGGATAAAATAATGAAAGAAAGAAAGAAAAATATTTTTAGACTATACGACACACACATAAATAAATAATGCTGTACCTACAATTCATCCGCCTCAAGCTAAGCAGAGTTTGTGTTATGGGTACTAGATAACTGATAATATACGTAATACAATAAAGTTTTTTTTTTATCATAAATAGAAATAAACACTTAGAACAAATATCGGAACAAATATCTGCAGGGCTTACAAACATTTGTTTTGAAACGAGAATCGAACCCGCAAACTCATTACTCATTGCAGAATTTGTCTATCCAGTAACCGGCCATTTTTTACCAAAAATAATGTCTAACTACTCTTTTTGCTTTTTCCATTAATATAAGTTGTTTCTATATTGGTAGGTATATTATTATGTATTTTATTTCTTTTCCATTTCTCTATCCTTCTATATTGTTCTTTTATATCCATTCCATCCAAAAGTTCTCAAGAAGAGATCGCTTTTAGCGAGAAGGCCGCCCTTTACACTTAGTCTTAGTTTGCAGTATTTTTATGTATTATTTTCTTTCCTTGTGTGGTAGGTTTAAGAATAATAAAGAGTTTTCGTTCATTAATTCTTTCCGAAAGCCGTTTCTAACGTTACGTTCAATACTCACCAGCTGGTACCTCGTGAGCACTTCTCTGTCCAAGCTTCTGATGACTGCGATGATGCCGGTGGTGGCTCCGATCGCAAACTGACGGAGGTCGTTGCCGGAGACGATTGAATACGTTACTTGCTCGTTTTCAGGGTCTTTCGCCTGAGGAAAAGAAATGTTTTATATGACTTACTAGCGACCAGCCCCGACTTCGCAAGGTTTTATTATACGTATAAACCTTCCTCTTAAATTACTCTATCTATTAAAAAAAACCGCATCAGAATCCGTTGCGTAGTTTTAAAGATTTAAGCATACAAAGGGACATGGGGATATAGGGGCAGAGAAAGCGACTTTGTTTTATACTATGTAGTGATGAGTCGTAATGTACTTTTTCTCATGAAAATTAAGCCAATTCGCGAATATTTCAGAAGATAATAGTGCTGGACATCCACAAAGCATCATCCAGCTTCAAGCTAAGCAGAGCTTGTTTTATGGCTATATATTTATTTAGTAGGTAGAGTAGATATTCTAATAACTTTAGACAGTTTGTAATCGTCTCCAATTAACGTCGTTGCGTCTCAATTGTCTCAATTGCATAATTGTATTTACTTTAGTTTAAATTTCTTGATTTTTTTTCTATTTCTTGATTGTAATTTTTTCTATCATTATTAATTTTCGCTCATTGGGGAAGGCCTATGTCCAGCAGTGGACTAATATAGGTTGATGATGATCATTTTTTTTATTATTATCTTTTATTATGCAATTTTTATTTTATTTTATTTGAAAAATTGCACCAATGCTGTTTACTCCAAAATATGGATTGTGAGCCTTTTCTTAAAAATAATACATCTAAGTGTCACCACAATTACAGGTACAAATCGAAAATCAATATGGTTACAACAGAGCCGTAAAGACTACACTAAATTTAAATGATAGCAAGAGAAAAAAAAATACTAAAACATACTAAATAAAGCAAAATCATTAAAATTTAATTTTCTAATTATTTTGTTAATAAAGATGTACCTACGTCTAATAACGCAATACTCACAGTGACAGTAGTAACAGTAGAGTTGATAGCAGCTCCTTCAGACACCAGCGCATGGTACTCTCGAGACGAGAACTGAGGTGGTCTTGTATTGGGTCCGGGAGCGACCGATATCTCCACTATGCCTTGAGAGCTCAGTCCTTTGGCGTCGGTCGCTCGAACTGTCATACTGTAGGTTTCTCCGGCTTGTAATCGACTTGTGCTGGCTAGAAGTAACGTAAAATTTAATTAAAACAAAAAATACAGGGTTAATTTAACAATTTTGTAGATTATTTTGTAACTTATATCGATCTAGGTGTAGTTTCCCATGGTTGACAGAATATTTTTCGTGCTAGTTAAGCTTTGTATTACGGTTAGAAACCTGTTAAAATTATAAACAGGTAAATAAATGCGATAATGATCTCATGAGTTTAAAAAACTTTACTGTAAACAAGACTTCTTGTCTTCCTCTCCCGCAAATGGAAGGGAAAAATAAACCAGGTTTTTTTAACTATTTTAGTTTTAAAAAACGGGATATTGACCATGATTTGAGTTGTTTTAAGTGTTCCGATTATGTTATGTAGATGTATGTTAAGTGTTCTTCCTTGATCATGGCGCATGACATTGCTGTTATATTGGAACACTGAAAACAACTCAAATTATGGTAAATATCTCTTTTTAAAGGACTTCGTCAGAAATAGGACGAAAAACAAATTTAAAATAGGTTTGTTAATTAAATTACACAGTGCCAGATGAAAAAACACATTATCGCGAAAGTTTGTGTTGTTAAATAAGTCTTGCTCTTTACAAATGTACTAGAGATATATATTTAGACACGCATCGTGCTCTTTTTTTTAACATGCACAAACAAACAAATAACCCCAAAACACACTTATTCCATACCATAAAATCTTGCATCTTTTCATGATGATTTTTACATGATTCACAGACTTCGACCAAGTTTTACATGTTGCTTTTCAGGGACGCTATGTTGCTTCTCAACGTTAGTTGCTCAAAAAAAGTCCAATAAATCATTAATTCTCAGTTGTAACCGCCCACAGTTGGGCATGAGCGTCTCTCCATGCTTGCCATTCACCTAGGTTATGGGCCAGTCTAGGCTATAACTGGGCTATAACCTAGTCTTTCAATTGTCGACAACCTTCAATGATGTTCAAGCCACGCGCCTCAGCTTTTTAAAAAGTAAATACCTTATCTATGACTACTGGCTTCTCACTGTACTGTCGAGTCGTTGAACCCAAAATAAAATTACAAATTCATATAATAAAAACGTTGGGCTTTAATTCTTTAAAACTAGGCTCTCTTTACTTCATAGATACTTCATACTTCTCTTAACTAGGCATAGAAATCAAAAATTTTGTTTCTTTAGGCTAACGAAAAAGTACTAAGACACGTATTTTTTTAACCCTGAGCCTGAACGCTTGAACACCTATCACTATGTAAGGCACCGCTCAGTAGTGAGATAAAAATAAATGAAAATAAATAAATAAATGTAACAAAATAAATAAATAAAGTATAGTGCAAGTGCTTACATATAACTCCAGTGCTAGGATGTATAGTGAATTTGTTCCCGCCATTGTTAGACACGTGATAAATGCTGTACGTGATTCGTGCGTTCTCACCCTCGTCGATATCTACAGCTTCGATCTGAAATCAAATGTGTATACTGAATCACGATATACAAGGTTAAGTTAATAAGTTGAACAGGTTATTTTAATATATAACTCAACTATTTCTTGCATATATAACTTGAGAAGAAATAAAAAAAGAAAGAAATCACTATAGTAGGTATAAAATTAAGTAGTTCCCGCTGTCTGTCTGTCTGTCTGTACGTCCCTATGTATGCTTAGATCTTTAAAACTACGCAACGGATTTTGAAGCGTTTTAATGAGAGTGATTCAAGAGGAAAGGTTTAAATGTAATACACACTTGCGAAGCCGGGATGGGTCCCTAGTTTCTCAAAAAAACATTATACATAGTTCACTGAAAATAAGATAAATCCAATACTAAATTTAAGTTAAAGAATTTGACACAGCGTCAACTAGCTCATAAATTTTAGTTAAAATAACAATACATCTAAAAAATCTTAAGAAACTAGACTGTCTTCTTCCTCCAAACAATACTAAAGGTAAGTGTTCTTGCACCTGAATTTGTACAAGAGATCACATGCAAAAATACACTTTAACGTAAACAGATAGAAAGGAAACTCGATTGACACTACCCTATGAATGGGCACGGGCTCGATGCTTGCCGGTTCTATTATAGGCTCACATGCAAAAATTCCCTTTGACGTGAACAGATAGAAAATAAACTTGATTGCTTTACCTTATGAACAGGCACGGGCTCGATGCTAGCCGGTACTATGATACGTTCACATGCAAAAAAGCACTTAGACGTAACCATAGAGGAATTAAAACCAATTGCAATTACCTTATGAACAGGCACAGGTTCGATGCTAGCTGGTACTATGATAGGCTCACATGCAAAAATGCACTTTGACGTGAACAGATAGAAACTAAACTTGATTGCTTTACCTTATGAACAGGCACAGGCTCGATGCTAGCCGGTACTATGATAGGCTGAGTCTTGGGTATGACGGGTGCGTTATCGTTCACATCCAGTAGTGTTACCGCGAGGGAGAAAGGGAAGAAAAAACATGCAAAAATGCACCTAGACGTAAAGATAGAGGAATTAAAAGCTATTGCAATTACCTTATGAATGGGCACTGGTTCGATGCTAGCCGGTACTATGATAGGCTGAGTCTTGGGTATGACGGGTGCGTTATCGTTCACATCCAGTAGTGTAACCGCGAGGGAGAACGGGGAGAAAAAACATGCAAAAATGCTCCTAGACGTAAAGATAGAGGAATTAAAACCGATTGCAATTACCTTATGAACAGGCACGGGTTCGATGCTAGCCGGTACTATGATAGGCTGAGTCTTGGGTATGACGGGTGCGTTATCGTTCACATCCAGTAGTGTTACCGCGAGGGAGAACGGAGCGGACGCAGCGCCGCCGTTCGCTTCTCTTGCTACCACCTAAATAAATAAATAGTATTTATTAAAAAACTTAGATGTATAAAACAAGAGATAACCTGTAATAGAGTATTGTAAGATGGAAGTAACATACAATTAGGCTGGCGAAGGTTCGCCTGCGATGAAGGAGGTTGTGGGTTCGATTTCCGCCTTGGAACAAATGTTTGTACGATCTGCAAATACTTGTTCCAAGGTTCTGGGTTTTTCTTTGTATTTAATTTCTAGTTTCTTGTGTGTATGTTTTAAAAATATCTTTGTAATGTATTATTAAGTATATCAGTCATCTAGTAGGTGTCCAGAACACTAGCTCTGCTAAGCTTGGGTAGTCTTTATAGATATTATTTTTTTATTTATTAATTAAAATCTTATAAATAAAAATAAAAACTTAACATGGTAAGCTCTTGACAAAATGCGGCCATGTCATATTGAGCATTTATGTACAAAAATGCGTTTAGACACATATAAATGAGTATCTACCATAAAATATTTAAATAAGGGTGGTTAGTATTGTAAGATCTATGATAAGGGCTAAATTGCCAAACGGTCTTAGGTAGGTTCAATTATAAGGACTAACCTGGAACCTAAATTTCCCAGTGTTAGGCGGGTCCCGGTCTAGATTGTCATCGCTGACAACGAGGAAACCTTTCTTGTCGATGTCGAAGTAGTTTGTAGTCAGCTCGAATGTGTAGGTTGGCACTGGATCGCCAGGACTCTGAAAACACAAAAAAATCATGAGTATATTTAATGATTTGATTTTAGTTTTAAGCATATGATTTATGGATTTATGTTTGATCTGAGAATAAATTAGTTAATAATGTAGTGCTATCTAGTTTCAATAAGTTAAACTAGCTAAAACTAGTCAGATTACAAAAAATTCAAAACCACTAGTCAGGAAACTGGTCGTCGTGCCACATTCTGTTTATAGTACATTCGTGGCATTACCAAATATTTGGATTATCTGATATTTATTGCACTACATGCAGATATTTATTGAATAGGGACTATCTTTTTGACTGTATTCGTACGACAAAGACTTTTTTTACTTTAGTAAGCTTACAAAGCATTTCAGACCTTTTTATTCCTTTATCTTTTTTATCTAGTTTTATTTATAAGATTTGTGTTTCTTGTACCTTTCTATTATTTGTAACTAGAATCTACCCGAGGCTTCGCTCGCGTTGTTTTCTTGGAAACGTTTCAAGGCTATTTCTATTCCATGGGAACTGAAGGGATGATGTTACCTTTGTTTTATTCCAAGTCTAGAACTACGGCTACTCAAAATTTCAGCAGATTCAAATGATTTATTGGCAGTATTGTTACAAATGTCGACCCGATACGTTCACAAGTATTTAAGAGAAAGAGTAACAAATAGCCATACCTTCACAAATACCAACCTTCGCTTATTATGCTTATGTATGTAAGGTTAATTTTATGGTGTTTCTTGAATCTTCCTATTATTTGTAATGTTTTATTATTATCATGAATTCAAAATAAAATTCTTATCCAGAAACAGATTATTTTTGCACTTCGATACCTATCTGAGTGCAAAAGCCGTTTTTATCCTCTAGCTAGAGGATAAAGCTTATTTAAATTTAGAACATCGTGTGTACTTAGTTTGTGAATTAAGCCTATTTACTTCACCTCCATGGTGCCGAATTTATCAAACAACCTTTTTTTATTTTTTATAAAATCAGACTTTGAACCTTCTTGGGGTTCTTTTTTTTAATTTGCTTTGCGCCATTTTCTCTTTTGGTATTTAGACATTTCCAGAGATAAAGTAGTCATTTTTTCGCTGAGGAAGGATGAAAAGTTACGTGTTCCACCCTTCGCTGGATCGGTCATAAAAATTGAGCATGCGGTAAAAAAGCAACTTTCCATTCTTGTATAACAAATAAATGTTATCCCTTTCTAGTATTAAAACTCCACTTACCAGATCCGCATCAGTAACCAGAAGCATGATAGGCATTCCCTCATCATCCAAGACCCTGGTGCCTTTGGGAGAGTTTTCCTCAACTGTGCCTTCATCAGCTGACGCCTCTATAACGGGTGGGTTAGCGTCCACCGGCCGCACTGTGATGGTTAGTTTAGCGGTGGTGAAGCGTTTCACTTCTGATACTTCTTCAGCCTGTGGAAAAGAAAGACACGTGAAAATCTGTGTAGCGTTGGGTTTAGGCAAATATACATATGTTGTGGTAGACTGAACTGACGAAAAACGGAGGAGGTTCTTAAGTCTTTTTAAAAGTATGTCATCTTTATTTCCTCATAATATCTATATTAAGTAAATATATCACGCATATCTTTTTAATGAGTACCTAGTTCGTTTTGATATTACTTTTTTTTAATCTACTTATTTAAGTATTTACTATTTTTACTTTTGTTTCTGTGTTTATTTTAGATTTTGAACCCTGATTAAAACAAATTCTTTCTTCTTTCTAAAGTTGGTCAATAAAGTCGAATTAATTCATCCCACCCGAATTTTCAGCCACAGCGCGGCGCCAGTCTCAACGGAATCTAGACAGGACAAATTTATAGTGCAATAGTATGTGAGAAAACTACAAGCACTCTCTTTTCTAAGAGATTAATAATATCCCAGAATGTTAAACATCGACCCGGAACAGGGAAGATCTTCCTCTGTTACCATTTGGGGAAAAACCTTTACCCCCAAAAGAGCCTATCCACCGTATCTGCCAACAGTCTTTCCCAGGTCGTCGGAATCAGAATTAGAATCAATCATTTATTTGCACAATATAATAAATGACAAGTCAAGATAGCTATTTGATGTCAATGTATTCAACCCGCAAGCAGGTGTGAAAATGTTAAATAATAATATGTAATTGATTATTATGAGGTGAACAAGATCATTAATTAATCTTCCTAAAATTTAACTATTCATTTACACTATAAGAACAATTTGAAAGCAACCAAATATCTAGCTTTTTTTTAAATAAGTTACGTTAAGTCGGACCTTATTAGAGAGTGTCTTGCAGTACGATTATGGAGACGCGGTCTACACACGTTACCTTTATAATCAAGTGGAACTTCTTAGCGACAGTGGTGTCCAAAGGGAGCAGCTGCCTCACAGCGCCATTGTTAGGATCTATCGCGAAGTAAGTGCTCCAGGAATCGGGTTCTCCACTCGCTATGGAGTACCGGATACGCGCGTCTAGCGTGTCTATGTCTACTGCTTGGATCTTTTCCGGCTCTATGGATAGAATTCCGGAGAGGATGCCGCTGTTTATCTGGAATTTAAGGTTTTGATATGAGACGGACAATTCAAATAAAGAATTGTAATAGCTAAATGATGCTTTACAATCGACACACAACCTATAACACAAGCTCTGCTTAGCCGTAAACGGAAGGCTACTTTTAGCTAAGCAGAGCTTGTGTTATAGGTACTAGATGACTAGTATGACTACTTAATACAATACATTGCTTAGATGGATCTTTTTATTCTGAACTTGAATTATACAGTTTCGTACGGAACAAATTTTTGCAGATCGTACACAAATTTCCGAGAATCGAACCCGCAACCTTTTGCGTCACAGGCGGACTCTCGCCCACAGCGCCACTGAAGTCGTCCAATTATGACAAGAATACGTACAAAACTAGTATATTCCGGATTGAAGCATGCCCCTTCGTGTAGTCTGCATCCTTTGTATATGAAGGATGGGTCCTGGTCATCGGCGTCCAAGACGTTCACTTTCAGGACGGTTGTGCTGGACAGCCTTGCTTTGGTGTCACGGGCGCGGTCCTGGTAAACAAACAAGGTAGTTAACGGCTTCGCTGCGTTTAAACGAGATGCGATGCGGAGTGGTGCGTCTCTGTGCTTAGGAGCTGTCAAAATGTGTGGAAATTGGTTCAGCAATAAAATGTAATTTTCTTTACGGTTAAAAACTTTCTTAACTTTTTCTGTAGTTTTATGTTAGTAAATAATACAACAACATTGATTTCAAGCAGTTAAGCTCATATAAAATGACAAAAGACCTTAAAAACTAATAGGACTGCTTAATCTAATCAATTTTGATTTTGAATGATTAGCTTTATTCTATCAAAATCAAAAAATCTATAAAATGCTAGACGCATCATCTAGCCCGCAAGATTAGCGAAGCTTGTGATATGGGTGACTGATATACTTAATACAATATATTACAAAAATAGATATCCTTTTTACAAAGAAAACAAACAGAACTCCGGGATAAATATTTGGAGACCGTATAAACATTTGTCCCAAGTCTAGAATCGAACCTGCAACCTTCTGCGTCGCAGGCAGACGGCGCAGACGCGCCACATGGGTCCGAAATTCGATTTATCTTATTTTTTGAGATAGATTTTGTAAAATTCTTTTCAATAAAGTTGAGAAGGAGGAAAAAGACATTCAAGGTTAGGCAAAGGGATTTAAACTTTAAAGTATTTATACACTCACCGAAGCAACAATAGTGACTAGATACTTCTGTATACGCTCGTAATCCAAACTCCTGTTCAAAGTCACCACTCCCTGATGAGGAGATGGTATAGTGAAGATGCCGTAGCCATCCGCCGCATTCTCAGCGTCCAGGGTTTTGTTATCACCTTGGATGATATAGTATTCCGCTAGGCCGTTGACCCCTACGTCTAGGTCGACAGCGCGGAGTTTTTCGAATACTGTTTTGCCGACTGGCGCAAGCTGAAAATTGCAAGTGGGTTGTTAAATAATATTATTTACCATACTAAATTCTAAAAAAACATCAGACCATGTTTGTTTTAAAAAATTAACAATTGACTGAATTTATCGCATTATTATATGATAGGATAACTCAAAAACTACTGGTCAGATATTAACCAAATTTATATAGAACACGAGAATCACCAGCTTTCAAATAAAATAGATGTAATTATAGTGCGTAAGCCCTCGCAGTCTGGGTATATAATATTTAGGAAAATAAAAAATATCGCAAGCAACTTCGGCTTTGGCGGGAATTGAACCCGCAACCTTTTCTTACTGAGGGAAGAACGCTTATTCACGTCCCGTCGAAGTGGAAAATTAGTGCAGTATTATTATTATTTTTAAAAAGAAAGATCAAGATCGGTTTACTCAGAAAAAAAATCATATAAATCATCATCATCATCTATCTTGTAGATAGATAGATGGAATTTTGGACATTCTCCCATTTACAAAATTCTAAATCTGTGTTAAATTTACAGTACCATACAATGAAGGTAACATTAGTCTTCTTTAATAGCCAATTACTCACAGAAAACTTTACTAGACACCATAATTCAGTTAAATAACAATTCACCTATTACAAAATAATTTCCTCGTTAAACGATGTACCACGACGGAAAGTTAGAAACTCGTACTAAAGCTTACAATAATTGGCTTGACACTATACGCAACGAACAAGCCAACAGTGGAACAACATTTAGAACCTAATTGCTTAACACTAAGGTCACTTATAGCTTACCTCGGACACATTGGTTTCATAAGGGGTACCCTGAAAGACCGGTGCATTATCATTGATGTCTGAGACTCTCACTATCACGGGAATGGTTCGTCGCTTCTTTGTAGCTTTCACTTGGCACACCAGCTGCAATTATTAATAGGGGTTAGGTTAGGCAGAACATATCGAAATGATTTAATCTTCTGGGAAATGGGCGAGCCTCTGTCACTTCGAATAAATTTCAGACGCACCCAACTTTAATAGCCAACGAAATATGAACTGACCTGAGTTGAATCTAAGTATCACAATCGAACGCATCATGTATCATCATTAGATAGAGATTTCTTTCTCTAATCATATTACGATTCTATGGCGGAAACCATCAATTCAGCGATGTATATCGCTCGAGGCAACTAGATTTCACAGTAACACCTAATAAATATATGAGGTGTCAAAATAATTTCACGGATTTATTTGTCTCAGTAAGATATACGGTTTCGATTTCATTTTATTTGACAAATGTTTTGTGTCGTAATTTGTTCTAGTGATTAAATAGTGATCTCCTATCTGTGTCAACATTGTATTAAATTAATTAGTGGAACAGTTGAGCGTTGTTGTAAATTGTATTCTATCAGGCAATATTTTTGGTTGATTGTTAACTTTAACTTATGTATCTATTAATTTATTAGGGAATACATTACCTATTTTTTAGCTGATTCAGAAAAAAAAATAGTATTTTCGAGCACATGCAAACACACAATACAAATTTATTTATGCCATCATTCAATATACAAACGAGTGTCAAGTATCTTTAAATTTTGATCTTTAACTTTAAGTTAAAAAGCAATGGGACGAACTTAAAATTATCAAAATTAATAAACAGAGGAATTTATCAGAAAAATAGTTTTGTGGCGCATTTACAATAACAATGTACACCAAACCCCTGCTTTCTATTTTAGTTTAATTTAAACATTTTTGCACGATGTATTTGTTCCGGATGTTCTGTATGTTTTCTATGTATACCAAAAATATCTGAAAAATATCTTACCCATAAAACAAGCTCTGTTTTATTTGGGGCTACATGATGGTGTCTAAATGACCAGCATATTTATTTCATTTATGCACACAGAACGTGACAGTTGACTAAACGCTCGCATCCAAACAATGCACCACTAAGTTCAAATAGCATACCAAGACGCCAAATGCGGCACCTCCCAGTATTCTCCACTTTATTTACAGTCCTATTCAATATAAAACATGGTACATATTACCATACCTGAAACACCATATGCGACAGGTTATCCTGGTCCCTATCTAGAGGCTGCAGGAGTTGTAGCTGTTTCCCCCTGAGCTGGAACAGCGTGGGACCTTTAGGGAAGACCGTGGATAGTACGATGTCTACATCAGGCTCGCCTACTATAGGCAGGTCTTCTGGTATTGTGCTTTGGTTTACTTCTGCAAAGGGAAAATATGTTGTACCTAGTTGTATTGTTATGGATTTCAAACTCTTTTTATGGACTGCAGAATGCTCATGTTAAACTATTATATCGGATGAGCGATGTGGCCGAAGATCTGCTTGCGACGCAGGAGGTTGAGGGTTCTATTCCCGCTTTAGGACAAATGTTTGTACGATATACTTGAAATATTTGTTCAGAGGTTCTGGGTGTTTTCTATGTATAATAAAAAATATCTATCTGTATTATGTATAGTAATAAGTAAATATATCAGTCATCTAGCACTCATAACACAAGCTCTGCTTAGCTTGGGATTAGATGATGCTGCGTGAATTGTCGAGTCGAGTCAAAAAGATATTGCAATAAATAATTTATTTATTGTATTTACGACACCATGCTAAGTAGGTGATTTGACATCTATCCGCTCATCAAATATCATTGTCGATCTCATCGTCGGTCTAAGCTAGTTCACAGCTGGACATAAGCCTCCCCTAATACGATGCATATTGCAAAACGCATACAGTGTTCATAGACCAATCTCTATATCGGCTCTGAGCCGAGGGATTGCTATTGGTATGTATCGCTACAAAACTTTTCAAAAAATAGTCCTATCAATATGTACTTCAATATCATAAAGATCTGTATTTGTATATAGAGGTTGTGCTCTGAAAAGCCTAGCAATTGGTATGTATCGCTACAAAACAACAAATTGTCCAATGAAGAGTTTCTAAAAAGGTTTTAATACTTACGACTCCCTCTACTCTCCTCGATATCCACTATGATACTGGACTGACCCGTCTCCACCTCACATGGACCTGTAACAAAGATATGCAATGTGTGAGTGAACAAAGTAGCAGTAGCAAGTACGTAAAAAATAATAATTAGGTACATAATATTAAATAAATTTATGTATTATAAATAAATTATATAATATTGCTGGACAATCCACACAGCATCATCATCTCCTGACCAGGAATTAAAAAGGATACTTTTCATAAAATTTCCGAGTAAGTCGTGGGCTAGATTTACACAGATATACACAGAAAAAAAACGAAGGAGCGGCGAAAATAAATTCCCTATATCGTCCAGTTTCGTAATTCCCTCAAACGAATCCTCAAGCTAGGAACTTTTACTGGCTATGACTATTTTTGCAGCATTGCTGTCGAATACAAATTTACATACCTAGTCAATATGTAAACTTATTACACAATCCCTATTTTCATTCTAGAGTTGCATAACGTCAAGTTGCAATAGCAAATGGAAGATGCAATTTTAACTGCCATTTAATTCCCCCAAAGAATTTCGCGTACGTAATGTAAATAACGCAAAAGGAAGCTATCCATTCAGGCCATTTGAATAAAACTATTCAAACAGCATTTAAAAAGCACGCAATAAAGGTACATGCACTGTTGTTGAAATAGTGTGGGACAACGAACGTCATTACGAAAAGCCGGAAAAACTTTTCATCGAAGAAGCCCATTTCTATAAAAGAATCTCATACGAAAAGATGATCGTTAATAACCTTAACCTAGCCTGAAAATTGTCACCTTCTAATAAGAAACGGCGAAAGGTAGTTTTATGGGTAATAAAGTTATTTAATTAGTAATCTACCACAAAGCTCCGAATGACTCCGACAAGCTTATCTTACTGGGATTATACTAGTAATAAACCGAGGATTGCATCGCGTCGTCGTCGGTGGGAATGCATTTTATTTAATGAAAACTGGCACAAATAACAAATACACGTTGAGTTGATTACACTGTTACTGATTACACGTTGTGTTGACGGCATCTGGATGGTCTAATTACATACTATAATTTTCATACTATTATTATTTTTCCGATTATTCAAATGAAAAGTGCTTTATTTTCTTTACTTTATCTATTTTGTGCTTACTCTCTTCTTACACACTTGGACACGTCATAAAATTCATGGTATATACATATAATTAAAACTAGGAAATAAAGTGGCAGTTTGATTTTTGTTCACTTCTCTTTTAAAGGTGAAGTAAAGAAGCGAGATTTCGAGTTGGAACATACTCCCAAGGTTTTCTATCTTCTAGAGATAATCTAATATTTTATAGTTATCCTTTTTCCAAAGAATATTTTTTAATATTTGTTTGAATTTATTCACTGATAATATTTGCAACTCACTTGGAGTTTTGTTGTAGAAGCCTTACCCTTTGAAAGATTCATTAAAATTGTTTAGTCATGGGCAAATCGAGTTTATTCTTATTAAAAGTATTTAAACCGTTCCGAATAACCGGCCATTATGAATAACCGGCTATTACGAATTAAGCCCCGCCATCTCTAGTAAATAGTTATAAAGGTTTACGTAAAGAGTCGCGTTCATAAATAAACAGAGACAGGTGGGGTGCGGACACATGCCTTCGTTAGTACAAGATACTAATTAATTAACCGAGCTAAGCCAACAATTCTATTGAATTCAGTTTTAATTATTTGAGTGTTGAAATTGTTCCGTTCCGTGGCTTTTTATTATTCTGATAGTTATGGAACTTTTGAGTCTAGTGTTATTGTAGCACCAAACCATCACAGTAATATATGTAATATACGAAAGTTTGGATGGATGGATAGATGGATGCATGGATGGAATGTTTGTTACCTCTTCACGCCAACTTCAGCACGATCAGCTCGTTCAGTAGTGAACGAGCTGATCGTGCTGAAGTTTTGTATCAACGTAGTTTTAGGCCTGGAATAAATCATTGGCTTACTTATATTTTGAAGCTAAGGTAGACTTTTCATCATAATTATGTCACGGGGTTGAACCGCGGGGAGCGACTAGTTTTACAATAAGGGAAAAGACACAAAGACAAAAGGTTGTCGCACACATATCGGAAACGGGTCGACATCTCTTCAAAGTCAGTGAAATACAAAGCAAAGAGGCAGTGTCATGACAATGTCCAAACAATGCTTTGTGTGCGTATATGGAGTTTACATACATTTAATACTAAACGGCTTTAGTTTAGATGGTGATGATCCATTTAAGAGTAGAGAGGTATACGATAACCTTAACTTAAATGAAACACAACTATGTAGTTAGTACTATTAAGCTATCTGTGGCTTAACATATTGATTGAGATAAAACAATGGCTGCAGTCAATTTAAGCAAACAATTGAACACGAAAGTCATTTTCATGATGAAAGAGTAACAAGATCAAATCAATGATAATGCTGACAAGCTGACAAATATATCATTGTTGTATCGAACACGATGACTCAATGGGAAATGGGGTTTAATGAGAACTTGATGAGAGAAACGGGGTCAAAGCTATAGATTGTTCCCTGATTTTTCACGATTTTGTGCTTTGTTTCATATTTTTAAGAATCAGTGATAAGGGGTTAAGAAATGTATTTAAACACACGTGGAACTTAGGACAGTATTTTAATATTACTGAAATACTATCAGTAAGGAAACTGTATACGCTACAAGTTATTTTGAGACTTCACAAAACCTTAATTTATTATAATCCTACACAAAATGTCAAAAGAAGGCAAAATTATAAGGTAGAGTCTCGATCATGTAAGACATCCTTCGCCCAAAGGCAGTTCACAGCACAATCAGCCTATCTTTATAACCTTATAAATAAGCAACTTAATATTTATCCCTTAAAATCGTATGACTGTAAACAAGTGATAACGAAATGGTTATTCACAAAAAACTATGAAGAGACGGAAGCGCTGATGAGAGTTTTATCCTAATTATTTTGGGTTCCTTGTTGCCCAGACTCTTAAGAGACTGGTGTCCTCAGGGAACCCAAGACATCACTCACACTCATCTTTCGTCCAATATTAATCTGATTTTTATTATTATTTTTAAATCTATAAATTCTCCCACACGCACACTCACACACCACTACACACTTTATTAAGAAATGTACTGTATTTAAAATTGCTTTTACTTTTTAGAATATACATAAGTGAAAAACATAAACTTAATTACATATCTAATTTATTATACTAGGTAGACACTATGTAAACCCAAGATATATTAACTCATTATCGATACAACAAAATCGCACTTTTAATTAATACCTTTTAGTATAGACTAGAATTATTCTAATTAAGTAGTTATAAGCTAGATTAGAAGTAGATTAATATTTTATCTTTTTCCTTTTTAAGATTCTGTTCATTATATCAAATAATTTATATGTAATGTCTGATATAGAAGAGCGAGACCTTCTAACACAAGTATTTTTACTTAAATGAAGGTCTCCACTACGGCTATATTAATTATTTCATACTGGTACAGAAATAAATTTTATTTTATTTATTATTTTATTATTTTAATATCTCCTTCATAACAATAATTTCAACCGTTTTGATGTTTCAGTGTGAAAAAAGTATTTTGATATCTCATTCATAAAATACCTTTTGATGCTCTAGAGTGTAAAGATAAAGAGTCTTAGATATCCATACAGAATCACACAAAAACAAAACCAGCCTTACGGTTAAAAGGAGTAGAATACAAAACAAAAGATAAATAAAACTAGAAAAAGTGAAAACGGATGATAAACAAATAAGTAAAGAATGAAAACAACATTGTAACTTGTAAAGGCTGGAATATTTTAGTAAATCAAAATGGATTGTACCTATGAGAATTACACGGATTAAAAAAACATACGAGAAAGACAAATTATTTAAAACAGCTTTGACTTCAGTATAGAGTAAATAATAGAAAATCACGTAAGGTAAACAGGCTAAGCAACCGACAAAAGCTAGTTACACAACATTAAGTTGTCCCGGTAGTTACAACAGCTCATTAGTTATAGATATGATACCAATATCAGCTAATGATCAGATCAACGCAAAATTACTGCGAGAATTCTATAAGTTTTCCTAAACAAGAGTATTTATGCTTTCTAATTGGATGAAATGCTTATATGGGTAACATAGGAAATCTAGTGGAAATATGAGTTGATAACATGTGTTTGTATTTCTGCTTATTAGTTATCTACCTATATGGCTAAGCTGTTGGAAACGATATGACTAATTATAACTTCTTGTTTTAAACCAGCAAGCTTAGTGACATCACCCTACACACTGATTTGTCTGGGGTATAATTAAAGTTTTTAACTTGAACGATTGGAAACCATTATAATTATTCACGGTATGATATTTTTTCTATTTTCTAGCCTAGACATGGTCTTGTCTATTGAGTTTCATTATTTACTTGTTATTGAATTGTAACTTTGGCTCACTCGTAAATAGGTACATAGAGGTACATATTAGTACGTGTAAAAATGCTGATAATAAAGATTCTACTGGATTAAAAACTAAAGTTTCTTTTTCTTTCACTTTCGAGCAAGCACATTATGTTCTGTTTTTATGGTTACTAACATAGTAGGTATAAAGGTTATACTTACAATCATGCTGAATTACTGAAATAAAATAAATTGAATTGAATTTTATTTCAGCCCTCATTTTGGACTGGCTAAATATGTCACACGTTTTTATAATACGAGTAGTAGGCTTACATACTTGCTTTGTTTGAAACAGTTATATCGGTAATTGGAATAATGTTCGTACAGCCTTTATCATACATCTTATCGAAACTTTGATAGTGACACCACTAAATGTATATTTTGATAGTAAATTCGCGTTAGAAAAGCAATATTTCCTTATTGTAAAGCCTTCTGGATAATAAACTGGGCTCTTTATCATTTTGATAAGATATTATAGGGAAAAATGCAAATGTAGCGATACTAGCAAATCTTGTATCATATCTACTTTTGAATCGAAAACTCATAAAGTTTCATTATAGTATCAATAACCTGTGCTTACACGAAGAAATATATCCAATGAAGGATATTTAATACCAGTTTTATAACTAGAGAGACCTTACAGACATTCTTTAATATTATTCTCGAGAGACATAAAATGATTAGGTGTGGTGCTACTCGATAAGTAGGTACCGTTAGTTTAAGTAAAAAAAAATACTGTCTGGAAAGCTTCAATGGATTATTGGTGTAACGTCAAAGCCAAGAAAGCTTTCAATTCAACATAATTTGTTAGTTGAGTAATGTCCAACTCTATGGTTATCATTACCTCATATGTCCATGAAATCGAATTCTACATGAAACGTTTCGGGTAAAGTCAGCTAGAAATTCCATCTACTGAAAATAGCAATAAAGTATTTATTGGTTTAAAGTTTAGGTAATATTCTAGGCTACATAGTAAACCTATCAAAGGTTGATTGCAACTTTAGAAAATTGGGTTTTTGGCAGTGGACAAATCCCCCTGGGAATCTACCCGAACTTTACCCTAGAGTACAGAGCTCAGCTAAGTCACTTAACTATATTATAAACCTCTGAATGACTTGTTAAAATCGGTGCTATACAAACATAGGAAAATATAAACAAATAAGGCAGTAAATACAACAAATCTAAGTCAATAAAGAACAGTAAATAGGCTCGTAATGAGACCGAGCGATAAATATTTAGAAAACGAGCCTTATCCCGATAAAATAAGAACAAAAACGGCTATAAATGTGAATAAAACCCACTTTGCATGCTACGAAATTTCCATGGGAATTCAGTTTCACTATAGCAATGTAAATGCTGTCTTTAATACGATAAATAGCAGTCGAACAGTCAATTCAGGAGCTAACAAGATACATGTTTATCTACAGAGCGGTTTATTCGCAAAATAATTTAATTGTTGGTCTAGAATAGTCACTTGCCCATATTTATTCGTTCATTGGAATGTTCGACGTTTCTGGCACCTGGTTGATAAAACATGGCCTATTGCAAATTTCTTGAACTGGTATGTGAATTATGAATGTCGTTGGAGGACGCTAGAAGGGTTTGATTTGTCTGAATGAACAAACTAATGAATTTCGTATAACGTAATTGACTTTACTTGTCGATGTAGAGTAACACAATTTGCACACAGTATAATAAAACATCGGAACGATTTAATACACTACTGTTTCTAGTTCGAATATATATTAAATCAGTTTGTACGAAAAGGCTTTGCCTTTTTTGGTAATAAATACATCATCTATACATGTCACGCCCAACTTTGAGATGAAAAATTTGGTAAGTAGTCTTATCAAAATCCGCGCCAACATTTTGACTATTGCCTCATATATTTGGGAAATTTAGGGTTTCTAATCATAAACTTTACTTATAAGATAAATACTTATCAATAGGCTTAGGTTTAACAAGGAATTTTTGGGTAAAGGCACTCTCGCAGAGTTAGGAACCATTATTTCCTTATTCAGCGGTTGAGGGCTTCTTTTTTCCAATAAGTAATAAAATTCAGATTCATTATTGGTATAAAATGTTAAAATAAGACTTACCAGGGGTCGCCGTGGACCGGTGAAGCAAAACAAGTAAGATGAGCCATAATCTGCCATCTTGCGGCGCTCTCCACCGCGCCATCTCACTGCAACAAACAAAATGACAAATGAATAACTAGTTTTATTTATACATAGTTGGCTTACACACGAGTGTGAGGAAAAAAGATAAACATTAAACAAAATAATCTGGAAAATTGTATAAACAAAACAATGAGTGTAAAGCTTATGAGTCCGAGTCGCAAAACCAATGACGTAGAGATTGCAGCGGATTTGCAGTCGTTTCGAGGTTGAAAATATCATTTAATCTAGAACCACATCTCTAACAAATCTAACGGGTCCGTTTAGTCGTTTCTGCGTGAAGAGGCAATAAAGATCTAAACATTCGCATTATAATGCCTCCACCCCAAGCCTTATTGTGTCGCACGTTTTTTTGCATTATATATCTCAGGTTTGAGGAAGCGCGATTTCTAGACGCCGAGGCCCTCCCTCACCCCGCAAAAATGTCAAAACGCAAGATGCAGTTGTGTGTATGGCAAGCGTCTTAATACAAATTGTTCCGTGATCAATTACTTATCGTAAAATTCCGCAGGACACGGAAGCGCGTCGGACATCTTCTATCACGTCAATAAAATCGCAGCAGTGTGTAAGATAGTATGTGTTTTTGTTTTACTAAAAATTACTTAACTGTCAATGAATATAGCAATAAATCGCGCAACAAAAGAAAAAAGCGCTTCATAAACGCAAACGGTCAAAATCTGTTAAGTAGTGTATAATTCAAACGACAGCGTACAGCGTGCGACATACCTACTGTTTTTATTTATATTCGTTTCTCCTTGCTTAGTTTTCGTTCTAAAAGGATACTATTACAAACTTGATATCATCATATTTTTTGCAAAAAAGGAACACCTACATCCTGTAAACGATAAACATATTGAAATATAAAACATCATTAACGGAAAATTCCAACGGACGTCATAAACCTGAAGAAAATTAAATCAATTTTCTAATCAAAAGCAAAGCATCGGAAGCAGTTATATAACTTAAAGATTAAAGTCCAATTACTAGCTCATAGATTACCTCGTAACTAACAGGACTAACCGCGTATTTCATAGCAAAAAGTAGCTTCGTAACGATAGACATTATCTCTAGGAGTAAATCATAAGAAACGTTAAAAGTATCCCGAACTGTAGGCGTGGCTGCCAATAAACAAGATAGCGTGGTATGAAGATACTGTTTCTGGTACGGGTATAAGTTTAGCGAGTCGCCCTTTTGTTTAAGATCAGGTTGGTAAATGTCTGGCTTGAAACTGTGACCTTTTGGTCTACATTTCAAAATGGTTCGAATATTTAGCACAGGTTTTTATGAAACGCGGTCTATTGAGCGTTAAGAGTAAAAAGGCGAAGTGACATTCGTTCATTCTTGATTACTACCGAACCCATGTTCACATCACAGAAATCTATATAATAAGCAAGTGTCTTAGTTAGAATGATTCATGTTTGTTAATTAAAATAAAATTAATAAATATAAATAATTCCGGACAGTCCACACAGCATCATCTAGCCCCAAGCTAAGCAGAGCTTGTGTTATAGGTACTAGGTGACTGATATACATAATACAATATATTACATAATACAATTAGGTAATAAGTGATGTTCAAGCACATTGTCCTCCCAAAAAGTTCAGATTTTTTTGTTTTTCTGGTATCTTATAAATCAGGATACTATATGGTAATTATTTTGAATATCCTCGACAGTTTCTTACATTATCTGTTGTTTTCGGATCGATTCCCACGTTTCTACGGATGTCGACGTCAATATTGCCACGACTTCCTTGACGAAACGAGAGATTAATTTGTTTATAACGCGACTTATTCCTGTTATACAACGATTAAGGTTAATACTTTAACAGTATTATGTATTACGAACAGTGGGACATCCTTACATTGGTCTAATCCTATTAAAAGCAAGAACGGAGACGTCATGTGAACATTAACTTATGTAGCAATGCTTTAGTAAACAAATAATGATAATATCGTCTATCCCAAAGTTAAGCAGAGCTTGTGTTTTTTTTTTTTTTAGTTTATTCGGAGAACAAACAGTTGTACAAACAGAATACTTAAAAATAAATTAAAATAACTCTTAACTATTAACATGTCCTCGCATAGAGAAGCTAAATAACTTGCTTGCCTGCATTTTAAACCTCCAGAAAAAGTTTTAAGATAAAATTGAAAAAGAAAAAAAAACCTTACTTTACACAAAAAACCTTAACACTACAATTACAATTTTTCAACTAAATTTACATAACACGCTTATGCTATAACTGATATAATAAAATACATTTATCTCTAATAATATCTGCTGATAGTGCAAAATTTTTGTACCGAGACGGGATTCTAAGCCGCCGCCACCATCTTCGTCGCAGTCGGTCTTTCGCCCGCTGAGATACAGAGATTGTCAATGATGGGTTTATGTTATCATCATCATATTATATTCATCACAATCTTAGTTTTTACAGTTAGCTCCGTCCAGACCCGTATTTATTCAATTAGTTCCGACACCTCCGTCTGAGCCGCCAATCGGTGAGTTTTATGTAGGATTTATTAAATGTTTTAATTTTGTAAAATAGCTAAGCAAAATTACTGCTGATTTATACTTTAGGTACCCTGTAGGTATCGAGATCCTTAATAATATAAAGGGACAGCGGCTGGCAATCACAGAATCAAAAGAAGAAATGGGTTAAAAAAGAGGAGGAATTATAAGTCGTGAAATCCTTTGCTTCTCAGTGAGAAAATGAATTTAGCTCATTGTGCCATAACATTCAGTAGCCTGATTTAGCTCCTGTCTGTTCCACTGTCACAATTCCAAGTGTTTCGAAAGCATAACTTACTTTTTCAATCCAACAATCCAGTCAAAAGCTACTTCTACTTGAGTTATGGCGCGTTTTAGCTCCTTTACTACCCCGTTATTCAAAAACCACTAGACTATTCACTACAAATTAATGTCTCGCGAGTAAATTACTTAAATAGTCATAAACTATAAGTTTAACTGGCTATAAATTATAAGTACAAAGCTAGGAAACGTAAAGAATTGAAAAGTTAATTTTAACTTTAATGTGGGGTAACTACTAGAATTTAATATCTTTATTAACAACGAAAATTACAAGCAAAGGAATAGAAAAATTACAACTAGTATTTACAATTGAAACCATTGAGCTAACTGCAGACGGTTGCAAACAGTCTAAAGGTAGCTCAATCGATCCATGTCAATACCAGTCTACTAGAATTTTAATTTGCACAAACCTTTCCTATTGTGAGGAATTTCACGCATTGTTACAGAGGACTTTAAATTATAATGAAAAATATTTATCTCCTCGCAAGTTTTTAGGGTTCCCTACCCAAAGGGTAAAACGGGACCCTACTCCGCTGTCCATCCGTCCGTTTGTCACCAGGCTGTAGGTATCTCATGAACCGTGAAAGTTAGACAGTTGATTTTACACAGGTGATTTTTCTGTTGCCGTTTTATAAACAAATACTAAAAAACAGAATATGACATGATTTTTTTGCCTTTTTTATAGATAATGGTATATTGCCTATATACCTACCCTGCGTGAGCGAATCTGACTCACTCTTGACTGGTTTTATAGAGCATTATCGCGTGAAACCAGAGGCTTGAATATTGCTTGTTCATCTTTGCCTATTTATCTGCACCAGGAAACTAATTCTTATCCTTTCCTCTGAATCCAAACAAAATAGATCTTACGACAACCCGTTATTGGTTTCTTACGACAGCCCATTATTGGTTGTGTTCTTGAAAGTCTATAAGAGGTGCATACACACATAAAGTTGTCAGTTGTGTTAAACCTCTCGAATACCTTTATTTATGAGAGCAACACTTTAACCAAACAAAATCATAAATGTCTCAGGGCAAACTTTAATGCTTTCATGCCCACTAAACTAAGCCCCGACAACTATTTCAAATGTCGGCTTTCGCGTCAAAGGGCCTAGACAACATAACATTCGATTTACGATAGTAGAAAAGCGCAAAAACTCAAAAATGTATGGATTTGACTTATACCAAAAGTCATAGATCAATGGTAGACTACAATTGGAGTAAAAGTGTTCGCGACTCACGCACGACTCACTCAGCCAACGTAGTGTAGGACGCTTCTCGACTAGCTGGGATGACTGACTGCAGGAAGATGCTGGATGCGGTAAGCTGAAGATCGCAATCAGAATTGACAGTTTACTTCAAAAAGCGTTGAATGCCACAGTGGTTGTTCCACGGCTAAGTTTGTATCTCTATTGGACGTCCACAACAGTTCCTCGTGTTTCTATTCCACGCACGAGTTATTGTAAATCATAATGGACGCGTGTGGGCTATTACAATAAAGCATCGATCATGACGAGAACAATCGTCGCCGTTAGCTAAGTAAATCGAGGGGTGGGTGCGGAAATGATGCGATTCCATTCATGTAACGGAGCTTTCGGTGAACTTTGGAATGGATAATAGTTTCAAGACTACAGAGAGGATCATAATTATATATATAAAAGGCTTACTATAAAATATCAGGTTATATACTAGTACTAGCGACCCGCCCCGGCTTAGCACGGTTTTATTATACGTATAAACCTTCCTTTTGAATCACTCTATATATTAAAAAAACCGCATCAAAGTCCGTTGCGTAGTTTTAAAGATTTAAGCTGTCAAAGGGAAATAGGGACAGAAAAATCGACATTGTTTTATACTACATATGTAGTGATTACTATTATCAGTTTTAAGAGGATTCAAATGTTTGGTAATAGTTTCGCTCCAATGCGAAAACTAACAACCTAACAAGGCAAGATAAATGTTTCTTGTTCGCTTCTTTACTTTATCTTAAAAAGATTGAAGTGAACAAAAATCACAGTGATCACTTTATTTCCTAGTTTTAATTATTTGTAACAATGACATGACTGCAAAACAATGATATGACATTACTCTGTTTACATTATTTGAAGCGTTTGAAAAAAATGATTATAAGGTATATTTTCGGCCCACGCGTCCTTTGTTACTATGTTCAGCCGAAATAATCGTTAAGTACAGACCAAGTATTTCGGATACTCATAAGATTTACAAGTCCTCATGCTCGAACTTTTAATAATATTATCGCTTGATTTATTGAAATACTGCACATAGGCACCTACTTTTCAAGTCAGGTAAGTAGAGTAACTTGGCATTTAATAGAACTATCAAAGATCAAGTAGAACAGCGCAACATCTTGAGTAACATGCTTCATAAACCATTTCAGAAACTATCTAGGCTATACTATACAATAGGTGTGAGAGCTTACAAGTTAAAATGAACTTTTTACTCTCGGAATAAAACTTAAAGATCCATATACACAACACAGGTTTCATCATTTTTCATCGATGTATCTTATCAGCACATCCGATATTACATTGACAAATAGAAAATGCCGGACAATAGGCGAAGGTGCAGTAAATATGCGGCATAGATGAACGGTCGGGTTACTGGTAGGTAAATACTTGTACCATAAAGTTAGCTAAGTCACTTGCCATGCCACCCAGAAGACTTACTAGGGCCTAACAGTTTTAGCAATATCTACAGTTTTAATTTTGACTTATTTTATTGGTTCTCTTCTCTGTGAATATTTTCTTTATGATCTATTTATAACCTTTTACATATTTAATTATTGCTAAAATCACTTGTTTATACAGGTTGTAACATTTAAATCGGTCAGTATGGGAAAGTCTGAAACAATAAGACATACGAAGTTCTCTTCTTAGGAACCATGTCATCGATTTAAGTGACAAGAAAAACTGCATTCACACATTAAAAAATCTTCTACTCAGTCCGGGATTCGAACCCGGATGTTTTGAAAAAGAAAACTAACACTATTTTTAGTTTATTAATTTTATACAATCATCACGTTTCATAGTAACATTTACTCCTTAAGACCTAAATAATCTATATCGAACTAAAAATAGTGTTAGTTTTCTTTTTCAAAACATCCGTGTTCGTTTCCCGGACTGAGTAGGTACAAGATTTTTTTAAACGTATGTGTGCAGTTTTTCTTGTCACTAAAATCGATGACATGGTTCCTAAGAAGAGATCTTCGTATGTCTTATAGTTTCAGACTTTTCCATACTGACCGATTTAAATGTTACACCCTGTATATCTTTATATTTCTCTTTATATCTACACAATTGCCAACAATATATTTATTCTATTTATTTTTTCAATAATTAATCAGCTTGCGGTGATAATTAATCCATAAGACGTTCTTTGACAGAATTTTATCAAACCAGACCATTCTACAAGAAATAGAATATTACCGTTTGGTTTATGTTATCATGATGACATTGTTTTTAATTGTGTTTATTTATTTACTTACGTGGTTATTTATGGTTGAGCTGAACCAGCAGGGCTAGAACCAATGCAAGAACTTACAACAAGATTATTTTTTATTCTTGTCTAATCAACCATTGGCTTAAGTCAAGGGTACTATGAAAAGATATGCTGATATTATAAGTGCACTCAGAGAAAACCGTTTAACGGTGTACATAAATTATTCTATAAGTACATTAGTTTCGGTCTCTGGAGTATACTTTTCAGATCCAGAAATCCCTTAACAGATGCAAACGTACACATTTGTCACAATTCTAAGAGTCGCAATCTCAAAGGATTTCCATCAAGCGAGTCGAATAGATTTCTTCTAAGCTGCGTAGGCTAAAGGCTATTTATTGAGCTTGTATGTTGTATCGAAGCTCATCGACTCGATGTTATCAAAATGCGACAAACTGCGTAAATTCTTGAAGCTATTAGCGTATCTTTGAGCTGTAAGGAACTAGATAAAAGCTTGTGGAGGTTAGTTTATGGTGATTTGCTCAACCAAATAATGGCAATCGCTTTTTAAACATGGCTCTTACCAATAAAAAGTTCTATCTACTTTAATGTCGTTGTAATTGAAAAGATCAATGACTACTTCCTTTAGTTTTTTTTGAAATGGGACTGGATAGCCCAATCCGTAACTATGAGATTTAAAGAAATATAGAAATACTGCATGTTTTTTTTATCTCTTGCTTCTTAGGAAACAGAAAGTTTTTTTTTTCAATCCGAAATTGAGCACACTGCGTATGACTTTCAAGACGTTTCTTATGGTTTCTAATTTGGCGATCAACTCCCTTATAATAAATCCGCACTGATTATTTCAGACATAAAAAGGAAAAGATCTCGTACCGGCGACGTTACTCATAAAGTTTAGCTCGGTCAGCCCTAGAGGTTAAAGAAGCTAAAGTAAGAAGAGGGAGGGAGGAGTTCAAAAAGTACGGTTGTTTCAAACAATCCGATGCTTAAATATTTGTGCTTCATCGATATTCTAGAATATTCCACCTGGAATTGCATCGTTACTTACCAATTTACCCTCATTACAGTAATCCCCATAAATCATGGCGTGAACATGTTAATTTACATCGTAGTTTACATCAGTCATCGCATCTCACGTCCTGACCCGCTGATCTTTACTTATTACGCAAAATGCAAATCGAGGATGCACCTTTATGTAAACACTTTCACGTTCCAACTAATATCTGTAGGGAAAATTATGGGAAAACGTGGCGAAATGCTATTCTGTGGTATTCATTTGTAACTTAATGGCATTGTTAAGCAACTTTGTATTTTGTTTTATTTTAACGCTGGGCTTTCCACATCGCCTAGCCCCGGAAGCCGAGCCGAGTGCTAGCTAAAGGATGACCGGTAAACTTGCTAAAAATGGATTTTTTAATCGTTCATACGTCAACGAACGCGAAACAAATACCTCTTTGCAGATCAAAATCAAAGCTCACGGCAAGAAATAAAAGTTTTACAATCAATCAACACAATCATCTCCAAATAAGTATTGCATAAAGTCCCAAAAGAACCTCTCACACAATGTCGTTCCTGAAGTCGGCTTGGACGATGCACGTTCGCATAGAAACAAGCGTAACAAATCTAATCACCAGGGTAACGAAGGGAAACTATCCCAGGCTGTACAAAGCCTTCAAGTCTATTACAGAGAAAACATTAGCATTGTATCACGCCATTTCCTGTGGACACTCCCACTGCAGATGGAAATTAATAGCACTGGCTGGCACTAACCGGAATTTTACTGGAGACAGTAGATGTACCAATGCATCTGTGGCACTATAAAAGACGCGCAAGTTGTGCTCAAGCGACTAATGACAATTTATGCTCAGTTTCCACTAAGAAAGCGTATGACAACAAGTTACAATGTCAGTAGAACAAGCGGTGATGGTGTCAAATGACACAAACTTGATACCTACATATTGTTTTTTTATGACACATCTTTCTTCGTCTTCAGTATCATACCAGCCCATGGAGATCGGGAACCGCGATAGAAGACTTTTTTGTGCGAGAAGCTAAAACTTGCTGTAGGTCGTGGATACTTTTATAGGCATGTTAATTTGATTATCTTACAGAGTATTGTGTTTTGGTATACTGCTGTGGTAGATTATACAGATATTACTTTAAAAAGATTGAAGTTGTAAGAAAATAATTTGATTTTTCTGACGTATCCAAGAGTCCCGCATGGTCTAAAGGAATAAATCAGTTTGTGTTTCAGTCTAAGAATGTGTAAGCAATAGCAGCTATCTGTTGATGCTTTCACATTTCAAGATGTATTCAATCTAGAGTCGAAGTAATAGAATACATTGTCCTTTGAAGGCCTATCAAGAGTAACAGGAGCGGATCCTGCCACCTGGCTCAGTCTCATTATACCTTAGATGCGATCTGCACGCGAGTGTGATGCGATCGAGATGCCACTGAATAAATCTTTGAAGCGATAAGAGCTTTAAATAAATTAGGATAAAGTTGAAAATGAGAGCAAAATAAATTACCTATTTAATTATATACTTCTTTGATAGTTGAAAACAGAGGAAGAAAGATCATAAAACTGAAGTAGTTAAGTTTGTTGATATATCCTTATATTACAGGTAATTGGTAGCAATAGTTAGTAATTGGATATTCCCCACCAAGTCTACCGGTACTAACTATCAACTGAAATAAAGCCATCAAATTAAGCAATAACTCTGTAAAGCATGACTTTACTAAGTAACACATCTTGTTCACAGCGGATCTTCTTTATGGGTATCGGATAACAATCTGTCAGACAACGTACCTGAAGATACAGAAGGCAAAGTTTCTAATGCTAGTTGCAATGTAGAAACTACTAAAAACCATCTTTATAATCTAGGGGATAAGGATGCTATTGGCGATGAAGGAAACCTAGATGATGCTGTTTTAAATTTGCGAGCATTTATGCTAAACGAAGCCAAATGTCAAAGGGGAACAATGAGTGACCATCGTAAAAGCGGTAATAAGCTCCTAGGATAATCTTTTATTTATGGAACGGGAAGCAAGTTGACACAAATTCTCATAAAACCCCGTGTCGGCATCGAACTAAGATTTATAGGATCTTTTTGAGTAAGGGACGTGCATAAATCAACATTAATCGAACCGTGTAAATACGTAAATATGCATGATTGGATTCTTTTCATCGTAGGGAAACGTGTATTTATGTTGAATACGAAGAGTACAAAAAAAAATCTGCTTTTGTGGTCTGCCATAAAATGCGACACTGATAATAAGTGCTTATCATCATATACAACACGCACGTCACAAACCTAGAATCCGAACGAACCGCTCGTTAATCTAATGAAGCACATCAAAACATCCCGTTTTTAAATTCAATCGATGAAGCCAATGATCTTGGAGAAAATAATTGACAGATCCCATGAATATTAAGGGAAGGCAATTGTCCTGTCAAACTTGAATCCGCTGATACGGAGGCGGCTTCTCATGGGCTAGCCATCCAGGCATCCATTTAAGGAAATAATCCATTAACATTTTACCTGTGACTACATATTCAGTTCACTATCAGGCCAAATGTGAGCTGGCGGTTTAGCACGATTATGTAGCTGTAATCTAGGGTTCATGACGTGAGATGAGCGGCGCGGTATTTCCTAGTCCGGTGCTGATTACAAGATGGCGAGGTTTACATGGTTCAAGCTAAGTATTGCATTCCGCAGTCTTGAGATACTTAAAACTTAGTGTAATCAGTTCAGCAACACTGTCGTCATCCATGTTTGGGAGGGTTTTACATTTTGCCTAAAATGCTAATACAACTTAACGGATAGAAAAGTTCCCTTGGTTATGTCTTGAGAGCGGCTTAGTTTTAGCATAGAAATGCTTCTGCCAGGAGCTAGTGGTAAACCAATCTTGAACAATTGCCAATCCACTATTGACTGTTACCTAAGGATTGGATCTCAAATGCACTGTTCGCGTTAGATTCTTGGAAGCTCTATAGAAAAGCTTAGGTATATTAGTTCCTTCTTTTTCGTCACTTCATATTGATGAAGATTGTGAAACGAGGAATCGAGCGATTTAAGGCAGCTTTTGAATCAAATGAGAACTTGTGGCTTACATTCGTTCATACAAATAAAGTCTGTTAATGAACGCTGCATTGTTTGTCAACATTTCATGGGATAAATTTGCGTGAAACGCTCGAAAATTTCACGAACGTTCCAAGATAATGCAGTCTTTTTCCTATTCGAATCTAGCCTATGCTCGCGTTAAACAGTACACAGCTGCATTCCTGAGCACAAAGCTCCAGTTAGTCCAGTCATTATCCTGAACAGGTAGCCGACCCGGTATTATACAGCTATTATACGCGGCGACTTGTAATTTGTTTGGCCACTTGACTATTGACTATCGAGCATTTCCGAAGTAGATAATAATATGATCTGTTTGGTTTGAGGTTTCATTGCGGAACCAGTGAGGCACAGGGCCGAAAGATGTGAACTCTGGTTTCCGAGCGGAAGTACCTACTACTCAGCTCTACGTCTCACGAGTCCACTACTCGGTGCAGGCCAAGGCAGTGGAGGACTTCCTGAAAACGAAGACCGGACTCTCGATGCGCGTCGAAAAGCTGGACTCTCGCCATAATGTGAGCTTCAATTCATTTATGGTGAGAGTTCCAACTCAACATCTTTCGACGTACATGAGCGAAGAGTTTTGGCCGAAGGGTGTCAAGTTCCGTCGGTTCATCGGCCGCCTGAAAGGAGACATCGCCGGGGATCGTCGACAGCTGACACCATGATTGCGAAATACACGTCGCGGCAGTTAAAACGTGTATATATACTCTATATTTAGTCATGATATTTTTTTATGTATGTTAGACTCTAAGGTATTTATTTATATGGGCCTTAGAATTAGTATTTACCATCTTGACTATTTTTATGATGCCTGAAATAAATGATTTTATTTTATTTTTTTTTTTTTTTATTGCCTAAAACCATCGTATCAAGATGCATTGCATGGCGCAGGAAGTTGATTTGTTTAATACTTCTCCAACTTATTTCAAGTGTACGTATCTGTAACAATAACTTCTTTGTTTCTTAACTATCATAACTTAAAAAGTATGTTCCTTGTATGTCCACACATATTCTCTTTTACTACCTGTGAAAACTTGTAATTGGCCTTCCTTATATTTTTACTTTTCTGATTCATTGTTTAGCCGTAAGTTCTCCGTAAATAAATTGTATAAATATTTAGATTAAATATATAAAGTAAAATATCCCTGGGGTGGTAAAAACCTTTATCGATACTTTCTTATAGATACCATGGAATCAAAGACAAAAACCGGGTGACATAGTTTGAGATGAGATGTCAAGTCCAATCATGTTATTTATATCAGATAAATCATGAAAAACATGCACATAATTAATTTGATTATGTAACCTACAAATTACATTTTGATGATCGGTTATGTCACAGCGTTAAAGAGTTCATTGCATAATGCAAATTAAAGTAAAATTAATAAAAATTACGTTCTAATTATAATTACGAGTATGTATTAAACTAGACTACTATTACTGAAAACCGATGATTTTACCTGGTTTGACCAATGCCATGTAAAACCGAGAGCAGAACTTCTTACTGCTACTAACAAAATGCTTGAATAATCTTCCTCTAAATTTCGAGAGAAAAGTCTATAATTCATAACTTCATTTTTCATCATATCACCACAGACTAGTTCTATAGTCTGAGCATATCACTAAGTATAATGTTTTTTTATTCATATCACTATCCTTTTTTAAAAAAACGATACCAAAACGAAACAACAAAATGACTACAGATACAAAATGCTCTTTGTTGCACACCGCGGTAGAGCATTTTGTATCGTATCGAGCGGACGAAGTCGCGGGCAACTGCTGGTAAGCAATAAAGTATGGAATACAATGGTGTAATATAAGTTACTAAATATAAAGTTTAGAAAGCAGGTGTTATAAATTGCGAAGAAGCCTCGCACCGGATACAGAGCGACTTAGATAATTTGAAACCAGTTCTAGCTTCAGTTAATATATTGAGTAACTTTAAATATGCACAATTTATGTATTTTCGAAACCTAACAGATGTTCTACGCTGTATTAATATTTATAAAGCTATTTTGAAGATTGATGACACATTATGAACTATTTTGACTTGTATTATTCATTTATTAACTGACCAAGTATATTAAACGATCTTTAAGGCAACAATTGATGAAATATACAAAAATATTTATGAGATTTACATATTCTGGGAAAGATGAAGAAAGATTAAGATTGTATTCATAAATGGATAACTGTAATTAAATGAGATGTAAGCACAATTAAAAATGGATAGGGTTCACACACGTTTACTTCATTAAAGTGCACATAAAACAGACTTTTATTTTATACTGCATCAAATCATCGATATCATTTTTCGTGAGGTTATCACAGAAATTCAACTTCCTTAAGTATAAACTGCAAGTCTTTGTCTTCATAATTTATATAATAATAAATGTTAAATATTCCCTTATTCTACATTTATGTGAAAACTAGTTTTTAAAAAGGCTTTGTACCTCATCTATCTTTTTTTACTATTGTATTTATATTATTATATTTACTATTGTGTCGTACTATTGTACGTGTCTGAAGCGTTTGCGAGAATTGTAAGACGGTCAACGATGTATGAAAAAATTAATAAAAATTATTTTTATTCAATTGAAACTGCAAAGTTTTTTTAATAAAAATTCAGTTTAGTTAATAAAAATTATTTTTATTCAATTGAAACTGCAAAGTTTACTTGGGATAAAAATTAACCTACATACATATTTGTATAGTTTGCTAGGTCAATGCAAATTTTTATATCGCTCACTTTAATAATATGACGTGTACAGACAAACAATATGCATCCAAAATTTACAATAATATTGCGATGTGTGTGATTCAAACTTACAGAAAATTTGTAATGTACGCATATTGTGATATGTATATAATATAGCTATTAAAACATTTCCTACAAGTTAAAACGGCGTTTTACTAAACATACATTTCAAATGAAGCTTAGATAAGCTCTTGTTTTGTATTTTATTAGAACACATCATTATAACCACACTAAAGTAATTACTTGTTAGTCAAAATGTATTTTGCGATTTTATCTATCGTTTAATTTATATACCAGTGTGTTTAATGGTCAGTAAAACATCTTATCATGATTTTAATTATACGTTCAGTTCATATTAGAAAAGCAATATCGATATGTGGTACTTGTCATAATTGCAAAAGCTATATTTTACAGTCTTACATCTATTAGAGTTTTACGAAATAGTACCTCCGGATTTTCACATCGAATGGAGTGACAGCTGATCAGATAAGTCCCTGTTTTATCTCGTCTAATCAATTGCTTGTTTTAGTTAATAGATTTCCGGGTTTATTTTATTGTATACGTTGTATTTTTACTTAATTAATACATATGATGATGTATAATCTAGAGGTATTAACTAAAACAAGCAATTGATTTTTTTTAATTGCATCAGTCTATATTGGTCTACTGCTTTACATAAGGTATCCCATAATGAGCGCCCTAGCACCCTGTCTTCAGCATGCCGCATCCAACATCTGCCTGCAGTATTTCGCAGATCGTCATCCCACCCGATCCCCCGTCCATGTGGGACGTCCTACACTACTTTTGCTTAGTCGCGGTCTCCACTCAAGAATACGTTCAAGCTGAAGACATGGGCTATGGCGCTTATAAAGGGAGGCCTATGTCCAGCTGTGGAGTAATATAGTTGATAACGACGATGATGATGAGAAATTATAGCCTTACCGTACGTTTCGTTAATTACAATAGACCCTATTTACAACACGATAAGGTGGTTTAATGTGATAGAATCTCGGCAAACAAATGATGGCTTATTGTCTGGCCAGTACCATTAATAGTCGATGTCTTCATTAGTGGATTGTGTTGTTTGTTTTAGCTTTCTAAATGAGTAGGCAGTATGTCAATGAATTTACTGTCGACATAGTTGGAAAATATTTTAATTGTTCTATACTTGTCCAATATGATTTTCGAACACTGGTAATATTAAAAAAATATACAGATGTTGAGATTACATAATATTGTTTTATATAAGTAGGCAGGTTAAATTTTTAAAGTTATAGCGTGAATTTTCGTTGTGAATTAAACACAGAGCATTTAATTCTAAAATGGAAAGAAGGCAAAAGGGTAGGTATATGTTAACAGGTAGTCTGCAAACGTTTATTCAAATTAGAACTCAAAGTTTCAAACAAAACTTAATAAAATGAGTACTTAATCAAAATCATACGTGTAACTAATTTGTATGACAAAACGCCTCAACACATTCAATACCTGAGTTTCTAAAGGTAACCAGGGCCCCTATTGTCTAACTTGAAACCGATTATCAGTTCAATTCAAAAAGATTACCAGTTGTCAACGCTGTCAGAATGTTTTCGGTATTGTGTAAGGGTTCAACTGGGCTTCGGTTTCAGAATGAATGATCGTTAGAATATAATTAATCTATGGAATGGTCATTTAAACCCAGGGCCCTACGTTTAACTCAACTACTGAGACTCTCTCTACTCGAGATTTGACACTTGTAACCTAGGCTGGGCTTCGATTTGTCACTTTCGTATTGTGTAAATAGCATTCCATTACCAGCGAAATTCAAATCCAGTGAATGAATAGTTTTGGTATTGCGTAACGCCGAAATGAAGTTCAGTTGCAAAACGAAGCCCAGCCCAAACGTCAAATGAAGCAGGGAGCTCATTTCGAGTCTTTTTTGAAAAGTGTAAAGAACAAAACAGAAAATTGTACTTAACCGATAAACATTTGGTTTGAAGCGATTTGGTTTCTAGTACCTACCTATAATAAACAAGTTCATAATTTTATTTTATTTATTATTATTTTATTTATTTGGAAAACAAACAGCTTATTCAACAACAAAAGTTGAAACTTATGCGTAACTTAAGCCTAACATTTTCCGCGTAAGTATGGGTAATCTATGTTCAATATGTCTTTATAACTTATAAAATATGTAAAATTTACTAGTAGGTATCCTATACTATACTCAATACACTTAAGCCATACAAATTAAAACATAAAATTAGAATGTAAGAAAAATAAATATTAAAAAATAGTCAGGCTTGTTATTTACCGATTGAATCTGCGAAGAATGATGATTAGATTTATTATGCCCTTCTGCGTCAAAGAAAACAAATCTACATCACTGGAATAATCTTTGTTAAAAAGTTTGGGCAAAGAAGCTGTTTCTGCGATAGTTAGTAGAGCACTGTGGGACATAGCGCTTCGAAATTCGTTGCGTAGCGTAGTTTTAAAGAACTAGATCTTAACATACAGAGGGACAGACAGACAGCGGGAAGTGTCAGAGTTTCATAGCGTTTCGGCGACTAACAGCACGGCATAATCATATTCGCAGATGTAAGTAACCAACTTCAATATTTATCTGAATATCCACACTTGTGTAAATAAAGTTATTTTGTCAAAGAAAATACAAAGTATTACCTCAGTCTAATGTCTCCTTCCTAAACAGGGAAAGATATTTCACTTGCAGATATGAGATGTGTATGATGAGAGCACAAAGCACTAGTAGTTTTGCTATACTTATTTTTTTATGTCATTAGTTATGGCGCGAGCTATTTGCGCAGGAAGAAAGGTTAAGAAACCATTTACGTTTAGACCGCAGAGTCTTGCGGCAGGCCAGCAAGCCGCTAATGTTGCCGGAAAAAGAATTTGTGGCAAATTTTCGTCTGCACAAATAATCACAGTTTGACTTTGTGTTTTCCGTTGGTGAGGAGGAGATGACACACGACCGTTCGCATCAACTCACAACACTGCATCACTCCTCTAAGGGTGTACGGTGGGAAGTTAATGGAGGATAGCAGGCTATTGTCGATAGATTGTAGAGGATTTGAACATTAATAAACAAATTAAAACAATCCGTTTTTATTTATTTTAATCTTATTACTAATTTATTCATAAAATTTAATTAAAGAACTGATAAAATAAACGGTTTCTCCTTAATGCGCACCATGGAGAGCTGTATTGCTACCAAGGTGGCAGCCACTGCCTCTAGCGATCGCCATACTCTTTCACCAGAACTTTGCTATTCCTCTATCTGAATTGCTCACTGAGGCACATCCGCAGCATGTGGTGTAATCTGTAATAATAAACAAAAATACAGCTATGGAGATGGGTCTCTCCAGCAGTGGACTCTAATTGGATATTAATGTGTTCTGTGTGACAGTAGTAGACGAGGAATTTATTCATGTCTAATGTACCTACTTTAAACGTAAACATTTAAAAAATACTTACATATCTATTCTCCTTATGATGACTGAGTGTGTCGGCCGCCCCAACAGCTGCAGCATTGAGACTTGTTGCCAGCTCCTCGCAAAGCTGTTGAGGTTACCGTTTTGCCAGTGGGTCGTTCTTACCCAGGCGGCTACGGTTCTTTATCTTGCCTATTGAGACGATTTTTCTTGCAGTTATTCTGAAATATACATATTTTAACACATTGCTGTGTAACAACACACTTGATTACATTTGTACCACCTAAGATCGATTGGTAGTTACTTGTTAAATATACTTACGAGTACTTTTAGCGCATCTTTTTGAGCAAAAAAACAACACAAGTTTATAAATCTTACAAATTTAAAATAAACTGCCACCCGAGAAATCATTTGACAACTCTAGCAGTGACATGATGATTTGACAATAAGAAAGAAGGCTTGCGTTTCGTTTCTACTTTTGTAGTAAACTTACTGATAAATACGTTATTGGATTGTATAACTGTGATAATAATAATAATAAAATAATACACACTTTGTTTTTACACCGTAATTCTTATAATAACCGTATTTTCAACAAGTAAATACACTTAATTGGGAATAGGACCACACGTGGAAATAGAAGCCTTACTTGCATTAACGAAACGCATGAAGGATCGAAAAAGGATTCACATGAATATTTCCATAGTTTTAACTAAATTCTAACGATCATTCATTCCGAAACCCAGTCCAGTGAAATACCTTAGACAATACCGAAAACATTCTGACAGCGGTGACAACTGGGAATCTTTTTGATATGAAATGATAATCGATTTCAAGTTATGCTGGAGCCACACTACCTTACTGTCTACCGGGCTGTTACCGCAATAATTATAGCATTAAATTACCGTTTAAATTACTACATTAACTGAGTTTACTTAGATATTATGTCAATAAATTAGGCGGTACAAATATCTCGTGCGTCGCCGGTGAGCTCATATTGCACACTGGACAAACGATAGTGTGGCCACAAACGCATTAATTACTGCGGTAATTTTCTTTGGTGTTCGAGAAAAGACCGCCGCCGGAGCTATTGCCTACCGCCATTTGCCATATTGATTGGCATTGTAAAATTATGGCCATAAATCGTGGTTACACCTCGGTGTTGTTTAAGTTATGGCAATAATTATTGGCATATCACGGTAGTGTGGCCCCAGCATCAGACATGAAGCAATGAAGTAGAATTTGCAACTGAAACTCATTTCGACCTTACGCAATACCAAAATCAGTCAAAGTACGAAGTTTTATTCATTCACTGGGTTTGAATCTCGCTGGTAATGGTCTTGCATGTGACTGCTATTTACACAATACGAAAATGACAAATCGAAGCCCAGCCTAGGTTTCAAGTGTCAAAAATGAATCGAAGACGATTATCAGTTGAGTTAGACAATAGGGGCCCAGGTCCTCGGCTTTGGTAACGAGGTGTACGGTTTCGTGGTGAATATTCAATTTCATATGTTAATGATATTAAGAAATTGCTACTGTCAGATAGAAGACATTGAAAAACATACTACGTTGACATCGTTTGGATATAGCATTTGGGATGAAAATGAAACCTCAAAGTATAAAACATAGATAAATAGAAAGATAGATACGATGCCATATCATGGAAAGAAGACAAAATAATAAATAATACTAGACGATCTACACAGCATCATCTAGCCCCAAGCTAAGCAGAGCTTGTGTTATGGGTACTAGATGACTGATATAAATTACACATAACATGGATAGATATGTTTTATTATGCATAGAAAACAACCCAGGAACAAATATTTGCAGATTCAACAAACATTTACCTCAAGGCGGGAATCGAACTCGCAACCTCCTGCGTCGTAGGCGGACCTTTCACCCACCGCGCCACATCGGTCATCGCAAAAGAATAGAAAGAAATGATAATAATCGAATAACTGAACGATATCTTATTTATAACTTACGGTATGTCTATAAATTGTATGACAAACAAAATGGATTGAATCAATACAAAATCAAACATTGAAAAACGTTACCTACTGCATGTGTAATCTATGATAGTACCGGAGAAATGACCGCGTGGGGGCGTAGATGACAATAAACTATAGAAATGGCGCCTTCGAATCCCCATAGATTTATTGAAAAATTCCTGTTGTTCATGTATTACAGATAACATTTGAATCGAATTTGAATAATCCGACAGAACAAGCCACTACTATCGCATATAAATTATTGTCAGAAATACGGAGTTTGGATAAGACAATCTGACACTTAAAGATCAACGGTAAAGCCATTCAATTTAAAATAGGCTAAAGCACTTTGAATTTTAGGTGTAAAATAAATATTACCAAGAAAGGATTGGCAATTCCAACTAAAGTGAGCCATAATCAGAAAATTTACAAAGTTATAACTCGATCGCCACCAAATATACGAAGTCTATAGAGATTCTATGAGAGTACAAAATGTTAGAAGAGTTACTTGGGATTTTGTATCATAGGAATGTGGCTCAAAGAGGTGACGAAATAAAGGCCGAGTCCGGTTGGCAAGTCCTGCTGTGTTGCCGGGCGTAATATATTACCCAATTACTTACCGATATTAAATTATTGAATGACAAATTAGTTTACATTGTAAAGTGGTTAGACGATATTAGATAGCAAGGTTGTATCTTAAAAGTCTATAATCTCTTTTGTGCAAAGAAAATGTCTGCAGGAGTTAAATGATTTTTGTATGAGTAACTTTCACATAGCCTCAGACATAGGTCCCAGTATTTTAAATTTTTCGTATAAGTCTGTTATAAATTATTCAATGTTCATGTTATTTTTCCCTGGCAACCATTGAGCCACCCGTAGCGCAGCCCACCTATGGAATAGGCGAGTCGACAGGTGCTTGAGCATTTCCTTTGTATTGTACCAGTTACAGCATCTGGCGGGTTAAATCAACTTGCACTATGATTTCCATCTATAAGTTAATGGAAATAAGGCCGAATATTAACCGTTAACGGGTTAACCTTCAACTGGTGACGTGCATATGAGTCACAGTATTGGAGAGGTGACGTCATTATGACGTATTAATAGAAAGCCATTAGTATTGTATATTAAGTATAAGGGAAATAAAATTAGTCATATTAAGTAAAGTTTGGGTAGTTTACTACTAAAATAAAACACCATTTTTACATTTTAAATGGAAATATAACTTTAATCATACACCTGAACTTAATATCTAATTTTGGTCTGTTTTTTGAAAGGCATGAGATCAATCAACATAAAATTTTAAAAAAACTTAAAAAAATACAACTAGCCTTATTTTCTTCTTAAGACTGAAGTTGTCTATAAAAAAAAACAATTGAAGTATATTAGTTGCATACAAAAAATAAAAGTTATGCCTGGTAACAAATGCCACAAAACAAACGTATGTCCCGAGAAATTTTTTGATTGTTATATCGGCGCATCATGTGGGGCTTGCATAGTTGGTCGGCTACAGTACTCAAAAACGTGTATCTGTCGATATTTCTAGCATTTTGAGGGTTTTGGCTCTTGTACAGTACGTAAGAATTTACTGCACAAATATCGATCAACCGATAAAAAAGAACAAGTGGCCATCGCTTCGTTCTCCGAATACATGAATAGTTGCTGCACATTTTGTCCAGACCATCAACACCATTTTTCGTATTATTATAAAACAATATTATTTCTGGTTTTTCACCTTCTTGATCGTTAGTCTTGTCATGGTGCATCGACGATACAAGAACGACAGCTCTGTTACATTTGGGTACGTAAGAAATCATAGTGATTTCCTTTGTAAAACCATAAAGCGTTTGTCCGACCGGTCTTGTTGTTTTAGGCTTGAATTCGGGGGGGATCTCTCTTTTATTCTTGTTCATAGTACCCACATAAGTAAGACCTTTTTCCTTCAAAAGCTTCATTGCTTCGATTGATGTGAACCAATTGTCACCTGTTACATTTCGGTTAGATTTATGAATAGGTTTTGTTAGCCGTAAAATGCTCTGTGTAGGCTTCGAGAACTGTCTTTCTTCATTCGTCAATCCCAGTCCATCAGTATCTTTTCCACAGTATATATAAGCATTGTAGAGGTAATTGGTCAAAGCGTCAGTCATGCACATTACCTTCACACCGTATTTGCCCGGTTTTTTCGGCATAAACATGAGAAATTTACAACGACAACGGCATCTGACAAGCATTTCATCTATACACATAAAAGATCCAGGTGTATAGTATTTCTGGCAGTTGGAGATAAAAATATCATACAGTTCAGATATATGTGTCGCCGGATCAATCTTCTTTCTTTCTTCTCTGGTATTGGGATTATCGAAACGCAGTGCTGCTAATAACATAAGAAAACGTTTTAGCGAAAAAATGCATCGAAATATTTCCCTGCCTTTCCCATCTGTCGCAAACAAAGACGCAGCATCTTCTTTATTGCTTTTAAAAATAGCAGTAAAAACCAGACATCCAATCAGCGCACGTAATTCAGTAGTATCGATGTCTTTCAATTCAGGCCGATCTTCCTTCTTGTATTTACTCCTCATTTCTTGTAACTTTCTATTAGTATGTAGAACAACTATCTGTAAAATATCTTCAGAGAACAAAATATTCCAATAGTCTACTTCTTCAGTACAATCATGCGGCTTATTTGAGCCTCGAATTGTGACTATGTTATGGCTCGGAGTTCTAACACTGCTTCTATGAGGATCTTTATACCACTTAAACGGTTGTATATTTCCCACTTTTTTTCCCAAATAGTATGATCGGTTAGTGGTGTAACTAATATAATCGTAATAGGTATACGGAACGTAATACGAGGACCCAGATAATCATAATAGGTACGTGAAACTACAGTATTATATTATCCAATAATAGTCAAACATCAGGGACATTCACTTCACGCGCAGGCGCAGTGGCGACTATGGCGAGCGAGCGACTGAATAATATTATATTAGCTAATACCATAAATAATACGATTACGTGAGATACCTATTATAGCTTGGCAAAAAAGAGTAGAAAATAATGGGGGCGCCACTGTAGGTCCTTATGGCAACACCTATAGCGCACCAAGATAGTCTTGATACTTAGGTGTATATTTCTGTTATACGTACATTTATATCCACACATAGTATACTAGTATCAGTAAATATTGTTTAATTGAGCAAGGTTCTCGTTATGTAAGTATATAAAGAAAAAAATATAAAGTAAATTAAAATTTAATACATTGTTATTAATACATTGTATTGTAAGTTCTCTCTCACAGTATTCCTTTTCTATTTTTATTACGTGCTGGCACGAATTCTTCCAATCCTCCTCCGTAATAGCTTGGAACCGTTCCGTTTTAGCACGCTCAGCTGCTTCCTATAAAGAAGAAACTTTTTATGATACCTTTATCTTACCTTTTTCAGTTTATTATTTAGGCACCTAATTTCTAGACCATTTAAAATACAAACGCTATAGTAACTTCATTACAAAGAAATAACATAACATTTAAATTATGTAGAAATAGATTTACATATTAGCTAGTCTAGCTCAAGTATCAAATTCTATGCCCGCGCTATAGCAGAGTACGCAGAACAAACGTAAACATAACCTAACTGCCCGATGTTTATTGTGGAATATTTCACTTGTTCCGTGGAACTTTAATTTAATCCTGCTTTATGACCATCAAGTTACCTTTGATTCAACTTAAAATTACAAAACACATCTCACAAACCTGTCATATCAGCGGTTCTTTGAAAAACATTGTTGAGATCTGAAAGAATAGTTCTGGCCTCAAATTCTGCCAGACATCGCCTGTATACCTTATAAATAACCTCCATGGCAGCACTTCTAACTGTTTTATTCATTATTTTTCACTTTTCGTCACTTTATCAGCACCGCTTGACCGATTCAAGTAAAAAATCCGAGAATTCGTAATCTTTGTTTACAATTTTACATCAAACGTCATTGTTTTAAGAATGTTGCCATTAAACAAAAAAATTAGTTCCGTTTCTAGACTTTTTTGCCAAGCTGTACGCGCTGTGCAGCGAGAGAACGACTAATACCATCTACCTAATATTTTCTACGTACCTATTACGCGCGCGGCCACGGCGTTCCCGTTCCGTTACCCTGTTATTTCGTATTCGTATTATTATCTTTGAGTAACAGTAACAGGTATAAAGTATTATATTATACGCTCATATAATAGATTAGGATCGCCGCTGTGTTGCCATTCCGTTGCAGAGTTTGTTCTTTGTTTATGTTTTGTTTGGAATGGTGTTTTGTTTGTTTTATTTATAATACGTGATTTAGTTTGTTTCTAAGTGTAAAGTTAAGTAAAAAGCGAGTTTATGACTGAAATAATAGCTAGCTTTTCTTAGTTTAGTAGCACCAATCAACTTCAATTTCAACTTCTTATTGAGTGGCGCCGCTTGCTTTTCATCAAGTGTTCTTCAACATTTCGACTCTGTGTGAAATGCAAGTAAGAATCGAACTAAGGTTCATTTTCTGGCGTCAACGTCGAGAGAAGTTTCTCTCGAGTCATGTGATATCGCTTCAAGAGCCATGCAGGCTACTCGGAAGCTGTTCGTTAACCGGTTGGCTACGATGGTCTGGGGAAAGGTCTTCCGAAAGCTCCAGGAGCTCTCTGGGCAGGGGTCTCCAGCATGGTCTTACTTCCGGTGGTCTTGTGTGAAGAGGGGCGAGCCCGTTTAAATGTACGGGTGTCCAGAGTTGTCCGCTTGCTTTTCTCTACGACTCTGCCAGTGTCAGTGTTAGCTAGTGTCATAAACTTTTTATTTTGGATGTCGTGGTGGCATGAATAACCTCCCAGAATATAGTCCGCGCGCGGCGCTGCTGCACCGCGCCTTTACGCTGCGGCGTCGCGCCAGCACCAACTCAGTGCGTTTCGATTTTTGTTTTGGATGTACCTACCTACCTATCTACGATACGATTAGTGGAAATACCAATGGTGGGCGGGTTACGTACCTACCTATTGAACATACCTAAGCCTGTTTAAGTATGAGGGAAAATTTATCACTTCTTACTATTATGTAGGTAGAATAATTAATAATAAATGCGAAAGTCTGTGTGAATGTTACTTATAAGTAATCTTTTAATTAGGTACTTAAGTTACTTAAATGACATTTGGTATATAAATAGTTTAGGACCTAGAATAGGACATAGGCTATTCAAATTTGGAAATTTTAACCTCTGAGGAGGTGGTAAAGTTTGTATGAAAAAAATTTTTCCTTGGTTCGATTCACTCAAAACTCGGTATAAATACATTATAAAGTAAATAATTAAACAGGTTTTTTTATTTTTAAGAAACTACCCCTAGGAGGCATGGAATAAATTTCTGAAATTTGACAAATAAATTTTCAAGCGGGCGAAGCCGCGGGGCGCAACTAGTTATTTTTCTAAACAAACAAAAAAGATTTTATCTCGGTATAAACTTGAACAGGTACAGTATAATATTGTATTTGGTATCGTAAATAATGAATAGGTTCACTATTATTAAACTAATATCAAACTAATATTTTGTAATAGGTATGATATCGTAATATCTTCAAAGCGATATATTCAATAACATGAATATGGAAAATTGACCCTAATATAACATCACTATGATCGGTTACTTGCTATGTTGATGAGAGGTTCACTGTCGGAGTCGTCATACTCGTCAACAAGCTCTGGATCTCGTTCTTCACCCTCAGACTCGGCAATCTCACTTGAAGTGTCATGATCGGATTCTAAGTAATAATTTGGATCCAACTCGCGGTCTTCTTGATCACTAATATCACTGTCAGTTTGATCCAGTAGTTCAGTGACTCGCCGCTAGGGCATGCAATTCGGATATCCGGATATTCGTATTATTCGGATATTCGCCAGATTTGCTATTCGAATAGCTTATTTATAATTATTCGGTTTTTACGAACAATACGAATACTTTCCTATTTTACCTTGGTATCCGAACGCAAATTATTTAAGTAGCGTTTCGAATATGTGTATCCGGTTTTTTGCAGCGATCTTAAGGTAGCCTTCCGTTCCTAGCGACCGCGACGCGCGACCGCGACGCGCGACCGAAATTGGGTCGCGCGACCCACTGCTTTGTATGTATTTGTATGGAGCACTAAACACAAGGCGCGACCGCGGTCGCGCGACCGGTGGGCGTGGCGACCCGGTCGCGTCGGAGGCAGTGCCGTCGCGCGACGCAGGCCTTTCAAAATGGCGCCGTTTTTATCACACGAGGACATGATATTAATAGAATTAGTCAATAAAAACCCTTTTTTCGGAGGCATAGATAATAACATACTTAATTAGCATATAATTTTTCGAAATTATATGCTGATTTTTAAATTAATAATTGATTGATACTATGTTTGGAAATTATATATGTTGCGTATATCGCTCTCGTGTTAGTGGACGTGACCTTAAACAGCTGAGTGAGTTGAGGTCGATCACTTTGCGCCAGGGTGAAATTATCAAGATAAATATCTTTCTTGATAATAATCACGATATTTATCAAGATAATTATCAGATAATTATCCGATAATTATCAAATGTAAGTAAACTTTTCAGTTCATTTAACAATATCACCATTTACATTAGAAGAATAAAATAAACACATGTAACAATCAAGGAAATCTCTTATTAAGCTTAAGTTTATAATTTTGAATTTTTGTATTTTGATACACCAATACAATACAAAAAAATGTAAGGGGCAATTTAAATATTTCCGATTATATTTATCAAAGACAATTATCAACATATATTTATCTTTATAATTATCGCTTTGAACCCTGCTTTGCGCTGTACTTCTGGTGCAAAATACAATACAATACAATACAAAAATTCTTTATTGTACACCAGAAAAAACATTACAAAAAGGAACATAACAAAATACAAGTACAATGGGCAGCCTTATCGCTTAGAAGCGATCTCTTCCAGGCAACCTTTGGATGGAAAGAATTATGTGAATTTAAGAAAGGCAGGGGGTGTACAAAATGACAATAACAAAAATAAAATAATGAATAAAATAATAGATACTTAAAAATTAATAATACATGGCTTTGTTTTTATAATTTATTTATTTTTGCTTTTACAAATGATTTATTCGAGTTTATTTTTATTTGTTTTCCTATGGGTGTGTAACTAGATAAAAAAATAAAATTTTTAAGAAAGGTTAATTTTCTTTTCGCTTTTTTTTTCGATAAATATGTTCAGAATAATGGTCTGATTGCTACCCTTCATTTTTCGAAAGTCAGCCTTTTTACACCCTGTATAATATATTTTTTAAGTTTGGTCCTTCACTTTTGTTACACCCTGTACAGGCGACCATGGTCGCGCGGTCGCGGTCGCGCGTCGCGGTCGCTAGGAACGGAAGGCTGCCTGCGACCGCGACCGCGCGACCGTGCGACCATGGTCGCCTGTACAGGGTGTAACAAAAATGACGGAACAAACTTAAAAATATATTATACAGGGTGTAAAAAGAGTACTATCGAAAAATGAAGGGTAGTAATCAGACCATTATTCTGAACATATCGAAAAAAAGGGGAAAAAAATTTCCTTTCTTGAAATTTTTATTTTTTTATCTAGTTACACACCCATAGTACAACACTAGGAAAACATATCAACTCGAATAAATCATTTTTAAAAGCAAAAATAAATAAATTACAAAAACAAAGCTGTGTATTTTGCACCCAAAGTACAGCGCAAAGTGATCAACATCAACTCACTCAGCTGTTTAAGGTCACGTGCACTAACACGAGAGCGATATATGCAACATAAATAATTTCCAAACATAGTATCAATCAATTATTAATTTAAAAATCAGCATATAATTTCGAAAAATTATATGCCTATTAAGTATGTTGTTGTAGTAAGTATGTTATTCCAGCGAGCTATGGAAAGAGCTATGCTCGGAGTCTCTCTGAAGGATAGAACTCGTAACGAATACATCCGACAGAGAAGTTATCGACCTAGCTCAAAGAATAAGCAAGCTGAAGTGGCAATGGGCCGGCCATATCTCGCGAAGAACCGACAACCTTTGAGGTAAACGTGTTCTTGAGTGGAGACCGCGACTCGGTAAACGTAGTGTAGGACGCCCTCCGGCCAGGTGGGATGACGATCTGCGAAAGACTGCTGGCAGATGCTGGATGCGTCAAGCTGAAGACAGGGCGCTATGGCGCTCATTGGGGGAGGACTATATCCAGCAGTGGACGATGGTGGAGGTGAGTGATGATGGTGATGATGAAGTATCTATGCCTCCGAAAAAAGGGTTTTTATTGACTAATTCTATTAATATCATGTCCTCGTGTGATGAAAACGACGCCATTTTGAAAGGCTTCTCGCCTGCGTCGCGCGGCGGCATTGCCTCCGACGCGACCGGGTCGCGGCGACCCTTGGGTCGCTGGCCACGCCCACCGGTCGCGCGACCGCGGTCGCGCCTTGTGTTTAGTGCTTCATACAAATTCATACAAAGCAGTGGGTCGCGCGACCCGATTTCGGTCGCGCGTCGCGGTCGCGCGTCGCGGTCGCTAGGAACGGAAGGCTACCGCGACCGGTTTTGTATGAATTTATATGAGCCACGCCCACCGGTCGCGCGACCCGGTCGCGGTCGCGGTCGCTAGGAACGGAAGGCTACCTTTAGACGAGACAGAAAATCGAAGGAAGAGGGCATCTCTATCTTACATTTCAAATAAACCAAGGCTCAGCGCATCAGCATTGCCATACAGCGTGGTAATGCAGCCAGTGTCTTGGGGACGCTTCCGACTAGTATTGACATGGATCAATTGAGCTACCTTTAGACTGTTTGCAACCGTCTGCAGTTAGCTCAGTGGTTTCAATTGTAAATACTAGTTATAACTTTTCTATTCCTTGCTTGTTATTTTCGTTGTTAATAAAGATCCTATCTGAATAAACCAATAGTAGTTGAGCTGAATGAATGAATGAATATTTTGCCTGTCTTTCACGAGTCTTTTTACTTACGTCATTCCGTATCATTGTTCGCGCTTTTAACCCTATAGTAGTCGCGCACCTAATCCTAACACGAATGGTCGCGCGGATTACATGTGCATGCCAAATATCAATTGAATTTAAAAGTCTTGTGAGCTTTAAATCGTTCTTATTTTATTCTTATACCTAAAATATTATTTTCAAGTAATAATAAACTAAATCAAATCTAAACCTCAGACTGTGATAAATATTTCTCTTATTTAGCACTAAAAATCACACTTTGCTCAGATTGAGATCACAAATAAAATTATGAATAAAATCTAACTCTAATTCGTGTTTTCGACACAAGACAGACACACAATTATTGTGGAAGATCACCACAAATGAACTTTTTGCAGGCATAAGGTACACACTTTTCATGTGCTTTCATTACGCTTTCTTCCGCAGTCGTGGCAACGGCCGATGGAACTATGTACATATTTCGAGTTGGTCCCGAAGGTGCTGGCTGGTTTTCCGTTGGAATACCAAGAAAGTCTTTTCTTTTAAATGTTAGACTTCTTGGTAATGTTTTTTTCCAATATTTGACGAGCTAATGGAAGCCATCCACGCCAAAGACAGGTCTAGAAGGAAACCAGGATATCGACAATATCCAGAAAAGTAGCATACACTCTTGAACATTAGTTTTCTGTCGAGAAATTCTATATGACCAGAAACAACAAAGAAAATATTGTGACTTCGAGTTCTACCTCTGTTCAAAGAAGCAGTTTTGGTCCAAACCGTATTATCGACACCGCCGCGCCGGCGTAAAAGTCAGTACGTCGCCTCTGTTGAGGCGGTCCAATGTCGTCAGATTCTCTTTTTCCTCCACAGATGCCTCAGCTGGAATGTCGTCATCCTGCTCTGATTCAGGATCTATGATCCTGCTCTTTAATATGATCCACTTTGTCATCAGAACTTGATCTGTTGTCATAAACGTTTTTCTGATCTGATTCAGCAAGCCATAACTCTATCTGAGCAGCTGTTCTTCTATCCATGGTTGACCTTCAAATAAAAAAATGAGTTACAAACTTCCAGATAAAAAAAAATCAATAAAAATAAAATATTACAAAGACAAATTGGCTTGTGAAAAGAGTAAAGGCATGTAAAAAAAACTTACTTGAGTGGTCGCGCGGCATACAGGTGTAATCCACGAACTTTGCAGATCCCTTGTGACACAACCGAGACCTGACCGACGCCCACGCAGCACTGAACACGTTCTTCAAGTATTTAATTGATAGTACCTGGAGGCGCTAACCGTTGACGCTAAGGGTTGGGTTGGGTAATTGATCTTAAAGAAAAAACTAGTTTTTCGGATGCTGAAATATTAATTTTGAAAGATGTGTCTAGTTCTCTTAATATCATTAAGGCTACTGCTGAAGAGATTTGCGAGCGTAAATCAAATTTAAAGCAATAAAGCTGTCACTGTCCAGCTGTGGACATAGGTTGATGATGATGAATAAAGCTGTATTCGGAAAATTCGTTTTATTCGAAGTATTCGAATACCATATTTATTAGTATTCGAAATATTCGAATACCAGTATCGAGCGAATAATGCATGCCCTACTCGCCGCTCATAATCGCTATCATTTGGATTCATTTTGAACGAACTTGTATAACTAAAGTTCATAACTAAAACATAACACTAAAGGTGACGTTACGTCAAAATGACGTCGGGTACCCTCTAATACCTAAACTGGGCACTTGCAACATCCGTTTCGTGTATCGGCCAATACCAATTTGCAAATGAGGCAGCTACTAGGAGGCGCGGTTGCGGGGGACAAGCCTTTTTCGAGAAATTCAGCGATTTATTCGTTGCGACGTCAAATTGACGGCACGTCACCAGTTGAAGGTTAACCCGAAGGTGTGTGTGAGAGCGGTGGCAATTAGCAATCGTAAAGTCAAATAAATAAAGTTCTAAGTTGAAGAGGATAGGATATGGCAGGTGCGGTACATTTACTGACTGGTTTTCAATAACCAAATAGAACGTATTGATTTGGTTTCTTCCTATCCTTGTTCATCTATAAAAGTTCTGAAATGGATTACGCAAGGTACCGATTTTCCTAGCGCCATCTAGATTGTTTCTTATTAAACATAACTGTTTATTACGTTTCGTTCTAGCGAAAGTAATCCTTACGCTAGAACAAGAGAAAAATGCAGTGTGCACAAATGACATAAATAGTCAAAAAAAACATACAGCCGCACATACAATCTCCTCGGTTCCTCTCTTCCTCGAACTCAGTTTAAAATAACATTTATTTAGCAAGTATCGTCTGCACCATACTTAAAAAAATACCTTTTTGCCACGAGTAAACATAAAACGATTATTAACTGTTAACTGCGGGTTATTAATGTTCATAACTACGTCATAAGAGCTGTTATCGTGTACATGTACAGCTGTTAATAGAATATTAATCAACTTGAGGCTGCGTTGTATCAAGCGTTATAATTATCTTTGTTAACCAGCTGAGCAGCAATTTTTTTATGGAATACTCCTTTCTTTGGACACAGGTATAAAAAAGTATAAAATGAATAACGGTCAGTGACTTAAAAGGATGGATGAAAGTAAACAAATGATAGCTCTGCCTACATGACCCTGCGTCAAAATAGGGATTTCGCTCAAAAAGTGCTGAAGATTTCAAGGCCAACGTTGTTTTTCAGCCAAAAAACTTGATACTATATTAAGTATGGACACGTGTATTATGATACATGTGCCCCAATCGGTTTATAGGCGAATTTCTGGTTTATGATGAATTTGAAAATTATTTTGTAAAAAAAAACTAATTAAGATTACGCATTCGTGAGTGAATGTAGTGTAAGAAATCATTGTACTTACACTGCAGGAGTTTTTACACCGATGTGTTAGCATTACTTGACTTTTGATCTCCGCTGATCACCTGTAACAAAAAAATAATACTTGGATTAGTTAAATAAACATTGAATTTGTATTTCTATATTGATATGGACCAGTTGAGCTACCCCTAGATTGTTAGCAACAGACGGCAATGAGCTGAATTGTTTCAATAATTGAGATGTGTGTGATGTTATTATGTATAAAAGTACATATATGTATTTATTTAGAAAATTACAAGCAAATAAAATACACAAATCAAAATAGGTTTTACAATCGTTGAAAACAAATAATTGTTTATTTTTTAGTTAACGACTAAACTCAGTCCATGCGCCATTTGAAACCTTATTCATAAGCATTGTTATTTCTCACTCTGTCTTCTTCAATTACATAAGTCAGAGTAAGAAACAACATTGCTTAGCAACCGTTCTAATTTAACAGACCATCCTTATCCTCAATTATAATAGAAACGCGTAAGTTTGTGTGGATGTATCGTTGTACCTCTTTCACGCAAAAACTTCTGAACATCTGAACGTATCAAGCTGAAATTTTCTGTAGACGTAGTTCTAGCTCTGGAATAACACATAACACAGACTACTTTTGATCCCGTAAATCGTAAATCAGTTCCCTTGGGATAGAAATAGGCTTGAAACTTTTTCATAGAAAGTACGCGTGCGAAACCGCGAGCAGATACTAGTCATGAATAAGGGGGAAGACCTTTTGACATCCGAGAAGCTCCCACTCAGCAAATACGTAACATGAGATACTCTAAGGCCCATATTACAAAAACTTGGTCAGTCGTAGATCTATGATTGAGTGACGTTTATGCTATAGAAAAGTGTTTCTCAAGCATAGATGAATAGCTGAACAAGTTTGTCATAATACGGGCCTTAAGTTTTCCTAAGCAACACTTAGAAAATAATCAATCAGAGACCCAGGAACTAATTACTTACGCAACAAAACTCATAAAACCAAAGAGTCGGTATAATTAATACGTTAATTACAGAAATACATTACTGCAATTGGAATAGGTACTGACGACGACGATTTAATTGGTCAAGTCTTACATAAGTACTTAAGTACCTATCTCAATATGTGTTTTTAAAATCATTAGTACTCCTACGCGTCAAAAATTGTTAACAACTAGTGAAGTGAAACTTTAAGTAATGATGATGGCCGAAGCCGAATAATAGCCGAATGGCTCCGAAAATCTTATCATAACGCATATTATATGTAAAAATACGAATCAAGTAGTACTCATATAGTCGTCTGACTGTTGATTTATGATAGACACAGACATTTTAATGGCATATAGGCCTGATAGATTATTATGGTAGTCTAGGTAGCTACCCTGTATGTATTTCTAATAAATTTAAAACAAGTCACGACAACCTTAATCGGATTATGAAGAGCACTGAATAATAAATTCGTGTTTATTTAATTCGTGTTTAAAATAAACACGAATTTATTACAATTTTATCGTCTAAGAAATATTTGTTGATTATAGACATAACATACCTTTCAAGAACAGCTGTCACTCTACTACGAGTACCGTATCCTTTGACCGAAACCAACGAGACCGAGAACAATCCCTCACTATAATACACATCACAATATCTTTTAATATGTATGGGTGCAATATTAGTCCCATTCACTTGATAGTACTTCGGATCGTTTTGTAATCCAAATTGGTCCACTACAACTTATCTGGAGCACACTGACACTTTAGAAAGGTTGGTTACCGAGAGTATTGTCTTGTTAAATTATCAAAAATGTTTTTATTTTATTTTTATTTTTTTGGAAAGCATGCAGTTAAAATGAACAAAAATATACTTAAAAAACACGAACATGTTTACTCCATTGAATGATGTACAACAGACAGTTCAGAAGTAAAAATTACTTGAACCAATTTTTTAACATAGAAAAAAAAATCTTACTATGCTTACTGGAGGAAAACAGAGAAAAATAATAATTTAATAAACTGGAAACATATTAATAAAAAGGCAAAACAAATAAACAGTTACATCAACGGGTGTAAATATCGAAGATGAAGGTTTTGGCAATAACTTCAAACGACTAAAAAATAAAATGAGACAGGATACATTTTAAAGAAAACGCTGTTTTTTATGAAAGCGAAGGAACAACTAACGAACTGATATCGAATGAGATTGTATCACAGGGCCAGTTGGACAGTTAAAAAGCCAACGTAGGCAGCCTTTTGTTCCACTCCTAACCTAACCAAGTCAGGGTTCCAAGAAAAGATCGCTTCCTCGACAAGAGTATGGTAAAAAGCAAAGGTGTCCATTGCATCATGATCCCTAAGGTCAAATCCCAAGATTGTTTGCACCACAATAGCAATTGTGAGAAAGAATCAGAAGGAGGAACAATAGAACAGACTAATTAACTAATTAAATATTTGTTTGGTGTTGTGCCTGACCACTGAAACAAATGAATTAGAAGTACAGTGAAATTCCAAACAATTGATTGTATCTGCACTAATTGAATAGAGAGTATTGAATGCGATTCAAGATACTGGAACAATCGCTAACAATGTAGAGCAAAGGATTTAGGGCCATCGATGCAAATAACTTTTGGAATCTACGACAGTGGACTTAGATTTAATGGAAGGGAAAAATCTAGTACCTACGTCACAGCTTTTTGTATCTTCTCTAATATTATAACCGCGAAAGTTTGTATGGATGTATGTTTATTCCCCTCCCCCTCCCCTTTCCCAAAAGTACTGAAATGATAGGACAAAATTGAAAAGTAGTATTGGAATAACACGTAAGCTACTTTTCAACCTATAAATCAGTTTATATGGGATAGAAAAAGCCTTGAAACGTATCCACATAAACATTGCGTGCGAAGCCACGGGCATATACAGGTAGATTCATATTAAGTACATAAAAATAAACACAGAATATACAAACAAACTTGTAAATATAACTTTAGTTCTCGATTGCAGAAATAAGCTTTGGTTGGTTCTCATTAAAGTGTGTAAGTATAGATGGATGGATGGATGTTTGTTACTCTATCACGCAAAAACTACAGAACGGATATGGATGAAATTTGGCACAGAGATAGATGTTAGTCTGGTTTAACATATAGGCTATATTTTATTCCGGAATTCCCACGGGAACGGCAATAACACGGGTGAATCCGCGAGGAGCTGATAGTCCAATAGATGGGATAGATGGGTCTTTCCAGGTATAACAAACGTCACCCTTGCACATGCAAAAGTGACATCTACTTTTGAAAGTGCGTAGGCGCAAGGTGTGGTGGGAACCGGTCCGCATGACTCATTTATTGGATAATAATTTTGGAAGTCCGAAACACTTGCGTCACGAAGTTAATCGACTGTTTTACTCTGAAATGGTTTACGGTACTTTATATTATAACTAGAACTAATTTTACAAGCTATTTGGTATGTTTTGAAATTGATTTGGAAATTTAATCTTCATAAGCGATTTGATCTCAAAATATCGACTGAAGTGTTCAATTTTGGGCATGTTCGTTTTCGTTTCCGGACAATGCGTGTTCCGTGATAAATCAATTATATTCTCTGTCATTGGTTAATTGATTAGTTACAAAAAATTTACAACGCCAATCATGCTTATTGATTTGATCGTTTTATCACGTAAGGTGTTAAATAAAGCCTCCTTCACAACAACACCATGCTAAATAAAACGTTTTTGGCAGTTTTTAAATGAAATTATGGATGTGTGATATCCATGCAAATTCAAGGAACAGAATCAGGTATTACTGTCCAATAATACCTTCCAAATATACTAAGAAACGTGAACAAATGATACGGTCTTGCATTATTGACTTTATTGTGCTAAAACATGTGGCTGGCTTTATTTAATACACTGTCAGGTGTTCATTGTCATGCGCTGTGTGCATACCTAATACGGTTTTTTAATAAAATAGTTTTTTTATATATTCAAAGGAATGATGATCGGTATAACAAACCGTACGTGTGAATTTTGGAAATTCTTTTGTTCTTTTTAACGGAATTTGATGATAAAATAAGTGGTGGCGCTACTTAAGCTCCTGTTTGCGCCTCAAATTACTTTTAGAACGCTACACTTCAACAATCGGAAAGTAATGTACTTATTTATTTCTACAATACTCGCAGAAATGCGTACTTCGGTGTCGATGACTCTATCTTCACGTTCCTACAAGCTGCGGTTTCGCATTCCCACCAATAGCACAGTTCACTTCACAACTTTATATGGATGCCACTTAGAACTTGGAAAAATTGCATTTATGTTTGTTTTGATAAAACAAGCACGAATTATAAGAATAATATTTTACGCAACAAACTATCGAAACTAGATAAAAGTCAGAAACTTTCAGGATTTTGTCAAAATCTTTTGTAGAAACTTTAGCTCATTTATCGAGGATTTTAAAGAACGACGACGCGGGCGAAGGTCCGCAATATTTGTACGATTTGAAAATACTTATTTCGTACGTAAGTACCTATACCAGTCATCTATATATATATGTCTATCATATATATATCTATATATGTATATCAGTCAATACCCATAACATTATGCAACATTATGGGCATTACTCCCATATGATGAGTGCCAATGAGGCGCTTATCATGGGAAGACCTGCGTCCAGCAGTGGACCAGTAAAGGTTGTAGATGAATACCCATAACACAAGCTCTACTTAGCTTGAGGCTAAATGACGTTTTTTGTATTGATTGTCCTGCAATAAAAGAAGGCCAAAAAGGGTTTTTTAGGAACGGACCGTTTTAAAAATAGCTAAATTTCCGCACAGGACGTATATGGTGTCTAGAGAAAAATATAACATATATACCTATTCAATTTACCAGCTTTCGCTTTGTGGGCGATGGGAGTTACTCGCTTGAAATTCGGTCAAGCAAACACGAACAGGTTGAATAAATACATCGACTACATTGTACTCGCTCGATGTAGTATATTGGTTCAGGTTATTACATCATGGAATATGGAATGCTAAAGTGAATATAATCGAATATAATGAGGTTATGTAAAGCGTTCCAAGTACCGGTATTTACTTTTAAAACAGGAAAGATACTTGCCCAGACTCCGTAAGATAATAGAAATCAATAACTTGAAGGCAATCTGAAGGCTTACAAAATAAGGACTTATACAAGTCAAATTTTAACGCTTTAGATTATTGTAATCTGTATTGTTATATTATGATTAATAAAGTGAAATTTAAATTAAATTTAAACCATAAATAATACCTTATTTTCATAAAGAAATAAGGTGTTAAATCATTCTCCAACTCATTTAGACTAAGTAAGGCAGTAAAGACAGGATAAAAACAAATCATATAAACGAATATTAATGAAGAATTAATAATAAGATAATCAATTAATTATATTGGTTATGCAATGTGTTTTGATTTTTTATTGTATAAGAACCTTACAATAGTTATAAGTATACATGGTTTCGTTTACGAGCAGAAATAAAATAAATTAAACGTATTAAACCTGTAAGAGACGCAGTGACTTTTTCGCCAATCCAAGCACAATATTCTAAGCATTGAACACTATACACTACACAAGACTTAAACTGAGACTGGATGCACTTACTATCAACGCATCTTAAGACTATTGTTTTAAATACACATTACAGTCATATATTGTTTGTTTTCGAGTATTCCGATACTACATAGCTGCGGCATTGCAAAGGCATCCAGGAAAAATAAATATCAGATATCTTCCGTCTGTTGCTTTCATATCATAGTTGTCGTTAGTTTTGCATATAAACTTGTCTAAGCAGGTTATCTACTGAAGGTATTGTCATTGTCTTATGACCTACTTGCATGAAACCAGGACGGAACGGTCCGTGGATATGAGAGTGGATGGAACTTAGTAAACAAATGGCTTTAAAGTGAACTTTGAGAAAAATAAACTTTCTTCATCAAAATAAAATCGATAGAAACACACGGATAAGGGAGAGAATCGAGAAATTCGAACGTTTAGTGATTTAGTACAACCTACTAAGTTGTTGGATGATAAGAAGGTAGGCAGTTCTCAACACACAAATTCTCTTAGCTTCATTAACAAATTCATTATAGTTGCAAGTTGATATATGAGAAACCGTAAGTAAACTCTTTGGTTTAACTTATAACTTCGTGATCATGACAAGTTTACGGCCATCCACAGTCGTAGTTAAGCGAACACGATTCTATTAAATGCTGATGAATCCACTTTAAACACCCCTAGGGGTGCTCGTAAAGTCTCGTGTAGTACTCGCTAATTGTATAGATAACCTGCGAAAGGCTTCATGGTGTTTATGGTCTTCTGGAAATGATGTTACCGATAAACATTAAGGCGCAAACAGTATCTAAAGTGGCGCCTACACTTATTTTATCATATAATTCCGTTTAACAAAGGAATCAGTTTGTTAAACCTGTCATAAGCTATTTTGAAATGCATCTGTAGTAGTTTCATTTTGTCCAGTTTAGGAAGAGATACGAAGTTGCCTTTGGTGGCCACCAAACTCTGTTTTCGTATCTCTTCCTAAACTGTACGTGTGAAATTTGAAAATTGCTTGGTTAATTGGAATTATATGATAAAATAAGTGGGGGCGCCACTTTAGGTGATGTTTGCGCCTTAAACAATTTTATACGTTTTGATAGCCATCAGAACGATTGTCTTGTTCTCGGTTATTAAAAAAGATCTGCAGTCCGAAACATAAAATGTCCGAGAGCTATTGAACCGATAAATGATATTGATGCTTGGGCCACGATATCATCCCATAACGACCACCTTAAGAATTTAATCATTTTTTGTCATAAAGTAACTCACAATGACAATTTAATTTCTCACTACTCAGAAATAAAAAAGATAGTTTATCGACCAGTGTGCAATTGAAACTTTATTGGCATTTATATCTCAATTCGAATTTAACACATAATATTCTAGATGGCTGCTATATGATGCAGAAAGTATATTTTGCAAGCAGTCTGACCTTTTGTTATATTTTATGGCTCAGTATGTGGTTATTTTTATTACCTTTAAAAAGGAGGTGTTATCGACCGTGTAAATTATCGTTGTTCAATAACTTTATCTGATTTCTCTTTTTCTTCTGGTCATCAGAATTCTGAAGCTTATTGTGATGAAAATTTGTGTTCTCTTCATGTGTGCACACTCGTTTTCTTTTTCTCTTTATTTGTTTTTTTTTTGATACGATTTTTTTTACCGAGCCTCAGTGGCTTTTTCCATTATGTTTATCCATCATTTCGGTAGCGAATCCTCGATCATGAATTCACAATCTCAAACTGATTAAAAATAATAAAACAACTTGTTTGTAGGTACTTGTTTACTACTTCACAGCATACTAAAATTAAGGGGCGAAAATCGTTAACGGATTAGCAGTAATTCGCGTTGCGCAAATTAAGCGACGATATAAAAACGTGTGTGCAAGAGCAAAAGCGAGTTGACGCAAACCGCTCACTTTTTGACGGAACACGTGTTATCCATTCACTTGTCAAAGCTGCTTTTAATTGCAAATAAGGAAATTTTGCTGTATCGATACTGTACCGAGAATCATGGAAAGGTATACATGATAAAATTAAGCTTTTCATGTAAGGATATGGATGATGTAATTTAATTTTTGACTTAATAATAACTTTATTTTAATTTTTATTTTATTAATTGTAGGCCTTTTCTCGACCAACTCTTATGATTTTTGTATCACTAACGTTCTGAGTAGGTACGTTCCCTAATGGTGCTAACTTTTATCTTTTTATAATATAATTTGTATCATTATTAAATTTAAATTTATAAAATAATACGTTATAAACTACGATGAAAATTAATTTAAGAAAGTAGATTTGTATGAAACAGCCAAAATAAGCACTAATAAATGAACGTTGAAATGAATGAATGAACGAAAATTTAAGAGCTATTAGGAAATGTTTCTTTTCAAGCTGAACTGACCAAGTGAAGAAATTCTTGGATGTTGTCAGATGGTGAAGATAAAAGGTACATTAGAAAGACAGCTAAATAACTCAACACACTAGAGTGACTTGACTCACTAAACACATCAAAATGTCCAAGTCACAGGTCAATAGAAAACGTATTAACTTCAAGTTAAATGCGGCTAGCTAATATAAAATCAACACAACGGCTTCCCACTAAGCCAGGCCTGTATTTCTCTTCGCAGTAACTTGAGATTGCAAATGCCTTAATAGCTAATGAACTAAACTCACAAATCAAGCCAACACGTTTGGCTTCATTCACACTATGTACTACTCCTGTCTGATATTTTGCCGTCAGGCGTTTAATTTTTAGTTCATCAGTCTATATCAAATCAAGTTCAACTTTAGAATTGATATGTTTTTACAGTTTAAGCTTGAGACTTTAACAAGAACTATAATATAAAATATAGAACTAGTAATATAGAACTATACTATAGTGTTTAATGTTATACAGCGCTACACCGCAGGAAAGAACGTACGGCGGCAATCGTTGGGTTCAATGCGCTAGCAGTGTTTTTCAAGTTCCCTATGATAGATCAGCCCACATTACGTCGCGTTCATCCTAACTTCCTTTAAACTGAACCTTCCGAAGCTTTCTTTGAACGTGGCGAAGGGCGTCAGCGCACGCGCTGAACAAAACGCATTCTGAGCTTTTGGTTTGTCATACCAAATGAATATTACGACCGAAACTTCAGATGTTGAAGTTTCTGCGCCATACCTTTGGCTGATGTGTCGCTACACTAAGAGTTGATATGGATGAAATAGACAGAAGTAAGAACAAGTTTGCTTGACTGTAAAAGACTACATTGAACATAGGCTCTACATGTACTTTAATCTGGTTCCCACGCGATCGCAGCATTGAGCGGATACTAGTTAAGTATGTGCGGATATTGGACCGTAAAATATTAGCTGACTATTGTTATTAGCCATACTAACCAGCCCATTGAAATTTCCTCAATAGATAATCAAGAATATTAAATTTTAAGATCATCTATTAATATTGTATGTTTATGATTTGAAGTGTTTGTCCCTCGTTTTCTGATAATCATAGATCAACCGTCAGAATTTAAGGAATGAATAATTAATTCTGGACATTCCACGCAAACCAACTGTCTAAGCATTGCTTGTGTTATGGGTACTAGATAACTGATAAGTAATGTTTTAAGTACCTACATACAGGTAAATTTATAGATATTTTTTAACATGGAAAATACCCAGAACATCTGCAAAAATCAAACGGGCAATAGAAAATATTTTGTATATATACTTATATATATTTAATGGCTAAAATCCTTGCATTTTACATGGAATTAAAAACGTAAAACACCACATATAGATCCTAGATGTGTCAAGTTTGATGAAGGTAAGAAATGTCGGAGAACAAGAGTAGTAAGGAAATCATAGGCAAAAGTACAAAACGTGACACCAATTTCACACAATACCTCACTAATGGAAGTCAATTTCGTGATCCATAAACCATTAATAACTAGCCAATTAAATCACAGAGATAAATGGCAAAGCGCACGTGATTTTCTAATAGGCACTTGACAGTTGGCTTTGGGTTGACGATCACGTTTGATTCGTGATGAAAACACCCACTTTCTCAGATACAGGTCTTTAAGGGTTCAAATCGAACAGTCAAGGTCCAAAGATTCCGTTATCGGACCAGCAAGCTCACGATACACCTTTGTGATGCACGCTTCGAACCTTTCTTGTACTTTAAATAGTACTTTAGGGCACGGAGTTTAAGAACCCAGTGCGCATAACTGGTTTTCATTGTCCGTGGAAAGTCTACAAGTGACTAATATTTTGTTGTTTTTGCAAATTCCTTTGCAATAGAACAATACAATGTGTTATAATTGTTATACAAACTATATGAGCAATTTTCGATCGAATTCCTGAGTGATAAGTGGAAGGAATTGGCTAGAAATTGAGATTTCTGGAGGCGATAGAGGAGTCCTAGGCTTGAATTTTAATGTTTATCATAAACTATAACAATGCATCTATAATAATTTGATGATGATGATTTTCTACTAGCCGACTTTAGTCTTTTCTCTGACTCTCATAATCCAATGAGACGACAGACCAAAACGAGACTAGAAGTTAGGCGGAGAACCTACGGCATAGTGGGTATAGTTCAGGCATTTCCATCATTTAAATAATTATAATTGTATGTTTCTCAAAGAATTAGCAAGCTGAAGTGGCAGTGGGCACGCCATATCTCACGAAGAACTGACAATTGTTGAGGTACACGTGTTCTTGAGTGGAAACCGCGTCTGGACAAACTTAGAGTAGGACGTTCTCCGGCCAGGAGGGTTGACGATCAGCAAAATACTGCAGGCCGATGCTAGATGCGGCAAGCTGAAGACAGGACGCTATGGTGCTCATTAGGGGAGGCCTATGTTCAGCTGTGGACTGTTGATGATGATTATGTATGTTATTCAGCATCCGTTGCCTAGTTTGAAAAATAATAACTTCAACGTTAATTGCCTTAATCCAGTTTAAGCACGTAAGGGCAGTAACCAGAACTTCCGTGAACATCGATTGATATTAGTTACGGTTACTTCTGTCGTGCCGGCTAATGTTTTACCCCAGATTTATTGCGCCATTTGTTGGGTGATGGAAAACGGAGGCTTACCTCGGGTTATTATTAATGAGCTGGACTTTAACTGTGATCGGTGTTGCCAACTAGGGTTTAATAAGCCACTGACATAATGGGCGTAGTGGAAAACCTATGGCGGCCTTACATGATAATCCCGATCTATATCACTGTAACTCAACGTAATTTATCCAAATATTACGAACTGTGCTTAAAACTGACAGATAGAAAAGCTTTCGATTATTTTATTACCAACTAGCGCCCCGCCCCGGCTTCGCACGGTTATATTATACGTATAAACCTTCCTCTTGAATCACTCTATCTATTAAAAAAAACCGCATCAAAATCCGTTGCGTAGTTTTAAAGATTTAACCGTTCAAAGGGACACGATGACATAGGGACAGAGAAAGCGACTTTATTTTATACTATGTAGTGTTATATAATGCGGCAATAATGCCGCATTATATCTATAGCATGAAATTGGGAGTTTTCGCAGCCTTACGAAAAACATGCACCTATGTTTGTAAGCTGAAAATACTGTCACACATAGGTGCATGTTTTTCGTAAGGCTACGAAAACTCTCAATTCTTGGCTACCCTACCTCCCCTTCTCGTCGCTCGCATACTTTGGTGATCGCATCAAATAGCCTGAAAATCAATTTCACTTTACTAAGACAACCGTAACCCGACAGGAATCGCGTAACCGCGCGATTGTGAATTAAAATCAGCCGTTAATGCCGCTTCAAGTTGGCAATACTGATGAAGTTTCCTCGCATTTATCACGATAGCTAGCTCATTATCTCAGCTCGTAATAAACACACCTAAAAGCTTGGAAAGCTCGAGTCAATTGTTTCTAGGCTTTAATTGAATCGTAAAACATGGCGTAGAGTTACACTCTACCTTTAGGGTAATATGGTTACACGGGATCATCGTTAGTTACGATTAGGAATTAGAAGTAGGTGCGTTTCTATTTAAACTTTACGTCGTAACCATTTTACGGCTTGTTAGAGGTCATAAGCAAAGAAAAGAAGAAGTTTTAAGAAAAGAAAAGTCGGCTGTACGAGGATGTAAATACTATATCAACTTCTCGCTCTAAACTCATATCAATAACATAAACTCATAACACACTAGCTGTGACACTAGTATCTGCTAGCGGCTTCGCTGGCTTTTATTCTATGAAAACTTTTCAAGGCATTTAAATCCCATGAGAATTAATTTATGGATGAGAAGACTCCTATGTTTTATTTCAGGGCTAGAACTACTAGTCTATTAATTTTCAGCCCGACCTGTTCTGTAGTTTTTACTGAGTAGTTGTGAAAGAATAACAATTATACTCGTACATAGCTACAAACTATCGCGTTTGTATTATTAGTAAGGACTTTGCTTATTAAACGATCGCGTTACATTGTTCAATAAGTATAGTATGAGGACGTACGTAGTAACGTAACATGTAAATAAATTTAATAGTTTTACATATAAAATGTTTTTCACATTATATAGTGTAGGTATACAGCGAAACGAGAAGTAATTTTGAAGTGCCCTTTCAGAGTGTATGTACAATTTGTACATCTAGAGTAATCTAGACTAAGAATGAATGTAAATGCAAGCTAAAATAAATGAAATTAATACCGACTCCAATATTTCAGAACCACGCAAACAACCGAAGACTTGAGACTTTTCTAAGTCAACTAAAATACAATAATAACAAATATTCATTGCGTACGTTATTGAACCTCCTTTTAACTTGGAAAGTTACTTACACAGTATCAATATATCTTGGCCAAAGACCACTTAGCACATTTAACATGCTATAAGCTATAACCACAAAACTGATACGGCTATGCTAGAGCCCAAACATTAAGCTCAATACACACTGGGTTATTCTATTAATGTCTGGTTTCTAATAGCCGGTAAAGTCTTCACACGTAGATGAGTCACACTTGCTATTGCAGTCATAATCTCTCGAAGGATCGGCTTAAGGCTGTGTCGAGAAATATAATTAAAACGATAATTCAGTATTAGTTATACAAGTATTTATAATTGCAATAATTATCACAAAACTATTACCCCACTTAAAGTTTTTACTATATTACCGTAGGAAATTATTAATTAATGTTTTATTTAGTGACATACGTAAAGTTGTTAACCTAAAAATAACACGTTTGCTTCCAGTAAAATTATCATTTTCAAATTATGCTTATGTAGTTGCGAAATATTGCTTGGTTATTTCCTTTCCGGCAGTTCTTACAACTCCTAATTCTGACACCTTTATTAGTTCAACATGTTCAGAAAAAATATCCGCCACAGTTTTACTATGGCCGGACGTCGCTCTATATAAGTAAACATGTACCTATTTGCATGAATTTATTTAACATGTCTTTTTTACTATAACTACATACCTTGTTAAATCGACACAGGCTTATGAATTCCTGCTATTTTCTTATAGCAAGATAAATAAATCAACTACTTTTCATTATTGCGGCAGATTTATGCGTGGTCAATGCGCCTGTAAAATTTTGAGATCGGTTCCTAGCTATTAAACAGGTCTGGGTAATTTTATCTGTCAGTAAAGAAAAGGAGTCGTTAAGACATAGATTATCTTCGAAAGGAATTTTATGAAGTTATCCAGAGTAAATTAAGAGTAAGCTTCGAGGTTCATATTAGGTACGGCTTGTGACGATAGAAAAACGATTTCCATTTGGGCTAGGTACTTACTTACTTTATAATTATCTCTGGCCTTATTTTGTTCAATAATCAATAATCAATAATCAATATCTTTATTTCTTTAGGCTTACAAAATAAGCACTTAGACAAGTCAAATTTAATTCGCCTCAATTTTTTGTCCACTAGTGGAAGAGGCGAAATAGAAACCACTAGCATGTGTAAAACTTATGTGTCTAGTACATGTTTGCCTTATAAATAATTACATACTATTGTCGATGTGGAACTGAGCGACATCTGGCCAAGCACTAACGTCATTGATGTAATCATTTATGGAGTAATATGCCTTCTTGATAAGATTTAGTTTTATGTACTGTTTAAATCTACGAATAGAAAGTTCAGTTGCTTCAGATGGAAGCTTATTATAGAAGCGCACACAATTACCCATAAATGATTTCCCCAGTTTTCGTAATCTAAATGAAGGAATGTGTAATTTGTTCTTGTTTCGTGTATTTCTATTGTGAAAATCACAATTTTTCAAAAAGTTACTCTTGTTTTTGTGTGTATACATTAAATTTTCATAAATATATTGCGAAATTACAGTTAAAATATTTATTTCTTTAAATAATTCCCTCAATGAGTCACGTGGCTTTAATTTATAAATTGCACGCACCGCCCTTTTTTGAAGAACAAAGATAGTCTGAATATCAGCTGCCTGTCCCCACAGCAAAATACCATAAGACATAATACTATGGAAGTAACTATAATAAACTAACCTAGCTGTGTCCTGATCAGTGAGATATCTAATTGTTCTCACTGCATATGCTGCTGAACTAAGCCTACCCGCGAGAGCATCAATTTGCGGTTGCCATTGAAGAGATGAATCAATATGCAACCCCAAGAATACAGTAGAGTCTACGAAGTGAACAATCTCATTATTTAACGTGATTTGAGTTGGGAGTTCTCTAACATTTGGTAACATGAATTTTATACATTTTGTTTTTTTAGCATTAAGTAACAGGTTATTGGCGGTAAACCAATTTAGTATTTGTGACAGCGAATTATTTACATTGTCAAAATTATATTTATTTCTGTCTACTTTAAAAATTAGTGAAGTATCATCAGCAAATAAGACTATATCACAAAGATCTTTTGCTAGAAAGGGAAGATCATTTACATAAACTAAAAATAAAAAGGGACCTAATATTGAACCTTGAGGTACGCCTAATTCAATATTTGAGCCCGTAGATCTTTCTTTACCAACTTCTACTTTTTGAACTCTATCAGATAAATATGATTTCATAAGATCCAGTGCCTTTTTCTTAATTCCATAATGTTTAAGTTTCTCAATTAATGTACTGTGATCCACACAGTCAAAAGCCTTAGAAAGGTCACAGAATACACCAATAGCGTTTTTGGCTTTATCCCAGGCCTCCAATATATGCCTTAACAGAACTGAACCAGCATCGGTTGTTGATCTACCCTTGGTGAAGCCGAATTGGTTTTCATGGAATAACCTATTAAGGTTGAAGTGAGAAGTCAACTGGATGAGAATAATTTTTTCAAAAATTTTACTCATAGCAGGAAGTATTGAAATTGGTCTGTAGTTGGCCGGATCAGTGTGGCTACCAGATTTATAAAGAGGAACCAGCTTACTATATTTCATGAGATCAGGAAAAATTCCTGCGTCGACACAGCTATTGAAAATATAGGCCAAACAAGGAGCCATTTCCTTAATAATTGAACTTAATACTTTGGTGGATATACCCCAGAGATCCTCAGTATTTTTAATGTTAATTGACTTAAAGGTTTTCACTACATAATTAGCATTTACATAACTAAAGATAAAACTCTCATTACATCTAGCAACTGAAGATTCTAAAAATTTAACAGCCATTGATGCTGAGGAGTTTAGAGACTGGGTAACAACTTTAGGAATAGCAGAAAAGAATGCATCAAAAGCATTGGCAATATCTTTTTCATGTATAAGAATTGAATTATTAATTTTTAACCTTATTTCTTTATAACGTGGCTTTGATTTACCTGTTTCGTTATTTATTAGTCTCCATGTTGCTTTTACTTTATTAGATGATTTTATTATAACATTCTTTAAAAACAGGCATTTGGCTGTGTTGCAGACTTTCTTAAATGTTTTAGAATAGTTGGTTACATACAATAGAAACGCAGGATCATGTAACATAGTTTCTCTAGAAGCATAAAGGTCATAGAGTCTATTCCTACTTTTATAAATACCCGGAGTGGCCCAATCAACAAATCCGACCCTATCTCTCACTGTGCATGTTTTAAGTTTGAATACTTCACTGTGTTCCTTGTGTATGACATTCAAAAGTGTGGAAAATAATTCATTGGGGTCATCAGAACAAGATATATTAGATACTGCTAGTTCTACTCTACTTTGAAAATTCTTAATACGGTTCTCTGTTATTGGCCTGCAGGTATATTTTTCTACATTATTTCTATCGTTATAGCTAAAATTAACACTTTGACCATAATGGTCTGATTGGAAATGCCTAATTACTGCTTTGCTGGTTGGAGTTTGACTACAGTAAATATTATCTAAACAGGTGGCAGATGTTTGGGTTACGCTAGTGGGGTCATTAAAAAGATGTTGTAAACTAAAGCACTTGAATAAATTAAGCAATCTGTCGGCAAGGGGATTTGATAAAATATCTATATTAAAGTCACCGCAAACAATGAGATCCTTCCTACAAGTAAATACTTTCAGCAAAACTTCTTCCATAGTACATTCAAAAGCAACCTGATCTGCGTCAGGAGGGCGGTATACACACACAACGATATGTCGCTCCAATTCCACACAAGAAAGTTCAATAGTCCTCTCAATAGAAAGTTTTACAATATCTTTTCTTTCTTTACATTTAAGACTATTTTTTACTAAAATCAGAGAGCCACCACGAATTGCAGCTTTTCTTTTATATGAACTTACAAAACAATAGTTATTATAAAAGGGAAGTAACTGATTCTTTACAATCCAGTGTTCTGTTATACACATAACATCTACATTTAAATGATTCATAAATAATTCTAATTCTAGGATTTTGCTGGGTAAGCCTTGTATATTCTGATGGACTATGTGAAATATGGCTTTTTGCTTTCCCATTGTCGTCGCGGTCAGTTTAAATTTGAGTTTACTGACACTGTAGCTTTAATGCCCTCATTAGTACTATTACTAACTACATGTACAGGCTCGTCAGGTAACTGCGTTATACTACTTATAACGGGATCAAAAATATTATATGCTAATAATTTAGCAATTATCTTTTTACATTGGTGGGTTAGGTCCACTGTGTCCCTAGTCAAAATAGTTTTACTAATAAAATTATTAGTATCAAAAAATAATACATCATTATGACGACATGTCATGTTGTAAATCAGCATGTTATTTTTAAATAAATTATCATTTTGTTTAAGTGTCAGTGACTTTGAGTAGGGGAACGAGCAAATAATAAGTTTCCCCAGTCCATTCTCTACCTTTCCTAAAAGTACTTCAACAAACCTAAGCAATTGTGACCGTTTTACACAAGTTTCACCTAGCTGAACTATTAAAGTGGTGCTTTGATTTAGGGAGTTATCTTTCTGTATATAATCGGTAATTCTATTTATATTAGAATGTGGATAACAATTATTTACTACATTTTGTACAAGAAGGTCACGCAGTTTTAGACCCATACCTGCACCCAACTTATCTGAATATATAACAGTCTTCCTAGTATTTTGATTGTCTAACACAAAATCTAAATCCTTAACTAAAGATGGTGCAGCTTGAACTGGACCCTCATTGAGTACAATCGGCGCTTTATAGCTACCACAGTGGGCCCCGTGCGAAGGCAAGGGCGGCGCCGCCAGGAACGCGGATGGAGACTTCATCGGTGATGAGGGCACAAGCTTCGTAGAATCTTCAGTTAAAGTGTTGCAGCATATGGTGGCCATCTCGAGATCAGTTTGTGTGAAATTATGCTGTACTTCAACATGTGTACTCTCAGTATTTACAGCACAGTCTTTAATTTGATTGGTACAGTGTATTCGGGCCATCTCCAGATCTGTTTGAGTGCTGTTATGCCGTGCTTCAACATATGTACTTTTATTGTGTAAAATGTCCTGCATTTTGAGATAACGGTCATCTGCATCTTTTTCACTGCTCACTGCTAGATCATGGAATTATTCTGTGATATTATCCAATGACGGTCTTCAACTGATATCATCAATGCTTTACTTGTAGTCTTGCCCTCGGCTTCGCACGCTTTGTTTCTATGGAAACATATCAAGGCGATTTCCATCCCATGGGAACTAATTTTTGAGATAAAAAGTAACCTATGTTTTATTACAAGGCCAGAACTACATATGTCTAGTTTAGAACTATGTCTTTAGATTTATCTTGTAGTAGTTCGTAAGGTAAATAAAAAATCTTTCTTTCTTTCTTTCTTTCACTCAAAATCCATTCAGCGAAAGTAAGGGTTTCAATCGTTATGAAAGAAGCGGCAATATTTTACGTCCTGTGAAATCAGTTTAGTAATCGACATCTGAATTGCGTCGAAAATACAGAACCACCATTGTCTGCAGATTCTTCATATTTTTAGTCGAGAAGCGCTTTAAATTTCTTAAACTTACTAGCTTCAAAACGAGGCAAGTAAACGATTATAAACCCAGCTTCAGAGGTTATGTTGAACTAAGGGTCAATGGAATGAATTGAAACAAATAAATAACCTGTCAGTTTAAAATAATGAATTGAGTTGTATCGACGATAGATTGATGGACGGTCTTGGCGAAAGTTGAGGCTTGATGGGTTTGTAAGTCGTAAAATATCCGAACTTTATTATTATTATGATGTCAATAATTTACACTAGCAATGGCTCGTGACTTTTGCCGTGTGTATGTTAATTTGTTAGTTGTAATCAAGGAATGTTTACATGCACTAAACGCACATAAAAAGGCGAATGGCTCAAAATAAATTAATAAAACAATTTATGTCTAAGGAGTTTCTAGGTCCGTGTAGATTTTTCGAGAGATATAATATTATCAAGTGAAGCACAGCTAATGATAAAATTCTCTACGTAAGTACTTGTTTAGGCACGAATTTATTTAATGTAAATGTAGGTAGGAAAGTAGGTATAGAAAGTGATCCGACCACATAAATGTATCTTCTAAAAGCTCATGATAATGACTCTTGGTAATGATTCATCTCATTACCAAGTCTGTATCCACAGATGTCTTCAGCAAGATTTCGAAGCCAATCGTACTTACCCCGGGGCAAAACACTAGAAAAATAATTTATTCCATCAGCCTCATTTGAATTTGTCTCGTAAACGCAAAGAGGCAACGCGCAACGAATGTTAGCGAAACGATAAAGCGCTAAAGGTTGGATAAGTGATGAAGATGTGTTTTTAATGTTGAAAATATTTAATTTGAAATTATAGTCTTAGTCTTCTTATAGAGTCCACAGGAGATCGGAATGCTGGCTTCTATTTCGGTCAACGAATTAGCATTGCCATTCAACGTGGCAATGCTGCCAGCAATTTGGGTACTCTGCCTTCTGGTGACGGCTAAGATTGTTAAGATTTTGTTAGAATTGTATGTACTATTTATTCACTTTGCTTAAATAAATAAGGCCTTCCCTAATCATAGATATCAATACTCTTTATTAGTAGGATCACATTCAAACAGAAAAGAACTCTAACTAGGTATATTTTAAAGTTCACATAATTAGGAAGGTACCTAAGCAGGTAACACACTGTTAAAATTATATAACATAATTACACATTATCAATAATAATAGGTAACATGAATAATTTGAATGTAACTAGGAAGCCAACATTTTCGCCATGCAAATCCATTTGTCTACAAAGACTTTCGATGGAAACAAATACACCGCCCCCGATAGCCTTTTTAGGACTAAACAGACGATTATGAGCATATAGATAAGAATCTTTTTAATGAAATCGCAAGTGGTCGGCCATTTTAGGTCGTAATGATTAAAACCTGCTTTTCACGAGCTTAACGTTCACTTTTATGAGGATATGCAGAGAGGTTATAAGGTTTATCAGCAGGTTATTAGGGGCTAGACTCTATGTTGATACTTGAAGTGAAGTACCTATAGCCATTACAGTCCCGTATCGCCAAGATTCTATGAGATAGCCGAAAATGGATGTAAAATCTACTGATAGTAGCTTTTGCTTGCTTTAATACCAACCGCTCAAAGTAAATTCGATCTGCGAAAGACTGCTGGCAGATGTTGATGAGGCAAGCTGAAGACAGGGCGCTGTTATAATAATAATTAATAATTCCGGGCAGTCCGCACAGCATCATCTAGCCCCAAGCTAAGCAGAGCTTGTGTTATGGGTACTAGATGACTGATATACTTAATTCTGATATGCTATGGCGCTCATTAGGGGAGGCCTATGTCCAGCTGTGGACTTATATAGGCTGATGATGATGATGATGCTGCTCAAACTTAAAGATGGTTAAATGTGGTGTCAAAACATATTAGTATTGTAATTTACTTATTTTCAAATTAATGTTTAGCACAGTTTGTTGGAGGTATAAAATAAACTATGAAATTCTCTCAACTGTTGGATATAAACTGTTTGGAAAGGAAATTAAGTTAGTACTTACTCCTCGAAATTAGAATCGACATCTGCTAAGCATAGGGACATAGCCCATTGATAATGCCCTGCAATGGCAACCATACCAATTTTATTGAGCGTCTTTGTAATGATTCGCCAACTGTGTTCTTGCAAACAAATATGCTTGTTCTATAGCTTGATTGATTGGCGTAGACATTCATTACCACGAATAAAGAATTCTATTATACTGGTTTTTGTATCAATTGTTTAGAATGAAAGTGAGTGAACTAACAGTAATCTTGGTCAATCGCAACTCGATTTCGTTTAACACAAAAACTATCCGGCGAACCCGCCTATCACGAGGTCGCGCTATTTAAGGTAAAGCCATATTTGTAGCGCGGTAAATTCCATTCATAAACTTTGGGTACCGTTTTAGATAGCGCTCTATTGCACATGTATCGAAGGCATCGAAGTGTATAGAAAAGATGAAAAATGTATAGAAAAGATGAAAAATTCTTTGAAAATCCTCATATAGCAACAAAGATATCGAATGAGATAGAAGGAGAGATGTGATCTATTATTGACATGAAACTGTAACAATAAGGTGAGAATTTACAACATACGATTGGGTTAAGGCGCTAACTAGAGGTATAATAGCGCCTTCATTTATATTATCATATTATTACGTTAAAAATAAAAATGCTACATATGCATTAAAAAAAGCTTTTTAATATGTATAACAGGTTATTTTTTTGGAAATTCCTTGTTATAGAAATGTTTTACAGAATTCTAAACATACGCTTAGGAACAGCGTTTTTCTTCAATCTTCTCGTGGTAATGCCACAGTTTAGTAGGTAGTTACCTACGTTCCTACCAAATACTGTATGTACCAAACCAACGTATTGTGTCGATCAATACGGTCCAATCCTAAGTTTTGGCTAGACACGAACGGTAATGTCAACTGTTGCGAAAGTCACGAGACTCGTACTTAATCACATTTGTGGATAAACTCTAAAATTTATCGGTTTTTATTTGAGTGCAGGGCAAAACGCTTCCCGACTTCAGGGTATATTCCCGTTAGCTGGGGTCAAAAGCGGCTGTTTATGTATAAATCATATAGAATAGATTGGAAATGCTGTAAGTCTTCAACTCATCTTGTTTATTTACGAAGTTCTGGTATTCAGATGATATATTTGCTGGTAAGTACAGGAGCATCAATGCGGCTAGGCAGCTAGGTCAATGCTGCTCTAAATTATTGTCGACTAGCTGCGCCTCGCGGCTTCACCCACGTGCTAATTGAGAAGAGTAGCATTTATTTTACTCCAGATATTTATGTCAGTACGTCTATTCTCGAAGATGTAACAAACATCCATCCAAATTTCAGCATGTTTGACTGTTGTTTATAACAAAAATCATCACTGTAATACTGTTAATGTCTTGTTTATATGAAATTTAATTTAGTAGTAAAATAATCGAATAGAAAACATTCATTTCCACACATACTAATTACAAAAATCTAACAATGAATACGGAGGTCTAAAAGCAAATTGACACAAAATGAGGTTGGAGTTGGAATGGACAGGTGAGATAGATATCACCAGTAACAAACCACTGGTCTACAACAGGAACATTGTGGATATTTTAAGATTTTTTTAAAATAATGAATACAGTGTAATTAAGTAAACATAAATGTAGAAGAAACAATAAACAAATTGTCAAAAAGAGAGAAACCAGGTGTCTAGGATGATGGAGAGCATCCAGGAGGTGTCTTTGATGATGGATAGCATCCAGGAGGTGTCTAGGAAGATGGAGAGCATCCAGGAGGTGTCTTTGATGATGGAGAGCATCCAGGAGGTGTCTAGGATGACGGAGAGCATCCAGGAGGTGTCTTTGGTGATGGAAAGCATCCAGGAGGTGTCTTTGATGATGGAGAGCATCCAGGAGGTGTCTAGGATGATGGAGAGCATCCAGGAGGTGTCTATAATGATTAAGAGCATCGAGGAGATGTGAATGGTGATAAAGAGCATCCAGGAGGTGTCAATGATCATTAAGAGCATCCAGGTATGAATGAACGAGGGGAGACAGGGGTCTATGATGATTGAGAGCATCTAGGAGGTGTCTAGGATGTTTGAGAGGATCTAGGAGGTGTCTATGATGATTGAGAGGATCTAGGAGGTGTATATGATGATTGAGAGGATCTAGGAGGTGTCTATGTTTATTGAGAGCATTCCGGCAGGCGCGGAGCCCCCCGCGGCCGACGCCTTCGGTCTGGACCTGCAGGCCTTCGTGCAGCACCAGCGCAGGGACACGCGCCCGCTGCTGCTGGGGGAGACGGAGATCGACGTTGTAAAAAAATATTACAGACGAATATTATTCACGAGTTGTAGACCAAATGGAATACTACTGGAAAAGCATTGAATTCGTGTTCCATTAGTTTTCCAATGACAACTTTTGATTATAATTAACATTTTCGGATGAAAGAAAATGAAATTTGATTGCTTTACACATCATTTTACGCAATTAATTGGAAAATAAGTTAAAACGATTGATACAAACAAAGATTTCATAAAATTGAAAAAAATTATCGTCGAAGTGCAGCTTACTAATATGGCCGCCCAGAACGAAAAGAATGGTTTTTGTTTTGCATTATGCGTTTTTTACTGATATAGATGGCATATTTACCGCTTTTATATTTTATTAAACGATTGATAGAAATACAACAGTGCTACCAAATGTAAAAAAAGTGGCGTGAAATTTGACAGAAGGTTAATATTTTGATGTGAAGGTAGAAATGGTGTACTACTGGTTCCTGGTGTGGCACTGGTGCACCCACCCCATCTATAAATACATCATATAATATTGTATTAAGTATATCAGTTATCTGGTACCCGTAACATAAGCTCTGCTTAGCTTAGAGCTAGGTGATGCTATTTGGATATTCCAGCAAAAATATTACAAACAGACCAGCATCTGCAAAAAGTCTATCTACTTTATTAACCTACAAATGCAGTCCTACACGAAGGCATTACCGAAAGTGGTCGGTGGTCTCGGAACGCGGCTTATTTACAGTATAATCGCCTCAATTACTGTGAAATCGAGTTACGTTCGTACTATTTTCACGTTTTGTTTCTGCTCGCGGTTACCGTATTTGGGGTTCTAGGTCAGAGTGCGTGCGAAAACAGGCTTTGGTGGACGTAAATGTGCATGTAATGAAAGCCATTTTTGCGTACGCTTTTTGTCGGTTTTTTTAAATTTTAATGTAGTTTAGTTAGTCAATTCCCACACCGATCCAGTTCATTTTGTCAAATGTAAAGATTTTGTGGAATTATAGGTTCCTGAATCGTAATCCGCACAATAGGTTTAGTTGTGTTACAATTTGATTCAAAAAGTTTTTTATTTAATAAATACATTGAGATTTTTTACTAGGTACTATTTTAGTACTTTTTATTAATTAAGTTTTTGATTTAATAATTTGCAAATGATTTGTATTTCAAAATAATGATGAATAAAGAAAATAAATAACAAAAAGAATCGGCTATAGTAAAAGTAGGCTTATTTATATCATCGGTGGATAAATTAGGATACAATATTGCAATTAATACCTATAATAACAATAAAACCTTTATTAACAACGAAAATTACAAGCAAGGAATAGAAAAATAACAACTAGTATTTACAATTGAAACCATTGAGCTAACTGCAGACGGTTGCAAACAGTCTAAAGGTAGCTCAATTGATCCATGTCAATACCAGTCGGAAGCGTCCCCAAGACACTGGCTGCATTACCACGCTGTATAGCAAAGCTGATGCGCTGAGCCAGATATTCACCAGCTCTCGGGTCACGCGTCGCATCGAACAATAATGTCTATATTGTTCTTTCATGTCCTAAGGTTACTTGAAAGAGATCGCTCATAGCGATAAAGCCGCCCATTATAGTTTCCATATTCTAAGATTTTCTGCCTTAATTGTTTCCAGTCTTTGTAAGGTATAACAAACTGATTTAAAACAACATTATTTTTGTCAAACATCTACTTCAATTAAATACGTTCCCAATCAATTAGTATTAGAAAGTCATTTAGAAACTTGATGTCACTGGAACTAACAGAGCCATTAAGTGTACGATTGAATTTACGCTTTCATGCCCTTTGTGCTCATTGAAAATTAAAGATTTAGATTGTGCCATGGTTACAGATTACAGTCATACCCCAAGGAATCCACAAAACCCATTAAAATCAAATGATCTGACCTGTAGAATGGAATGAAAAGCGCATCCAAAGCCACGGTTAGACACTAGATTGAAAAAAAAAATATAATACAAGAGAATTGATTTAAACTTCGTTTGCTACCATACCACAAGGAATTCACAAAACCCATTAAAATCAAATGATTTGACATGTAGAACGGAATGAAAAGCGCATCCAAAGCCACGGTTAGACACTAGATTGAAAAAAAAAGATTAAACAAGAGAATTGATTTAAACTTCGTTTGCTATAACTATTAGTAAGCACTCATTTACAATTTGATAGCAATGCAATTAAATTACCCACGGTTAATTATAAACTTGATTATAAATTATCAATAACATTGAATACACGCAATAATTTACACCGCAGACTAATAATAAGTCTTTAGAGAGGCAAAACGCCCTTTCTCCTTTGGTTGGGCCCAAGCTGGGAATGTATTGAATATGGTCAGATGTAGAAGATACAATAAGTACTACTTGAAGTAGTGATATGTAAAGGCACGTACGTTACGACTATTAAAAGCACGTAAAGAGAGAACAACGGTAGAAGCGAGCGCCAGGTCAAAAAATAATAATATATATATATCTATATACAAGTTCGAGTTGAAATTGTTATTGAGAATATATTAAACAACAAAAGTGTGAGAGAATGAGTCAGTATAAATTGTGTATAGAAACAAAATTCACTCGTAAAATATGATATATAAAAAAGTCCTTGACTTGACCACTCACTTCTTGAAACTGATTCTAGTGTGAAAAATTTAGTGTAAAAACATAAGAGATTTATTATTAGGCCTAGGTAACTCAAATGATGGCAGAAGAAGGAAAGAAGTAAGTGTTGGGATGAAGATATGTGAACGTGGAAGATGAAAACGATGTCGGTGTTTCACACTGATTTAGCATGCTATGCTTATGCCAGAAAGATTTGGTAGGAAGCATGCATTCAAAGGAAATAGCTAAACCTAAACCCTACAATCAAAAATATTTTATGCACGCTTTGCCTTTTATTACAGAAATTTCTCACACGAGAATTATTAAAACAATTCTATCTCTGAATTATCACAATAAATAATTCAGTGCATTATGATGCATTACGAACCATTATTTATTATCATCCTTGGTCCAGAACGCATCCAGCAAATTATAAATGCTAATCATCCGCATTCGATACAATAGAGGGGCTATGATAATAAGCTAGGATTTAACTTTCACATACATAAAGCAGAAGCTATCAGTACTTGAAAAACAAACAAGACTTGACGCAAATTCTGTTACGGAAATGTCTGGCAGCCAATGAAAAGATAATGTTAAATAAAACTTTTTTTACCGTACATAAGTACGTAAAAAAGGAAGAAGTTGTTCTACCTGAATATCAATTAGTTTTCATGGAGTTAAGTGTGTAAAATAAATATTATTTGATGTTTTGGTTTTCGTGGTGGCATTTATGCTGTTTTCTATCTTCATTAAAAATATATCTATGTATGTATTTGGCATTATCAGATCTAGTAGCCACAACACAAACTCTGCTTAGCTTGGAGCTTGATATTGCTGTGTGGATTGTGCAGCGCCATTTTTTGTTAATTATATTATTGAGCTCAGGATTGAAAGAAATGAGGAAGTCATTCTGGATTAAGATTAGCTCTAACTGTAAGCTCTTAATGGAGACACTATTGTTCACATTTTTGTTAGCAGTGATCATATTTAAGACAAGCCGATAAATACAAGTATACTGGTACCTACCTACATGACTCTCATAGCCGAGTTACTGGAACATCTAAATAGCCCATAACCATACAATAGTAAATCAGGTCCAGTTTAGAAGCAGGCACCATCCGAAAGCAAGAAGTTATAAATCATACAGACTGCCGTATAGATGGAAAATGTATTGAATAAAGCACGGTGTTTATCTATTTCAAATGTTTAGGTTGCATCTCTTGTATTTATAGTTGTACCTCTATAGTTTGTAACACAGTTCTACCGCAAGTAAGATATTATTATATCGAGAGCCAGACATAATGTTTGTAAGATGCAAGTGGTAGTTTGCAAGATATTGAGAAGTAGGTATTATTGAAGTATAAAGAAATTTTGTGACTGATTTGAGAAAAAACGTTTTGCCGAATATAAATGTATAAGAATATAGAGATTCGTTTTCGCGATAAGTTAATCCAATTGAATATAAGCACGAAGTATATCAAGAACTAATAGCGATAAATCTAATAATTGGAATTTGCTAATTGTATCAAAGTTATTGAATTGATAAAATGAGTTACGGTTAAGCAGATAGTGATTGTTATTTCCATTCGAATCTTGATAGCTTAGATCGCGGAATGGACAAGAACGAGAGCGATACGTTTCGTATCGACTGCGACTGAATGCTTCAAGATATTCAACAAAGCATTTCTATTGATTACAATGATAATAGACAGATTCTTAATTAAAGTTATATCGTCTAAGTATATCAACTATAAGCCGTCAGTTCCCGGACGCTCAGAGTACTAAGATCGCTTAACCATAGTTATAATATAAGTAAATAAAATTAAATCTGTACCTGACAATAATTAGATACAGGTACCTACTTTTAATTATGTAAACTGATTGTAAACTCAATAAACCTTTAACTATGTAGACCGATTGTATTGGAACTTACGTGCTATTCGGTTCGTCGAACTTCTTTCTATCCGTGGGACGTATAGTAACATTACTGGATGTCACGCTAGCATCGTACGGTGTTTATATGCGCCTTTAATCTTGCAAGGAGCTTTGTGTCCCAAAATCCCAAATTTAGTAACCGTGTCACAAAATGGGTGCCCTAATGGAAAAAAATTAAAAAACAAAATAAGATATCAAACTATAAAAAAAACTATTTATTTAAATTAGCTGAATCATAGGAATATTTTTTTTTATATTAAATCACAAGAAGTTTATATAAGGTATTTACACCCCCTTTTATGTTCGAAGCAAATTAATATCTTACAATCTTTGAATATTCGGCTAATTAGGTTGTAGAAGATTTTCCGGTGATGGGAACTTTTAACATATTTTTTTATACCGAAAAGACAAGCGCGAAGCCGCAGACAGAACCTAGTTATAACATAGATATATAATCCGTGGTATATACACTATAAAGGTGATTTTCATGAAACGGAAACTCATTTAAAGGCAGATGTAGGAAACTGAATAGTAAAAGTCGTCTCAACGGAAGGTAAACGTACCATTGACCATGGGACTTTAATAAGTCAATAATTCATAGCAATTGAATAGCAACAGTTATGTTTCCAGTCTATAATCTGGGTAACAGTCTTATATGAGTCTCGTGTGAATTATTACTGGACTAACCGCAAGTACCACAAAGCCTGGGTTCACATATACGACAGGAGAATTACTTGTCGAATATAAACATCTTCGAATTTTATTGTTATCGTTATCAATGTGAGGTAGTGAGAAAAATAAAAGGGCGAGTCAGACCTGGCGCAGCAAAGTTTGCGATGTTTTTTTTCTTCTCATGTTATTTAATTTTTCAGACGATAATTGAACGAGTATTCCACTGAACGAGGTAGTAGCTAAGATATAGGTTTCGTTCCATGGGATTATACGGAACACAAGTGACGGCAATGGTTTATGTAGATAAAATGGCAAATTACTTTTTCGAAACTTGGAAATGAATCAGCAAACTCTACAAGGAAACCATCCAATGCCAATATGATGGTAACTCCAATCAATAGTTGGTGCTGCTGTGGCACAAGAAATGGTGGCCCTTATACAAGCTATTCACGAAGTCTACAACCAGCAAAAGTAATGATCAAAGATTACATCGCAGGAGACGGTTTAAAACAAACTAAACGAGAAGTACCGAGTACCGCTATGCTACCTACGTAATAAATTCCAAGTCATTTAGCCGCAAATGACTTGAAGATGGAAATGCGGGTACGTCCTCAAACGAATAACCGCGTCTAGGATATTGTGGTATAACAGTTACTCTAAACTTCACTGGTTTATTTAGTTTGAACAAATTGATATATGTTCAATTTGTAAAGGTTTTGCCCATACTCATGACTACTTGTGAAAAATACTACAAATTATGTAGTCAAAGTTAGCCGCAGAATTTCATTAGATGTTTATTTCAAGGGTCATAAACATTTCAAGTGTGATACATAATATAAATGAGTTGGTGTTTCAAATATAGAACTTTTTAAAGATGAATAAATAAACAATTAATCTCAAAGTTTTTTACGATACACAAAAAGATTATGTTTACAAGATCCTCATAGAAATATTGGTGGGAATAACCCTCTAGTGCGAGATACGATAAATATTCTTTTAGACTTTCTTAATCGTTCGAAAACAAGGTCCTGGATTTTTTTTTTCTGTAATTGAAGTTATATGCAAGAAGACTATATTAGTATCCATTTCGAATGTTGGTCGGGGCAGTTTCCTTCGTCAATGGCAAAGTATAGACCACCTGTCTACAACGGCTTAGCATAACGAATAGTAATTTATAGAGCTAGTGACTACCTGTGACTTCGTGCACAAAGGATTCAAGTAGTTAAGCCAAGTATCAACTGAAGAAGTTACGTACGATCGTATGAAATCCATTCGTACGAGCAAAACGAAAGAGCACCTGTTATTATTTTCATGTTATATCTTATCGTTCAATTGTAAATGCTTGTTTAAGTTTTGTTTCTTTTCCTTGATTGCATTTTTTGTTAATACTTAATGTTATTTCTTATCGTTCGTAGGATTAACATTTCTCGACTAACCTACACAGTATATTTGTTTCTTTTTCAAAATACGGTGTCCATTTATGTTCGATATTGATTCAAAGAGTACAAAGTTCGAAGAATATTAATGCTTATTTTATGACCGCGGAACAAATAATTATATGCAAAAACAAATTCATAACGTCTTTTGAACCTTTCGTACCTCTGAAAGCAAAAAGATTCATTTTTATTCAACCCTTGCCAACTTGGCTTTAGCAGACTTCACCATTAACAGTCTGTTATAGCTTCGCAAGATTTATGTCATTTAAAGCTCCTCAAGCCCCGTGAGCTGAATAAAAGCTTTAAATGAGGTTTGTCACATGTCTGGCCACTAGCCGAGTGGCATTGCTATTTTAACTTTGAATAACATTCTGAGGGACTAATTTCACTGTATTCAACACCTTTCAGAACACGGATCAGTTCAGAATTGAAGCTTATGCAGACTTGACTACCCAATGTTGATAAAACGCTCTGTTAAGAACTACTACTGAATGGAAATTGGCAGTCCTACACGCGCAAAATAGATGATAATGGAATCTAAAATTCTAAAACATTACCTGAACGAATATTCAACGTACGGCTTACTTTGTTTTTATCATGTTACATATATATTTTAGGCGTATTAATCTAATAAAAAATCTGATTCCGACTGTTTCAATCATATGCTCGAAACGAATAAACTTCTTAGGTCAGCAGAGGAAAGTTAACCCTACCATGGGATAGGGTACAGTAAAGCGTACAGTATCAAGCATGGGATTGATCAAAGTTATCTGCCTTTTTATACTCGTTTTAAATTTTATTAGAATCTTAATTAGAGAAACAGCAAGTCATTACAGAAGTTTGATCGCGTCGGTTTGAAGAATAGCATTTATCATGGCTTCTGTCATCTAAACACTTTAAATAGCATGGGATAAAAGCTAGTTATTACTCTCCATTCTTTAAATGAGCTTACTTCACGATCGACTAAAGACATTGCACGCAACTTTCGCACAGCGTAGGTGGGTAAATAGTGGGATAGATAGCCAACTTAAGCCATCTCAGTAAATAAAAGTAACGAGTCCTATCTAGAAGCTGATCAACCTAGTAAATTGCACCTGTTTCTAACTTCATTAAGTTGAAGCTACTCGCTTCTGGACTATTATTAAGAACAAAGGCTGTTGTTTGCTGAGATTAGACCTTAGAAATTATTTATTGGCAATGATATATCTTCTTTTTTAAGACTCTACTCTCTCATTTCTATTCCCAAGATCTTTGTCGAGGTAGACCAATTGGTGGACCAATGCACCTGGGTATAATATGTAGGTACAAATAGGTCAATGTCCAAAGACTCTACTCTCTCTCTCTTTTCTATTCCCGAGCTCTTTCACGAGGTGGACCAATTGGTGGACCAATAATGACCTGTGTATAATATGTAGATACAAATAAGTAGGTAAAAGTCCATGAAAAAGGATGAAGAAAGAAAGAAAGAAAAAGTATTTATTGTCTTAGAATTACATAGTTAAAACAACAAAAGAAACTTACCATACTAACTTAAATAAAAATAAAAACTAAGACTAAGACAAGGAGTAAATTCAGCCTTCGCTGCATGCAGTGTTCATATGCATGCAGCGCTGTTTTTAAATTTATCCCTCTCGGGTGGATGGTCACCGAAGAGTTAAGTGATTGCGGTGAAACATTACTACTATTTATTGAGTAATGATCAACTCTATATTAATTATCTCTATATGAATATTTGTAAGTCCTTTTAGACGTTCCTGCTTAAGACTTTCAGTGTCTATGTTATAGCAACAAACTCTAGGGCAACAAATAACTACACACTATGTGTTCTAACGGTACTTGGTAAGGTGCGTCGCAGACGAGCAACTTTCAGTGGCTAACGAAGAAGATATTAGAAACGGTGATAACAAAATCTAAATCAAATTTGTAATGGCACAGATAATGCAAAATTTAACCTTGTTTGTATAATTCCAAAGTCGACAACAGTCTGGGGAAAGCGTTTCGTTGCTGCTATTTATGACACTGACAGCCCTAAAACTTAAACCCCAACGCAACTGAGATCATAAGATCGTCTAGGGGTCGTCTTAACATTTTTTTCAATGAATCAGTTGTTTATTAATTCGCGAGTGAGTCTAGAGTTTTTTCGCCGCTCATTATTGTCTGAGTTATGAATAATGGCATAAAAATAATTAATAAGGGTATTTGAGATAGTGTGAGCGAGTCAACTCAGCAACTGATTTGGGGGCCGCCGAGACAATGGTGCCACAAATGTAGCGCCACAAAAGTGGCTTCAATTGTCGCATGTCTCCGACCCTTACCACGTTAGATGTAAATCCACGTATCCGGCTGCCGATATCGTGTCTGGTTTTGCATATCGCCCAGAATATCTCAGAGGTTAATCAAATATGTAATGAATCAATTTGCGATCTCGTTCCTTAGCTTTTGGCCCGATTGTTACTTTCTAGAAGGAATACGTGTGTATCACAGTTCCGCAACATTCGACGTGAAAAGTTTCTTAGTAATAATCACTTGCTTAGTGTTAGTAATATTCTCTCATTGTAATATTATTTGCGATCTCGTTCCTTAGCTTTTGGAGCGATTGCAACTTTCTAGAAGGGATATATGTGTGCCTCATAGTTTCGCAACATTCGACATTAGACAAAATTTTCTTTAATTTTTTAAAAATAAACTAAAGGGGGAGTATACATTTCAGCTTGCTAATTCCTTGAGATTATGTCGAATACCTTGGTTCTCCGTCGGATGTATTCGTTACGAATCCTATCCTTCAGAGAAATCCCGAGTAACTCCAACCTCTTTGCATAGAAGAAACGAAGACAGACGTAAAGAAAGCTACGCTAACTTAAATGCCGCTTAAAGGGGTATTACACTACACGGTATTCAGGGACCCTAACCCTAACTAAGAGTGGTGTAATAAGATTTAGGGTCCCTAAGGGACGGACCCGGACCCGGACGATATTCAGGGCCCGGTAGTCAGGTTCCCTGAATAAGTGTAGTGTAATACCCCTTTTACTCAGTGATTGGCAAGCAATAAATCCAAACCGTGATTGTTTCAGAAGCCATTCTAACCAAAAAGGTTTATTGTGTGTGGCCAAAAGCGACCCACAACACAATAGACGATGAAAGATTTAACCTTATAAGCGGCAAACAAGCTAATACGCCCCTTAAACAACGTGACACAGGCGTGGTAACAATCGATATCACATTCCTCTACACCAAAAGCCTTTTAGCAAATATTACAAGGCTCCGAGTAAAACTATACTCGACTCCTTGATCTCTTTTGTCAACAAAGGTGATACAAACTCAAAGAAACATCAGTGGAAGAAAATCATCGCAAAAAATGTTGGTTTCGGAAGATGAATTCATTATTTCATTTGTCTCTGATCCGTTTACAAAAATGAATTTGCACCTATTACGTTTTTTTTTTATTATTACATTGATTTTTAACTATACATAGAAAACAACCAGAACCCCGGAACAAATACTTGCAGATCGTACATTTTTCCCGAGACGGTAATCGAACCTGAAACCTCCTGCGTCTTAGGGACCTTTGCCCGCCGCGCCACATCGTATTGTTATTTTTTCTTACAAAACTTTGTTTACAAAAAATCACTTGGATTCTAAAAACGAGTGTGTAAGCAGACTTATCTGCTCTTTTGTATCGACACATACTCTTGAAAATGGCCATATAAAATAGCCGTAAGAGCGCACAATAGCGACATAAATCTACTTGACGCGCCGCCGCACCGGTGGCTTCCGTTGATTTCTTATCGAATAGACTGATTTTTTTGTATTTACGTTTTGTGTTCGATTCTTGCGTTTTGAAAGGAGTGTGGCAAAAAGTACAATTGCAATTCTGCGTATCGAATCGGTTAAGATCACGCCGACCTGAGCGTGTGGGTGAATAATTATAAAGGTTTTCGGTGTCAGTGACTCAATCAAGACTACGTGTTCGAAAAACGTATTGAGTAGAGATATACCTATTCCATGTATCACTGTGTGATTTTAGACCCTACCTCTTGAATTACTCTATTATTAAAAAACCGCCTCAAATTAGGTTAGGTAGTTTTAAAATCTAAGCATACATAGAGTAGAGACAGAAAGACGGACAGCAGCGGGATTTTACTATGACGTAGTGAAAGTAGTTGCAGACGGGTTAGAAGAGTTTAATAATCTACGGGCACAAATAACAATGGGATAGAATGTTTCAAAATAAATATTAAAATAAAGAATTGACAAGGTTTGGAATTGGAATGAGATAAGATATAAGAACGCCCCATTGAACGTGTCTATGCCATAATCTTTTCTGGTATACAATAGATAAATCACTATTTTATTGCTTTTATATTTCATAGTGTTTTAAGTCACATTTCCCACATAACTCAAGCATACTCAAATAGGAATAGAACCTTATCAAAATGAATGTCCATCTGTTTAATTTCAGTTTTAAATGGCGCGGATTAGGTATCAAAACCACGAGCCAAGAGCTGCTATTTGAATAAATATAAACCCAGATCTAACTGTTAAGACTGCAAGTGGAACATTTTATTATCGTCCATTATTTTCAATTAAGGCTGATTTAATCCGTGGGACACCTTTTGTGAGTGAACACCGTCGGTTCCTAAAAAGGCTGGACACTTATTTAGATCATGATTGCGCTCGAGGCGTTATTTTTAGGTCTCGTGCAAAGCGTAATTACGTTTCGCAAGTTCACTTTTGATCGATGCTGTTTTAGTATGATTTAAGATCTTGCAATAATTATGGAGTTGGGAAGGTAAGAAACAGAATAGGTACTTACCTAGGGATGCTAAAAATTTTGAAAGGAATGTCCGCCAGTGACGAAAAACGTTACCGATTTGATTCTTTTTCCGGGGTTCTGGATGTTTTCTACGTATAATAAAAAAAACTATCTATGTAATGTATTTCATTAAATATATCAGTCATCTAGTATCTATAACAAAAGCTCTGCTTAGCTTAAGCCTAGTACCTAAAAATTAAGTAAATAAATCATTAACTTACATCTACCTAACCCAAGACCCAACTCCAGAACAGTCGATTAAAAATGAAAACGTATGAAAGAGAATAAAGAACCCATAGCATCAATGTCAGAAGTATTTGTAGCACCGATGAACAAGCCAGATAAGAGCGTCGCGGCGCGTTTCGCGTACAAAAGACATCAACGCGCTCTGCCCTATTGATTTGGAACAATACTTGCTCAGTGCTTTTTGCTTGCAATATTACAAACTTAACGTGTGTATGTTTTTTTGGATAAATCTGCTGTCCGTCTGTCACTAACTCATGAACCGTGATTCTAAGACTGCTGATAAATAGTTACAGCTATAACAACAAATATCTACTAAAAAAAGTATATACACTACAGATTTTATAGGAGTTTTAAAATAAGGCGAAAAATTTATATATAGCGGGGGGTTTTTCAATTGTATAAAAAGCTTAAGTGGGCTCCCATATTACAGACTAAAAAATATGACGTTTTATAGATAATTTGTACGAAACCCTTCGTACGCTAGTCAGACTCGCTCTTGGCCGTTGTTTTCAAAAGAGTCAAGTTATTTGCCATGGTTGTCAGTACTGCATTCAACAAATCCAACTGAACCGTTGTCACCTTTATAGCTGAATAGATACGAGTAGACTAGTCTGCAAGTCGGTCGTTTCTGAAAAATAACTTTAAAAATGTAAACGATTACCAATAACTTCGATAATTCAAGGTGAACTGCAAAACAACGATATCGTGTTCTCAATTACACAATTGCGAATTCGTGCGTCTTTGTCACAGTGAAATAAATCGAGATGCAATCGCTTACGATCGTTGCGATATTATGTCCCAGTCGATTTTTATCTGTTATTTTAATTTAATTTGTGGACATTACTTTGTCTGAAAACGATTATGAAGTCAACGAAATAAAAATCTTACAAAATTATTTACAAGTTCGTTTTATTGTTTCAATCTATAACGATATTACGATGCGAAGGCTGTTATTTTGAGTTACGAAGTGTTCTATTAATAGAAAATATTGTTAGCAATAAAAATGTTAAATTTAATGCAGCTGCGTTTTGTTTGCATTGTCATTTTTAAAAGGACGATGTTTTTAATTCTTTCTACTTTTTTACTTAATATCTCGGTGAAGCGATTTTATTATTTGAATCTGATGTTTCTCTTGCTGTACCAAAATCCGTATTTGTTTTTGAGTTATCCCTAGTAAATTTTTTTATAGACTCCGACTACATTTATTGTGTTTTAATTTTTGTGGCTTTAATGGTTTTTAGGCCGGTTTATAGTTTACTAGCGACCCACCTAGGCTTTGCACGGGTTTATAATCATATAAACCTTCCTCTTGATTCACTTTATCTTTTAAAAAAACATACTTAGCATACATGGGAACAGAACAGACAGACAGCGGAAGCGATTTTATTTTATTATATGCAGTGATTAAAACTCGATAATCATTTGGAACTCTTTAAAAATTAAAGAAAATGTTAAGTTAATGTTCACTCAACTTCCCGAATTCGAATCAGCTTACTGACCCATCGTTTTCCATCTACATATTATTCCACACAACTAAACACGTGACTTAATGAACATCCAATATCATAGACCAAAATAATATGACTTTATTAACGACATGAAACCTACGCACTTACAACATTTCGACTTAACTCTCCACATAGATAGTTTTAGAACCGCATAGCGTCATATTTATTTAGATACGGGGCTTTTACATTTTCCATTACAACTGGTTGATCAATATGATTAGGTCGCCCACTACCTGTTATAAACATTGCAATATAGTTGACTAAGTCGTATGGTACATAGAAAATCCATTAGGAATTGTTTTGGTATTGACTTTTGGATTGCATACTTTTGAAATAAAGGTTTCCATAGAGTTCTTCATATCGGTGTAATACACCGTTACATTTAATTAATTAATTAATAAAAAATAAATACCGCTAGATAATCCACACAGCATCTTCTAGTGTTGACTGAAGCATAGCTTGTTATGAATACTAGATAACAGATATACAATTAATCATCATCATCAGCTCATATTAGTCCACTGCTGAACATAGGCCTCCCCTATGAGCGTGATAGCGCCCTGTCTATATACTTAATACAATGCATTATTTAGATTTTTTTATTTTACGTAGTAAACACCAAGAACCTCGGAACAAATATCTAATCCCACAAAAATTTGTTCCAATGCAGGAATCGAACCCGCAGCCATGCGTCGCAGGCAGACCTTAGTACGCCGCGCCACATCGATAGTCCACTTACCTACAATTAGGGAATAGGCAAAAATTTACGACCTTAATTTACGTTTTTGTCCTCTGGGTCCTTTTTGTAATTACCTCTGTTCTTTATAGCACCGCTGGTAAATCCCTAAATACCAAAGATCTAACTAGTTATTTTACCCAATACCGTAACCGAGCGTCAGTAGCGAATCGTGATCGATAATTTATCGATACTCGAACGGTACTCGACAATCGGGATCGTTTACGTATCGCTTTATCGCGAATCGCCGTTGGTATTTAGGGTTGGATGCCGGAGATAGTCTACGGAATGGCTAGCTTAGATTACCTACCTTATTTATACTCAATATAAAGTTTAATTTACTACACACAAGCTAAAGCTATAACTGGCATTTAGTCAGCATTCTGAGCTCTATATTTTGCTGTATAGGCTTTATTATTAAGAAATATTTAGAAACGAAGGAAGTTATTATCTTTGTATTATAAGCTGTGTTAATAAGTTTGATCCAAAGGGTAAGCATGGTTATTGCTGTTAACGAATAACCGTTCTATTGAACAAATAAAGTCAGCATTCTGGACTAAATATTTTGACATTATGATGGCACGGTTTTGCCCCGGCCTCCCCCTGGTAGTACTTAAGTCCGTAGTGAGGACATTATAGTTCTCATTTATAAACATTTTCTTACTTAAGTAGCAAACATCATTAAGGGACAGATGGTGTTAGTGAAGTAGTCTAGTCAATAGGTACAGTCACCGCCAAAAAGCGTTGAATATAAGACTCTAAAGCCTCATGTACACGCAAAGACACACCTTTTTCATTTTTATTAAACCGTAATTTTAACCGTAAGCCCGCTAGACTCAAGAAGGCGTTGAAACTTATGTCGTAGGTACAATTTGTCGTGAATAAGTCAGCTCTGTGACAAGCTCTGCGACTGTGAGCTCTGCGTTCAAACGTATTCACTGTTTAGTTATTTTCACTGTCGTAGTCACACCAGCTTATCACACCAATACAACAAACAGGAATTTCCCTAGAACCAGTGGACACACGGTTATGCTTTCTGGGTTCGAAAAATTACACTAATTTGGTGTATGAAAATTAAATCAAAATCTCAAATCCCTGAAGCTAGAAAGCTGGTCATTGTCTCCAAAAAATAGCTTATTCCTTTGTTTAAATCAATAAAATGTAATAAAAGTAAGTTCAAAAATCTTTGTTTTTGCGTGTTTAGTTGTGTAAGTTGTACTTTTCTCTGTGTATAGAAATAGCAGCAAACTTTAAGTACTTTCTAGTACTTTAAGTTAGCTACTACAAGGACCCACCACCGCATCGAGTCTTAACATTTTATACGCAGTACTTTAAATTTAATGTTCGGCTTAAAATCAACCGGTTAAATGAGAAAGCTTCCGTGTTAATATACTTACGCGATCGCCATTTCAAGAACTGGTATTTCTTATGAAACTTATTAAATTTGTTATAAACTCCCACTTATTGACATCAATCTCATTTTAATCGCCATTATTTGGTCTTTTAATATTGAATCGACCGACCTTATTTGGTCTGAATTACATTTTAATATATTTTAGCACCAATTTGACCTTTAGGAATATAAGAACTTAAGACTACTATTTGCCGAATTGACTGTACTAGCTGGAGAGAGCTTAGGGCTCCCACACAAAACTGCGATTTGGTGCGATGCGATGCGATTTGATGCGATTTGATGCGATGTCACACGAACTTGATTTGCGAATTTCTGCGATGCGAATTTGTGCGGCGAACCGTTTTGTAGGGTAACCATATCTTCAAGTTTAGTCCGCCGTATTGGACGTGTTTTTAGGAAGCGTAAGATGGATCCCAAAAAGATAATTGAACCGATTTAAGCAAAAATGATCCAACCCACACAAACCTCATTTCGAGATAATCGATATTTAAGTTTGTGGCGGTATTTCTCTAGCTTTGTAATACAAAATGTTGTTATTTTAATTTAATTTAATGCTATGTAAACTCAACTTTTTTGCTATAAATAATATAAAGAATAAATTGTAATAGTTTAGTAGATAATTGGGAAAACTTGCGCCTGGATCATTATTACAATATTAATTTTGTATGGAAAGAGCTATGTAGGGTGCAAAAATTAAAATGCAAAAATGATTCAAAGTGTGTTAAAAATTAGTAATCATTTTTGTGTTTTAAAAGACAAAACAAACAAAATTGGCCCTACTCCTCGTCCAAATCAGAATAAGGTTCATCACATAAACCATCTACATCGTCTATTATTGCAGCTTCCCTTCGGTTTCTTAAATTAATCAATGCAATCATCTGGTATCTAATATTAGATCTCCTGGCCCTGTACTTATTTTATTTTATTTATTTATTTTTCGTTAAAGTACGAAACACACAGAAGCCGGAGGCGAGGCGGAGGCAAAGGCGTGCGAGTTGTATTCTATGGAATCCTATGAAAGCCTACATACACACCGCAGGCCGTGGCGAACGCGGTGCCATAGGAAAAACCGGCACGCCTTCGCCTTCGCCACTCCTCCGGCTTCTGTGTGTTTTGAACTTTATATACTTTATTTCGTTTACGTACTTAGATGAAATAGCAATTTTAAATATTAACTTGTCAAATCTTAACTTGTTTTATATCATCATCATCATAATCAACCTATATTAGTCCACTGCTGGACATAGGCCTCCCTTAATGAGCGCCATAGCTCCCTGTCTTCAGCTTGGCATCCAGCATCTGCCAGCAGTCTTTCGCAGATCGTCATCCCACCTGGCCGGAGGGCGTCCTATACTACGTTTGCCAAGTCTCGGTCTCCACTCAAGAACACGTTTACCCCAACGGTTGTCGGTTCTTCGCGAGATATAGCCGGCCCACTGCCACCACTTCAGCTTGCTAATTATTTGAGCTATGTCGATAACTTTGGTTCTCTTTCGGATGTATTCTTTACGAATCCTATCCTTCAGAGAAACTCCGAGCATAGCTCTTTCTATAGCTTTCTGAGCTCTTTGAACTGATGGACCAGCTTAATATTATAGTTTGAATCATTGTAGCAAATTAGAACGGTTATATGTTAGGGTAACAAAAGCAACACAAAAATGATTCAAGTGGCATGAAACATACATTTTAAAAAATGGTCTTCGACATGACAGTTGTGGGTTGGATCATATGGATTTTCCACATTTGTGAACATAGAGGTGTGAGTCTTTGATATGTTAAAATATACCTTATTCTGATTACATTGGTTAAAAAAAACTCGAAATTGACTAGGTTGTGGGTTGGATCATTTTTGCATAAATCGGTCCAATTGCACTGCTGTTATTGTTAAATAGATATAAAAGAAAAAGAAGATTCTGGATTCATCCATTTAATACGATTATGAACTCTGAAGGGAACTATTTTACTCGAAATTACTATGAGTTGAGAACTGAAGCAGTTTTTTTTTACAACACAAAGAAGGCGGCTCAGGCGCCGCGCTCTTTCGCTAAAGTTGTCTCAGAGCGGACTAAAAGGGGGGTCACCAAGTATGACGTAATATGACAGGAATACGCGATGCAAATGAGATCTGACGTTATCGTGCGAGCTCGCAGATATTTACGATGCGATGCGAGCTCGCAGTTTTGTGTTTGAGCCCTTAAGGTCAGGATATTCGAAATTGGCTCATTTTCGTTTCAATTTCAGGCTTTTTTTGATCAGACAAAAATATATGTTGTAGGTGGATAAACATTATTGATTACTCTAAGGTTCAGAATACGATATTTATCTTATTTTATCATTCATCTGATTATAACAAAATTACAAAATAATAATTTATGCTCATGGCATAGTTCAAGTGGATCAAGTAGATACGTTTTTTTTTAGTCTCAGAATACGTTTCAGAAAATAGGCAACGTTGTTTAGAAGAATATTCATTGGTTGGTTTTTCTCAGAAATTATTATTAATTTTAAAAAACTAATAATAAAAGAATTTATAAGAATAACGCTCCCACGCGGAGAGTGAGGTAGCATATAAACCGCTGGAATAATGAAAATGAATTAAATTAAATATGAAACGTATTTATTAATGCATTAAGTTTAATCACTACATAGTATAAAACAAAGTCACTTTTTCTGTCCCTTTATCCCTATGTCCGTTTGAATGCTTAAATCTTTAAAACTACGCAAAGGATTTTGATGCGGTTTTTGTAATAGATAGAGTGTTTCAAGAGGTTAATAAGAATAATAAAACCGTGCCAAGCCGGGGCGGGTCGCTTGTATCTAATAAACACAAACTCGGCTTAGCTTGGGGCTGGATGTTGAGTGGATAGGAAGGAGAGCTTATGTTATGGGTGCTAGATGACTGGTATCGTATAGCCCCTATTACGAAAAAACGCGAAAATGCACTTTTTCGTCCGAATTCTATGGCTTTCGTTCGTTGCTTGAAATAACAATTTCTTGTTAATAGTAGATTGTTTCCTTAGCTACAGTAATAATTAAACAGATTTTAGATAACTTATTTGTTTATTTAGTTATAATCATTCTCCCGATGCAAGTTTAGGCAAAAACTCTCGGAGACCTGTTTTGGGAGCTCTAATTTGAAGATTCCATTGAATATAGACCATAAAACTATGATATATATTTTTTTACCTTAAATAAAACTATATTTTTTAAGGTAAAAAATATCCCATTCTTGGATAATAATTAAATACATTTTAATACAAAACATAAACAGTAGATATGTTAAGAGATTTAAAAAGTGAAACCTATATTTACCTTTATTTTTATACGTCATTCCCTTTATCGCTGTTCGCTTATTTGTTTCTAATAACCACATTGAAAGCTCAATTCGACACCGCCCACCAAAATAGTTTTTCAATAATAGAAACATCATAAAGTTAACCAATTAGACCTACAAGCAAAGTAACGGTAAATCAATAGGATAACGGTAAAAACTATCGGCTTTACAACGCTATTAACTAAACATAAAACCGGATGACCGAATAGAACAAAACCATCAAGATTTATCTCTTAAGGAAGTTTCCAATTTTTTTATTTAAATGTAGAAAAATAATACTATACTTGCAATAAAGCCCACTGAAATTTTTATTCAATTATCTTCATAAATGACGAAGTTATGATACTTTTCCCGTCCGGTTTAAAACTTCTCGGCGCGCGGCCGCTCAACAACGTCATGACGTCACAAGTTCCCCTAGACGCTCGAGGCAAGTAGTAGTCGATGTGCGGCGGTCACCTCAGACAGTTGTTGCTTTTGGCTAAATCAAGACCGAATGGATATTATCGTTGTAGAATCTGTGTACGACAACATCTACATAGTTTTAAGATTGCTAGTATTTTTCTGAAGGTCTGATTATAAGGTTTTAGAGTTCAAAATCGTTCGTCATTTTCAGTTATCATCATAGAAAAGTGTTGATACTTGTCTCCAACAAAAATAGGTGATAGATTATCTTTATATACTGGCCATAGATCGTTATCCTACCTGGCCGGAGGGTGTCCTACACTATGTTTGCCCAGTCGCAGTCTCCACCCAAGAACACGACTACCGCAACTATCTAATAGATTATCTTATAGTTGATAGAAAACAATATATGTACCTACCTACTTTTGTGTAAATAAGGTTTATTTTCTGTGCAGTCGAACATTCTAGAGCTTTCGGGAATGTGCAGAAAGCTCTGGAAAGTTCTGGAATATACGAAATCAAATACAAATTATATATTACAGTAAACCTAAATTAATTAACATAACTTGGGTTTGGAACCCTATTTAAATAAAGAGATACCTATGTGTGTTAGAGGGTTCCGCTCTTCCGTAATATACAGTTACAATAATAATGGAAGGTGCGTATTTGAAACATTAAATTAAAACATATAGATAATATTGTTTGCAAAAGTTTGTTAGCATTTTATTGTTTAGTGTGCGCCTGTGTGTTTGTGGCGTGTGTGTATAAGTATATGTGTGTATTTGTGTTTTGTGTGCATGTGTGAGTACCTTACCGAGTGTGTTGAGTTGGTGTATATGTGACGAAGATCATTCGAGAACATAGTAGAAACTTCTGGAAGCCTATAGAACAATCTATTAGTCTGTTTAATGATCTCAATAAATCCTCTTCACTAGTCCTCTATAATCCCAACATTAAGATTTTGATGTGAATATGTAAGTTTAGGTACCTAAATTATTGTGTCGTGCCCAAGTGCACAAGTACCTACAACTATTAGTGCACCCGATAAACATTATTTTATGCTGCCAAAAAAAAAATAAGATTGGTGCAAAGTTATTAAAAGAAAGAAATCTCTTTCAAATAAAATAAATACTAGCTGCGCCCCGCGGCTTCGCCCACGAACCAGAGATTTTTGTCATACAAATTCCAGAAAGTTATTACACACCCCTTAGGGGTTATTGAGTAAAAATAAAAAATACGTGTTTAATTATTCATTCCAGAGATTAGTTATACCGAGTTTTGAGAGAATCGAACCAAGGAATAATTAGTTTCCATACAAACTTTACCGCCCCATTTAACCCCTTCAGAGGTTAGTTTTTCTAAATTTTACTATTCTATATGTTATTTTAGGTCCCAATCGATTTACATACCAAATTTCATCTAAATAACTTATGTAGTTACGGAGATTACCTATAACAAAAATTCACACAGACTTTCCCATTTATTCTAATAGTAAGATGTTAAGATATTAATAAGGTTACTTAATACTTTATATAGACACTCTCACCACACACCGCGTTCCATGTACCTACGTACTTACAGTGAGCGACAAACGACGAAACAGCCGAAAAACGCTTTCCGCCCCTCCTGTACCGTTGACTCGCCGGGAATTGTGACGTCACAGGCGAAATGCCTCGCGCTTATTTCAAAATTCGTTTGAGGTTCAGTAAAATTTGAATAACTTTGTCATTTTTCAAGTTATTTAAATAATTCTTTCACCATATATATTGTAATTTATATGCCCTTCAATTCATATAAGTAGTTTTTATTTTTGAAATATTGGAAACTTCCTTATTGTACCTTCCCGGTACAATTCCCGGTACACCTACTTAACCCTAACTATCGACCATCCTACTAATATTATAAATGCAAAAGTTTGTAAGTATGGATGGATGGATCTTTGTTACTCTTTCACGCAAAACTACTGAACGGATATGAATGAAACTTGGCACAGAGATAGATTATAGTCTGGAATAACACATAGGCATATTTTATCCCGGCATTTCCACGGGAACGGGAATTACCGCGGGTAAAACCGCGAGGCGCTGCTAGTCTAAAATAAAATGAGAATACCTTGTTTCTGTTATCTATGGAGAATACCATAACAAAAGCATCTAATATGATGAGAGAAGATTTCTATGCATATTAGAGTACTCCCATAAAATAGAAAGTTGGATTGATAAACGATCGGAACATAAAACCAAAGATTTACATTAAAGTGGAGAATACTTTTAACTATTGAAGCCATCAGTCAAGAAAAATGTGTTCACCGTTTAAGATCATCAGGTTACGTTCATAAAGAAGGCTGTATTTTTAGGTTTGAGGTTTATTGTAAGGCGTAAAATATTTCTCCATTGTATCTATTACCTGGAACATTGACTCAGCTATACAATTTACTAATAAATTTTAGCGTTATAGTGGATGCTTATTACATTTGGATACTGCAGGTCCCAAGCCTGAAGTTTCCTTTTTTATTTTCTACAGGGCTTGCCAAGATTACACTTAATAAATTAATATAAAGTTCCGTAGTATAGAATGTGTACTTGTAACAGGCATTTATGTACATACAATATTTACTAAAGGTGCAAAACAACAGCTAAAAATAATACACTGAAGGGGTTCCTTCCGATTCTCTCTTCGTAAGGAAATCTTAAAGGAAGGCAAAGGCTGAAATTCTCAATAGACTTAGTTCTAGAAAGCAGAGCCGGAATAAAACATAGGTATCTAAAAAGAAGCTTCTATGTTTTATTCCCCCCGTGGTTTCATTTTCACGAATAAAACCGCAGCCGCAACTAGTTAATGAATAATGTGACGAAGACAAAAGATACGGGAAGCACTAACTGATCTAATATTTTTGTATCAATTTATGTACATAAGTGTACATACATGTCTGAGCTCTCAATCTTCGTTTCAAGTCACGTTGGTAAATAAATATCTACGGGAAAGGAATGTGGTTAAGCGGAGCGAACAATCTATCAAGCAAGAGCAGATTGAAACACAGGCTACTGTCTCTCTATGCTGCTTCTCAATCAAAGACATGAGAGAAAGATTTAGTATCTGAAACCGGCGATCAGAATTTGTGAAATGGTTCAAGTAGATTGTTAGAAAGAGCCTACATACAATTAAGAGGTCAGCATATTAGTTTTTTAAACGTTCAATGCTCATTAAAAATGCATAATATATAAGAAAGTGTGAAATTATGTGGAACGCTTTTTCACTTTCAATTTAATTTTTTATATCACTTTTTTTGTTTATACTGAATTAGATTCTTTTAAATAATATATGTTGTGTAAACATGTTTAAATTAAATTAATTTTGCAATTAAATAATTAAATATTGATTCCCTGGAAGATGGGTCGGCCTTTAGTTTGGGATGCCACGTGTGTAGATACTCTAGCGCCTTCACATCTGGCAGGGACATCAGCAAGGTCTGGCTCCGCAGCTTCATCAGCGGAGTCCCTCAATCGGCGAAAATATGCTAATCTTGACCGAGGTTACCTATTTGAGCCATTTGGGGTGGAAACCCTTGGTCCTTGGGGTCCTGGGGCACACACAATTTTTAAAGATCTTACGAAACTTCTCATAGAGTCCACAGGAGATAAGAATGCTGGCTTCTATTTTGGTCAACGAATTAGCATTGCCATTCAACGTGGCAATGCTGCCAGCATTCTGGGTACTTTGCCTTCTGGTGACGGCTTAGATTTTTAAGAGTTTGTTATAATTGTATATACTAGTGAGCTATGTGATCTAATTATGTTATATCTAGCCAATTAAATAATTGAACTTTTAATTGTTTCAGTACTGTTGTAAATTATTCTCGTTTTGGACCTATATTTGACACTCAGTGGTGGCACGAAGAGAAAATCAATTACTACCTACCCTATTTCTTTGAAAATTATTTATAGTTTAAAATGTGACTTGCCTGAGTGCTTATTTTTTTACCTAAAGAAATAAAGTACCTAATTGATTTCTGATTTCAGACCGAAAGCTACAGTTTCGTCATAAAAATTACACAATACGAAAGGCACCAAACCAAACCATCGAATTTCGTCGTAAATGTAAGGTAAAGGTATATTCGTGAGATAATAAATAACGGTGTGACACGTAAACCGATTTGCATGCTCATGTTTCTGTTATACGATCGTGTTCCTGAAACTGATTAGGCAAGAATATAAAGTGTCTAATGACTGTTTCAAAAGTTATTCTGCAGGTGGATTTAAAATGAATGGTTATGAGTAACCAAAATTATTTTCTCTTAGTTTAAATTCTTTGATAGTGTAAGAAAGGAAAAATAAATCATTATCACGTTTATGTTTAACTTATTTCTAATATCTAATACTTACATATTTGTTTTATAAATAACTAGCGACCCGCCCCGGCTTCGCACGGTTTTATATTATACGCTCTTGAATCACTCTATCTATTAAAAAAACGCATCAAAATCCTTTGCGTAGTTTTAAAGATTTAAGCATACATAGGGACATAGGGATAGAGAAAGCAACTTTGTTTTATAATAATGTAGAGTGACTAGCTGGTGCCCGCGACTTCGTCTGCTCAGGATTAGTATTTCGAGTATACTCGCGGTTTTACCCACATAGGTAATTCCCGTTCTCGTAGGGGTTGTCTAAATATCCCCTTGGTTGGTGGTATTGGGTATTCAGCAAAAAGAGAATCGACCCTGTTTAAAATTTTTGTTAAGCCTAAATGATAATAAATAAATTCATTCCCATTCTTGAGTTTCATTAAAAATGAGGATTGAAATAGACAAAATCAAACAAAGATCATTGATCACAGTAATCATAAACCTCATTGCACATTCACAGTAACCATAAAACTGTAAAAGCCGAGTATTTCACAAGTTCCGTAGTACAAAATACAAGTTTTTGATCGAAGTAGACCGACGTATTTAACACCTCAAAGAGGTCAGTACTGCTGGACCGTTAACTTGTGAACCTAAGTAGTGAGCGGAGGAAGTGTGACGTCAGACGAGGGACAACTTTGCAATCAAGATTACCACTGGACTGCTCAACAAGTTTTTGCCTGAGTTTTTTGCAACTGCTCTAAGCTGCTTAAAGCGGCAAAGGAGAATTATAGTGATTTCTATCATACCTGTACTGCTTAACCAAAAGTGTAATAAACCAATAAACAATGTGCACCTCATAAAATGTTTAAAAATACAGACATAATGTAACTATTGCTTGAGAAATCACTACATAGTATAAAACAAAGTCGCTTTTTCTGCCCCTATATCCCTGTCCCTTTGAATGCTTAAATCTTTAAAACTACGCAACGGATTTTGATGCGGTTTTTTTTAATAGAGTGATTCAAGAGGAAGGTTTATACGTATAATAAAACCGTGCGAAGCCGGGGGGGGGGTCTCTAGTAAATAAATAAAACGAAAATTAAAATAGAGTCCGCCTTGACATTTCGCTGCTTAGGTTTCTTATAACACTGATAAGCTCTGGTGAAACAGCACGCAAAGCGACATAAGAATGAGTGAAATAGAGATGAGTGAAAGAGGAGACTAAAACATCCGTTGAAAATTGGTTTAAAAACTAATGATGATAGTTTTGATTGTGAGCTATAATGTGTGAGTTATATTGACTAATATTGAAGTATAATATAATTATACTTTAGTGTACACCAACAGAATAGCATTCAAGCAGACAATACATAAAACATAAATATTATGAAGTACACGCTACTTTAGTTTCCAGTCCTAGATCCTTTATATGCAAAGGTTGTTGTCATTTGCCAGAAATGCCAACAAAAACGTGCATCAATCGACACACTTCTACGTTAATGCCGGTAAAACAACATCCAACCTGCATTATACGTGAGGTCTATGATTTGGAAGTCAATGAGGCAATTTATTTACAAGCTAAATGCCGGTTCTGTTATGGAGATTGTGATTGAAAGAATGCCTGGTATTTAGAATGAGATATACCGTATAGGGATAAAGGGTTATGCAAAGGCTAGCGATGTCTTTATGGGGCAAAATGTTGAAGATGCGGATGAATGAATTGATTTAAAACAAGTGGTAAAATCTGTGAAGGCTAAATCGACTAGTACAGTCTCTTTGAGTCATAAATCTTCATAAATATTAAAACTTGTTTAAGCATCTTTAATGAATTTAAGTATAGGTACACTTTTACAAAGAACTTTTGTGGTAAGCAAATTTTCTTATGGAACTTCACAAGGTATTCGTCATGTATTCATGACTAATGGACATCAGTCATGTCAAGGGAATCACGTTTTTATGCATCTTCTTTTGACTGGAAGAACCTTGTAATTTCTGTAAAGAAGTTTGATTATCTTTGAAGCAGTGCTAATGAATGGCATTGTTTGTATTGTACACCTTTGGAAGGAGGTATGTATCCAATACTGATTAGACCGGACATTCTCGACAAAACAAACGAAGATCGAAATGAAAAAAAAAACTAAAGACAAAAAAGCTCGTTTCTCAATCAAAAACGGAAAAACGCTGCTGTTTACAAAACAAAGTTCCAGACTAGACACTTGCACCGAAGAGAACACGGAACAAATTTAACCACAAATGACTAATCCCGCACAGTTACACAAAACCATTGCCTTGCAAATTCCGTAACAGAAAATTGACGCAGGCTCTGCATTACCTACTCGGCGTACGCAAGCGTTAACTGGCGTAACCAATTTATACAATACCCACAACACTTCGCTACAAGGTGTATTGTTAGTAGAAGTATCAAATATACTGTTGGGTATTCTGCAACTCGCTCTGGAAGCTTCAATAATATTGTGGTTTGCCTCAGGGCAGAATTTGTAACACCTCCCACAACTGAAAAGGACGGTTAAGATTGCCGTCCACTGGGGGATCTTTTGTAGGTAAACACGGAGTTATTGCTTTATAACATTTGTAAACAATGTAGCGCTCGGAAACATTAGACAGTGGAGTGGTTTGCACCGGTTCGAATACTAGCAGATAGAGAAATGGACTATTGATGAAATTCCTGGAAAGTAAAACCATGGTTTTCCTTATTGTCAGTATGCGTCATGTGAGGGCATGGTCTCGACTCGATTTCTTGACTCAACGTTGACTAAAAAGATACAATACTAAGTAAATAGAACTGTAAATCACTATGATATCAAAAAAAAAAGTATCACTATGATGCAAGTTAAGGATATCAAAATATCATCACAATTATTCTGCTGTAAAATATTACATCATTCGTTACGCAACCAAGCCAACAAATCGAACCCGTTACGAGACAAGAAACATCTCTAGGCCGCTCGAAAGCCAGATGGAAATGTAACAACAAGATTACAGAAGCCGATAAAAATGTAGATTAAAGCCGTGGTCACACCAAATGGACCTGTCTAACTAAAATCTCAGATAAACGAAACACCATCTGGGTTATGACTTGCGATATAACCGCATTAGTTCAGGTTGTTCCCAACGATTTCTCAACAGTAGAACATATTGTATCAATAGTGATGAAATCGTATAGAAGATCGCAAAAGCAGTTCAATTCGCCATTAAAGTCAAAGGAAATATACGACTGGTTTGCTCAATATAGGTACCAGTCGACGGGATCTTTAAACACAAATCGGGTGCCCTTATGTGGAATGTAGTCCGATTCTAAATCATTGACAAAACGGTGTGACAAAATAATTTAATGGCTGTCCCTAAGCGTAGGTCGAGCCTTCTAAAGGTACTACACCCTTCACTGAAGAGAATTCAGAGTGCAAGCTACGATTCTCATGCATTAACATTATAACATAGGACTCACCTGAAAATGTTCGAGTTCCAACCTCATAATCGAAACGCCATCGTTGAATCTGTTGACAATAAATTAAAAACATTAGTGCGTTAGATATAACCAGATATTTGCAATTCTAAACGAATAGTTCTTACTACTTAGATAAAGGATTTTACACTGCAATGGAAGTAACGATAGAAGTTTATGGGGCAGATAATGAGATGCCATTGAAGTTTTAGTAAGCAAAATTTATTAAATAATTTCACTATTTATTTTTTTACTTGTTGCGTCTTAAAAATGATTTTTCTTAAGTCTTTATTTAGAATAATCCATTGAAATTACGTGTATTTCATAAGACTATTTTCGTCTGACGATGAGCAAAGAATAATTGCCAGTAATTAAGACCCTCGTGGTTTGCAGGAAACAATCAGTCTACCTCAGCCTGGGACGTGTTCAAATAACAGCATCATAGCAAAGTTACCTCAAAACTTCCGTTTTGAGGCTTTGTTTTGAGGTTAGCATCGTGCCGTCGTGCTTGCTTCTACGTGAATAACAAAATTCTATTAAAACAATTACATTCATAAAATGGACAACAAAATTAACAAAGTTTTATAAAGGCAATTTCAAAAAAGCTTTTAAGCTGACTACTCAACATAGCACGCAATTTGAAACACTATGTTGATAGGTAAAAGAGAATGTTTACAGTAACAACGTCTACAAACGTCAAATAATTAAAAATGCTTACATTTACAACGTCACGTTTCATCTCAGACACATACACATCGTAATGATAATTACCGTTTTCAACAAAGGTGAAGATATTCTTCGAATGGCAGGTGACTTGTAGGCAACCGCGCGAAAACAAACCGATATAAACCTTACCGCGATTGGTACAAAATCTACAATAGTTGTTAGGAATAATGTGGGTAATGTAAAGGTGGTGAACTGGTGAGGTCAGCAAAACAAGATATTATGTAAAACTAACTTTTAATAGCTGAAGATCCATTACCACTTGCTCTCATATTTAAATGTCGAGACAAGAATGTACTAATGGTCGCGGTTGATATCTAGTCATTATGATTGCTTACATTTCTAGCTGAGCTTATACGTAGAAAGTTATTCAATGGAGTCTTAAAAGACATTAGTTGGAATAAAATAAAGAAAAGTGAGAAAGATGCACCACTCGTAGTTAAAACAGACGAAGAACTTGAAATAACAAATCACACTAATTGGAATAATTCTTACGGTAATCTAAATGTTGAGCATCATAAAGCTAGTATTTCTGTTATTAGCTTTTAAAACTAACAAAAAGAAGAAACCGAATTTAAAAATATACGCTTAATTAAATAAACACAACAGATTTTAATGTGATACTGTACTGTTCCGGAACATTGGAATTTGTAATTTGAATTACTTATTCAACAGGCAACGAATATTCATAAGTGACTGCTTCAGACACACAAACATACAAAATGCATTATAAATGGGGAATTTGTCGGATCCATCGGTTTTTATAATGATTATACGGGGAAAAGTTAATTCCGGAAATAACGGTTGAATAGTTTTGATGATGACGGCATTTCGATCTCGATAACGAATTAAAAGTTTACAATTAATAAAGTTTGAATTGCCTACTAAATTTAAATATTATCTGATACGATAATTTGACTACACCCTGACTTAAATATTCGTTAGTATCTAAAATAACGAAGAGCGAGGATACGAACTATGAAAGCAGTGACTACATTTTTTTACTGACGATCGATAGTTGAACAGAAGATGACCGGCAGCAAAAAAAATCTATAGTTGGTAATCATAACCAGGAATATCAGTAAGACAAGTGTGCCGCACCGTTATACTTGGTTACACGCACAAAAAGATTTTCTGGGTCAATGGCACAACTCAGACGCAGTCTCACATCTCCCTTTACAAATTAAAAGGCAAATTAAACCTTATTCCGAAAATGCTAAGGCTGTTTATGACCTAGGTGAAACTTGTATGGGCAGAGTAACCTTTTCTTTACGACTTAGAATATATTATGTCGAAGCCAGTAGCTTTTAAAAATGCTTGTTTGTTTACGAATAACACAAGTTTTGGATTTTTCGGTCGACCTGACAAAATTTTTGTTTGTAAAAAAAACATACATTTTGTCACCAAATGCAGCATGTTTATTACGAAAATGTTTATCCGTTTACAAGTTGAAATGATCCTAGAACTAACCTGACAAGCATACTTAATTCATAAAACAACATTTACATAGAACATTATGGAGCTATTGGGATACAATGTGAATGAACTGAATACAATGCTACGATTTACATAAAAATAACGCATTTATTGTCACTAATACAGTTACAATGGTGTTTGTAAACATTCCATCACAGAAAGAACCGTGTCACTATCAGTTTACTAACAAAATTGATAACAACAATGAAGCGGGGAAAAAGATCATGCGTGTTATCAATAAATTTTATTATTATGCAAAAATAACGAATAGCAGCATTAAAAGAACATAAAACGATTACTAAATAGAATATTCATAAGCATGCTGCAAAATTAACTAAGAAATGAACGTCCAAATTATGCAATTCCGTATTGCAAGCGAAGGCAACAAACACATTCACTCATATTAAACCTATGAAATAGCACTTCTGGTATCTTCATCTTTCTCCAAGTCAATTCTAAGGTTCTGCAAAAAGGAATGAGGCCGTCACGACCGGTCTTTAAGGGCCCTACCTACAACCAGTCGTTTTAAATACACACCTATAAAGCATGAACTGAACACACATCACATGAGACAACCGGAGCAATTGCCAGTTAGAAAACTGAAATTCAATGTGTTATTAATTCATTAGAGACTGAGCTAAGCAGGAAGGTGGATAGATAACGATTAATCTTTGAGACAGGAATCTATTGGTTTAGTATTATTGATGATTTAATGAAAAGTTCAGTATAGGTTCTACAAGAATGCCTTCATGTTACCTACCTGCAAAAAGAATCAAGTGACAAGTATCTAGTAAAAGATAATTAACAATTATGATCCACTAAGTGTGATATTCTCTGGTTTTTTTAGTAGAGCGCTCTGCGAGATACTTTCCAGGTGCGAGATAAATTTAAAGATTCTCGAGCAAAGAACATTAAGATATTGAAAATTACGTATTCCAGTAGTATCTGCAATCACGCATTCCATCCATCATAACTAATGCAACTGAGGTCACTGAAATCAAGAAACAATGTTTGATAGAAGCTACGATTACGGTCGTTCCTGCGCTACTAACCGGTAAACTTTTGAACATCATATCAGATCATCTGCTCACGAGTTTGAGCTAAATATGGTTCCGTCTCCTCCTCCGAGAATCATAGTCTGATGGAGCATCGCCGGTGTAATACTTTCGAGAAAAATATTACACTTTTGCTTTTAAGAAAATCGTGAAGTTTGGTAAAGAGTGTTCGGCTGAATTTATTATGATTTTGTTTCACCTCTACAATGAGTGCTGGAACAACAAGGCTTTAAACCATTTTAGATTCAATCTTCTACTTCTTCCGGGCACTTAGTTCGGGGATATCCAACCTTTCAAATCCTAGAACCGGCTCTATCAACGTAGAAAATGCATTTAAAACGGTTAAAAGCGGTTAGCTCAACGTCTTCATCACTGAATGCCTTGGTAACAGAATCATAACCCCGGAGTACTGTTAGCATGCTTGGGTGGGCCGACACGACGGTGTCCAACCAGTCACGATGACAGACTACCTGCCGAAGCCGGCCTGTCCCGGCTAGTTGATGGGCATGAACCAATTTGAATAATTATAAGTTACTGTGCTCTGTTAGTGTTGTCGAAGATACGAGTAATGGAAACTGAGGAAGAATGCAAGGCTGCTAGGAGTAGTCCATTAATAGGAAGTAACGTGAGGCTCGAAAGGGGTCGTCAGATATCATAAGATTTTTTTATTTCGTTGAATGTGCAATTCGTAAACCAGACAAAATGAACTTAGATCGATCATACATCTCTTTAGAGACAATATTCCGATTTTATATCAATATCAATAATTTCTAAACACGTGATTTTGGGTAGGTAGTGGTCTAAGATCTCACCATGCATCACCAGGGGGGTTGATCAAAAGTTGCTAAAATATCAACTGATTAATGGACGACTCTTAAATGAAATTACTTAAGGACGAGCTTATTTTTTATGATGAAGAAAACGCACACAGACACCAAGATTTGAACAGAAAGCACAGTTAAAGGAAGGATGTATCAGCGGACATTACGCCATCAAATTGTCATCTTTTTCTAGAAAATTGCATACTTGTAACCGACGATTAACAAGTAAACGTTGGTTGACTAGTTTTTCTGATATCTAAACGGCACTCAATCTTTACATTTCAATAAGAGCAGATACATTTTATCAAATGGATGAGACGGACCACCTGGGGAAATTAAAATCACTTTTTGTTGACCATGAAATTTGTTTGACTCCATACAAGTCAGCATCACATTAAAAGTAGAGATACAAACTTTCTTAGGTCATATACGGCAGTATATTCGGTATTAGACTTGTAAATGTTATGTATGTGCTTAGTTGTTTGTGAGTACGTTTTTCTTAGAAGCACTTGCAAGAATTCCAAGCATGATCCATCGCAAGTCTGAATTGGCGTAAAAACTAGCTGCACCTAGATTTATAAACTGTCGCAACAGTTAGTGTAGGGTACAGAAGTATTGCAAGCGGCTTCCTCGAAGCAGAAAGAACTCGATCAACACACATATTAACCTAGCAAACGTTATAGATGCCTATTACCGTAAAGAGAATATCTTACTAAACTGTATCAAAATTGATTTCTAATCACAGATGCAATTTAAGTACTTTCAACTTTATTGCATCACGCATTTGAATCTACCAATTAGTTAAGCATATCTCAAACGGTATCCACAAATATGACTGTACCGCTACGCTAATTGAATACCGTGGAAGAGAAAGTGTCACAATATCCTAACCTAGCAATTTTACGAGTCAAAAATATAAACATCTATGGGAAGAAACTATAGATCAAAACTTTCTACACGCTATCAAGTTAGGAAGGGACATTTATCATGGCATCGCAACAATAAAACTGTATTTGTATGCAACAAATAAATCATCAGCGATCTCAACAAAACCGTAAAAACTTACATCACGAAACTATTGTGGGCAATGATCGATTTCATGATGATGTATAAAGACGACAATAATCGTATAGGTAGCTGGGGATACGTAACTGTTCTGCGAATCACCTATCAAAATTGACTACTATTTTTTTAGATAACATGTACCGTACGTAGTCAACAGTTCAAGTCGGTGGGACGTTAAGAAGAATGAATAATGTTTCTATATTATCTCCAGCATGCCTGTTTCGTCCCCTAAGAAATGATGTCAGAAGATAACGAGATATTGGTGGATAGAGCGTAAATCATTTAGGTAGCCTTAAGTCATATTTCGGAAGGTGCCGGACATAAGATGGGCCATAAAGATGTACTATACTTGCGCGTTGGCCACTGCAATCAACACAAAGAGATTTGTACAGCACAATGAATTCTATCGAACATGACTGGAGGCGCCGATTGCCTTTTTGAATAGAACACTAATGCGGCGCTTTCAAATTAAATGTAATTAGCTTCTAGCAAACCTCTGTAGATTCTAATTACTTATATTATTGCCTCTAAAGCTCTGAAATGTCACTGACAGAATTGCTGTCTTAAATCTTCCGTCTCGTTTATAAATGATGATATTTTATATATTAACATTTAGACACAGGTTTGAACTATAAAATCTAAAATCTATTATTATAAATTGTTCTGTTCTGTCAATTAACTGAGACTGACCTAACCGTAGCTATTGATTATAATAATCGACACCGTTAAATCGAAGGAGTCACTCATAAACATGTTCTAGTGGTAGAATCGAGAATCCGAGACAACTTATTCGAATATTCGATACGCAGACACTTAACCCCAATGTTGAGGGTTCGATGCGAGCACGTAGCGGAATCGATTTTACGTAGCGAAATCTTAAATGTACCCACGGCTTGTCGCAGAGGAGTTAAAATAGCTGGATAAAGTATTTTAAGTCGATTCATGAATTAAACAGGTAAATAGAGAAAATATTCAAAAAAAAGCAAGTGTGGCGATTATTGTTTCCATGATTACGATTCACAATAGAGCAATCATAAACAAATAGTTCCAGCAACCAATAAAGTCAATGCATAAATTCTATTCTAAAAGCACTTGAACACACCTACTGCAAAGTGCAAGCATTAAATCATGCAGTGAACCTATTTCGTTCTCAGTATCTACTTTATACAGCTAAGAGCAAACGCTGGCCATTAGCATAACTAGAGAAGCGCGGGCTAAGGCGGCGCAGGTGAGCGCCTAACGGAACACCGCATATCGAAGACTCATCTGTTGTACTAATTCATTTGAATTCCGACTTTAAAACAGTTACTGCAAAAATCAATTTAGAATTGAATGCGCTTATTTATAGCAAAGGTTACTCCACAAATATAGGAGACAACCGTGTTGGACAGATTAGCGCATAGCAAGATTCGCAACGTATTGTATGGTTATTGCCTGCGGATCGTGATATAACAAAAAGTTTTCGCGGTGCCTTTGCATAGACAGTGTGATTTATTTTATTGATAAAATGAAATGTACAAACAAGATGTATGGGCAACGTTGGATTACGCATCGTGGTTCGTATTCCACAACTATGCGTATGCCGAGTTTCGTTTTTCTGTCGATTATATCTCCATGATGAATAACGCAGGGAACTTTATTCACTGGACGTTTTGTCAAGCGATGTTTTATGGTAGGATGTGGTTTTAGTATTTTGAATTTTCATCCTTCTTCTTTACCATTATTAGACTTACAAATTTGCGACTACACCTTACACGGATGACATAAAATAATTCAGAACAAACAACATTCTTACCTTTCATGTAAGTTTGGTTGATTCTTAACTGATCTGAACATAGGTCTGATGAATCGAATTTATAACAACAAGTTGCAAAATATAAACCAAGTCATTCATGAAATCAGCAGCTACATTTACCGTAACTACGATCCATATGCAGAAGCCTATGTAAATAAAATACATATAACTTAACACACGCTTTAGATCTATTAATATGATGGTTCCGAGAGTAAAACTTCGTGATTTTGAAAGCGAGTTTAAATAGCACTTTATACCTTACCCCTTTTACCGTGACCAACACGTGATGGTAAGTGGTTGTTCGTTTGTTATCAAACAAATGTTTATTCCGCTTGAGGAAGAACTATTGGGTCAGGTCTTTTTACAAATTGTAGTTACCGGACTGCCCCTGGCTTTTTTTTTTCTTTACCTCGTCATTCTACATACCAATATTATCAGTATACCTACTCACACTTAGGTACCTGCTCTTTATCTTAATATTTTCAAGCTTTTAAAATAAGCTTTAACCTCTGAAATTCGTATGTATCGCCCAAATTACTAAAAATCTGTTTATCTGTCGCAGACAAAAAAGCTTCTCAATATTCAAAGCCTAGGGAAAGCAAGACTAGAAATAACAAAAGATCCTGAACAAATCTCCGTTATTTCGAAAGTCAGCAATAACAATAACGCTAAACACACAAGAAACCACACGTCACGAACGAGTGATTTTGAAAACGAGCCATTTGTATCTCACGTCGGAATGTGACGTATTGTCGACGTTCCGTGGTAAATGCCGGGGTTTGACTGTGAGGAAATGTATGAGGAAGTATTTAGACATGCATTGGGTAAGCTTGTCCAATGGATTGACAGGGCAGGGAAGAAATATTATGATAGGCGTGGCGGGAGACGGGTGGAATGATAAGTTACATGACGGAATCAAAAAAATACCTATGTACAGGTACATCACGTATGTTTGTATGTTATACGAAATATTGGTTTTTAGAATTGAGGACTTACTGAGCTGAAGTATGAAAAATAACTCTACGAATCTCTCGGTCGTAACGGGACCTATGCAATAAACATATAATATTGATTATACCGCTTCCTTCTGAAGCATCATCCCATCATTATTAGAATTACAAAGGCGATCCATTGGATATAATTACTAGACGTCTAACATTCCTTTCTTGTTTCCTGCTCCGACCATACGCTGGCTTCCTTGGAAGCGAATCAAGACTCTTTTAATTGCTTCATTCTTTGCTAGTCGTAAGTAGAAGATGTTTTGACAGGAACGTCAGGAAAGTTGAAATGCTGTGGAATTTCTATGATTTTATAATCTTGAGGAATGTGGCGAGAATATGCGGATAACGAATAGATGACGTTTTGAAACCAAATGGTTGTAGTGTTATAAGGAACTAATTAGAAAGGCTCTATCTAATTTACTCAAGAGTGGAAAATCAGGATGGAACTGTAACGATGAAAATGTGAAAGAGATTTTTTAAGGAACTTAACTTGACATGGACCATTTGTTCAGTTTGGAATTATTCCTTGAATTTATATCAACGGTATATTTTTTTTAGAAACATTCATTCACACTAAGCACCTGACGCAATGGACACACGATCAAAATCAGCTACAAAACACATGCTATAAATATTTCATCCTGTCGACATTTTAAACACCGCAGTACACAAGTTTTTGCCTTATACCGACAGATTGAATGACACATGGCTTGTGTATTCAGCAAAACAGCCTTCGATACCTTCTGGTGGTAATAGGATACCGCTGAACCCATACAATGAGTGTTGAGTCCGTATTTTATGTTCTCTACCTACGAATGATCAGCCTCAGGCCAAAATACTTGTTTGAAATTGGTCAAAAAATTGCTCTATCAGTCAAAAGATCCATCAAAACTTGATGACTTTTATACGAGTCAATAGAACCTGTTTGCAGTTGCTCTCATACGAGTACTAACATATAATTGGTTTGATTGGATATTTTGGTAATAAAATAGCTAATGTGAGTTTTTTCGCTACACGCAAGGTTTTAAAATAAAGGATCAAATCGATTTTCCAAAACTTATGACTGATAATTAAACGGAGATTCACATATACCCTAAGCCTTCAAGTATAAGATTCCCATGGCTCTGGATAGGAAACACCTACGTAAAGTCTGCAATTAATAGCATTCTATACATCAACCAGTTTAGCATCCGCGATGTACCGCTATCGATGGCTCATTCCTAACTCCCAACAGCTTGTACGTACAGGGATATACGAGTTAAAGCTTTGAGACTGAGTTCAGGATTCGTTTTTTCTAGGCATGGAAGTCAGAAACTCTGCATAAGGGCTACGCATAGTCTCCTATGTGTAAAGTTTGGCATTGGGCACTCATCTCCCATGCTAATCCATGATATGATGTTATTTATGATGGAGAAGAGAGCTCCAATTGACCCCTCCAACTCAGCCTGTGGTTGTGGCAAAAGTAACCTTTGACATATCCACAGTCAGTCTTACTATCAATCGTAGTGACGGAAACAAAAGTTGGAGTTTATGTTAAGTAATAAAAGTGTCCTTCACTACATAGTATAAAACAAAGTCGTTTTTTCTGTCCCTATGTCATTATGTCCCTTTGAATGCTTAAAACTTCAAAACTACACAACGGATTTTGATGCGGTTTTTTTAATAGATAGAGTGTTTCAAGAGGAAGGTTTATATACTTATAATAAAACCGTGCGAAGCAGGGGCGGGTCGCTAGTTTAATTATAAGAATAAACGTTTTCAAGTATTCAAAGAAACAAAACTTTTTTAAATTATCTCTTTTTATGTAACACCTCCACTGCCATCATTACCTACCTAATATCATAGGTAACAGACACCACTAACGATAGTACCCGATAATGCGTTTATCAGGGTAGTCCAGCAGTGGGCTACTGTAGGCTGCTGATACGGTAATTAAAACATTCCAGTTGACTTTTTGTAACCATCAGTAGAAACCATATTTACTTACATCTCCGATATCACAGAATTGCATCTCAAGCGCAATGAAAACCTTTGGAAACAATAAATTGAAACGCTGCTTCGTTTATCAAATGCAGTAACTTATAAATTTATAATCTGTAGTTCAGGTATACGGTTGTAAGGTGCATCACCATACATATTTATACAGGGTGTCTCAGAAGTCAAGGTAGAGCCGAAAGCGGCTTATAGGCAAAGTTATAATACATAGTTGTGATAAAATGTCTGTGTCTTAGTTAAAGTTAGTAGTTTTTATCTTTAAGGTTCGGCTTTGCAAAAATCTTTAGGTAGATAGATAAATAATATCTTTATTAACAACGAAAATTACAAGCAAAGGAATAGAAAAAGATACACTAGAATCAAGAAACAAGGAAAATTTGTTCAAAACTAAAAGAACAAAAAAATATTTAACAAAAACTAACACTTGCACAGTTTACTAAACTTGCTACATAAATACATATGTATATTAAATTATATCAGTACAGGCTGTTAATTTGGGCAAAATATTGATTTTGAATAGGTACTGAGCTGGGCAAAAGAGACCTATAAGAATTTGGCGATCAATAATGTATTTCCTTAGACTTAAAAAATAAGCGCTTAGACAATTCAAATGTCTATATATTATATTCAAACTATAAATAATTATAAAATGAATGTAAGAAATAAGGTGTTTTCTCTTCGCTTCAATCTTTTGTCCACTATTGAAAGAAGCCGAGCCTAAAACTGACGTTCGATGATAATCCATATTCAAGTCGGAAGAGCAAAGGAAAATGGCTATAACGCTCTTCTCACCCATCTGCCGGAAATCGAATCGGTAAAATTATACAGAATTAGCCACTAACCAGGTGCATCGAAAGGCTTGAATACCAGACGTCGGAAACATATTACCCACATAATTGCACATGTTATAGCAGTATAAAACTAAACTATAGATATTGTAGCTATAGGACTTATGGCGGCGTGTAGGAAAGGCATTAGTGTGATTTACTCCTTACATGTAACGGGAATTATACTGGAAATGAAAATTATTCGATTTAGATGGATTTAGATTAAGGGCAGCTTGTACGATATTTACGACCAGAGCGATGCATAATGTACGCCGTACCCACTTACTCAAGGGACGACCATTGACGTCTTCCGAATCGCATAAACGTGAACTGCCTCATGACTGGGCAAGGTGGCCTATTCCCAGCATCCGGCAAAATTAGATTCAAATGATGATGATCCGCTGTCCAAACAGTGACCATAATGGAGCATAGCAAATGATATTATTACAAGAATAACATAAACACAAATGAAAACTATCTATCGAACGTTGTTTATTAGAGCTACAGGTTCATTAAATCTAGCACGAAACACTACACCTTTACAGGGTGTCCCATTAGAAAATAATGAACGTTGATAAGAATAATAACTTCATTTTATGCTAAAGCACACCCATTTCTATTGTATCGTAAAGTATACTACTCACTAGGTACATGAAATAATATTATAAACTGTTTTCCACATAAAATCATTATTGCATATTAACGGTGATTTAATAACGACCGTGAGAAAAGAGGAAACATTTGATATATTAATTTCTAAACATGAGTAACGGCGGTATGGTAATTCTGTTAAATTTGAATTAATCATGCAACATGAATAATGAGATATTGATGGAGCGATAGACGATGTTTAATGACAGCTTGACTAACACTGATAAACTAAGGGAAACAAACTACAAATGTATTTTACGATACATATTTAAAACATATCTACGAGACAAATATGATCCAAGTGAAAAATGAAAGCAGACGATACGCGAGGAAAATCATGTAGACAAATAAGACCTCGCCTCTCATAATTCTAAAGTAGAAAAGAGACATATAATGTAATGAATTTTTACAGAAAATATCACCAAAACGCCAAGTGATCTCCAAAAGAAGATGCTTAATAAGAAAACCCAAACAAGGATTAAAACTGACAGGAGACGGAAAACATTATGTGAATATTGAAAATAGTCACGATATTGGGGTTATCGTGAATAGCAAAACTGGTGCAACACAAAATACTGTGTAAATATCACGAAATTGAATTCTAATAACGCTAAACAATCGCCAATTACCGTTGCAAAGTTCGAATTTACAAAGTTCTCATGCTGTATTAGGTAAATAAATGGTGTACCGTGGCGGCTAAATTCTATACCAACCTATTATAGTGGACTAATCTCTAGATCTTCTTAGAAACTTGTCGCTTGCGGCGTGTCTTTTAGAACACGCCAGAGCGAAATAGGGCTTTCGATTTTGTTTGAACTAAAACTCTAAGTAGGTTGAACCGTTCAGGGGGTCAAAGAGGGCATGACTTGAGACAAGGAAAGCCAGAAATAATGCCTTTATTAAAGTAGGTTAGGTACCTATAGGATTTGATTCACTATAAAGTAGGCGTACAAATGAAATAGAGTTGGTAAACGGTAATACTATGATACTGATAAACGTTTTAGAATTTTCGATATTAAGGAAGCGAAAATAAGTAAGGAGATAAAAACATTCTACTAATAAGATTATGGCAAGAACGATTAACGACCAGTAATCGAAGTTCACGTTAATGGAATCGACATTACAAAATTGCCTCAACATCGTAAAACATTACTTTATAATAGTTAATAAGGTATTAATGTGCTGGAATTTTATAATATAAATCAGGTACGCGATTTATGGAGCAATTAAGATCAAAACAGCTAAGCTATGAAAGTTGATCAATAAGTTGATACTTAAATCGCAAGCGAAACATGAAAGGTATTGAACACTGATATATTATTTTTAATGTGATTTTATGCTATAGTCAGCCCTAACGAGCTTAAACATTGTCGTAATCTCTAGAACTATTTGCCTGAAGCTAGTCATTTTACGATCGTAAAATTACAGAGCAAACCTAACCCTGTATTTTGCAGGTTGTATTGACTTCTGTTAATCAAAGGTGTCGCAACTGGAAAATTTACAGTGAAATTAATTGATACCAGTCTTCTTCCGCTTCGATAAACAGACAGAAAAGGAAACCATGTCTGAAACAGACGGTAAATCACCTACTAATCTGGTTTCGGAAAGCAAAGTATGGGTACCTACTGAGTATTGACTGTTATCGAGTTGTTTTTGAGAATATTTATGGCGTTTATGTGAGTTACGATCATCTTTTCCACCGTATAAACACTACCTTGTATTATTTGGTATCATTACTCAGTTCTGTAATTTGAAAGGTTTGTTAACTTTCGTGCAGTCAAGAATAGAAATTGATTTCCAAATACTAGGCTAATCGTTTTAGCTTCAGAATCTAGATTTATGTATCTACATTTAATTTATTCCCTCAAAGAACAAACAAAAGAACGTATTGGAATGTTTTGCGATATCTACAACAATCATAACTTATAGTAGTGTATTAAGTACTTCTGTCGTATTGTTTCAACATAAAATAAAACCCAATTAGAGTTTTGCACGCGAGCGTCGATCACTTTGCTTCCGTACTATTGAGAAATATATTTATCTAAACACTGTACACTGTACATTTTACTTCTTATGCATTAATAACTTGATGCTTAAGACGCGTTGCGTTCAAACTTGTTTTATGATCACGACGAAAATGAAAGAAACTCACGCACACTTAACATGCCAAGTCTAATAGGGCCAAGCGAAACGAGAATTACTGCCCAAACCACTTGTCCAAAAGTGGGTCCGACAAAACAGGCATATGTCGACCTCAAGAAGTAACACGACAAAAAAGATTTAACAGACAGATTTTACTACTCGCATGTGATATAAGATTACTGATTAGTCAAAGCTAATGCATTTCAATTTCCAAAAACTGGTTCGGTTACCATTTATTTTTAGAAGATGGTGTTCCACAAGGTGTGTTTCCGCGTTTTATTTTCTTGATTCTATATCCTGCCGCGTCCTATATAAATGTAGGTGCACTTTATCAAGCGAATGGGTACAATGTTGGTGCAAAATAGAAAGCCAGCCTCAGTCCTACTTCTTGGATCTAACTAAACAGCACGCGACATAGTACACGATAGCATTACTATCACCAGTCAAATGCCTTGTTAATGTAAACGAGGCTTTAAACCGAACATGCTAGCTAGATGAATTATTTTATCTGTGTGCAATATGCAAGGGACATTAAACGCATCATATTAAACAGGTAAATAAATGCAAATAGAAGATAGCAGGAATGCCTTGCACGCAAACATTTTCACAACATTTTCTTGTCTTGTCTCTTTACTTATGCAAATTTCAATGTGATGAAATAAACAAAGGTAAAGCACGGCTGATAGTTAAATAACTGCTTCTATGTTAGCAAGAAATGTCCATAATGAGCTGACTTCGCGCAATTCTCACATTAACGTATCGGAATTGACGATTTAACGGGAAATACAGCAACGGAACAGACAAAGTTACTTTGGAAGATAGTATTTATGCAGCTGTGTTTGTAATGGCTACTGATTTCTATAGGCACGGTAGCCGGTAGGAATGCCTTGAGACTTAAAGGTCACAAGGCTCTAAAGCAACAGTGAGAAAATGTTCTTGTTAGGAAGTCCGAGGATCACGTAATTGAAGGAATCTATTTCTGACCAAAAAACAGCAGAGAAACGTCAACTCTATTTTCTTCCCAAGCCTATTCAAGAGCCGTATAGATAGTTAGAGACGATTGAAGGAGTCACGTAACTTTTGATAACAAAATTCGCATAATATCATGTACGTTAAACTTAATAGGTAATTTAAATGATGGAATGTTAGATTAAAAAAACACTAAGGACAACAGGCAGGACACACATAATTAGCATCTGCCCGCCACTTCGCACGCAATTTCTGTGGATAAGAAGATGCCTATTTTGTTAAATCCAGGTCTATAGAGGTACCTAAATGAACACAACATTTCTACCTAATCCATTCAATACCTACTATTGTCGTGAATAGTTTTTATCACCATTTAAACATGTAAAACCCAAAATGACTGTTGATCAATAAGCAAGAAGATTAATAAATAACAAACGCAAATTTGACAAAGAGAGGCAAGGCGAGTTGCGCAACCGGAACCCAACCGAAAGAATAAACAATCATGCAACAAGAAGTGCTAATTCTTCATAAAATAGATTTCACAATAGCATTAGTGGAACGGACAATGAAACTCCTAAAGAGGAACATAACGGTAAATAAGATTCGTTAGTAGATAAAGAAAGTAAGAGTTTTGGCAGATTAAGATAAATGATATCCGAAGATTCACTACATAAAAACCATACCTACGATGTTATTATTCATTCAAATAAACCTTACTATTAACAATGAAAATACCAATCAAGGAATAGCAACAAATTAAAACTAGTAGGTATTAACAATTGAAATAATTGACTTAGCTGCAGACGTTTGTTAACAGTCTAGAGGTAGCTCAACTGACCCATATCAAAATAAATGACTCTCTTGTAAGGTATGACGAAGAGATTTGACCTGAATCTGATGTTGGTGAAGACGAACATCTCCAAGCAGAGCATAGACATTGTTCTTCTGTATTATTTTAATTAAAGTGTCATATAATCACCTAGTACCAACCGCCTAATGCCTTTAAAATTCTGACACAACACTTTTTCAATGGATTTAATTGACACAAGCCCGCATTTAATTTGAGCTGCAGCCATCTTGAATTCAGTGTCAAAGGTCGCGCCCGCGCAAGTTTCACTCGATCCCGATAGCGGGCCATTTCGCACACGATAACGACGCAATAGATAATTGGGTGATAATGTGAGCACGCGAACACGTGATTATCCATAATGATAACGTTGGATTTGGATTTAATAGAGATGTGACTAAAGCTTATGTAATGCTCGATTGTGGCTTATGAAATGGACAGATTTTGCGGTTTCTTTCGCGATTTGCGGGATAAAGACTGCATGCCAATCTAAGTGTAGACTGTAGAGTGTAGACAACTAATGTTAGTCTACACTCTACAAGTGTAGACTAACATTAGTTGGATTGTAAGACTAATTGCATACCGATTGCTGTACTTTTTGCGTGGAGAAGTAACAAACATCGGAGCTCCCTTTCAAGTTCATAAAAATTATGTGATTGTTCACGAAGTCCTAAACAAAGGTTACAGTGATATTCGATCAGTACAACAATAGGTAATCCTTTAAAACAGACCCCTCATAAAACTTAAACGTTAATTCTACAACCACAGACTCATTCCTTTAAATTACTTTCTGACCAACAATATCATAAAATATTTTCATTTGAAACAATACGCAATTCAATTTACACCATACATGGGAGACTGAGATAATAGGTACACTAGAATGTAGGGTAATGTCGCCAACTTTGTTCAAAACTGCTACATCTGGCACAATCGTGATCGAATTTTTTTGCGATACTTTCTTTATTAAATAATATTTACATGCGTTATGTTTTAATGGTAGTTTTCTTTATAACGATGTTGAAATGAGTCAGTAGATAATCATACTTTCTAGTAAACAAGTTACATTTCTTGTTTTTGTCGGTTACCAATGTTGCCATAACTTCCATCGTAGTTTCGTGGCGTTCGTGGGTTTAGTTTTCTGCAAGCAGATGCCTCCAAATGCTTGTAATAATTACTTAATAACATCTTTTAATCTGAGGTCACAGTTCTAGCCATAAAGTCATATAGAGTTGGCAATAAAAGCCATAGGAAGCTCAGTTCACGGGCGGTGACCCGGCCGCAAGCGTGACGACACGGCCAATTCTACTACCGCTTTATTAACGTCACCCACAATTTCATTCATAATGGAAAGTAGTTTATCATATGGAAACAAGGCGGAGATAGGATGGTTATGGGTTTTAACATTTGTGAGAGTCAAAAACAAATCTTTTTGACGACCAATGTGGCGCGGTGGGCGAAGATCCGCCTGCGACGCAGGAGGTTGCGGGTTCGATTCCCGCCTCGGAACAAATTTGTGTACGATCTGCAGAAATTTGTTCCGTTGGTATGGGTGTTTTCTATGTATAATATAAAATATCTATCTATGTAATGTATTGTATTAAGTACATAATATATCAGTCATCTAGTACCCATAACACAAGGTCTGCTTAGCTTGGGGCTAGATGATGCTGTGTGGAATGTCCGGAATTATTTATTATTTATATTTATTTATTACGTTTGACATGACGTGCGTTTTGAATTGTAAATAAAAAATGGCTTAAAAAAATAAAAACGAAGTTGTTAAATTACATTCAACTAAATTTCATCATCATCATCAGCCCATATTAGTCCACTGCTGGCTGGACATAGGCCTCCCCTAATGAGCGACATAGCGCCCTGTCTTCAGCTTGACGCATCCAGCTTCTGCCAGCAGTCTTTCGCAGATCGTCATCCCACCTGGCCGGAGGGCGTCCTACACTATGTTTACCAACTAAATTTTAAACTACCCAAATTGTTGTAACAAAACGCCGCCGCTGCATCGCCGGTATCATCGGACTAGAATCCAGGATCATACATTTGCTATTTTATAGAACACAGAAAATCACCCCAAAGCACTACAAGAATGCCCGTGATCTAAACACGATGCTGATACGTGCCGCGCATGTCAACTGACGCGTGCGCAGACTGCTTATTCGCATAGCATTATATTACTAGTGTAGAATGTGCAAAGAGTGCATTTTCAGGGTACCTACCTACGTTTAGTTGACTATTATACCTATTCAATGTCGAGGTCAATATACTTTTAAGACATTTAAAGGGTCGGCAACGCGCGTGTAATGTCTCTGATGTTGCAGGCGTCCATAACCTGGGGCTCCATAAGGCTGCGGTAACCGTTTTCCATCAGGCGGGCCGCATGCCTGTTTGCCACCATGGTGGTATAAAAAAAAACTTACATAGCTTTTGATTTATTATTAAATCCGGATGACAATAATTATACCAAAAGAATTAACGTAGTTGTACAATTTAGTAGAAATTATACTGAAATAAAAAAAGGTTATGATTTAACTGACGAAATAGAAAACTAGCGCATTTAATTTAAGGCTATCTCTATCCCACGGGAACTGATTTATAGGATGAAAAGTAGCCTAGGTGTTTATTCTAAGGCTAGAACTACGTCTATTCAAAATATCATCCCAATTTGTTCAGTATTTTTACGGTGTAAGAGGAACAAACATGCATACAAACTTTTGAATTGAATATTAGTAAGGATAGATTAGCTTGCGAAGTCTTATAATTTTTTTTATTAATTATGAAGATCATCAAAGAACAATGTTGATTACAAAATCGTGACCGGAAGTTGTGAAATAAACATTTAACTAAATCAAAACCACTCAAATTAGGTAAGGCATCATACCGTAGGGTTGTCAAATAAATTATACTTGAAAATTAGAGCCGTAAGGTCAAAACTCGTAAAACAAGGCTTGAGTTTAATGAAGCCTTTAATTGCTATGCTAATTATTAAGAACTTCACAGCATTTCCGTAGAGCTCCCCCTTAAACTAACTGATTTACGGTACCTACCTAATGTAGTAGTACTAGGTACGTAGTAGTAGGTACTATTTTTATTTTTTTATATTCCTATTCTTCTCTATTCTTTGTAATTTTTGTTACCTACCTTTATGTAAGTTTTGTTGGGACAGGTAAATGAGTAAACAAACAAAAAAAGGAAATTCTTGAAAAAAAATAAAGAATCGATATCGAAGTCAAAGTTGGCTTACTTTGACTTCGATATCGATTCTTTGTTGGGACAGGTAAATGAGTAAACAAACAAAAAAAGTAAATTCTTGAAAAAAAATAAAGAATCGATATCGAAGTCAAAGCAAGCCAATTACACTACAATATGGAATGCAAAATCTCAATAAGGACGATTTAAGAGGAGGAACGCATTGAATACAAAATAGCAAAATTGAACAGTGAATAAAGACAACGACTCCGCCTTAACGTAGGAAATACAAAGTAGGTGAATCGTCTATCGCTATAACTGTTCTTGTGGAAGACGGTTCGAATCCAGTTTTGAAGTCAAATGTGCTAATACCGAATGAAATAAATTTATGTGTCTGCAAGATAACCAATTAACCATAAAAAGAAAATAATCAGAAAACATGATAAATATTGACAGTTTGACATCCATTTAAGCAAATACATGTTCATATTTTTACGAGACGCAGGACACTTACCAACTCGTAATATTCAAGGTTCAGTCAGGTCATCCAGCCACAAGTATGATGTAACTTTACTTACCTGAAAACAAGAATCAATCGATAAACCATAAATCTACAGAAACAACAAGCATTACTGCCTATATTACCCCATAAAGAAGCCGTACTATCTCAACAACAGGTAAAGCTAGCATTGGCAGAGACCACGAAATCGAATATGGACATGATGTGGACAGCAGACAATTCATAGCCCTTTTCCACGGTTATCGAGTTTATAAATAGGGTAAACGGACCAGAACACTGTCGGAGCACGTCGGCTCTTTTGTCTCAGATAAGGTGTGCTATTACATGCATTTTGCGGGTAGAAGCTAGCAGGGTTAGTTGTGGAGGCGGAAGCGATAAGCGAGAGCCGAGGAACGGTAAGGGAATCAGATTGTGAGTATTGGCAGAGAATGAGCCCGGAGTGGCAGTGTGAAAGAACTGATTGTGGACAGACTGGTTTTTCACTGACTACGAAGGACTGCTTCAGAGCGCTCTTGTCTAGACTAGAGGATATACAAAATAATAAAGCAATTTGTTTATGAAGGAACTGTTGAACTTCACTCGTCAATCAAGCTCCCTAATATAGGACATACGTGCACCTAGTCTCGAAAATAAAAATAAAAACTGGCTCGTATAAAGATTTTCTTTACCTCATCTGATTATTGGAAGGTAAAACTGGAAACTAGTTAATTATTTAGGAGAACGAATACAGAAAGGCTTTTCAGGGAAAAGTAAAATAAAATCAAGGTGACAGTCATATTATCTCTGTATTTCAGACCATAATTTTACATAATGACCCAAAGAACAGAATCGTTCTCTTTCTCAAAATAAACCATGACTACGAATTGTAAATTACAAACGTACGCACACAAAATGACACACCGTCCGCAATTTTACAAATCGGTCGAACGAACAATATTTTACGTATTGATATATTATTATGATGGAAGGCAAATTATATTATTTCCCAGCAAAGACACGACTTGGGGATTTAAAAAGAAACTGATAGTAATAAGCCTATCAAAAGCACTGAAATTGTCAGAATGTGAATGAAATCACAGGCAATAACAATCGAAAATTCAACGTTGAACTTTAAATTTAAAAATATTTTGTTAGTGGGTGGATTAAACATTAGAATTACCATCAGCTATCTAGCTTTTGAGGTTGATTGCAATCACGGGTGAGAATCTACTTTGGGTGTATTATGCATTTACCTACGTCTGTAAAGTAAGTCGCCACTTTCACATTTTTAAATATCGTTTTGTCTTCGCGCGTGAGTTTTTACGATCGACGTTGATTGTTCTTGCGAGGTTTTTTATGTTGTAATATTATTAGCATTTAGTAGCGTTTATGTTATGCATAAATGTCAAGGTTATTATCTACCAGGTGTTTATTAAATGCAATTTATGGAAGTAGGACAAAAAGCATTTCGGAGACGCTTTTGTAAAATTTTGTCGGAGCGTTTTATGGTTTATTTAAGTAAATTTATCGAACAAAGGAGTTCTCAGTGTAAATTTTCCGTTCCCTGTTTTCGCGCACTTTAATGTTAGCGATGTCTCTTTGCCTTTGCAAGTTCTACCGTTCCGTTATACGCAATCCGTGGGAGCACCTAACAAAGAAATAGGTAGTATTCAAACAAGAATCTAGTCATTATTTACTCAACGGAATTATGGTAAGAAGTTCTAAACTAGTATTTACTTTTTTATTTTAGGTCACACTGAGATGTAGAGTCGATGATGTCATTAGCCAAAATGTAAATTCAAATCGACGATTCATTATAATTCTTATGCACAAAAAGTTACAACTGAGATCATTGTAGACTAGACAGTTGTGTGCCAAAAAAAAACCTATCGAAAAGTTAATAACAGTTCTCAGTTCCTGTTGGCATATCAATCAATATAAATCGCTTTGCTTGTTATAGAGGTACACTCTCTTTCACAGATATTCAGTACGGTAACATTATTAGACAGAATAAAATCGAAAGTTATCCATACCTACTCGATATTAATAGAGTACCTATTGAGAACGAATAAAAGTGATCATGGTATCACACACAAGCATCAATTGGAGTCTTGTATCATCATTTTCATCGACTGATCACCAAACACAGCTGTGTTTTATCTCTACAATTCAGTTGTCAATAAAAGGCCCTTTGTCCTCTCCATTCGAGGACTTCGTTTGTGGTCAACATTGAAGAACCTTTATAACTGAAGTGATATCCTGTTGGGGTACAGCCAAGTAATTGCCACTCCAGCTTTTCACACGTGCAGCAAAGTGTACTTCGAAATTTGCAAAGCAAAGCATAAAACTGAGCGTCATTGTTCTTAGGGCCATGATTGATGGGTGCATGTTGTTCGCTTTGATGAAACTAATAGTAACGTGGGAGTTAAGAATATGGAACATGTGAATGAGAGGCAGAGGAAGCCATTGTAAGAGAATCCTATTTGTAACCGTCAGGATAATAACGTTCCAACGACTGGGCTATACTCTTCATCCAATTGGTTTGTTTTCTATTGCTTTGTAACCCACAAAGTATGATTCTTCAAAGTTGTTGGACAGACAATAACCCATCCTAGTTGACAATGACGTGCTTTGTGAAAGCAACATCCTCGCTAAGAAATACATTGATCTCCTGCTTTAAGTTTACATCAAAATAGACTGAAGCAACTACCTCAAATAATGGACAGACGTTTCACAAACTAGCCTTATTCTCCAAAATTTCAAGGCTGAACCCAACCCAACGATATCAGATCAGCACTAATGGGGAGTGAGATAAAACGACAAAAACTAATGTTGGGACAAACTGGTTTCGCCATTAAGCATAAAGACCATACAATCATATCAGATCCGTGATGCAAACACACGTATTAAATGAATATTGAAGAAAATCAAAGTCCCATTAGGTTAATATGCCAACAGAAAAAAACAGTAACTAACATAATTTTAACGTCATAGTCATATTAATTTGGTTTCTATGTTTCTCGGATCCTTTTAGGGTTCCGTGATAAAACCATAGTTATAATACCTACCTGACAATACCTGGCGATACTAGATGTTGGAAAACTTAAACATACAGGGACAGCGTTTTTAGATAAGCGCGCGTGGCTGCGCAACAAGCTATCCAACACTGTGTGCAGCAGTCAGTGTTTAAATTCTAGAAAAATAGCAGCTTTTTTTGTAGAATCACAAAGATGTGATTTCTTTTTTGCTGTAGCCAAAGAAGAATCGGGATCCAAGAGTGGATCCAAAAAAGGCCAACAAGATGATGATGATAGCCAAAGAAAGTAATCCAAAATTATCTGGATACAGATATTCCGAAGATAATAAGCATCTTGGAGTTCCCACGCCTCTCAAAGTTTTTACATGCCCGAAAATCCACGGAGGTGGCCGGGAGCCATGTCGGTAATAATGATAGGGATCTCTCTCAGCAATTATTTATGAATTAAATGTATGAAAATAACCTTTTTTGGAAGATACAAAATTCCTGCGTATAAAAATTGACACGAATCAGCTGTTATTATTTTCAGACATGTTCTACAACAAGTTGATATTATAAATACCAAGAAAGGAAATGATAATTATGGTAAAATCCTAGAAATCAAGTAAGGGTCTTGTAAAGGTACTGACCAAGTCTGTTCATGAATAATTTATATCGACAAAAATGTCCAAGTTAATTTTATGATCGGACATTATCTGTATCTGGAGCAGCTATATTTTTTGTGGTTGCAGCAATCAGAATTGTTTTAGGTAAGTATAATAATGGCATGTTATTTTTATCGGCCCATTATTCGGTCCAACGCCTGCTTCGGGCTATTTACGCACCGGTAAATTCTGAATCCAGCAAAAAGTTGACTTTGCTGTTGTGTTGACAGAATGTTTTGTAGACGATCTTATTTGGTCATACGATGTTCTTGGGAAATTGAATACGGTGCATTTTCAATTACATTGTTTCAAAAGGTCTGACAACTGCAAAAGGTTCCACTGGCCCGCTATTCAAGGAAAATTTCGGGTTTCTCTGTGTTAATTTATCTTTTCAAGCGAATCTTTTAATGTGCATGGCTTCGTCTGCCTCTTAGCATGAATTTTATTTAGTTTTTATGACTACATCCGTAAATAAACTCCCAATATCATTAATTATACAGTGAGAATGATATTATTCTCTGCGACTGAATTTTAACACTTGAGTAATTAAAACGGATATTTTTACACTTTATACGACTTGCTAACTAGATGCGGCTCATATAGCTTTTTAAAGACGGTTTTTATCGACTGCTGCATCGTAAACTAGCCTTTAATAGCATTATTAAATGCAAGAAATAATATGTCCAGTCCACTACATTCAGATATCAATCTGAATCGGGCCATTTTTATTGTAGCAAGGTGGCTGACATGACGGGACAAAAAGTTTGTACTCTTGTTGGTTTTGTGCCTTCAACAAACAAAAGATAGTAGGCCGCCATAGTGGGCTGTGGTTCCGTAGGCTCTGGGCATGAGAGGTGGGAGGGGGGATACGGTGCGCGAGCGCACTCAAAGAAGCCGCAGCAGGCAGGATAGAGCACTTGCGGTCAGAAGGGACAGGATATAAGGTTTTTTGAAAGGCGTCACGCACCTGTAGCTCTTTTTGGCTTTTGGTGACGAGCAATTCTCGCTCAACATAAGATTTTTTTTTAAATGCGTTAGTAATGAGATTTTGAGGCAATTTTCTGCCCCAACCAGTTCTAACAAGAACCTTTGAAGTAATATTTTTGCTTACAGTTCTACTATTTCATTGTATGCCACGATCTTTTACCTTGAAAAAATATCATAACAGCTTTCGCATCAGCAATTTCGTTGAGTCACAAGACAAAGTAGATCGAAGCAAAGGCCTTAAAATATATACCTTAAAAAACTTGCCTAAGGCCAGGTTTTAACCCTTTACGCATTATTGATAAGATCATGAAGGGCCGCCATCCGATCCCCACCAGTTGCAGGTAACTCTACACCGACGCTCAACTCTACGACAGACATCTCTCTATGTTCCCGCCCAATGAACTGTGGACGTCATTTGTCGTCAGTATTAATTGAATGGACACTATGGGCAGTGTTTTTGACCGTAATGAGATAATGAAGACATTGGACCGAGAAGGATGGATTGAGGCGACATGGATTAAATGCAGGTTTTAAATCTTTAGCCTTTGAATGGCGATGGAATTTAGAGGTTCGTTATATGTTATGGGTCCCGTCTGGATGACAAAATTATACGTTTATGCACTTAAGAAACGGGGAATATTCAAGAAGCTAGGTACTTATGTTCAGTTTATTAAATACGAACCCTAGACTAATGAAGCCATCAATGTCTCAAAGAACTAAGTCTGTTCTCAGTTCTCATGATACAGAAGCTACGCACATTCCACCACCGTAATTGGTCAAGATGCATAGATTCACGCATCTAATTATATAATTACTGGAAACAAGAACAATAAGATAAAAGGGTGGGAATACACACGGGCATTCATTATCCACGAAAAGCATTCCCAAGAGGTTGCAACAGAACACACGCTCTTTTAAAATATATAATGCACTATTCTTCATATTTTTTGTGTCTAACCTCGACCTCCTCAATCGCAGAATAGGTAATAGTTTATAAGGACAGGTGAGTTAGAAATACAAGCCATAAACCTCTTCAAAGGACACGTTCGTAAACAGGTTGACGTTCCAATCAAGACGTGGGTCTTAACAGAAAGGGATAGGAATATTACAATAAACTAGCGAGTGAATGAGATAGTGAACAAAATTGAGACATGGAGCTTCATCACGATTTCAAATAAGAGACTACTTGGGAATAAAATATCGAGGATCGCGATTAATTAAACATTAAAAGCGCATTATTTCTTTCAATATTGTTATTTATTGGAATGGTAGCTTGAGAAGACAAAATAGGCTTTCGTACATTCGTGAATAAGAATAAAATTGCGTTCACTAGAGATGAATCATGGGGAGAAAAAAATACAAGTCGAATGCCAAGACTGTACAGAAAATATTTTTATGCTAATCTTAATATATGGAGTGATCTTTCAACGATTTCGATTGATTTATTGTAAAAGATAAAATTAGGTTTAAAAGAATGATATCCTACAATGATTGGAGATCTATTATGTTTAATTATATATTAATATCCTTCGAGATTATTACCAATCTTAATCGCGAAAAGCATTAAAAAATACTGTTAAGTACGATGAACATCGATATATTACTGTATTGATTGATAATTTGATACCGAAAGTGAATTAATCCATGCAAAATTCAATTAATTTATTTGTCAGACGTCAATATCGTGTGCACGGCACGATACAGGCAGTGACAGACAAGGCCAAGATGATCACGATCGGATAATCGTGTTTGGTGCGATACTTGCAGGTTACCAGAAGATCCTTTGGGTATTTTAAGTTTTGATTTTGGTTTTCCATTACCTTCTTCTACTGACTACTAGCTGCGACCCGGCTTCAGCTGCGTGAGCATTAATGAAATGCCTATGTTACTTCAAGTCTAGAACTACGTCTATCCGAAATTTCAGCTACATCCGTTCTGTCGTTTTGGCGTGATGAGGTAGCAGACATTTTCCATACTACATGTATGTATGGAAAATGGAAATGGAAAATCTCCAAACTTTCGCATTTATCTTTAGTGTGGTGTTTCTATGCAAGCTAGATAGAAGTTGGCATAAAGAAATCACTAAAGAACCAACCACCCACACTATACTATATTGTAATTTCAAAAACTATTTATCAGAATAAAAAATGATTGTAACTTACATAGAATGTGTTGTTACATGAAAAACGAAAAATAAGGCCCTGTCTTTGCGTGATCAAGTAAATTTGGAAGATGAAGCTTTTAGTGCGAGTTATACCTAAAGATATACATATCTTACTTAGCAAGACGATGACAATACTACTCCAGACAGACAAAAAATATGCGACTGATCAAGAAAATCAAACAAATAAACGCTTATACCCTGTCGTCATAATAAACCTGTCATTTGACATAGGTAATTTGCGACTAGATTGATTTATATCTATTTTATCTCTTTGCATTCTATAAAATGTCAATGGAATGACATCAAAATCATTTCAGTGTACACCAGTTTGTCTTGTTTGGAACTATTAATTATATTAACACCTCAATCAAAAAGGTGAAACAAAAGCTTGTTGAAACCAAGTCACTTCACGACCTCGCTAAGTGTTGAGGTCGACAACTATCTATCTGTGCATTCCGAAGCTTTGATATCAATACCGTATTCAGTTTAATCAATTCATTCAAAGGCTTTGGCGCTATAATCGTAAATTCAATATATAGGGAACAATCATTGTTTTGAAGTTACCTTTCTCACACACACGGTGGCGAAGTCTGTATATATTCTTCACTACTTTTTTTTCACTTGAGATCAACCTATTTCCCTTGCTTGTTCCTTATTTAGTTCTCATGATAATGTATTTTACTTTTACGCCACTCGTGAAGTCGTTTTGCAGAAAGCATATCGTTCCGAATTGCTTGTGTCTACTAGTAGGCTTTATAATCTACTATTTTTTTTATTGGAAATGGTCGAGCGTTTGGCCACTATCTCTCTATAATATATATATATTGTCTTAAAAAATTACCACTCTCATGAACACACTTTCCTCCTACACAGTATGGTCTTTTACCTGTGAATGTGTCTGGGTCTTTAATGTCATGATCGTCGAACACTTAAGTTATGTTAACCGGTACTTTTAGTGCCGTCATAGATCCAAACACTTCCCCATTTCAAAATAATCTTGACATAATGTTATTACCAGGTAGGTTGACTTCATAGGCGTTTCGATTATGTCCATATAAGTCGAAAATAATAAAACGATTATAGAATCTAACTCTATTGTCTATGGTTGTCCTTACATCACCGGATTACCAGATAATGCCCAGGTTCCAGTCACGAGGGACAAGTAATAAAGACAGAGTTGACACATTTTCACGCGCTCTTAAATTGCAATTTAACACTGATTTGTGTCAAGTGTTAGATAATTTTGATATTTACGACTTGTTTATAATAGGGCTTTTTTATCGATGACGATCAAGCTTAAGGCTGCTATTTGGTTTCTAGTTCTTAGATTAGATTCTCAGTTACAATATCTATACAACCATATGATGTGCTATTGTCCAGTGTTTTTTAATGATTATCTTAGATAGCCTGGATCTTTCTGATCGAACGCACAATATAAGTAGTTCTGTAATTTTAAAACGTAGGTATGTTATGTTTTCAAAAACATGGCTAGTCCTTATCCCATTAAATATCTTGCATTAAGTATAAGTTTTTGTAGGTATCTGTCTAATACTGCTTACAATATTTATATTCACGCGAAGTTCATTGAACTCTTGTTCGTTTCTCAATTTACCCTTTGCACAGAAGTTAATCTAAATCCACTGCCGTTTAATCTGAAGCAAATGAGCTAATTCTATCCATTAGAGTTAGGTACGAAATTGAACCCAATAGACTGAGTAATGGTTTGCTTTGCAACCTAACACGACACGATTCATGAGGGTCTACTCAGCTAAAAGATTGCATTTAAATTAAAACGATAAAAATGCAGATTCGAGTTGATTGCTCCCATCGGGTTTTAGGCTTCCCAATTCTGCTTCCCTGATCCACTTGCTTCAATAAAAACCGCATAATGGATAAAGGATATATAATTAGCTTGTTATCAGACAGTTCTGTAGATATCGTGGTTTTGATTGTGTTATTACTGAGTTTTTTGGGCATTTTCTGATAAAACCTAAAATAAATAAAAAATACTTCCATGCTTGCTGAGTCTGTCTAGCTATAGCTAGTAGCTACAGCTGGATCTTGCAAGCCGAAGACACGCTATTGCGCTCATTAGAGGAGGCCTTTGTCCAGCATTGGACTAGTATAGGCTGATGATGATGAATGATTAAAAAACTTCCGCGAAGATAACAAACGAAATTGAAATCCATGTGGATAGCATAAGTTTCGGCAGCCATACAGTTAAATTAGGCATATCATACAATTGATGGACAACTAACTGCGCCCCGCGCCTTCACTCTCATGAAAATAGATGAAAAGTAGCCCATGTTCTATTTTAGAACTACGGCTATTCAAAATTTCAGACCGGTCCGTTCAGTAACTTTGGCGTGAGAGAATAAACATCCATCCATCCAAACCTTCGCATTTATACAATGTGATTTTTCGAACCTTGATCAAACGAAATGTGCGGATACACGACACATATTTATCGGTAAAAATCGGGATAAAAAAAAATATAACTATGTTATTTATCTCAAAAACAAAGCAGTTTTAATATTTTTTAAAATGAAGACTACTTCATCTTGTTTTTTCTTCGTTTCTTTTTGAGTAAATGGTGTATTTTATTCGAAGTAGTCTCATTTGAAAGCTAGATAGTTTACCTAGTTAATTAAATAAATAAAAAATACAAATACGATACATAAGCGTAGTAAAAACAATATTTTTTTAGAAATAAGACTCTGTAACTTTAAAACTGGGTAATTAAGGTGTACTTTTTTGCATGTTGTATTAAACTTCATAATTTATTCTATAAATCCTCCAAAAACTGGGGGTCTATCTCTTTCCGTTGTCAAGTTATTCACCATTTAAATTAGGTACTTTCTGCCATTTAGATTAAATCAGTTGAGATTCCTGTTGATATCTGTACTTGACTTGTGTTTAAAAAAAATAACATTTAATTTTTTTTATCTCGATTTTTATCGATAAATATGTGTCGTGTATCCGCACATTTCGTTTGATCAAGGTTCGAAAAATCACATTGTATAGTGATCTCCAGTACCCACAATCAAGCTGAAAACGACAGTGAAGATAAAATTATTGAAAACGGGATATTTACCATGATTTGTTTTCTTTTGAGTTTTCCGATATTCCCGTATTCAATGACTTTAGTGTTAAAAACCATGATAGTTTTAAAAGTTATATGACAGTGAAGATGATCGCATATCGATAAACGTTGCGTTGTGAGTAGACCCTGATTTCAATTGTACGCTATAAATACTAGGCTTAGAACAAGCTCGCAGGGAGCGGCTTACCTATACTGACTAGGTGAGGTCGGCAAATGTTAATAGTGTACCCCCACCTGGGTTCACCAAAGGATTTCTCTGTACAATTAATCTGATACGTGGCGTAGGTGGCGTAAGTGTCTGTTTTACTGTTCACCTTTGCACATCAGCTCATCTTGAAACGTTCTCTTATGTCTCTTCGTTTTGAATAAAGTCTCTTACATTCACGATAGCCGCCCTGTAGAGCGAGACCTTCTAGCACAGGTATTAGGTATATAACTTATAAGACTGTCCCATAACACTGAAATGTATTAGATGAAGACAAAGAAATTTTTATTTTGTAGGTATGTGTATATCGTTCTCTTAAGATTTTTTTTACCCATAATTATATACCGAGCTACCTTTAGACTGTTTGCAACCGTCTGCAGTTAGCTCAATGGTTTCAATTGTAAATACTAGTTGTAATTTTTCTATTCCTTTGCTTGTAATTTTCGTTGTTAATAAAGTTCTTATTATATACCATCATCTAGCTTAGATAAACAGAGCTTGTGGTATTGTTTTGGTTATATATAACTACATAACATAGATAGATATTTTTTCATATTATACTGACATTGGAAAAACCGAGAACCCTGGAAAAAAATATTTGCAGATCGAAGAAACATAAGTTCCAAGGCGGGAATCGAAACTGCAACCTCCTGCACCTTCACCCGCCCCTCCAGCTCTCTCGTCACATTTACATACGATTCTAAATTTATCTTTTGGCTCCATCATCATCTTCAGTCGTTCTGCTAAAGAATTGTTTCATCATCATCATTAACATATACTAGTACACAGCTGGACATAAGCCTCCCCGAATGAGCGCCATAAGCGCCGTATTCAGCTTGCCGCATCCAGCATCTGCCTGCAGCCTTACGCAGATCATCCTGTCTGGGTGTTTACGGTTTTACAATTATATTATTTTTCTATTTGATAAAATCCCTGGTATTCCTGCAATTCCTTGAATTTAATTCGATTTTCACAGAGACGTTCAAGGATTCCCAACAACAAATCGTGATTTCTAGTAATTACTAGACATTCTCCACCCTTGAATGGTTTAGGTATTTAATCTCTGTATTGTGTGTTGGCCACGGAATTCCCAGGGCTCTCAGAGCTGTCACAAAAGATAAATTAGGTCCTGCGTCCTACTTACAAAGGCTAAAGACACGGCCTTATAACATTCCATTACAGGTTCTAATCAGATTGCAACATTGTAGACTTGATAGAAGAAATTGTTGGCTTATTCGCTCATTCTGTTGTTTAGCTAGATTTTACAATGGTCTTAAGAGTTTTAGGAATCGTTGGCAGACGAGTTATAGTGCAGCGATGGTCTGATATACACAGGATTGCGGTTCGTTCACTGGTCGTTGAACAAATGTTTGCATCATCAGCAAATATGGTGCGGTTCTGATTTATACTTTTAGAACTTGATCACCTGAGTTGACGACAATTCATTCGGTTTCTTGTTCTACGTTGAAACAAAGGAGAAAATTAGAAAGAAATTTATAAAATTAAATGTGCTAGGAGTTCATTTGATTATTTTATTTTTTACTAGCTGACCCGACATACGTTGTCCTGTCTTAATTATGAATACAGAATTCGCATTTTCCGCGCAATTTCCTTAACTTTTTCTTTCATAATTAGCGAAATCGGTCCAGCCGTTCAGGCGTGATGCCGTGACCAAGGGAAATAGGGATTCATTTTTATATATATAGATTGTAATAAGTACTAGCGACCCGCCCCAGCTTCGCACAGGTGTAGGTATTATAAACATAAACCTTCCTCTTGAATCACTCTATCTATCAAGAAAACCGCATTAAAATATGTTGCGTAATTTTGAAGATCTGCGGGAAGCAACTTTGTTTTAGGTACATCAGTCATCTAAAAACCCATAACATTGTGTGTTCTGCTTAGCTAGGGAGCTAAATGATGTTGTGTGGATTTTCCAGCATTATTTACTTTTTATTTATCTGCAAAATTTTGACAAAGTATTATCCAATCCAACCCTGCTGTCATAACTCTGCTTTGTACAGATCAGAATAAAGCTCATAGTAATCTTTTTTTGTCTCGCAGTATTATCCAGAACAGCTGTCACAAACTCTGCTTTGTCAAAATAAGTAAAACTTATAGAAATCGGATGTTGTTTAGCAATAGCGACGGGTAGGTGTACCTAGTTAAGTAAACCAGCAAATCACTTGTTTTGCAACAAAGAGCTTAGCAAAAGAGACTACCGATCATCTATTATAACAATGCACGTCTAATGTATAAGTGACGAAAACTAATTCAAAATCACCCACTCGCTATTCATCGAGGAACGAAGAACGGAGTCTATAGCAATAGGATTATGGAGCAAGGGCATTGAATATGAGATTAACTTGACAGCACAACAGGTACGTAGACTGATCTTTACTGATCGTTTTTACTTGTAAATTAGATGGTGGTACAGTTCCTACCTACCTACGTAGGAACTACGTACGTTTTGATTACACGTAATTACAAATGGTGTGCGCGATATGCGAGTTAAGGACCGATCGACAAAGTTCAATCGTATATTTTGATATTTCATGAATTTGGAATCTGATTATCTGTGGGTACTAAAATTAGAAATTAATAATAGTAAACTAACATTATAAATGTATCTGTTAAGCTTTCACGTCTAGAATTAGTACTGAAACGATTTCATGAAATTTGGTACAGAGATAGTTTAGAACATGAGAAAGGACATAGACTACTTTTTATAGCTTAAAAAGGGATGTAAGGGGATGTATGGGGATTGAAATAGGGGATTAATGTTTAAAAGAAGTTTGTAAAAATCCCTTAAGGTGATCCGAGTTCCATACGTTTGTATTTTCCCAAATATGAGCGATGTGGACATAATTTAACAAATAAATAACTGTTTTTGGCTTTGTTATTGGTCATTATTTGCGGCAAATTGTGTTTGATTCATGAAAACACTCGGTATAATTAGAAATAACGTGAAAATTTTAGGCCATTTTTATCAATGTGTGAGTGAACACGGATAATGTTGTACGCCCGCTTACTTGAACTTGTGAGTGTGACGGCGGCGACGGAATCGCCATCTCTGTGCTATCTAAAGAATCATCTAATAATACCATAGTCTACCGTTCTCAAAGGGTTTTTCCATCGTCCAAGTATTTATTCCCTTCTATTTTTGTTGCATGTCAAATAAGATCTAGGAAGCCTACGTGCCGTTCCCATGACAACAATAAATGACACTATGTAAACAGATAAAATGTTTGCTTATAGATACCAGTTTAGAGAGTTTTACGCTGGGGCCACACTACCTTACCGTCTACCGGGCTGTTACCGCAATAATTATGACATTAAATTACCGTTTAAATTACTGCATGAACTGGTGTGGTTACACTAGAGTTTACCTAGATATGTCAATAAATAAGGCGGTAAAAATATCACGTGCGTCGCCGCGCCGGTGAGCTCATATTGCACACTGGACAAACGGTAGTGGCCACAAACGCATTAATTACTGCGGTAATCTTCTTTGATGTGCGAAACAAGACCGCCGCCGGAGCTATTGCCTACCGCCATTTGCCATATTGATTGGCATTGTAAAATTATGGCCATAAATCGTGGTTACACCTAGGTGTTGTATAACTTATGGCAATAATTATCGGCATATCACGATAGTGTGGCCCCAGCATTAGACGTGTCAGAGTGTATGCAAAGCATTTCGCTCATTCATCAGCGACGACCGATGTGGCGCAGTGGGCGAAGGTCCGCCTGCGACCGGTTGCGGGTTCAATTCCCGTGTCGGAAAAAAATTGTGTACAATCTGCAGAAATTTGTTCCGTTGGTCTGGGTGTTTTCTATGTATTTAGAAAAAAAATATCTATCTATGTAATGTATTGTATTAAGTTTATCAGTCAACTAGTACCCATAATACAAGCTTTGCTCAACTTGGGGCTAGATGATGCTGTGTGGACTGTCCGGAATTATATATTTTTTTTTATTTTATTGGACTAATCGTCACTTTTTACAGGAGCCAAAACAAAATTTTGAACATGATTTTTTTGAAAAAATGTTTTTCTTTCATTCATCACATTCATCATTGTTTTCGTAATTTTTTGCTCTATTTTAAAATAATGGTCGCTGTTATATCTATCACCCAACTTGATAAAAACTACAAAAGCCCTTTTTGCATTCAAATTTTGAAGCAAAGTTAAGATAATAATCCCAATAAAAAGAAATAAATATTGAAATGAAATGTTTTCAAAAGAAGATATACTTTATGAGAAATAAAACATTTTCTAAATTTTTTGAAATGTGGCCGTTTTGCATTCAATGAGCGATTTGTAAAAATGCCTGAACATTAGCTGGCGTAAAGAGCTAAAATAAAATAAAAATCAGTTGGTGTTGATAGTACATAATTGTTTCATTTTATTTTTGTCATACCGTTAGAAACGAGGTCAGGACCCTTTGTGGGATGTACGCAGAACAGTCTACCAAAGTTTTATATTACAATAAAATAGACTTAGGAAGGCTTACAATAAGTAATTTATGACAAACATGAATTTGTTTGTACTAGGTCTATGACATTGTTCAAAACATAAAGAATAAAAATGATAAAAATCAAAAATTTTGGTAGTGTTGAAGGGATTCGAGCCCGTACTAACGGGATGTATCAAAATTTTGTGGATATTTTATCATCAAAAAGCAAAAAGTAAATCAAATTTTCAGTGGTTTCGAACCCAGGTACGACTATACATCGTCGCACCCACCCGACTGTTCGAACCGCTAGTCCAACGTGACTTATTGAAATACGGTGAAAATTTGTATTACTTTTAATCTATTATAAGTGGTCGTAAAATCGGAGCTAAAATACCTAAGTACACAAAGAACAGAGTCAAAAAAAGTGGAGACTTCCTTACGCCAACAATTTTATTGTAATTTTATTATAATATTGGAACAACTTTCACAGTGAGTACATTTAAAATTAATGATTGTTATTGTGAACTCATTCAAATTATTTGTCAATTCCAATGATTTAACGAAATTAATAAATAGTGTGAAAAGTATTTTTTTTACCTATAATTTGTAAGATATTCCTTAGCTTATAAGCTAGTTTGTAAATAACATTACCCTCTGCGCCTTTTTACTTAAATTGTTCAAAACGATAAAAGAAAATTACCTCCAATTTTTTTTTAAATGTAAGGTAACCGTGGGTATAGTTGACACTGAGGTAATAGTTGACACCTTCAACTTTGGATAGCTTTGAAGACGCTCTTTGATTAGAATATGTCTAGTCAATGCACTTGTTTGATAGGTAATGTATCTGAACACATTTGTTTTTGTATATTGCCAAAATTAATTCCACCATTTAGTTATGGTGAATGTTTTTCTGCGTGGGTGTGTGATAAACGCAAATTGTTTGTAATTTCTAAGAGATTTGAAAGAGGTAAGTCAATTTACAATCAGTCACATTTTGTATTTTCTTTGGAAGATATTTATATTGTTTATGCGTTATGATATTATTCATTCATTGTTTATTGCTTGGTTCCTAGTTCTGACCTCGTGGATATAATGGATTTAATTATTTTTGTGGGTGTCAATTACTGGTTACCGTTTTTTCAATATTTGTAGTAATTGACACCCATGTCAACTACTGCTTTTTTACTTATAAATCCAATTTGCATGATGATAGTAATGCGTGTACGGTGACAATCATTTCTGTATAAAATAAGTCTAGCTGCTATCACTAGAACCAATACTTGACAGGGGTGTCAACTACGCATGCATATGATGTCTAGTACTAACTAGGTACTTAATATTTCCTATTCCTTAGGTAAACTATGCCTCCCATAAAAATGGGTAAGATGCTGATGTATCCTGAAATGGATATGCTAAATGCTGTTGAAGATGTAAAAAAGGGATGCCAGTTGCATCAGTAACAGCTGCTAAAAAAGTAATGTACCAAGGGTTACATTAATACGAATGTTCAAGAAAACTTCACAGGAGACAAGAAAAAGTCCTAGTACCGTACTCTCAGATCAGCAGATGAGAACAACATTTTAGAAACGTGAATATTATCGCAAGCGAGATCGAATTTCCCAGTTAATAAAAATCAGCTTCTAGATTATTGACATACTTAAAGATTTTTTTCACCATGTTTTGAGTGAAGTGCGCAAGAGCACTTGCAAGTGCAAGTGCTTGCTGAGCCATTTTTATAGGTATTTAAGTTTTGATCTCATATATTTTACCTACAGGTCGTAGTATTTTTGCATTAGACTAGTTTTAGTACTTATCGATATTTTTAATTGTAATATGTTACCAAGAATTTGATTTCTATTATTTTTAAAAATGTTTTCTGAACAAAAGTCTTTTCTTCTTAGTTGCCTCTTGCCTGCTATTTTTAAGAGTACCTTATTTAATCATGACAAATACGAATTGTCTGTGTTTTGTTCCATTGTTTAAAAGATAATAAATAAAGCAATTACTACTCGTAATATTTTTTTTATTCCATGTCAACTATTGGAACAAACAGTGTCAACTATTGGAACAAACAAAATTTTAGTGTGTCAACTATTGGTGCTTTTGATATATTGATTTCTTGGTTGCATATTTTTTTGTAACTTCCACTTACGAGATAATTGATTACAATGCAATAATCTACAAAGCACTAGTTCTATAGGAATGTGTAATGATTTCTTACAATAATCAATTTTGGTCACCTTACACAGTTCTAAAGTAGCCCACCCCGACCTATGTGTCAACTACTCCCCCATTTACGTTAAATAGAGCCTGTTTTTATTCTTAAAAAAAACAAGAGTCGAAAATTAGTTCGTTAACTAGTGGTTTTATTGAATTAATTTTAGATGTAATTTAGTTATGTCCCGAAAACGGAACTATTGGTCCGAAAAATATTTAGTCCTAAGGCGTCTCCAATTATCTCTGTTATTTTTCGAACAGTAGTTATTTTAGTTCCACTGAATTTATAGGGTTTGCCTGTGTGAGTGACTCGTAGCGGCCGATCACTCACACGGGCAAGATCTTTTTTTGTGTGAGTGACTCGTAGCGGCCGATCACTCACACAGGCAAAATCTTTTTTGCTCTTCCCAAATACAAGCTCCATAGATGCTTTCAACACTTGAAAAATTGCTTGGTACATAAAAAACAACATCCCATTTGCGGCAAATATATTACAATTAAACAATTATGCACAATTTAATAAGAAAATAGTGAAAAACTTCAACATAGAAAATCAGCGCCATCTTATAGCGGAGCTATGCTTAGTCCTGGACCAGAAACAACCTTAAACTAAAAATAGGGGATGAAAGATAAAAATGTTTATATTCGAGATTCGGTTAGTTATATTAAGAAAACACCCAAACAAAACCCCGGAAGGAATATAAGCATATCGTGAAAACCTATCCCAAGACGTGATTCGAACCCGCAGCCTCATTCGACCTTCACCCGCCGCGCCACATCCATCGTCTGCACATGAAGTACCTTAATTATTTGCATCAGGTTCAGTTAAAGTCCTATTTATCTACATAATGGTTTAACCTACCTACCTAACTATGAGGAATTTTGTTTGAACAATTGTCTGTATTTATCCAGTGCTGTGTAGGTCATAGGCGCCTTTAGTTGCCTTTCCCACGAATTCTTGAATTGAATGGTGGAAGCTGATGATGAATGGACGAAAATGAAAAGTTCATTAGAGTAGAACCTATTATGTAAGTGATGGTAAATCATCATCAACATATACTCGTCCACAGCTGGACATATTATCTGTGGATGAGTTTAATTATTACTTCCATGTAGCTAGCTGACAATTTCATAACAGCTGGGGTCAACAAAACACTGGTAAGTAGGTATAGGTACCTAGTTGTTGCGCATTGATGGGATAGAGATAAGCTCCCAACTCAGTTGCAACAAAAGTGGGACATTTTTGAGTCCACCTACCTACATACATACCTAGTACCTACTTAGTTAATTTATGGTTAGGTATCGTAGCGACACATTAGTTAGGTATCTACCACATGTCAGAAGCTTTGTAGAACTTATTGGTAGGTAGGTAGGTTAGGTTCAGTGAATATTTATTATTGGTATGCAAATCAATAACTTTTTCCTACCTATATTAACGATTATCAGACCTTATTTGAAAATAAATAAGGAACTTCCTACCTAGTACAGTTAAGTACATTTAGTACATCTTACCTACCAAGTTGCAGTTGTGATTGTGAAAGATCATATTATTATGGTTACCTACTGGATAGGTAGTAGGTATCTACACTACCTACAATCCAACAGCAAACTCGCTGAATAGACAGGGCCAGCCAAAGCGTTTTACAGCAAATCAGCCATTTGTCATCGTCTGCATATTAGATGAAAACTTCTAGAAAGTCGGGTTAAAACAGAAAAAGGTCTAATATCATGTAGGTACTCACAATAAGGTTGTGTAGCGGTCCACCTGCTAAGCTCCGTAGGCTGGGAGGCTGCGTCGGCGTGCCCTAGGAATGCGACACCTGCTCTGCTCACTTCACAATAACAACCTAAACACAATCAATCAACAACAACTCCAAGTTCTCACAAAAATAACACAATAATACTGATTACACTGTCGAAATAAGTTTCGCGGTTGAAAATCGAGCGCGATACGTCCAACCGGCAACGAAGAGAGCGGAGAACAAACTTTGACGTTTGTTTTGAAAGGTGGGGGTTGGTAGGCGGAGTCCGGCGGAGTCTCGGCGGCGGCGGCGGCGCGGCGGCGGATTGAACTAGTGATGTCACAGCGTGAAGTTGACGGCCACGGTGCTGCCTCACCTGTCAAAGTACGTCTCGGTAAACTTTCGAGTGGAAAGGCTTCCTGATTGCTCTGATCTTGTTGATAAGGTATGTACCTACTGTTTGAAATATACGACATTCGTTTACGATACTGGTTTTCGAGAAAATAAAATTTTACTTAACTAGGTATAATATGTCGGTACTTCTAGGTAATTTTATTTGACTTACCTACTAATTGCCTAAATACACTTATTATTCATTATCATTTTTAGGCAAATAAATTGAAATCTGCATAGATTTTATCTGTCTATTGTAAGGTAGGTACCTTTTATAGGTTTTTGTTGTCATTGTTAACAAAAAATATCTATGATTTGATCAGAGTAGAGTAGGTAAGTACTTATAAATACAATGACAACAAGTTGCTCAAAAGCACAGCGAGTTCAATAACGAAACGAATTAGAGACCAATACAAATACAAAATGCTCTGATAATGTCGCATGTCGTAAAATATGTTTCACTAATTTCTTTGGTCTACTAACTTACCTATTTTTTTTTCTAAAAATAGCTGTTTTTGAATCGCTGTAAAGGTACCTACTCATACATATACCTACCTAAATAAAAGACCTTACCTAGGTACTGCAGATTTCTCTGGGTAAAAATGGACTTAAAGAACTCAAGAGTAGGTTATCAAAAAAATACGTTAAATTAAATAGGTATTTTATTTTTTACGAACGTGCCTTAATAAATCAAACTGTAACGTGTTTCGCATTTAACGAAGGTAATTAATAGAAAGGGTAAGTATTGCTCTATTTATGAAACAAATAAATTGCGAATGTTATAGAAAACGTTGCCTAAAATCTACGTAATTACAAGTGTATGGCACATACTATAATACAAAATATACAAGGATTTATACTAGGAATTCAATTAGACTAATATCACTTTATTTTAGTAGTAGAAATAATTTTGTAGCAGGATTGCACAGTTCATCAGCATCAGAAAGAGATCAAACTTATCTGTAACAATAAAAATCTGTTAGACACTGATCCTACAAAAGGTTGGCGCATTAAAATTGCCAAATTGTATAGTTACTTAATAAGAATTACCTATAACTTTATTATAGCTTGCGTTACTTTAACTTAATTTTGTTTTTTGTGAATTGCGGTTTCATATTTTTTTGTTTGTTGTATCACTACTCACTACATAGTATAAAATAAAGTCGCTTTCTTTGTCCCTATGTCATTGTGTCCCTTTAAACGCTTAAATCTTTAAAACTACGCAACGGATTTTGATGCGGTTTTTTTAGTAGATAGAGTGATTCAAGAGGAAGGTTTATACATATATATATGTATATAGATGATTCAAGAGGAAGTTTTATACGAAGGTTTATAAACCCGTGCGAAGCTGGGGCGGGTCTCTTGTACCTACCAAATAAGTTACAAAATAAAGTAAAAGAACAACCAACAACCTGTGGTTGTGTTTATTGTCCTTGCTTACATAAAGAATTTGAAGCATTATCTTCAACAGGTGGTGACCGGTATTCATCACTGGCTTCTAGAAACTGGAAGATTGCCTTGAAGCCAGTTCCGTCCAGTCGATCATTAGACCTGAATGTGACTTTGAAGAAATTCCTTTCAGACTCTACGTGGAATTCTTTCATCTGGCCGCAATATCTGCCGTATCTATTGTCTTCAGTCATGTAGTTTGAGAATTCTACGTAATCGCTTGCGGATACTGCTTCACATCTGAAATGAGAATAAGCTGTTGTAATATTTGCTGATCTATGTAAAAATAAAACGTAACAAGGATTCCGGAGACCAGATTTGTCTTTGAACCTATATACCACCACTTAAATTTGATGTTTTAAAATGTTTACCCGGACTTATTGCTAGCAATCCTGACTATTCTCAGCTTTACATCAACCTTGGTTAAAATTGTAAGCTGGAGGACCATGATGAGCAAATTCGAATTTCTATTATTAAAACATAATTCCTTACGGTAAAACGCCTTCAATATCGAAGCTCGTGAAGTGTAGATGAACTTTTTCCGTCTCTCCGCCGTGAAAGAAGTAAGAGCATTCGGTATCTCGTGGGTATGGTCCTGGAGAGTTCGGAGATGCGAAGGTACCATTACGCGCTTCACTACTATTATACACGAATGCGCAGGGGAACTCTTTTAGTTGTCTCCCAGATGATATTCCGAAATCTGAAAATATATAGAGTTTTGGAGTAGGTAGATGTAGGATTGGGATTATTATATGACAATGTCGATCTGGATTTATAATTCAGTATCCTGCTGAATGAACACTGTGGTGTACCCACGTAGTATTTATATTCTCTTTGGGTGTACCTATCCATCTACCCAGCACTGGTTTTCAATGATGGCAAAAGGCATGTAACGTCGCGAATGTCGCGATCAATGAGGTAGAAGTTCTAGTGCGTTTTTTTAGTGACAAAAAAAATCAGATACTGAGGCGTTGTCCTAATTGGGACCGATCGTACGATGACACGATGCTTTCTCGTCGTGCGATGAGTTCAAACATACAGATTCCATCAGAGTGTCCTATTTGAACCTCGCAAGTAATCGTGCGATCACATAAAATGCTTAATAATGATCGTACGATGCCTTTGATCGTGCGATCATGCAATCAAAGTAACAGATCTCTTTTGATTGTCCTAATCGGTTACCTACGCGATGCGTTGACGCGCGAGGGGCGTCATCATCGTCGACGGCATCACACGATGGACATCGCGCGATCTATTAGGACACCTGTTAGGTCATCGCACGACCACTTTGATCGTGAGATGACAAACGCATCGCGCCATCGTACGATCGCTCCCAATTAGGACGCCGCTTGAGAGTATTCCAAATAATTCTTGATTAAGTGTGGGTATGTCTCACAATGAAAAGTTAGTAATTGCCATATAAGTACATAGTGTGGTTTACTTACTTTCAACAAACGAATATGATATTTTGAACCCTCTTGAGTATCTCGATGCCTGCGTACCCCTGAATTCAAGAATGAGTTTCGGTCCATTCGACATGATAGGCTTAGGTAGGTTAATTCCACAAAAGTTTTCCACTTTCTCCAATCTCCCATCAACGTTAACAAAGGCTTGCAGTGAGTCTATGTTGGTGCAACTGAAATTAAAAGATGAAGTTTGAGGACATCTTTGATAATGATTAAATTGTTCGCTATGAAATTTCATGATACACCACGACAAATACTATTAACTCCCTAATTTAATGAAGGAATAAGTACAAATACGTTTAAGTGGTTGGTTAAGTATATCGTTAGATATAGCTACTTAACTATCGTTAGAAACTTAACTAAAATATGGCAATTATTTTCTACCAATCTTAACTGAACTAAATATAAATAAGTCCCTGGATTGTTGGTAGTAGATAGGCAGATATGATTTAATTTATAAATGTGGCATTATCTATGTGTGCAATGAAAGTGATAAAATATTTACTTACTCTGAAGCTCCATTGGGAGATTTGTACAAGTAAAAGTCTTGAAATATTAGCCGAACTCGCTCTTTTCCCCTACCGAAGAACTCATAGTGGCAATGAGTGTTTGGTGGGTAAGGTGACGGGTAATGCGGAGAAGTAAGAGTGCCCTGTTTTGTAGCATCGCTGCTGAATTCTTGATGACATGAAGATGCTGAAAAGAAGAAAAATAAATGTGAGTGTTGATTCAGAAATTCTTATTAATCAAATTAGAATACCTACACGTATATATTTAAGGTAACCCATTATAGTTTGCAAGGTTTTTAAATATTTAGTACTTTAGCACGAGTGAGTACCCTATTCAAATATTTGAAGGGGCGGGAGGCGCGCGGCGGTGGCTTCGTCGCGCGTCGTCTGAGCCCTGAACGGTCGATTCGATATACAAGGCGCATGCGTACATCGTAGTTAACTATTAGGATATTTTAATTTGTTCTTGTGTCGTTGGAAGTATCCGTCACCGTGGTAGCTCACGCTCAAATTAAGGTGAAAATTATGGTTGTTTAGTAAAGCATTCAGGTAGGTCCTCAAAAATGGTAGAAATCATTTTAGAAAGATTATATCTAAGGCTTTTCATGTTTATAGGTAGTGTGTGTATCACTACATAGTATGAAACAAAGTTGCTTTCTCAGTCTTGTATACCTATCCCTATATCCCTTTGTATGCTTAAATCTTTAAAACTACGCAACGGATTTGGATGCGGTTTTTTTAATAGATAGAGTGATTCTAGAGAAATAGTTCTATTCTAGTTTATACGTATAAAAAAACCGGGGCGAGTCACTAGTATATATCGCTCGTTTGGTAGAACATCGACGTAATTTACAAAATTCAAATTTTACAGGAGAGCGATTATTAAGTTTTTTTGGAGTTCTCTAATGAATTTCTAAGCAACTGGTGGTAGGATTATGATTATACTAGATGTATATTAGAGCTATATTCAAGGAATTTCGAATTTCATTTTAACAATATTAAAACGATGTATAGAATTTCCGCAATATAAAAATAACTACTGAGGTACCTGTAGTTAAGTCATTGTTCCACCAGAATAGAGTCCTGGATAATAAAACTATTCATACAAAATGCGTGATTTTGTGACAAAAAAAAATTATTTGCTGTAACTAATCATTTATTAACTTATTAAACTATTAAAAACTTGAGGAGAGCAGTCATAGAATAATATCACGATTCAATATTACTTATTAAAAGGCACAAAACTGTGTTAAAAACAACAAAATCTTCATCAAAACCAAAGTAGTCTCTTAATAGTCTTTGTAACTTCGCTCATTTTTTAGAACATTGACGTAATTTACAAAATTCAAATTTTACAGGAGACCGATTAAGTTCTTTTGGAGTTCTCTAATGAATTTGTAAGCAACTGGTGGTAGGATTATGATTATACTAGATGTATATTAGAGCTATATTCAAGGAATTTCTAATTTCATTTTAACAATATTAAAACATATTTTGTCTACCGATGTGGCGCGGTGGGCGAAGGTCTGCTGCGACGCAGGAGGTTGCGGGTTCAATTCCCGCCTCGGAACAAATTTGTGTACGATCTGCAGAAATTTGTTCCGTGGTCTGGGTGTTTCCTATGTTTAATAAAAAATATCTATCTATGTAATGTATTGTATTAAGTATATCAGTCATCTAGTACCCATAACACAAGCTCTGCTTAGCTTGGGGCTAGATGATGCTGTGTGGATTGTCTGGAATTATTTATTTATTTAAAACAATGTATAGAATTTTTGTTGTATAGAATTTTTAGTTGAAACGTTGAGGGACGAGGGCATTAAGTTCTGCAGCAAGCGAGTTACTGACAGGAAGTCTAAACTCTCGGATGAGATTCTGGATCTGATGACAAAAAGACGGGAAACCACCTAAGTATCTTCGTCGTAATGTATTGTATTAAGTATATCAGTCATCTAGTACCCATAACACAAGCTCTGCTTAGCTTGGGGCTAGATGATGCTGTGTGGATTGTCTGGAATTATTTATTTATTTATTTTTTAAAACAGTGTATAGAATTTTAGTTGTATAGAATTTTTAGTTGAAACGTTGAGGGACGAGGGCATTAAGTTCTGCAGCAAGCGAGCTACTGACAGGAAGTCTAAACTGTCGGATGAGATTCTGGATCTGATGACAAAAAGACGGGAAACCACCTAAGTATCTTCGTCAGAGAGGTTAGACCTGAACAAGTAAATCGCGAAGATGGTGCGGCGCGACCTTCGGAGCTCCAACACACCTCATTGAAGAGGCGATAGAGCGAAACCGAGGGACCAAAGTATTCACTCAGCAGCTTGGCAGAAGCCACCTGACGAAACTTAAAACGCACGACGGGAGGACCGTTTTGTCGAAGCCAGAGATCTCAGCTGAGATAGAAGATTTCTATGGCCGTTTGTACACTGCAAATGCCCCTCGTTCCCAACGAGATGACCATGATTCTAGAGCCACCCTGACACGCCACTATACCGATGAACTGCCAGATTTCAGTCAAGATGAAATCGTGCTAGCTCTGAGGCAGCTTAAATATGGAAAAGCCCCCGGTGAGGACGGTATTACTTCAGAGCTTCTGAAGGCAGGAGCCCCCGTTATACAGGAGCTGCAGAACCTCTTCAATGCTGTCCTTCACTGTGGGAGAACTCCTAAGGCGTGGAGCGGGAGTTTGGTGGTGCTCTTTTTAAGAAGAACTCTCCTTAAAAACTATAGACCCGTCACACTTCTGAGCCACGTCTATAAGCTGTTCTCGTGAGTGGTCACGAATCGTCTCGCCAGGAGACTGGACGAGTTTGAGCCAACAGAATAGGCTGGGTTTCGCGGAGGATATGGCACCATAGACCACACATTCACACAGTGCGGCAGATTATACAGAAGTCCGAAGAGTATAATCAGCCCCTGTGTCTCGCTTTTGTGGACTATGAGAAGGCTTTTAACTCCGTCGAAACTTGGACTGTTCTGGAATCCTTACAGCGATGCCAAGTAGACTATCGTTTCATCGAAGTGCTGAATTATACAATGAAATTAGTTAGAATTAGTTACTTCCATAGTATTATGTCCTATGGTATTTTGCTTTCGGGACAGGCAGCTGATATTCAGACTATCTTTGTTCTTCAAAAAAGGGCGGTGCGTGCAATTTATAAATTAGAGCCACGTGTCTCATTGAGGGAATTATTTAAAGAAATAAATATTTGAACTGTAATTTCGCAATATATTTATGAAAATTTAATGTATACACACAAAAACAAGAGTAACTTTTTGAAAAATTGTGATGTTCACAATAGAAATACACGAAACAAGAACAAATTACACATTCCTTCATTTAGATTACGAAAACTGTGGAAATCATTTATGGGTAATTGTGTGCGCTTCTATAATAAGCTTCCATCTGAAGCAACTGAGCTTTCTATTCGTAGATTTAAACAGTACATAAAACTAAATCTTATCAAGAAGGCATATTACTCCATAAATGATTACATCAATGACGTTAGTGCTTGGCCAGATGTCGCTCAGTTCCACATCGACAATAGTATGTAATTATTTATAAGGCAAACATGTATTAGACACATAAGTTTTACACATGCTAGTGGTTTCTATTTCGCCTCTTCCACTAGTGGACAAAAAACTGAGGCGAATATATTATTAATAAATATAAAAATAATATAGTATTAAATTTGACTTGTCTAAGTGCTTATTTTGTAAGCCTAAAGAAATAAAGATATTGATTATTTGATATAAATAATAAGCTACCTGCTGACTTATTTAGTTCGATATTTAGCTAAAGACTTAATCTTATTGAAGTAACAACGACCTAAATGTTATACTCGCAACAGTTTCTTAAATATTGCGTCAATCAACCAAGAAAAATTTAATCTAGTTGAAGTAATAACGACGAAAGTGACATTCCGTCATTGTTTACCCAAGAAAAATGATAAAAAAATGTCATAATTACCTTTACGTCGATGTAGCCCTCAACTCGACGGCACTTCACAAGTCCCCCAGCGCAACTGACCAATTCGTCGTTGTATCGTCAAAAGTTTCACGATTTGGTCTAAATACTACAACGACGTTTGAGCCATCTAGCGGAAACTATTAGAGATAGAATTTTGTCGATTTTTTTCCATATAGAGATACTACTTACAGGTGTTCTGGCATATTTAACTCAATTTTGCAAAAATTGACAATTACGTCATTATTCTACCAAATGAGCGATATATAAAGATAAAGGTAATAAAGTACAAAGGTAGTGAAGCATACCCCGATAGTGACCGTGGTTTGCTACTAAGTGTAGTACATGATTTTCGGAATGTTGTCGCAACACTATTTGAAGATTGTGTTTTTCTGACATTGTCACTGTCAGTATGTCGTGGGTGATGTCACGCACTATTTGACACGTGATTGCAGTTTGTCATTTGTGTTTGTCTATTCTAATCTTTTCCTTCCAGAAAAGCAAAACAAATCCCATCGAAATGAAAATCGTCTGAACTGAAAAATCCTCAGCAGCAGCAGCATGCTACAAACATGTCTGAAAATACACCATTCTTCGTGGACAGGGCCAAGGGGGGTCGTGCGAATTGCAAAGGATGCAAAGGCAACTGCCCGAGTGGTGAGCTTCGTCTGGCAAAGGTAATGCCCAGTCCTTACGGCGAAAATCAAACTATGAAGTCATGGCATCATGTAGACTGTTTCATGAATGCTCTACTCAAGCAAAGACCAGCCACGAAACGAGTCGATTCCATTGACGACATTGGCAACTGGGGAACCCTATCGAAAGAAGATCAAGAGTTCATTTTGAAGAAACTTAACGAAACCGAGAAGTTCTACGAAGATAAGAACAGTGGGAAGTATAAAGCAAAGATTTTGAAAAACGAATCTCAGCCTAAAGTTGCTACTCCTGGTTCTGTGAAAGATGAGCCTCAACTTTTGTATCACACAAAAGTAGAGCCAACTGATGACAATAACTTCTCAACCTTTTCATCACTGTGCAAGAAAATATCAAAAGTAGATGCTTATACAGAGAAAACAGCCATTGTCAACAATTTCTTCAGAAAAGGTACCAAGGATACCTTCAAAGGGGATCTGGCATTATGGTGTAAGTTACTTTTACCTCAAGTAACCAAAAGAGTTTACAATCTCAAAAGCAAGCAACTTGTTAAGTTGTTCTCTCGAATTTTCAACGTAGACCATGATGACATGCTAACACATCTGGAACAAGGTGATGTTGCAGACACGATACAACAATTCTTCGCTAAATCTAAAACCATTGCACCTGCCTCAGAAAGTACTCTATCAATCCATGACATTGAAAACTTCCTTGAAGATCTATCAAAACTGACAAAGGAAGATGAACAGATATACCATTTCAAAAAAATTGTCAAGAAATGTACTAAAGAAGACCTGAAAATGCTTATAAGATTAATAAAAGGCGATTTGAGGATAAATGCTGGACCTAAACATATTCTGGAAGGCATACATCCTGATGCATACACAGCTTTCCAAACATCCCGAGACCTAAACATGGTTTTGTTGAGAGTATCAGATAGTTCTGGAGTCAAACACAAAGATGCCACCCAGAAAAGTGTTGATGCAAAAATAACCCTTATGACACCAGTTTTACCCATGTTAGCCCAAGCATGCACATCCATAGAAATGGCTATGAAGAAATGTCCAAATGGAATGTTCTCTGAAATCAAATATGATGGTGAAAGAGTTCAAGTTCATAAAAAAGGCAATGAGTTTAAATACTTCTCACGGTCTTTGAAGCCTGTTATGGCTCACAAAGTAAGCCATTTTAAAGATTACTTACCTCAAGCCTTTCCTGAAGGTGTTGATATTATATTAGATGCTGAAGTGTTAATGGTTGATGTAAATACTGGAAAGCCGTTACCATTTGGTACCTTGGGAATTCACAAGAAGACAGAATTTCAAGGAGCGCAAGTTTGTCTCTATGTTTTCGACTGCTTGTATTACAATGGCAAGGTACTGATTGATATGCCGATTAGAACCAGAAGAAAGATACTGTACAAGAATATGGTAGAGGTGACAAACCATGTTATGTTTTCAGAGCAGGAACTTATACACAAGCCTGCTGACTTGGCTAAGATGATTGCAAAGGTTAGTTGTGTGCTATAATTCAACATAACTAGCTTATACTTGCTGATGACCAATGTACGGCGAGCGAATGACCGCCTGCAATGCTGGTGGTTGCAGGTTCGATTCCCGCTCTGTGACAAATAGGGAATGCAATCTCGTACGAGATTTCCACCTAGCGAGATCTCGCGAGACTCAAAACCCAGTCTCGCGAGATCTCGCAAATTACGGGATCTCGCGAGATTGGGAAAATCGCATTTAAAACATATGCAAATGCTTGTTTTAAGAACTAGTAATTGACATGATATGTAATTAAATAGAAACTGCGTTGCTTAGTTTTCAAAATATGTAAGTTTTATTTGAAAATCAACAGAGTACTTATTATTTTGTCTCTAACTCTAATAACATTTGTTTATGTCTATAATTATTATACCTACTGTATGACAAATGTGCAAAAAAAAACAGGTTCTGGGTGTAATCTATGTAAAACAAAAAAATATCTAAGTTATGTTTGAAGTATATCTGTCATCTAGTACCCATAACTCAAGCTCTGCTTAGGCTAGATGACACTCTGTGGATTATCCACAATTATCAGTTTTATTTTATACATATATCACTGCTAGGAAATGGGTTACCTCGCTAGAACATATTTTATAATCATAGAAGAAAAGCTTCAAGCCATTAAAACATCAGAAAATAAAACAGATAATGTTCAGTTTCTTAGCCAATCTTTTATCTTTAAATTTATCTGCATCAAAAAAGCTTTAGCAAAAATCTATTATTGGATAACATTTGAATTATAATTTTACTTGCGACCCGCCCCGGCTTCGTACGGTTTCATTATATGTATAAACCTTCCTCTTGAATCACTCTATCTATTAAAAAAAACAGCATCAAAATCCGTTGCATAGCTTTAAAGATTGAAGCATACAAAGAGACATAGGGAAATGTGGACATAGGGACAGAGAAAGCGACTTTGCTTTATACTATGTAGTGATGTTCTTCAATTTCAGGTCCTACAACTGGGGCTAGAAGGTCTAGTTCTCAAAGACCTAGAGTCTACCTACGAGCCTGGCAAGAGACACTGGCTTAAAGTAAAGAAGGATTACCTATTTGACGGCGCTATGGCAGATACAGCTGACCTTGTGGTCTTAGGAGCTTGGTATGGTAAGTCTAATTCATTGCTTTTTACTTGATGTTCTGTGGCGTAGCGGGCGAATGTCCATTTGCAATGAAGACGGTTGTGGGTTCGATTTCTGCCGTGTGACTTATGTTTGAACTAGTGACCCGCCCCGGCTACGCACGGTTTTATTATAAGTATATAAACCTTCCTCTTGAATCACTTTATCTATTAAAAAAAAACGCATCAAAATCCGTTGAGTCGTTTTAAAGATTTAAGCATTCAAAGGGACATAAAGACTTAGGGACATAGGGACAGAAAAAGCGACTTTGTTTTATACTATGTAGTGATGATCTTTAGATATTTGTTCAGGGTGTTCTATGTATAATGTAAAATATATATCTTACTATCATAATAAATGGGAAAGTCTGTGTGAATGTTTGTTGTAATCTCCGTAACTACTTAAGTAATTTAGACGAAATTTGATATGTAAATAGATTAGGACCTAGAATAACATTAGGATAGAATTTTTTTGAAAAATGAAACTCTGAACCGTCATACCATACATTTTTGTTGTAGAACCAAAAATATTGTACCTAATAATGTAAAGGATTTCTTCTCCTATAAATTGGCTTTCTCAACAAGAAACAACACAGATTCTCACTGTACCATGAACAGATAGTCAGTTTATAGTACCTACCCACCCGTAACACAAGCTTTGAGTAGCTTACTTTGGGGCTAAATGGTGCTGTGTGGATTGTTAAACATTATTTGTTTATTTAATTTGTAAACCTATGTTCTGTTCTCAATAATTAATACGTAATTATAATTCCATTATTTCCAAATTTCAGGAACCGGCAAAAAGGGCGGCATGATGTCAGTTTTCCTTATGGGCTGCCTGGACATTTATCGGAACAAATGGTTAACAGTGACCAAGGTTCACACTGGCCATGACGACGCCACGTTGGAAAGGCTACAGACAGAATTGAATCCATTGATGTTGAAGATATCACAGGATTTCGAGAAAGTTCCATCGTGGTTGGATTGTAATAAGGGAATGGTGCCCGATTTTGTCGCCAAAGATCCGAAGGAGCAACCTGTTTGGGAAATCACAGGTAAGGTCATGTTCACATGTGACTTAAAAAAATGTACAGACGTTCTCAATTCTTTTAAAACTTTTTTTTTAATGTAATTGATTACATGGAGACATTTGCACCGTTTTGGAAAATTATTTTTGTTTCAAAGTGTTATACTTCCTAGGTGGTCCAATTTTATCGAAATCGCTTGAGAAAACAAATCGGAATATTTTATTTTGCGGACGAGTTGTTCTCTTTTCTTTTGGAATTGGGTACAACCAACTCCCTCGGGATCGGGCCTTAATTTTGAATAGACGTAGCCTTAGGCCATACAGACATAGGCCATAAAACATAGGCTTCTTTTCAACCCACAAATCAGTTCCCATGGGACAAAAACCTAGAAACGTTTCCATGGATGTAATGCGTGCGAAGCCGTGGGCAGATAAGTATGGTACTAGTTATTTATAAAACCCATGTAAGCACATTGAAAAATACAAGAACCCCTTGTACTTTTCCATGATGATGAGGTCGCTGTTTAGCGATAACACCGCCAACAGTGGCTCAGTTTATACGTTCTTTTGTCATTAAATTGCCATTTAAGTCTGCAATATAATAACTTCTATTCTACTTTTTACAGGCACAGAGTTAACAAAAGCAAATCTACACACCGCCGATGGTATATCCGTACGCTTTCCAAGAGTTACAAGAATACGCACTGACAAAAGCTGGGACACAGCAACCAATCTAAATGAACTCAAGAATCTGTACCGAACATCTAAAGAAAAAACAGACGTATCACTTCTTACCAAACTTGCAACTGAAACCAATGAAACGCCTGTGAAAATCAAGGTAAGGCAAAGTAGTCCGAAAGGTAAGAGGACGGATTCTCCCAAGAAAAATACACTAGATAACTTTATTAAAGTTGAGCCCAAAAAAGAACCAAAAAGGTTTTCTCCAAGCACCAGTACAGAATCACACAATTCAGGTGAAATTGACGAGAAACGAAAAGCAAGGAAACGGCCAATAAAAGAAGAACCGAAAGATGAAGACAGTTCAGATAATTCATTTAAAATGAAAAAGAAACTAAAACGGGAGCTGAGCGACAGTTCAAATTCAAGCTGCAACACGGTGATAAACAACTTACAATTGTCTGAAAGTATATCTATGGATGCCAAAGCAATAAAAAATAGTAAAGCAAAAACTGACAGGCATAAGGGGAAAAGTAAAAATAGTAAAAAAAGAGGATTAGATGATGAAATTAGGTGTTTTCCCGAAGACCCATTCCCAGAGGTTTTTCAAGGTAAAAGTTTAGGTTTCTATCCAGATTATATAAGCTTTTCCGAAGAAGAAAGAAGTACATTTGAACGTCATTGGATCGCCTACGGCGGTGATGTTGTGAAGTCAGTTAAAAATCGAAATGTTGACTTTCTTGTACATGCCATGAACGAGATAGAATTTAAGGATATGCAAAAATTGAAGGAGTTTGTTAACCCTAAGGTTAGACATGTGAATAAAAATTGGATAAAAGATTGTATAAAAGATGTGGTTTTGCATAAAACGACGAAATACCCCGTGTTTCTTAGCAATAGGTAATTTTCGTACCTAAAACAAATCATGGTAAACCCATAACAATAAATTCATTTATACAATAATTTCATCTCCAAGTAAAGCTTCCAAGCTGAGTATTAGTCACTTTCTTGAAAATGATAAAAATATTGTTTATTTGCGTGAATTCTATCTATAAAGAAGTAAAATATGCAGTAACTAGGTACCTAATGATGAAATTGTTAACTGTTACTGTGTAATCTACCTAGCTGACTGGTGATAAATACATATTTAGGAAAACTAAAAAACGAATGTTTTATTTAGCATTATATAATTATAACTTGATAAAATCCCAGAAAAGGTACCTAGTACAAAAAATAAAATTAATTTAATTGTATTTAAAGTGACTTTAATAAGTACTGGAGTCTAGTTTTAATGAAATCACTGACTGTTTGTATACTTAACTATTTTACAGGAACTAAATGAGTGCTGGTAACGTTTTCTTTCGGCAATGTTAATTTAATTTAATAAATAATCTTAAACTATATTTTTATGAGTTTCAATCGGACCCGTCTAAGGCAAAGGTAAGTAAGTAGGTAAGTATCGACCGACCGGAATAATTCTAAATGGCGGAACTGCAAATTCATGTTGATAAGTATGTTCATAGGTTTAATAATTGTTGATACTATGTTTCTCTTGCCATGAAAACGTTAATTTAAGCTTTATAGTAAGTAGGTACGTATGTTTGGAACCGCTTGACGCAAAGCAAGTAGGTCTCGTCGATTAACATAGTCTTTTTTTGCAATTATTAGGTAGGTAAAATAACTATACCTTCTTAGGTAGGTACTTACATATTTTTATATCTAACAAAGCTGTGATTCATGAATACTTAATACTTATTATACCTACGTGTAAAATGCAGAGCCCTTAATTTAAGACTTATTGTAGGTCCAATATATCGCAATAAAAATTGAAACTGAAAATAAAAGCAATGTGAAAATGCATAAGCACTGGCTCGTTGAATGGAATTCTAATTCGTTGTCGAATCGAATTCGTTGAAGAAGCCAGCATTCCAATCACCTTAGCTGTTCAAGGCAAGATCTTTATAAATTGAGTGTGATATCTTTACAATTAGGGGCGTTTGGGGATAGAGGGATAGAAACCCTTGGTACGGACCAAGGACCCCTGAGGACGGCTCAAATAGGGAACCTCGGTCAAGTTTAACTTATTCCTTAAATGGGATTTCGCTGATGTTTCTGAGGAGATAAAATCTTCTCGAAAATTCTATTTCATCCTTGGAATTGCCGTAAGCGAACTAAAAGGGAATTGCTAACGACAGCAAACTCTTGTTAACTTCACAATTTACTTTTTAACTTTAGTTTCCGACGTTTCCTGTTCCTGAACTAAGAGATACTGAAACTGCTGACTAATCTGATAATTTAACTGTTGAAATGATCATTTGTTCGAGTCCAGTCTGAACCAGGTGCTACATAAATCATAAATAATTGAACAGGGATTATCTACTAGGTTTCGAGATATTTCTTCTCAAAAAAGACATAGTAAATTACCTACATGATAATAGTTATTTAGCGTAAAAATATGTAAAAGTAAAATAAGGAAAGATTTGCTGTTCGGTTTGTAGGTCCCTACCTGCTAGTACCTACTCTACTAGTTATTTGATTACACAGTCATCCTTACTTATGGGCCAACTCTACCGATATTGAATTGAATTTTGAAAAGCCAAAACGAATAACCGATTAGGTACCTACAGTAAATTGAAAATTTATAAAGATTAGAATTTTAGGAAGAGATTTGGTGTTTCCGACCCAATGCATTTCAAAATAATCTTAAAAACTGTAAAAGCTACCTACTACAAACCTGTCTATTGTGTGGTGTGAATAAAGCAAAGTCTGCGAACGTTGGAAATGTTTGATATTTGGTAAAAGCGGTTATATTCTGAGCTTCGAAACGAAAATAGCTTGTCTGGCACAGATACCTAGTGTTTAATAGTACCTATGCCTGGTAGGCTGATGTGTTTTGATTTACGTACGTAGTAAACACGTAAATTCTTTTTTATATGTAGCTAGTTAAAAGAAAAAGAAGTCAGAGACATTCATACTTACCTACCTACTTGTTTTTGCTCTTTGACTAATTGAGGTCTTAATTTGCACTCCTAAAACAGGAAACAATTGACTATTTCAACAAATAAAGTACCTATAAGAGACAATTGATGGTCTTATCGCTTATCATTTTCATTGCTCACGACCAATCAAAACTTTCGTTTTCTCTCAAAATTTCTGTTTCATAAACATATTAGGTAATACTTATCAATGTAGGTAATTACAAAAACGTTTTTTTTTTATTATAAGATTGAAATTAGGTAAAAGTTATCGTTTAAATAAAGCCCTAAATGCAATAGTTAAACGTAGAAACCTACTTTACATCCGACTCTTTGAAATCGGAGGGTAGAATGATTTGTGCACCACGCCTGTTCGTGGCAGAATGTGATAACACCCTTGCTTTCACACTACGCACAAACCTCCACAAAACCTTTGAGATAACAGTGTGAATAGTCTCGAAAGCCCGAAAGGACGTGTCACCCTGATTTGAAGGAGCTTTTGTCGGTAGAGGCTTTTGGTAACAATAATTTACTATCAGACAAGATTGGTTATTGTTTGCGTTTCACAATGTCCCCTAAAGGTTTGAAATTTTGCATTTATTAAGTACCTAGGTACCTACTAGTATCTGCCAGCTTCGCAAGCGCTGCTGAAACTTTTAAGACTATTTCTATCTTGGGAACTGATTGATGTGATGAAAAGTATGTGATGTTTTATTCCAGTGCTAGAACTATGTCTATTCAAAATTTCAACCCTATCCGTTCAGAAGTTTTTGCGTGAAAGAGAAATTGAATTATGTTAAGGGTATTAGACTAAGTGGTATTCATCGCTGTGTGTGTTATATTATTAATTAGTCATAGGGGAACTCAGCAATTACAGTTGTCAAAATTAATAATAATTAATTAATTTATTTCATATAAATTACATTGTTATAGCTTTTATTTAAATTATCTATTCTACAGTTCATATACGTATAACATATAATATACCATAATATATACAACTAACATAACACGTTACGTTATTTACGTTACATAAATTATAAAAACTTATCAAAGAGGATAAATTTTCAGTGAATAGCAGTAACTAGCTAAATCGAATTTACGAAAGCTTCCAGCGTTAAATGTTGCGTTAAATCAACAATCAACTTGATTAAAACTGACCAAAATCTCAATTTGAAATAAACTGCCTCATTAACCGACCACCAAATTATATCACCCGACCTTTCTCTTTCATCTAATATGAAATGTGAATCCTTTTTCATGTTATACACGTAATTTCATGCAAATATTGCCAGCAAGTTCATTTGGGCGCAAAAAGCTCCAGTTTTTTGTAAATAATTAATTTGTTTGCACACAAAAGTAGCTACTGTGCCTACGCCCTGAGGCTTTGGCACGGGATGTTTGAAAATTTAAAAGGGAACACATGAAACGAGGCTTAAATGCGTTGGCCAGGGTTGAACTTCGAATTTTTTAGGGGCGGTGACTCGTTTGATGAGGGTCTAGTTTAGGACATGGCCCACTAGAGTGGGTCTCCGGTAACTCTGTAAATCTTTTCATCACATACCTAGGCTAGATAAATCTAAATGTTAACTAAATGTCTATGGGCCGTATTATGAAAGATTGCTCAGTAATTAATCTATGATTGATTAACGCTTGTGCCTAATAAAAGTGTTACCCAAGCCTAAATCGATGACTGAGCTAGCTACCATAATACGAGCCCAAATGTCTCTGAAAGCTAAGTTTCATAAGTTGTGTTTTGTCTTTATTTTTTTTCTCCATTTCTTTTAAATGTACAATATACAGTATTTTTTATGAATCTATCTAATGATTTGTCATCAGCATTCTTTATTTAAAATATAATAAATGTTATAAATATTTTGGCTCTTAAGTTACTACGCTAGCTACTACGACGTAACCAAACCGATTTCACGGTTTGCTTACAAGTTTACAACGTAATAGCTGGGTCGTAGCAGTTATGCCGCTGCAGTTACGCCGTAGCAGCTTTGCCGTAGTAGCTACGCCGTAGCATTAAGAAAATCGTAGGCCTTGATAAATTTATATCAGCATAATATGAACTCTTCATTCGCATTACTTATTATAGAGTATGTATGTATGTATTTTTGATAGAGTACGAGGGGAAAAACGAAAACAGACATAATCTTTTTAGTTTTTTCCCCCTCCCCCATCCTGAAAACGACCCTGAACTGGTTATGTGCTCTGCTTGTTTGGCCCAGGCGGATTGTAAGCAATGGAATGTATATTTGTGTAACTTTTCGCATTCGGTGCTTTTACTAAAGTTTGAACACAACACACTCAGAAAGGGCTGCAATGCATGGTTTTAATTAATCCCTCGGTTGTTAAACCAACCTCATGTAAATGTAACCCATGTATAATTGTCGCGTTGATCAATACATGGATTCTGGTATTTTGAATGAAAATACGTTGCTTTTAATCTTGTGTCTCAGTAAGCTTTGTAAACTTTAATCTTGTGTCTCAGTAAGCTTTGGTAACTACCTCTAGCTTACTGCATCCTGAAATAGAGAGCATTTTTGTTTCCCATTATTTTTGTGTTATTGCGTGGATAGACGTCGTACGTCTATTTAAAATTTCAGTCCTATACATTCTGTAGAAAACATAACATGCATCCAAACATACAACTTTCGTTTTTATAATATTAAGGAAGAAATGATTCCATAGATAAACAATTTTTATTGTACTCAGAAAACACCTAGAAACCCGTTACAAATATTTGCAGAAAGTATAAACATTTGTCCCAAGGCAGGAATCGAACCTGCAACCTCTTGCGTCGCAGGCGGTCTTTCGCCCACCGCGCCACACGGCCATTCGAAATGAGAGAGAAATATAAATAGAGTATTCTCGCTCAGATTTTAATTAAAATCAAATTCTCTAAGTTACAGTAATATAATTAGAAACATATCCAAAGTACCTACGTAGTTAGTTAGGTAGTCTGACTTCATTAGTCTGTATAATTAGATGGCTGGTGATCGCAAGCGCCAACTAGATCCAATCTAATTAACGTATTCAGTCTATGAATCTCTCGATGCAATCACGGCAGCATCTAGACACCAAACAAATAAATACCTAACCTACATGGATGTAGTAGCAAAGCAATCTAAAATCATCGTATTCGTAAATATCATTTTACTTATGTATTTTTGTTTTCATGATTTTAAAAATGTAGTTATTCCTCTCATTTAATTTACATTTCATTTTATTTTTATGAATTTACCATCTTAAAATAGTATAGTTAATATTACAAGGAAAAAAAATAACATTCAGAAAACCACGGAGGTTTGTGTGTGTTAGATAGTTAAGGAGTCATCCGAGTGACTATCAGAGGTTTGACAATAAAAGCTAATAATAATAAAAGCCTAGTTTCTAAAATACATCAAATGTGTCCTGTTTTTTATAAATTGGAATTAATTGAGTACCCATGTCAAACTCTTTTATCACTGTAAGTATAAATAAGCAGTTAGATACAGCTACATTTTTCGTCTTACCTTCTATCCAGAATCTAAATAATTAATATACACAATACAAAACATAACCTTACAAAACTCGAAACACTCGCAGCCATATTCGACGATTTGCTGAGGAAATAAAAATTCTATTAGCTGTAGAGGCGCAACGTTATTGCCTCTAGAGGTAAGTCTGGCTACGCAAATACTCTCAGGCTGGTATCGAATATTTATAAGAGCTACGTACAACCTGTATTAGGATATCCTATCTATACAAGCTCTACGCCATTTTTCGATGATTCTCAGCCAAATCTAGGGAGATTTCGATTTATAAATATTTCTTCCAGGGTTCTGGGTGTTTTGTGACTATAATAAAATTGTCTATCTATGTTTTGTATTAAGCATAAACTTAGGATGTCATTGTGAAAAAATTCTATGTCTATGGTGCTAAGTATTGCAATCATCATCATACACAAACAAAAGCTCTGCTTAGCTTGAGACTAGACTAGATGATGCTGTGTGGATTGTAAGAATCATCGAGAATATCTTAGTTTTTTAGGTATCACACTTAATTATAAATGCGAAAGTTAGGATAGATAGATGGAGGTTTTACCTCATCACGCCAAAACTACTGAACGCGGCTGAAAATTTTAATGTCAGGAATAAAACGGCTACTTTCCCTCAATTTCCACAAGAGTAAAGATGCGGGTCGCAGACAGTTTTTAATAAAAGCTTCAGCCAAAGGCACTTTACAAGTGCACTAGGTAGGTACCTGTTCTAAGTTCAATTTAGCGAGCTCTAAAGTAAAGCTTTTTCGTGCCAAAACTTTATCTAGAAATTTCTGTCTTTTTCAATTTTCTTCACTCGGTAAGAAATTTTTGTTGGAGGAGGACTTTTTTATTTTTTTGATGAAGTTTGATGAATATTTTTTTATTTGATAGCTGGCTTCTCATATGATCACTTTTACTTATATTTGATAAAGATCTGCCCTGTAGTTTTGTGTTTTGCTTCACTACATAGTATAAAACTTAGTCGCTTTCTCTGTCCCTATGTCCCTTTCTATGCTTATATCTTTAAAACTACGTAACGGATTTTGATGCGGTTTTTTTATAGATAGAGTGATTCGAGAGGAAGGTTTATACGTACAATAAAACCGTGCGTAGCCGGGGCGAGTCGCTAGTAATTAATAATGCGTAGTTTATTGACTTCGACTACATTCTGATGTGTTTTGTTATTATTAACAAATGGCCTATAAATATAATATGGATGTTTGTGACTTCCTCGCAATAACTACTGAACGGATCGTGCTGAAATTTTGAATAGCCCTGAAATTAAACAAAGGCTACTTTTCAACTATAAATCAGTTCCCATGGCAATAGTTTTGAAAAGATTTCATTCAAACAACGCGTGAGAAGCCGCGGGCAGATACTAGTTAAATATTAAAATTAAATCAATTCTGAAACAGTAGTCGACGGAAGCCTCAGTATAATTATGAACACAGATAATTTAATAAAATAATTACGACAAACTGAGTTTGTCGGTCTGAGTTTTTATTTAATAATGAAATGAAAACAAGGATAAACGCGGGAATTAAACGGTTCCGCCCCAAAGGCATCTAAGCGAAGAAAATGTAAAGATAACATTCTGTGGAGGTTTTTGATTTGTGTATCCAAATGAATAGGCAGATTAGTATGAATATTTGAAAGCAAATGCGTCACTTATACAAGCATATTTACTACAAACTCTTAAAAACTAAGACGAAGACCATTTATATATTAGCCACAGATTACTCCCAATTACCCCCTTGGGGGTAATCTGCCCTTTATTTACGCCCCGCGGCTTCACCCGCATGAACATGGATGAAAATAGTATTGGTAACAAACATCCAGCTATAACATCCAAACTATCGCATTAATGTAATTTTCGGAAGAATAATGTATGACAAAACAATGTAATAAAAATGGTTTGAGAACCAAAGTTACCGACATAGCTCAAAGAATTAGCAAGCTGAAGTGGCAGTGGGCCGGCCATAGGTATCTCGCGAAGAACCGACAACCGTCGGGGTAAAAATGTTCTTGAGTGGAGACCGCGACTTGGCAAACGTTATAAGGCAAATTATAAGGTTTCACAGATATTCAATAATAATGTGATGGACAAGCAAAGCAGGTACATGTAAAGTTAAGAAATGAATAAGTGATTACTGCAAGTACGCATGAAGTTATTTACAGGCAGAAGTGTTGAACAAATCAACTTCCTGCGCCATTACATTGAAATATCTGCTCGCACGTAAAATATATGAGTTCAGGCTATATCAGGATATATCGTTATCTGGGTCATGGGATATGTGGAAGATTATAATATACATTATAATGACCTTATTACATTGGCCATAGCAAGCGTACGGACGTTGAATGTCCTGTTTCAGTTTTGTTTAAAATAGGGTTTTAGGATTAACTTTTCTTTCATATTCATAATCTCACAAACAAGACTACCCACTTACATCCGCTTAAGCTTTATCCGAAGTTCCCGAGTAGAGGAATAAGCCGCTCCCAGTAAGCCCCTTAGCTTTGTGTAAAAATACCGAATGTTTCACATCGCTGAGTCTAAAGCTGCCCGCCAATTGCGAAGTTAAGCTGTTCGCCAATTGCAACGCAAAAAGTTCAATGAGTTGCTTTGCTTGGTTTTTAAGTTAGGGTCCGACTTGTGAATGATATTTAATTTTGTTTAAATCCATGTTCTCAGTATCCAAGGGCCTGCTCCTTGTTTGAGGTTTTATATAAATTTGAAACGAAACAGATGAATACTTTAAAACAGGTTTGCTTTGTAATATTTATTGACCAAGGTGAGAGACACTAAGCAATTATTTTGTTTTTAAAATTCCATATTTCAAAACAAAAAGATTGATCGCGCAGTTTATTTCATAGCATTTAAACTTGGAGACTGCGTTAGAAAAACGCTGAAAGCCGACGCTGTCCAAAAATAATCCTATACTCCTTTCGGTTTGATTACAATAGCCGTTACATATTAAACTTACGTTCTTTTATTAAACATTGTTCTTTTGAATCGTGGATGAAATTTAAATATAGGTAAGATTTAGAATTTCTTCTCAAGATTTCTCATTTATCCCGGTTTGATTTAATATAAAAAAAAATGGATTATTCTTAACAAATAAACAGATTTCTAGAATATAAATACCTAATTGGAAATAAGTCAATGATAAAAGCTACCAGCCCTAGTTTCGACACATTAACAATGCAACGGACTAAAATCACAGTTCCCATTCCAAACTAATTATGTAATTTGCTTTTACAGTCGCCGATTGACTGACTATTAAACTATAGCCTGTTTACCAATAGGCTTAAAATGTTTGGCACAAAATTACCCTGATTGTGGAAGTTAAATGTACAATCAGGCATTTGGGAATCACTTTGATATATTGTTTATTAGGCTATTGGACATAGAGTAGGTAAGGCTAAAAGCGATATGGTTTTGCAAGGTATTAAAGATTGATTCACTTAATTATTATCGATGGTTAATATATTCACAACTTGACTAGTTAGGTACTTTTGAAATAAAAAAAGTTTCCTTAATTTTTATTTATTTATTTTGATGTCTTTTTTTTCATATTTAGGTAAATAGGAGCTTTAGACATGATATTATCACTAAACGAAAGAAAAGGCAGTACCGTAAGGGACTAACCAGATATTTTTTAATCTATTTTTCCAAGAACCCTGTAGTTATGAGTTTATGAGTTAGGTGGCTTTTTAAATATTTAGGAAATATTTATATTTAGGAATTATTGTCAAATTAGTTGTTTTTGCATCGTAATTGTTTAATTTTGTTCCCGATATAAAAGCGGATGATATAGAGTACAACAGGTAAAAGAATATGCTTATTTCAAGTCAATATCTTCCTCCATGAAATTTACTTGCATAAAACAATCGCGATTGGCTTAAATTGATTTGAAGCTGTAATTAAATTCGACATCATTATATAAAACGGAAAAAGTATATTATTATTTAATAAAAGTATATTATTTGCACAAAAATAAAACATAGTATAGCAATGTCATGCTCTTTATGGGCAATGATTAGTTTACATTTTACATCAATAAAGTCTAAAACAGAATTCACCCATACAAAGTCCGAATGTCAACTTTGTCCTATTGCTATAGATTCTCATTTCGTCAAATTTGCTATAGTTTCATCCATTTCGTCCTGTTACAGATGAATTTTGCAGAGCAGTAAATAACTGCACCTAACTAGCTGTCAGTTTGGAGTTCCGGAACCTTCCATTACATTGCCAAACAAATCCTGCCGCCATTTTCTGTTATTGCACGTTCGTTTCCGGAAAGTCAGTTTACTATAATATAGTTTATTTCTTCACAAAGGTTCTCTTATTGTAGGTACAAAGTGAAGTACTATTTTTATTTTGATGAAAAGCTTTGGTTTTGTGCGGGATTCTTGCACTTAGAAATCAGAATTCAATTTATTTCTATAGCCTTACAAAATTATTTTTTATCTATAATAAAAATGAATCCCTATTTCCCTTGGTCACGCCATCACGCGTGAACGACTGGAGCGGTTACCAATTCTTTTTTTGTATTGTTTGTCAGATGGTTCTTATGACAGAAAAAAATATAATTTTCCAAATTATAACACTATATTCATAATTAAGACAGGACGTCTGTCGGGTGACATTGTTTTTCATAAATATGTTTGCAATTTTAAGTTTTTTAACTATAGAGCAAATGAGAATTAAGTATTATTTAAAAAAAAATATTCGGTACGATAACGAGACCGGTACAATATATACTTTCCCCTAACCATCTGTAATTATATTAATAGTAGGACTTTTAAGAAAAATAACGATCATGATTATCACTTATCCTTGAAAAGTACTGAGAATGCATATAAAATAAAATCGAAATGTCAGAAAATCAAACAAAACTCAGAAAGTCCCTCAAAAATCAGTCGAATCCTCCTTTTTTGAAGCCAGATGAAATAATTATAAGTACATCGAAACTCCTCCTTTTTGAAACCAGTTGAAATGAAGGTATATCAACCAAAAAGGCTGTACGTCCGCGGCCAAAATGACAGTGTACACGAACTTATGGACCATTCTGTCAACGGCATCAGTTATTCATAGTTGTAGTTAATTATGACGCGGTGGCCGCCGCAACTTTCAAATTGGATGCTGTTGCCGTGACTCTTGGGTAGATGGGTTTTTATAGAGGTAAAGGAAAGTAGATACCATAAGTTTACATATCCGAGAATATAAATAATGTTACTCTATTTAGAGTGCAAGTTTTTTACGCATCGTCATTTTTAAGTAAGTTTAAATGTATATAAAATTAATTTCTGCTCTACGTTTGATTACCTATGTTACACCGTTATTTTCATTTTTCATATAATAGTTTTGTCATAAATATTTTGTAATCGTGTTTTTTTCTTTCGATGAAAATCTTTAAAACTTGTTTCAATGTTGCTCTATCAATTCCCCAGCCCATAAATATTTGCATTGCTCTAAGTATAAACAACGAGCGATGATCTAGGATTACCGCACACCCATAAAGCTTCTAAATTCTTAATGCACAATACACTTTACAACTCTTAGAATAAGCCTCAATTCGTAATAAATAACTCGATCACGTTTAGGACGTAATTCAAGAGGCTCATTTGGACGTCTTGGGAAGCGTCGAGCTTCGGTTAAAGTTTCAAACTTCTCTCGTGTTAATGACCAATTGGCTGGCAGAAGACATCTAAAATGCAAAGAATCAGACTAATTATAAGAAAGTTTGGATATTTGTTACGTCTTCACGCCAACTCTGATTGGATGGGGGCTGAAATTTTGTGGTCTAAGCACCCTAGATGTTCATCTAGCCCGCTCAAAAACTAGGTTAGAGAAACGCTAGATTTAAAAATGTAAGGCTATTGTATTCATCAGTTTTCAGCTAAAAAGGTAATACCTAGGGGTTAAGTCCGGATTAATGCCTAGTGAGGGATTCCCGCCTGCAAAAAAGGTCATCAACTGAAAATAGCAATAAGTAGGTATTTATTCGTTCAAAATTTAGTTTGTCTTCTAAGCTTATCAAAAGTTGATTGCGATTTTCGGAAGTTGATTTTTTGGAACTAGGGCACGAATCCCTCGTGGGCCACTCCGGACTTTACCATATCTATAGGGTACATACATAATAAGTATGCGAAACAGAATTGTTTCTCAAAAAACGCGTGCAAAACTGCGAGCAAAAACAAGTTAGGACCCAAACCAGTATTTTTGTAAGAGTGACTTGCGTACTCTGCCAAAATACTCTAACTCGATGGTAAGCAAACTTTGACCTACTTGGAAGGGCAATTCAACACAATTAGCTAAGGATATGTGGGCAAAGTTGTAAACTAAGCTTCTACATCATAAGTTCTTGAAGTAAACATCTCGGAAACTACCTACTACTTATACAGGGTGACTTTTGAGGTAGACCTTATTCCAAACCGTGAGAATCAGGGAAAAGTCGTGACTTGTAAGGAAAAAAAGAAGTAGAGTAATTGTCGACAATCAATATGGTGCAGCGGGTGAAAGTCCTCCTACGACACTGGAGATTTCGGGTTCGATTCCCGTCTTGGGACAATTTGCACGATCAGTAAATATTTTGTTCTTGGTTCTGGGTGATTTCTATGAATAACAAAAAATATCTTTCTTTTTATTTAATGTATTACAATATATTTATACTCATAAAGACAAGTGGATCAGGCATCTAACACCCATAACATAAAGCTCTACTTAGCTTGGGGCTAGATAGTGTGTGGACTTCATTTTTTATTTATTATTTGGGACCATGATTTCTTACACGACTTTTCTCTTGTTTTGGATTTGACATCCATTAAAAAAGTCACCCTGTTTACTGTACTTGTTTCTTGTAGGACTGACGAGGAACAAAGCATAAGTAATTTTAGCTTAGCTTTTAGGAACTTGAGCTAATGTAAATCATACGGAATGTCTTGGAATTCACCATGCAATAACAGACACAGCCCTCCACAATACACTACTTTAGAGTCTGTCTGTAATCTTTTTATCTCCACAGTGGAGTGGCCAATGTGGATTATTATTAAGATAAAAGATTACAGGCAGACCCTAAAGTATGTAATCTTTTTATCTTAATAATCCACTGGAGTGGGGCTGGGGTCATTGGAGACTTATAGTTATAGGTTTTTTCATTAAAATGATTTCATTACGAAAATGTGAGTTAGAACTGTTTATTTGAAGTAACTATCATAATATTCTTGTGGGTTCTAACGTCTCATTTATGACATTTGGGATTCGTAAAGTCGGAAAATCCATTTCATGACTACCTCACTCGAACTTTAGATAAATATTATGTCAGGTAATTCCGATCACTGGTTATGAATGATTAATGCAACCATTTAACCTATGTTGTTTTATATGACCATTTTTCAACTGCCTTTTAAGAGGTTAAACCGTCTGGCAGTATTTTTTAGTTGTATAAAACGTCCTACAATGTCTTTTTAACCGAACAATTTGTATAAAAACTTTTATGTTCAATCAACAAATTCATTCTTCTTTTCGTAACTCAATAAAACCATATAAACTCTTCGCCAATTACGAGTTGGCTGAGCATTGGCAAACTTCACGAAAATCCTGAGAAATCTTTTACGTGACTTAATTGAATTTGGTCTAAGGTCAACATGGTTTCCTATTTACTATTGTTTGTATAACTTTGCCACCTTTATTTTCTTACTTTGAATTACTTTACGTTTAGTATTTATTTTTGATTTGATTGGGTCGCTGGCAAAATTAAGAAAAATTAAATATTTTCTAATTCCAATTTAATGAAAAAATATAATTTATTGTGTCGCCGTCAAAAAACGCCTTCCTATTAATTTTACCCTCATCGTAAAACCAACATAAGTAAAATACCTACTTACCAACGGAGTTGCCTAATTTTTACATTCGATTTCAGGTTTCCTGAGGCATACTACCACACCTTTGAACTACACATAAAGTGGTACAGAAATTAAAAATAAATATTAACACTTTCTTCGCTTACGACGCTCATACCCATATACCTACGGCAAAGTTTACCGGATGGGCAGTGAATGCGATAAAGATCAAATTCGTTTTCAAGCGGTTAGGTTAGTAGGCAAAAACAGATATTAAGGTTTTATTATACGCAGTGCATCCGTATGCCTGTTTGAATGTTTTATTCAATATATAAATTTTTATCGGGGTTAACTACGTCGCCCGTAGCTATTAAAAACATCATCAATAACAGAAACAGAGCACATGGTACAAGCGTTCTGGTAACAAAAGGAAAAATAGAGTTTGTGTAACGATATTAACATGAAACGAGAATTTGTTTTTTCTGGTAAAGTTGGGTAAGAGTTAAGGATATAAAAGTTTGTAATTGATTATTTTATGCACAAAATGTTTCTGGCTGAGCTAACTGATTGAACTTGATTGATTGAACTGCTGATCTGACTGAGACTCTTTTTAGAAAATATTTCCATACACAGATATGCATAAAGTAAAGTAATATACATAAAGTACATAAATACTTCATTAATTCATTATACATAAATAACACACATAAAATCAAACACACATTGAATGATATACCTAACTTTTTTTAAAAAAAACCATAAGGTAACTATAAACTGGCTTAAGATTATTTAAAGGAAAAATTAAAATAGTATCAATGTAGTCGATAAAATGTTCATTGTCATGATAACTATAATATTAAAGTACTAGTCATATTATGAGAAGTACCTGCTTTCAAATAAAAAGAACTATCAAAATAGATTAACTTGAAAATTTCTAAAAGGTAGGTAACACAAAAAATACAATCAAATTGAGATCCTCTTCCTATTTTCGAAGTCTGAAACAGAAAAAACAATATGGATAGCACTACGCAGTTTGGAATAAGGAAGCACTAGGCAGTTTATTACCAAGGCATTGACAAGGCCCAGTATTATCACACTCTCGGCACTAGTTTTCGTGCAGAGTGGTAAAGAAAGGGGAGGGAAACGATATTTTCGGTTAATAAGTAAATACCCAGCTGGATAGAAAGGTAATTTCTTAGAACAAGGCTCATATCGCAGCAATATAACTACCCTACCTCATAATTTATTATCATTATGGCGGTATTGGTTCAGTACTCGTACCTAAAGTACCCACATGTAGTTATGTAGGTATTTCCACTCATCCATGTTCAAACGCAGCTTTACTCTATCCGAGGGAGAGGGTTATCATAAAATGAGATTCAGTGAATCGACTTAATAACTTTACTCGGCTCAACAGCTTTATGCGTTTGAAAAAAAAAAGCTTCAAGGAAACCTTTTTAATGCAGTGTCAACTTTAACCCATGGCAAAGGTGTCAACTTTGCCCCATAACTTTTAATAAATATCAACTTTTCCATCAAACTTTATAACTGTGTCCAGAGTAAAAACTGAAGTTTGTAACGAAGTTATTCATCATAAATTGTTTTATAATAAAACAAAAACGAATTTTCATCTCGATCAGCAATTCACGTATAGAAAAAGACAATATAGAACTTCCGAGCTGAGAAAATGGCTGAAAAACGTGCGGTGCCAAGAGATAGGGCGCATTTACACAGAAAATATGTTACAATGCTGACAAAACAAAAGGTCTTAACGATTGTAATTTATAGTTCCTACACATTTTACACCTACTCGTGATGTTAACTGAGGATGCAATAAAACTTAGAGATACCACCGCTCTACAATATTAAGAGTACCTACCTACATACTTCATAGACTTTGTTTGTTGTAAACTAAATAACTTAAGAGCACAGGATTTGGACGTTCGGTGTTAGATTTTAATATGTAGGATGTAGTAAGAACTTTGTAAATTCCAATTAAACATTATTTTTTATTAAAAATCTTACACTTTTGATAAAGTAAAATAATTTATCGTTGTATTTAAATTATTTAATCTCAAACACATGTTTGATATTTATATTTGCAAGAAACTTGTTTGATTATTCAGTGGCACACACAAAATAATCGTCAGCGATACACTCGTCAATGAAGGTGATCCCTTACTGACGTCATCTGCTACATACATCGTACCATATAAAAACCTCCACAAAACTAAATAGTTATAGAATAGGTGCCGGAAAACCGCTTTTATCTAACTTTGCACCAGGCACAGTTTAGTATAAAATTCCGCTGGAAAGTTGCGAAGTCACGCAGAGCTTATTCAGGTACTTTATTGTTCGAGCTCCATGAAATAGCCTAATCTAAGTAGGCCTTAAATAAGCGTGACCGTGATCTCAGATTTACCGAAAAGACGATATTTTGAACGCGCTGATTGCCAATTTAATGAAAATCTGTTGGGAGAAGAAATAGGAAATAATAATGCTGGACAATCCACACAGCACCATCTAGCTCCAAAGTAAGTTACTCAAAACTTGTGTTATGGGTACCAGATAATGATATATTTAATACATTATTTATGTACATAGATAGATATTTTTATCATACTTAGAAAACACCCAGACCAACTGCAGATCGTGCACAAATTTGTTCCGAGGTGGGAATCGAACCCGCAACCTCTTGCGTCGCAGGCGGACCTTCGCTCAGTCGCTCAGTCAAATCAAAATAAGTCAAAAAGATATATTCAGTTCTTCTTGCATAAGAAATATCTATTCAATTCATTGCTTTCACTCGAATACATCGTATGTTATTAATGTTTATTTAAAAAGGAAATTTTCTTCTTATGCACCTTTTTTGTCTCCGTATCTTCAATAAAAGGTTGACAAACCTTGCTAAAGGTAACGGGAACTTAATTTAATTCTCCCAATCTTCTGAGTATTGGAAATCGTTCGTACTTTTACTATTCAATTTATAAAGCCCGTTTTCATTATGAGAGGTTTTATTGAATTCTGTTCAAATTTCTGATAAATTGAAACTGTTAAATAAAGATTGAAAAGGATACCTTACATTATATATGAAAGCCTAGGTAAAGACCTAAAAAACTAAAACTTTAGTATACTTCTGCGTTTGAACTCTTATATTTTATGAAATTACTAGCGACCCGCCCCGGCTTCGCACGGTTATATTATACGTATAATATATAAACCTTCCTCTTGAATCACTCTATCTATTAAAAAAATCGCATCAAAATCCGTTGCGTAGTTTTAAAGATTTAAGCATATTTCCTATATAGGGACATTGGGACATAGGGACAGAGAAAGCGACTTTGTTTTACCACGTAAAGATTTCCGTCCAAAATGTTAGGAGTAGAGAAAAAAACGTTGAGGTTAATTCTGCTCTTTTTCAAATAAAGCCTCTAGTTTTTCCCTTAAAAAAGGGGGAAAAGTAGAATGAAAAAATAGTTAAGGGGGAATTCTGGATTCTTTAATATAAAGCTTTCAGTCATCAGTGTCATCAGTTTATTTATTATTTATTTATATCAGTGTTCTCCCTGCCATAAATTTTCTCAGATGGAAAGTAGAATGATAAAAAAGTTGAGGAAGAATTTCTGAAATAAAGTTCTCATTTGTCCCTTGTCAAAGGGGAAAACTGGAATAAGCCGATTATCCAGAAATATGAAAACGATCAACATAACTTTATCCTACTAATATTATAAACGCGAAAGTTTGTAAGTATGGATGGATAGATGGATGGATACTCTTTCACGTAAAAACTACTGAACGGATATTGATGAAATTTGGCACAGAGATAGATTATAGTCTGGATTAACCCATAGGCCAAAATTTTATCCCGGAATCCCCACGGTAACTGGAATTACGCGGGTGAAACCGCGTGGCGCTGCTATTTGGCAAATATAATTATTTGATTCTTACAAAGCAACATCCGACAAATCATTACGCAGATTTTTTGTTATTTCCTCCAGATAACTGATATACTATTACCTGTACCCGCGTCTTTGTCCGCGTGGAATATTGATTACGGGCAGTCGCATTATCCTTCCTTTTTTCTATACAAACTTTCACTCTTTTTTTAAGGGTTAAATTTTTTATAAACTTTGAATGTCATAGGTATTTATGTATCTCTAGTCAAAAGCCTATAAAATGTTTTCAAGATTCAAGAATAACTAAAATTTCACATAAGCTTTTATCCCCTTTTCAATAGAGGGCAAAGGGGTTACAATAGGGCCAATATTATAACCCCTTAAGACATTTGTTCCAAGGCCGCAATTAAACCAGCAAGCTCCTGCGTCGCAGGCAGACTTTCACCCACCGCGCCACATCTGTCATCGAATAATAATTCCAGCCCGGCTTGCTCTAGCTTGCTAGTAAATGCATCTGCCGTCTGAATCGACATTTCAGGACGATATCTTCGGAATACAAAATAGACTCAGTTCAGAAGTCTCTGGCTCGGTTTGGTTTCGATACGCTTTCTAAACAGCTGTGAGATTAAATGGTTCAAGTTACATGCTATATTTTATTTGAAGCGAGTGTTTTCTGAACTTCACTTGTTATTGAGTTTAGGCTTTTAAGTTTACTGGAATGGTATCAAAAACAAAAGACAGACAGAAAACAACAATTTAGGTACTATAGTGATCACTGGACCACTTACCTACTAACTTTTGTATTAACGTTGTTTAAACCAACCATCAAATAGAAAAAAAACTGTAAGACCTGTTTTGTCAAATTTTTTTAAAAAGAATGGAGCATTACGCCCCGATCAAATAAAACTTCCCCTTAATAACTAAAGTTTTAACACAAAAATCCTTAAAAAATAGTAAATTCAGCAGTAAATTTCCAATTTTCGGGATCGAGCGCGGCGATGTCATAATTAACGAAGCTCAGGGACTCAACCGGGCCATGCATAACTAAAGCTACCGCCCTAAACGAGACCTCAGTAAACTATAGACTAACATTGCGTTAGAGATACTGGAAATGACATAGATGGTTTATACTTACATATTTTGGTTCAACACCTTGGAAGAAAGAAGTAGATAATAAATTAGAGCTCTATCAAACTATACACACTGACTACTGCTACGCTACATGAAAATCTGGTCATCACTACATAGTATAAAACAAAATCCCTTTCTCTGTCCCTATGTATGATTAAATCTTTAAAACTACGCAACGGATTTTAATGCGTTTTTTTTAATAGATATAGAGGAAGGTTTATACGTATAATTAAATCGCGCAAAGCCGGGGCGGATTGCTAGTTGAAAATAAAATGAAATACAGCCAATGGCACAAAACAAAAAAAAACAAAGAGTAAAGTCAACTTGTGCCAAGCTAGAAAATCACCGTTAACTTATTATTAGATTCTACTTGGAGTTAAATTCTAATAATGTCTTATACAACAAAGAGTTAGGACTAGACCTTGCGTTAAATTTGAAGCCAATGTCAATTTATATCATGTTGGTTTAAATATGAATCTTTGGACCGCTGTTTGGAATATTAAAATAGAGGTATAAACGCTAAAATATTTAAAGAACTAAAATTCATCGTCGTTGTTATTCTCTTGTGAATACAATTTTATAATATTTTATATATGTCTTCTAACGCTTACCTATAATAAAATATAAATTAGCGTGTTTTAAATATCAATATAAGCGAAATCAAAAAAATACGTAAGATTAAGGTCATAAATCAATTTCAGCTAGAAAAAACTCTAGAGTACATCACACAGTAAAATTTAAAACATCTTATTTTGAACTCGGTTGAGAATAAGAGAGGAAATTCCTATAAGTTAGGCGCATGGCTTAAAATTGCACAATTCCACTGCAATATCGAATAACACAGATCTTGAAATATTGCATTTCACATTCAAATTGCTAGGCACGGCAGTCCGTTCTTGATTTATATTCCAGCAAAATGTTTTCTTTCGGAACAAAACTTTTAAACATACATTTTGTGAACACAGATTTTAATGACGATTTGTTTTGGACTCTTGGACTTTTTACTAAAGGGATCAGATTTAGGTTCTGTATTTAGAACGCTTATTAAACGCCATTAATGTACAAATTATAAAAAAATATGTTCAACGACATACGTAATACTAATTTAAAAAATCCTTGCTAAATATTATAAACGTGAAAGCTTCAATGTATGAATATTTATTATTCTTTCATGCAAAACTACTGGACGGATTGGACTACAATTTTGAAACGACGTAGTTCTAGAGGCTACTTTTCATCCCTTAAATCTATAGGATATAAATAGCCTTGAAACGTTTCCATAGAAATAACGCATGTGAAGCCACTGGCTGATACTAGTATGGCATAAATCAGAAAAAGAAACAGACGAGCAATCGAATGAGATAAATCCTTACTTGACTTGTATTCCTAATCGCTTTAGGGTCAATTCACACCGAGACGCGACGACGCGACGCGACGATACTCAAAGAGGCCAATGATTTCGCGCTACGCCGCGCGTCGTCGCGAGACGCATCGCAACGTCGCGAGGCGCATCTTAGGCCGTTTTCTGATTTGTCGGCGCGGTATCGGCGCGACATCGGCATGATTTGTATACGCGGTACCGAAAACTTACCGAGCGCATATATTTCAATGAGTGTTTCTTAATTGGCGCGGTACGTGCGCGGCAGCGGGGAGGCATCGGTTCGGTTTACCGCGTGTCGGCACGCTCGTCCAGTAGCCGCTCGACATTTACATTAGCGCTTTGTTAATGCAGGAGTAATTTGATTCAAAAGCTGCTGATATATTGCTTTTGACATTCTATACATAGATAAAAAATTTGTATCATCATGCGAATGTTCTTTTAGCCGCAACAAATATTATTTCAGACGACAGTTAGTATTAGGTCCTTACATATGAAATTGGCGTTTTGTATGGGAGGAACAAACAGTCGAATATTTTTTAATATAATATATTTAATTAATCAAAGTATGAACCATTATTTTCTATGCACTTTTGGCATCTTATAGGTAGTTCATTGATCCCTTTACTAAAAAAACCAGTCGGACGGGAATCAATAAAATCTTTGAAGGCGATTTGGACTGCCCCATCGGAGTTGAATTTTTTCCCTTGCAAGAAGTTATCCAAATTTCGAAAAAAATGGTAATCTGTTGGAGCAAGGTCCGGGGAGTACGGAGGATGTCTTAGACTTTCCAATTGAAGCTCTTCTAATTTAGTAGTCGACGCGCGTTTGCCGGTTTGCTTCAGTCAATTCGTGAGGTACCCACCTTTCAAGCTTTTTAATCTTCCCAATTTGCTTCAAGTGAATTAAAACAGTTTTATCACTAACACCGCAGCCTGCAGCTAACTCGGACGTGGTTTGCGATGGATCCGCTTCCACAATAGCCTTCAACTCTTCATTATCAACTTGAGTCTCAGGCCGTCCACGGGGCTTGTTCTGCAAGTCGAAATTTCCAGAACGAAAAAGTTGGAACCAAAAACGAACTGTGTTTTCTTTTGCAACACGACCGCCATACACATCATTCACCCTTCGAGTTGTTTCCGCAGCACTAGTGCCACGGCGGAACTCGTACTCGTAAATAATGCGATATTTTAAGTTTTCCATTTTGTAAAATGAGTGACGCAAACAGAAAAAAACAGAAGAAAAAAAACAAATGAATGACGATCATCGAAGCACAAATACATGAGTCTATAGCTGTACAAATTTGAATTGAGGAGAAATTTGTGATTAAAGTGGCCAGTACGAAAAACGTCAATTTCATATGTAAGGACCTAATATTATTTCAATATATTATGGATGACGCCAGTAGCGCTTTCTTTTTTTACGTCAACGAAGATAAACATAACATGCTAATATATCATCATCACTTGAAGACGACATTATCACGCGACGATACAAGCGGTACTGCAGTATTTTATGCCGAAAACATACCGATAAGTTAGTAGATGAAAGCGATGCAGCATCGTTTCGGTGCAGAGTATACCAATGTCGCGCCGCTACCGCGCCGACAAATCAGAAAAGGGCCTTAAAATCGTAGCAGGACGACGCCTCGCTGCGCAGCGAGATGCCGCGAGGCGCAGCGGAACGTATCTACTAGCCGCGGGCGCCGCGCGGCCCCGCCCGCGCCCTCCCGCAGTCTACCACTGGCAAGCGCACGAGAACGACGTATATTTGGCGGGTGCGTGCATTATGGAGATCGAGGAGAAGTTAATTTTTTTTTCGAGCACTCGACCGAACTGCCTCAATTCTAAACGAAGTCTGAACGGAAATAGTAGAGAAGTCGCCACAGCGGCCTCAGGCTGCGCCTCGCGGCGTCGCGCGGCACCGTGAGACGCAGCACCGCTCTTGCACGCCGCGCGTACCGGCGATGCACCGCTGCGTCACGATACGTCGCGCTACGCCGCGAGGCACCTCGAGGCGCAGTGCTGCGTGGTGCAACGTAATCTGAATTCTCACAATGTAATGTGTATCTTTTCGTGTAGTGAATAAAGTATATTCTGAGTCGCTCTATGAAAAATGTGCGCGCAGCGTCGCGCCGCGTCGCGTCTCGGTGTGAACTGACCCTTAAGCGATAAGGCCGCCAATTCCATTGCCTCTCTTTAGGATAAGTTTAATAAAGTACCTACTAAATGTGTAATATACAGGATTTGAAATAAAGAATTATCTATCTATCTATATATTTTTTATGATATTCTTTCTTTGTCTTGTCAAAATAGTAGATACATTATTTTGTTTCTGTGACACTGTCAAAGCATAGCATTATGTAGATAGCTTGGTATTCAGATGAGGCTATACATTAGCTGAGCTGCAGCTTTGGCACATCGACAACATTCTGGCAACGATGCAAACACATCAATATCGGACGAATGAGACCAGTAAATGAGTTCTTTTTTATCCGATAAGAAAGGTTTATCGGTATATTGAGTGTGTTTTTTCTTTTGTCATAGAACTTGCCATCCAATGTTATGTTGCCCAACTATGTTACCACTTAATAATAATCATAAAAACTAATTCTGAACATTATCATCATGGTAACAATTAGGTATTTATCGCAGGCTGTATTATTGCTTGTGTCATAGAATTTGAACATCCAACAGAAGACCTCCGTTTTTGGAAGTTCGGTTAGACAAGTACACCACTTCCAGTACTTTTCTAACCAAAACATCAACGTCTTTGTCTAAGAAACAGACGTCGATGGAAGAGACAAGGGTGGATTTGTTGCCTTTGTAACGAGTCCTTCGGACCTTATAAATATTGGGATGCCTTCCTTTAAGGGACACTACCCTTTAAAGTGCCCTAAAATAAATTCTGTCAGTTGAATTAAACATTTTCTCAGACTCTTTACATTGTATTCTGTCATTTCTGCGTGTTGTTTTAGAATTTTTTATGCGATAGGAGTTAAATCAAATTCAGATATTTTCAAAGAGAGCAACGGAATGCATAAAATATTCTTTATGCTCGATTTTCTTTAATTTAATTTTTGTAGAGAGAAAAGCACAATTTATGATTAGACGATATTTTACATTAGTACAGGTGCAGACAGACTTTAATATTCTTCTTAGCTTTGCTAAGTAAATCCCTGGCTTTGTAGGTATACAGCCAAGACTGTGCAGGTATACATTAAGTAAGTAGCTACCGGTTCTGTATGTAAAGAACTGAGTTGTGTAATAATTCATACTTAAACTTTATTTATTTTATTTTGGTTTATTTGGAAAACAAACAGTTGTCCAAACAGGAATAATTAACCTGAAAAAATAACTCTTAACCATTAAAATGTTCTCGCATATAAAAACTAAACAACTAGTAAAAACTAAATGATAGAGGGCATGATTTTTTTATTTAGCAACATCTTTAATATTAATTTAGTATAAATTCGCAACGGGTTTTCTCTGATATCTAGCCCCTGAATATCAAGTAGATATTTTCAGATATTTTTCAATGACAATCTATCAAATATTCGTCACTCGAGATTGTGTTTGTAATCCATAAAAATCTGCCTGTAACCCTAAACTGGATTGCAACACTTTTATTGAAGTGATTTGCACTGTTTTCCCTACACATAAATAATTCCCTAAACAATTTTATAGACAGCTTTTATTTGTTCTGCTTCGGATTAGTTACGAGAGTTTTAGTGTACATTCGCGAGGTAATCTCCGAGCGCGGTGGTAGAGAGAATTATTTAGTGCGAGCGGTGCGACTTCACTCGTTCTAGACAAGGGACGAGTGGGAAGTGAAGCGGTGTTTACGAGCATTGCTTGTTTTACTAGTTTGACTAAGATGTTGAAAGTGGTTTTGACAGGGTATGTGTTGATCGTCAGTTGTTTTAATATAGTTTGACTAAGATGTGATAGTGGGGTCGAAAGGGTTAGGTGTTGATCGTCAGTTGTTTTAATAAAAACCTGATAAAAATTACGTAAAAAGCAGGGATATTACAGTTTAGACAACTAAGTAAATAACAGGCCAAAAACAATCAGTAAAAAGGTCACGGAAAGGCCTGGAGAGCAAAACAACAAAGAAGTCGAAGTCAGCAGGATTTCACAAATAGGCCGAGAGAATTTATTAAGGCAGTACCTAGTTATGGACGCCCCTCACCCCTCTGTTTTAGATTAAGTTGTAAGCTCTAGTTTCACTGTCTAGACGTTACATTCGCGTTCTTAGAATTTAAGTGCTTACTTGACGCTACTCTGGTGGCGCATTCATCTACCTGTATGGATCAGAATAAATATTGCCTCCAAATCGGCATGACGTATTTTCATTTCTTTAATTAATTCCACTAGTTTTCCAACAAAGATATCCGAAAACGTTCCCAAATCTTGAGTGGCGCAGCCTGTAGCAGATTTTCCTAATTTTCCCGAGTTTTCGCGATTTTCAACTTCAAAATCAGTTTAAAAATTTCGCTAAAGAAAATTCAAGAAAAACGATTTTCTGTAATACGAACCAAATAAATGTCTCTAAACGGGTATCGAAAAGTGAGTGTGGGAGTTGCAGTTGGTTGGTGAGTCAAGTTTTGCCAAATCCTTCCTCAATCCTCTCCTGTATTTTTCATGGATTCTTTTTATTAAAAACTAATGATAATTGTTATAATTTGAGATCAAACCTCGCTCATTATAACGTTAAGGAACTTGAGTATGTAATTCTACGAAAGTAACCTGTTCTAAAAATAGAATATTACATAGAGTTAAGAACAACTAGAAAGTGCATATTTTCAAAATCAAATATTGTACTGTAAGAATTAAATAAGTAATTTTGTGGATTTAAGCATCGATCCAATAACAGTTTCAATTAAATCTGTTGAAAATTAATTTAATTTTAAATTTAAATTTTAGGTACAATTTATTTTTAAAGAATTTTAAATATCCCTGTGTTCTTAAATTGTATGCTTATTATTTTTATTTCACTGTATTTTTTGTGTGTAATTTCATTGTTGTGTCGTGTATTTTCCTTATTAGGATTGTGAATTAAGCAAGTGTATTCTCTGCAAAGTGTATAGCTCTGTGTTTTCGGATTAAATTACGCGATAGAAATGACAAGTGAAACAGTGATTAATGCAATTCCAAGAGAAATTATACAAATTATTCCAAACTTTACCGGTGATAAAAGACAATTAAATTTATTTTTGCGAAAATGTCAGTACATAATTGATTGCTATGGCAGTTCGAAAGAAGAACAAAATGTATACTTGTTCAATGTTATCACGAGTAGACTTACAGAGAATGCAGCTGCCCTTTTATCGAAAAGGGATGATATTGTGACATGGTCCGCCCTTAAAAATTTACTTATCCAACATTTTGGAGACCCCCGTAGTGAAGCGTGTATTAATATCGAGTTAGAATCATTAAAAATAAAATCGGGTGAGAGTTATTTGGATTTTTGCAATCGAATTCAAAGTGTACGATCATTATTAATTTCAAAAGTGAACGCCAATGCGGAAAGTGATTTAAAAAAAGCGAAACTAATTATTTATGATAATACGGCTCTGAATGTATTTTTGTACAATCTTCCTGAAAATTTGGTTAGAATTGTGAGGTTAAAGGCGCCCGCGACTTTAGAAGCGGCATTGAGTGTTGTGCTAGAAGAAGTGAATTTTATAGAGCAGTATCATATGAGAAATCGAATTCATGGTAATAATCAAAGCTCAGGGTCAAAGCCTTTGGTAAGTCAAATTCAGCCGATTGGTTATAAGCCTATGTTAGGTAGTAACAGTAATAATGTGACTCCGAGATTCAATTTTGGAATTCCCCAAAATTCACAGTTCAGGATGCCTCAAAATCAAGGCCAAGGCCAAGGAAATTTCGGAACACGCCCACAGAATTTTGGATATCGTCCGCAGTTTGGGTTACAGTCACAGAATTTCGGCCTTCAGCCACAGCAAGCATTCGGGTATAGACCACCACAACAATTCGGGTATAGAGTCCCACAGCTTTTTGGCTATAGGCCACCACAACCATTCGGTTACAAACCTAATTTACCGGCAATAGAACCACGAAATACTGCTCCTCAAGCACAAAGACCTCAGTTCCAAACTCCTGACGTATCTATGAGGACAGCGCCTCCTAGGCCTCTACAAAACGGTTTTAGGTTAAACGAAATAACCATAAACGACCATGAATACGGCTGCACAGGAATGCCTACGGCGGAATTTTATAATAACGATGCATATTACGATAGTTATGATGAATATGCGAATGAAATGTACTATGGTTATGACGATTCTTCATCATCATGGCCTATACCATCAAATGAAAATAATGTCACGGAGAATAACGAAACGAAAATAACCGATAGTAATGCACAAAAACCTTCGGATTTTTGCATAACAACATCGGACACCAAGAAATCTTAGAAATAAATTGTGATCCAAATTTAAAACTTCCATATATTTATTTGGAAGAGATAGACGCAAAATTTATGATTGATACCGGAAGTATGAGATCGTTCTTAAGCCCGCGAAAAGCTAATGAATATTTTCCTCAATTTATTCAGAAGGAACGGTTTCAAGTTGTAAGCACCCACGCATCTAGCATTCACGATGAAGTGGTAGTGATCCCTCTATTCCCATCCTTTGTTAGCAACGATTGGCATAAATTTTACCTATATGACGTTGATATACGTTATGATGGACTGATCGGAAATGATCTTTTACAACAATTAGGCGCGATTATCGATTTGAAAGAACTGCTCTTAAAGACAAGTACAACTTGTATTCCAATTATCAACAATAATCTGGATTATAAGATCGATATTCCTCCGCGATCAGAAAAAATAATTAAACTACCAATAAATCAACATTCAGGCGAAGCTATTTTAGACTTTCGTGAATTCGCAGATGGTTTACGTATGCCTAGTGCAATAGTGAATTGTATAAACGGATATGCAACTACTGTAATCCAAAACACCTCAGATAAAACGAAAAGAATGTCATTTAAGGTCCCTCTATCAGTAACATCATTTAATCAGTCGGAAAACAAATTAAATTTTACAAAAGATACAATGGATATCGAGATAGATAATTTATTAGAAGAAAACTTGTGTAAACTCAGGCTTGACCATACCAATGACGAAGAACGCGAAAAAATCTACAAGCTTTGTTTGGACTATAAAGATATTTTCTACTGCGACCAAATTCCTTTGAGTTTTACAAACCAAATTAAACACAAGATTAGGACAAAGAACGAAGACCCTATCTATGTTAAGCCATATAGACAGGCCCCCTTTGTGCAAGAAGAAATTAACAGGCAAGTAGATAAATTACTGAAAGACAATGTAATCCAAGAGTCTCATTCTCCTTGGAGTGCCCCGGTACATTTAGTGCCTAAAAAGATGGATGCATCTGGTGAAATCAAGTATAGAATGGTAGTTGACTATAGGCGTCTGAATGAGATTACGATTGACGACAAATACCCCCTTCCAAATATCACAGATCTGTTCGATAAATTAGGAAAGAGTAATTATTTTAGTACTATAGATCTTGCAAGTGGTTACCATCAGATTGAAGTTGAAAAAAATGATAGGCAAAAAACAGCATTTTCCACGAATAATGGTGGCCATTTTGAATATACTAGAATGCCTTTCGGATTAAAAACCTGCCCAGCAACATTCCAAAGGACAATGGACAATGTCCTACGTGGTTTGCAAGGCCTACATTGTATGGTTTATCTAGACGACATCATAGTTTATTCAAACAGCCTTGAAGAACACATAAAAAAATTAAAAACAGTATTTGACAGACTTAGAGAGACTAACTTAAAGATACAGCTAGATAAATCTGAGTTCTTGCGTAAAGAAGTACTTTACCTAGGACACATGATTACAAAGGAAGGTCTAAAACCTAACAATGACAAAATTGACGCTGTACTAAAATACCCTCTACCTAAAACAAAGACTGAAATCAAGAGCTTTCTTGGACTTGTAGGGTACTACAGACGTTTTATTAAAGACTTCGCTAAGGTAACGCAACCTATGACTAACTGTCTGAAAAAGCGTAACGAAATTGTAAACGATCAAAAATATCGAGACTCTTTTAATAAATGCAAAGAGCTTTTGACCCATGCCCCTCTGTTACAGTATCCTGATTTTGACAAACCTTTTATACTGACAACTGACGCATCAAAAGTTGCGGTTGGAGCTGTACTATCTCAGGGACAAATCGGAACTGACAAGCCTGTAGCGTATGCTAGTCGAACGCTAAGTGATACTGAATCACGTTATAGTACAATCGAACGCGAATTGCTTGCTATAATCTGGGCAGTAAAGCACTTTAGGCCTTATTTGTATGGACGAAAATTTATGATATATACAGATCACAGACCATTGGTTTGGCTTCGATCTCTTAAAGATCCGAGCAGTAAGCTCACGCGTTGGAGCCTACGTCTACAAGACTATGATTTTGAGATTATACACAAAAATGGACAACAGAATTCAAACGCTGATGCCTTATCTAGGATTAAAATAAATGCTTTAGATTCAAATGATGATATACAATCTATGGAGGTTAACATAGATGAAAAGGAATACAAAGATAGAAGCAAGTTAACAGAAAAAGAAAAAAATACAAAGCGAAAAGATTCTATATCAGACAAAAGTAGGACATTGACAGCTAGTCCTAATACAGAGCGAAAAGATTCTATATCAGACAAAAGTAGGACATTGACAGCTAGTCCTAATACAGAGCGAAAAGATTCTATATCAGACAAAAGTAGGACATTGACAGCTAGTCCTTTCTCTGTTATATTATCTACAGTTAGTTCAGATCCTATAGATCCTTTAGAACAAATACCTTTGCGATCGGAATCTAATAAATCTGAAACCATTCATTCTCACGTAGAGTTGGAGTCTGTGGGAATCCCAATTTTAAATGAAGCAATTGATACGAAACCTAATCAGATCTTAGTATATTCTTGGTCTAAAAACGAATTAAATGTAAAGGACTTATCTAGAGACAAACAAAAGGTATTGGAAATTTTCCTACCTTTAAACAATTCGGAACTTATAAAGGAATTTTTAAAACGCTACATTAAACCAAAGTTAAAATATTTCATATATTTTGAGGAATCAGGACATCGTAGATCCTTTGGAAACTTAATAATAAAACTTTTTAAGAAAGGAATGGTAAATTTTTACGAATGCACGGAAAGAGTCCTTTATATTGAAGACGAGAGAGAGCAAAGAGCAGTAGTTTTTAAACATCATGAAGGAAAAACATGTCACCGCGGTATCAAGGAAACGTTAGTTAGGATTCGTAGAAATTACTATTGGGAAAGAATGCAAGAAACAGTAGCAGCGGTTATAAATTCTTGTGAAGCATGCCAGAAGATGAAATATGATAGGAAACCAATAAAACCAGTTTTACAGTTGACGCAAACACACGACGCCCCTTTTCAGGAAATTTTCATAGATCTTTTTAGTATTGAAGGAAAAACTTATTTAACCGTTATTGATGCTTTCAGCAAATTAGGACAGGCTATTGAAATTCAAGGTAGATCAACTCCTGAAGTAGTTAGAGCATTGTTGAAGTATTTCTCCTACTACGGCGTTCCCAAAAAGATTAGTTCGGATCCCGGAAGTGAATTTAACAACATGCTAATGAAAGAATTTTTGAGCTTACATAAAATAGAGCTCCACATTGGAACTCCCAATAACCCCAATTCAATGGGCCTTATTGAACGTTTTCATTCAACAATTATTGAAATTTATAGATTGGCTAAATATGAAAAACGTTGTACCGATGCTGCATCAACTATGACATATTCTGTTATGGCATACAATCACGCCATTCATTCCGTCACTGAACTTACTCCTTTTGAAGTGGTATTTGGCCATACTGACTCTACTAGCCCTTATGGCATGGAAATTGAAAAATATTATTTCCAAAAGCTAGTAAAAGATCATGCAAAGCGAACAAAATTTCTATACGGATATTTGGCAGATAAGATGCTTGCGCTTAAAAAAAATAATAGAGAAAAGAAAGGCGGTGAAAATATGATAGAGTTTGCCAGTGGAGATACTATTTATGCTAAGGATATTAATAAGCGTAAAAGTAAAGACAAACCGCGATACGTAAAAGCCAAAGTAGTAGGTGAAGCTGAAAGAAATGTTTTACCTATACAAGTAGGGCAAAGGATAACCAAAGTTCCTATTAAAAATGTAAAACGTCCTCCGCAGGTGCAGCCTTCTGTTCCTAATGACGCCATCTCTGGCCCTTCATCTGCAAAAACTTGAAGGAAATCCAGGAATACTACCGGTTAAGGAAGGTCAAGCTTTCTTACAAACAGATTATTGGACTATAGTTAAAGTTATAAACATAGAAAAGATTAACCATGATTTAAATTACGTTACGACCAACTTTGAGCATTTGTGTAGATTACTCGACTGGAATTCGTCATACTCTCAGGAATATATAAGTGTTAGAACACATACAGAGTTTGTACGCGATTTGACTAAAGACAAATACAAACAACTTTTTCCACAGCAACGATTTAGAAGAGGCCTTGTAAATCCATTGGGTTCACTTATAAAAGTTATAACAGGAAACCTTGATCATGAAGACGCGATTAAATTTGATAGAGTCACTTCTGAATTACAGCACGATCAAATGATTATTTCAAAAAAATTACCCTGGTCTCTAACATGTTTGACAGCTTCATAAATGTAACTGAGTTAATTAATCGAAACACTATCAATTCAGCTAGCCGTATTGAGAAGGTGGAAGAAATGATAAACGATTTATCTAATAAAGAAAAGAAATGGGTTTTTTATTCATACGTTTTCGCATTGTTTAATATATACGTAAGTAATTTCCGAACCATCTTTATCCGGTTAAGTGAAATTGAAACAGCTCTAGCATTAAGTAGAGTCTCTATATTACACCAGTCCATTGTGAACTCTACCGAATTATTGTATCATTTGAAATTAATTTCGGAATCAGTAAGCTTAGTTTATTCTCCTACTGAAAATAACTTGTTAAAATTAGAGGAAACCATTACTGTAAAATCCTTTACAAAGAATACTCTGGTTACTTTTATTTTGGAAATTCCGATATCTGATAATTGTACTTATAACTACTATAAGGTGTATTCCTTACCAATTTTCCACCAGTCTGATAACAAAACTATGTCTATTTTCCCTAAGCATCCCTACCTTTTGGCAAAGCGTACTCAATACATACCAATTGTTAAACCATGCCGCCCGTTATCTGCTGGCGACCATTTCTTGTGTTCCGAGGATAATAGAGCATTTTATCATGAGCTTACTTGTGTAGAACAGCTCATGAAATTCGAAGATGACCCTGATCACTGCATGCAGCATCAGGTAGAGATCGAAAGAGTCAAGGTTCAAAGAATTAGTGAAAACAGTTGGATAATATTCAGCCGAGTTCACATGATGTTATCAAAGCATTGCGACGGCGAGATCAGTAAGCTGCCAGTATTGGGGACTTATCTCGCAACCATCGACGAGCCCTGTGATTTGGAGATCAATGGAATTCGTATACTTCACCAAATCCTTAAGGAATCGGATGCTGTTGAGCCTATTCCGCTAATCGCCTTAGCGCAGCTGCGCACCAATGCAACGCCTTCCAGTCAACGTGTGCTTAATATGAAAGGGGTTAACTTAGACGAAGTGAAATACATGGCGTATTCTCTAAGGCACAGTGAAGTGATCGAAAGTGTGTTAAATGATCAAAAAAACTATAAATTCAGTGAAAATTTAGCATACGCGACTCTAGACTTCGTAATTTTAAGTTTTCTTTTATTTGTATTTTATGTCTTTCGGCTAAAATTGCTGAGTATGTGTAAGAAAAATTATCGGCACAGATCTCAAATCGATCCAACCGATAATTTTCCTCTTAGGGAGGGAGGAGTTATGGACGCCCCTCACCCCTCTGTTTTAGATTAAGTTGTAAGCTCTAGTTTCACTGTCTAGACGTTACATTCGCGTTCTTAGGATTTAAGTGCTTACTTGACGCTACTCTGGTGGCGCATTCATCTTCATTCATTTTTCTTTTATTTGTATTTTATGTCTTTCGGCTAAAATTGCTGAGTATGTGTAAGAAAAATTATCGGCACAGATCTCAAATCGATCCAACCGATAATTTTCCTCTTAGGGAGGGAGGAGTTATGGACACCCCTCACCCCTCTGTTTTAGATTAAGTTGTAAGCTCTAGTTTCACTGTCTAGACGTTACATTCGCGTTCTTAGGATTTAAGTGCTTACTTGACGCTACTCTGGTGGCGCATTCATCTACCTGTATGGATCAGAATAAATATTGCCTCCAAATCGGCATGACGTATTTTCATTTCTTTAATTAATTCCACTAGTTTTCCAACAAAGATATCCGAAAACGTTCCCAAATCTTGAGTACCTTATAAATTTGTGGAAATCGGTGACCATTCGATCATAATGTTTATTAAACGGTATGTAAAATAATACCATGATTTGGAGATGTGTTCGGAAATGGAAGGCTTATTTCATTCCATGTTCCAATAACCCCTGCGCAGGGGATTTCGGGATTTTTTTGTCACAAAATCCCCGGATGACTCCGAAATACCCTGATCCTACACTTATTTACACCGTATGTAAACACTTTTTAGAAATCAAATTCAAAAAACCAATAAAGCATTTGATAGCATCGTCGGACTTTGAAGTGGGTCGTGGACTAAGGTCTGAATATTTGAGTTAAGATGCGAGTTCAATAACAGATGATTCAATTTAAACAGTAATCATCATTGTTAAAAGTCAAAACTGCCTAATTGTCCGATTATCACTTGGTGAAAACCAGCTTATTAGGTACTCAGATTGTGATCAATTCTCCACTTACTAGTTGAAATTAATAAAATTTGCCGTTTTACAGTTTCATTAATTTGAAACTTAATATATGGAACAATTTCATACATAAATAGACCACTCATAAATATCCCCAAATGTCTAACTTAATCAATAACAAATATCTCATAAACTGAGTGAAGATATAAAATGGAAAAACAAAAACCATCTCCCAGTTCAAAGATGAAGGAAATGTTGTTTGATTTCTATCAAAGAACTTTTCTAATGAAGCAGCCAGCATTGAGAATAATCGATATTCTCGTAACCTGACGACAAATTGACGGAAAATATCATTTGTTTGAAAGAAGAGTTGTTTTGAAGAGGTGGCATAATTGTTAGGAGTGAAAATGACTTGGAAAAGTTTTGATGTCAGATGTTCAAAAAATATTACGCAAAATTTATCGTTAGGTCCAGTATATTTATTTTAAATACTCTTTAATTGTGTATATACTATAACCCTATTATTTAAAGGAGTTTTTTTGGTAAATAGGTATTAATTTAAATAATTTTAATCTATATATATAAAAGAAAGTCGTGTTACAACACTTATAACTCGAGAACGGCTAGACCGAATTTTATGATTTTTGTGTTTTTGGATTTGTCTTCGTCGGGAATAGCATATTATGTATAAAAATATGATATTTTACAAATAAATAAATTTCCCCGCGGGCGACGCTGCGGGGCGCAGCTAGTTTAGAATAAATAAGACCTAGGTTTAAATTTAAATAAGACCTAGGTTTTTTGTTAAAATGTCTTATGTCCGAAATGAATTAATTATTGATACCAAATTTATTTTAAGACGTTTCCAATAAATTCAACACAATTTTGCAAGAAAATGTTTCCTATTCCCTATTCAATTCCTAGGTTTGGCTAGTGTAAGGTGTTTTGAAATGCGCTTACGAGCGCCTTTCACACAGTTGCGTTTTCTATTTTGCGATTTGAAGGCGCGCGGAGTGTGCTTACAAGACGTATGTGTCACTTGCAATTGCACTTGTCACTCGCACTTGATACTTAACAAAGTGTAAATTAGATAAAAGACAAACCATCGCACTGTGTTTTATGAGAGCCGATTTTGTGACGTTTTTTAATGCAGATTCCAGGAATTAGGTCGTGATATTACTTGGTGAAATATCTCGTCCTAATACGGCGGATTATCGAGTAAAAACATAATAACATAAAATTATAAAAATTCAAATAATTTCGTAACGGTTGAACTTAGATATTTTGTTTTCATTGCACTAAAAAGTGCGCCTTTGATAGTTTTAACTACCATCATTATCGATTTGATTATTGTATTTAGATTTTTGTATTTTTTTTAAAGTATTTTTCCGACAAAAATAATAATTTAAAAAAATTATTTCTCAGTAACTATGATTAATAGACGCGGGAGTTTTACTGTCGCATTTGAATAGATTTAAACTATAGGAATCTGCAATAAAAAAGGGATGTCACAAAATCGGCTCTCATAAAACACTGTGCATCGTCTGTCGGGTCAGCTAGCTATAAATAGTTCTATCGGTAGAGAAATTTCTACATGGTTATCATATTACCATTGACAGATTCTGCCTCAATTAACTATTTATACCACCATCCTGAGCCAATTAAGCAACATTGAGTGGGGACAGTAAACATTCATTAAGTATTAACCAACATACGAATATCATACACTTCCGTGCATTTATGAACAGGCCACTTTCATGTCACTGAGTGTAATTAATGATTTATGAAAACTGCCATGTAACTGGATGGTACACATTTGTATGCTCTTCTCTCTCGTAAACTGTGATATAAGCACAAGCGAAAATGAATCACAAAGTCAGCGTATGTCAGCTCTTAATCCTTGTCACCAAACTAGACGTACAACCCTACCAGTAGGTTTATCCGAGTGGACGTAAGCTAAATTGAACTAAAAGCCGAGGTCGTAAGGTTTATTCTGCCGTGTTGGTGGAACAGGTCTTGTAAGGGTAGTCGTGAAATAATAATCAACTGACACCGGCACTTCTTAATGTCGGTGTTAATTATCATTTCAGTGTTTCAAACCCGTCCCTCTGTCCAGTATGCCATCTCAAAGGGACAACGATATGCAAGCTGTATAAAGTGTAAAAGTGACGGGAGAGGTGGAAGAAAATAATGTTTCTGTGAAATAAGTGTAATAGAACTCAAAACTAAAAGTGTTTCCTTTATACCTGATGATATTTGTGGACACATAGGGTTAGTGAAAAACTTCTCAGTTTATGTAGGGACTGGAAATTGAAATTTACAAATAAAACTAGGAAATAGAGATTACTTACTTACTTTGATTTCTTGTATCGTTAATTAATTTTTGAGTTAGAGCAGAATCCGTCCCAAACTTTTTAAATCTAATTAGCAGCTAGAAATCTAATAATTTGTAGTGAGCTATTTTACATAAACTTGTTTTGACTATTTGTTTGAATTTATTTGGTTTTTTAATTTAGATTTACTAAAGAGGTTTTCGCAGTAAATTCCTATAGGTAGAGTAGGTAGGCAACATGATAGTTATTATAAGATTGCTTAGAAGACATCGCTTCTAAGATAAAGCCGCTTATTGTTAGTCCATTGAAATGTTAATTTTTTTAGGCCTTTCCTTGCGTATTTTAGAGGACGCAATTTTATTTTTTTGACGTGTAGGGTCAGTGTAAAGCTAAAAACAAGTTTGTGGGGTCTCAACCCTTGTCCAAAAAATAAAAAATAAAATTGCGTCCTCTAAAAAACGCAACCCCAAATGTAACTTTTCAATGAAAGAAAAGAAAAAGATAGAAAAATGTATTTATTTCAACTCAAACTTATTTCTATAAGCATACAATAAACAGTAGGTGTCTTAACTAATATAGTGTATAACTTTGTTACTCAGTTATTTTTCCTACTTTTACTACAAACGTCCATACCTAAGCAGAGCTCTGTCCCTCGCACTAGGTCTCCGTAGAGCCTGTGTGGCGAGGTTACAGTGATTCGCTTTGGACTCTTGTGTATTTTTGATTGAATTAGGTAAGTATATGAATGTTAGCTCAAATCAACATGGAATGACAATAACTAAAGTGAAAGTATATTAACAAGGTATCTTCTTATTGAAGGTACATCTAACTAAACTTAATACTAATTAGGTTTACAATTTATATATCATATTTTAGAGCAATAGGGTATAAGTGTGTTGGAGTAAACGCAGCGTGTAGCGTATACTTCTACGCTGTGTAGTGTGTATGCGTTTTTGTGTATGATTGTTATCATGGCTGTGTGTATTTGTGTGTGCAAGTGTATATGTATGTGTGAGTGTATATATATGTGGACTATGTAGGTACTTGTAAATTTACATAGTAGCTGCATTCTATATACTTACGTTGTTTTCTTATTTTTTTAATTACCAGTCTCTGGCATAGCTATTATTATAGGCCTATGTCCAGCTGTGGAGAAGCATCTGATGAAGATAGAACCCTTATTTTGGCGCAGTAATAACAACTCAATTTTACTCCATGACACAAAATAATTTCCCGTAAAACCACGTAAACATAAACAGACTATCATGGAAATTGGATATTTAACAAACTATAGAATTAAACTGTATTTTCCAAGGTTTATGGAGCAAAAAGCCGGAATTTTAAACCAGGATTAAATTGGAGATTTACTGGGCGCTACTGTGATTGATTGATTAATATTTTAGTTAGTCGGTTAAAGCCACCAACTTTTGTTCGTGTCAGTGTTGCTGTTAAATATTTGATTAGAATCAGACACCAAATCAAGATTAATATTTGAGATGATTTCAACGGCTCATGTTTTAATATTTCCAGCGGCTTTAAAATAATTTGGCTTTAAAGCAATTTTTTTTGGTTAATAATTTTTTGGGCAATACTTCTCGTTCCGTTGAAAGTTGAATGTTGTCAATTAGACTGTATTTTAATTTTTAAGAAGTAAAACGTTTTTTGCTTTTCATGGTTCCGTACCTCAAAAAGAAAAAACGGAAACTTTATAGGATCACTTTGTTGTCCGTCTGTCTGTAAAGAGTCAAGACCCTTTTTCTCAGGAACGCGTGGAGGTATCCAGCTGAATATAATATCAAACACTCAGGTCTACTGTCCTTTGGAGCTAAGCCAACGCAATTCAAAGATACAGCCATTTATACTGCAAATTTTCGACACTCGCAAGGGAATCAAAACCTACAGGAGCACTACTTTGAACTCAGAATCTTGAAATTTGGTAAGAAGCAACATCTTATAGCACAGATAAAGGAAATAATAATATAGATGATACAAATATTTATCCCGAATCGAACCCTCAATCAACTGCGTCGCGGGCGTACCATCAACACCTGGGCCACAGAAGACGTCAATAAACTATGAAAATGTGTCGTCACATTGTGGAATGGAGCATTTTGTGCTTTGTTACGTGAGAAGGTGCCATTTTATGAAATGGCTATAATTCACCCGTCATAACGTGTCTTGTCAAATATAAAGTTTTAGAGCTCTTTCAAAGATATTGTAAGGAAAGTAGTCATAGAATCTTTGGGCTCTTTGGATGGACCTTTTTTATAACTGCAAGTTTCCAAAACAAGTCCGAAAGAAGGTTTCATCCGTTAGGTTATTAAACCTTTAATAAAAAGCTTGGAACGAGTTTTGATCCAACTCAAAAACTAGCAACCTTACAAGGTTTACAAAGGTTTTTGTTATTCATACATTTTCGTGCGGGTGAAGCCGCGGTGCGCAGTAAGTTTTATTACAAACATAAGTCTGTCCTAGCACACTTTTTCGTCATATGAGAGAAAATACTACATGTAAATGTAGAGTACCTACTTATTTTTTTTGGAATTTGTACTGTGTATTGCTGTAATCTGACTAAGTATCTATTACTTATACTTAATATTTTTTATTAATTATATATTTCATTAACACGAATTTAATGTTCTATCATAACGCTAAAATGTAGTATTATACCAAAATAAATTGTAAAATATGCTTTGGGATAACTGTTAGTCAGTCAACAATAAATGAAAAGAAATAACAAAAAAACGTCAGATATTATCTCTCAACTAGTGTTACATACATCATAACTTTTCGTAATCCAATTAAGAATTATACAACAAAACATTGCTTACCATCGCCAAAAGAAAAGATCTGTTTTACGATTCTCGAGCGATATTCCTGGGACATCAACATTTTATTACTAACACCTGTTGTCGCCCTCAAATTACTCACATATTACGAGATATTACAAACGAGGTTCTGTAGTACGCGACTGTACCGCCGATTCGTCTTGTCTTACTAAAATTACGGGCTGTTCCTTATAAAAATGTTAAGGAAAGCCTTTACATCAGAAGTGTACCGAACTAAAAAGGATAAGTTAGACGGAATTTCAGGCGTGTTAAAATATAACGCTTACAGTTTCAGCTGGGGTGGATTTAGGGTAAAAAAGATTAAAAGATAGTTTTTCATATGATATTTTAAATTAATATTTAATTTAAGCTGATGATAAACCTGTCAGAGCATAAATATATCAAGCCAAGCCGAATGTAAACATTTTATTTTGTCTTATGAAATAACATGAAACATTGCACACTTGTCTATACCAAATTGAACTATGCCACAAATACTGCATTAGGGTCCATTGTAATCAGAGTCCTTAGCATGGCATAGCCGTTGTTCATAGCTTATAAAAACTACCAAAGTTTTCGTTTCCTGCTTAGTGCTTTGCAGCGCCACAATCGTACAGAAAGAGAGGAACCATATTTCGTAGTATGATAACGATCCAATAATTTCATACGTTATTTTCTATTTCATGACTTTTGGGACTATTTGCCAATAATTCTCACCATTTGATTGTAGTTTTAGAATAAATTGAGTAATTTATTGAACATAAGAGTAGAATTTATCGTTATCTTACTTTTTTAACATTTATCTATTTCTCAAAAATAACAGGTAAACGAAAACTATTTTGTAGTACTGTTCAAACCAAACTAGCACTTAGTTCACTTCTTTTAATTCCATCACATTTCCCTTTGACTAGGGAGAAAACTACTGCTGGAAAAGCTTCTATTCACATTGAAATTAGACCCAAAACAAGCCAAAAGAAACGCTCCACATACATAATAGGTTCCAATTTTGGTCGCAATGCAAACACCGCAGTGAGACCCAGTTAAAAGGTATGCATATGTGGGCAAGCGAAACGGGAAGCCCAATTAAATACTAAAATGTACCTTCCGGTTTATTAAACAAGGTTTATTTTACTATACAGAATTGCTGAAAATTCTAGTTATTTGAGTGTGTTCCGAAAAGATCGGCCTAGAATTGGAGAGTATGAGAAGGCCCAATCTAACAACCCGGACAGGCGCTACTCTGAAAAATTTACAACGACAGATTTATTATGGCAAGATCTATATCGCCAGGTTCAAACAAAAATTGAAATTAAAACATTCTGTATAGCTAAAAACATTATGTTGTTTTTTTTGATTATTTAATCTACTGCGTTAATTTCGATATTATGTACCTAGGCTAAAATAAAAGAGCGATGATAAAACCTTTTGCCTGTTGGTTGTTACTTTTCGATTTGAAGCAAACCTCAAATTAAACGGTGCATAACGAATTTTGTTGATGTTAAAAATTATGACAAAAAATCTTTCATGTTTTACATAATTATAGGTCATTCCATGAATCTTGTCAAAATGCCTTTATACCAACTTCACATGACTTTTGATTCCCATGATAAGAAGTTTAACGTATTCATAGCCTAGAGCGTTATGTGCACAGGAATGGGTCTATTTAGTTAAGCGGGATAGAAAAATAGGTAGTTACATATGTTTTTGAATGGCATTTTTTTGGTTTGTGCCTCGGGATCAGTATCTTTATAATAGAGCAAAACATCAAAGTTTATCCATGTTTGACGGAACAATCGTAGTAGTGCATAAAAAATACAAATTACTATGCAGCCGAACATACTACCATCTCCTTTTTTGCAGTCGGTCAAAAAAATCAATACCACTCATAGCACACACACTAACAACCGCACTATCCCACGTCCGACAATCTGAGGCCTATCCAGGATATGCAGCTGATGAAGTTCGAAAAGTCTCACGTGTAGTAACGTAGTAGTGTAACGTATTAGTGTAGATATTTCACCAGACACTTATTCGACATAGAGAGAGGAAATTCCGGAAACATCGCGAGCGCGTTTCAGAGTAGACCACTGCTCTTATTGCTTTGGCTTATTGAACAAACTTTGGAGGCTAAAAGATTAGTTTTTGGATCCGATTTTGTGTCTAATTTTCTAGAGTGAAAATGCAATTTCTGGTTTAAAGTTGTTAATTAGAAAAGCTATTTTCAAGCTGCATATCATGTATTTTGTTTAAACTGCCCTGTTTTAGCTCTTTAGTAAATGGTAAATAGTAATTTCAATATATTTACTTATTTTTATTTTTTGTACTTTTAAGGATACAATAATTCTTGAAATTGTAATTTTGTTTATTAGTTTTTTTGAAAATAACTAACATAGGTAGGTTTAAACTATATTTATATGAACTTAGCTATTGAATCACGATATTTCTGTGGATTTTTTATTTCAAAATAAAAATTATTATCATCATCATAATGAACAACAGATGGCCTATGTGGCGCGGTGGGCGAAGATCCGTCTGCGACGCAGTAGGATGCGGGTTCGATTCCCGTCTTGAGACATATGTTTGTACGATCTACAAATATTTGTTGCGAGGTTCTATTAATAGTAGATGTTTCCTATTATTAGTAGAAAAAAATCGATTCTTCAAATATCTTATCTTCTTAGCTTGGTACTCTATGATGAGAAAGAAAGAGCTACGCTGCTCGGAGTTTCTCTGAAGGATAGGATTTGAACTAAAGAAGACTTAACTTTAAATTATGTCAAAACAGAATATTAAAAAAATCATGGAGGCAGAAAAAATATTCCGACAGATTTGGACTCCAGAAAAAGTCACCCATAAATATTATCACGTTTTAACATACAAATTTAAAAATAACACAAAACAAGGTAAATTTTCCGACCGCTAAAAAATTTCCACTCAAGTTCTGGCTGGTCATAATACGTAAAGCTAACTTATTTCTCAAAATTTGGTAAAATATTTATTTTCCGACTGATATTGATATGGATCAGTTGAGCTAACTCTAAACTGTTTGCCACCGCCTGCAGTTAGCTCATTTTTTTCAATTATATCCTAGTTTCAATTAAATTTACCTACGAGTATATTCTTTGATTGTAAGCTTCGTTGTTAGTAAATTACTACACAGAAAAAATATTAAGCTTCCTATATAATTTAGCAAAAAAAACAGTCTGCAGTTAGCTCAATTGTTACTATTATATATCATCATCAGTCTATATTAGTCCACTGCTGGACTACCCTAATGAGTGCCATTAGGGGAGGCTCAATTATACCATTATACTAGTTTTAAATTGTTTCTATTCCTTGATTGTAAGTTTCGTTGTTAAATTACTAGAAATAGAAAAAATATTTAGCTTCCTTAACTTAGAAAAAAAACTTTTAAAACTTTCCTCACCTATAAACCGACTGGCTCCCTTCGCAATACTTTCAGTAATCTGACAGCTGAAGGAGATAGAAACGAAGCTAAGCAACAATCCTTGACAACTCTTCTTGATCATGACGCACTTTTACACTCACTGTGACGTCATCACAAGCCCAGACTAAGCCGTAGCTAAAGCTAGGCTACGCTTAGCCTAGACTCTTGGTTCCAGGGAAGGTCAAGAGGGCTCGACGCGCGGGCTTCGACTGAGCTGCGGCCGTAGTTACTATGCTCTCATCTGTGGCTCTGTAGGCTCATAGAGACTATAGCTTATTCTGGACCGGGGGTGGATGAAGCTGTACAGTATTCTGTGGCGGAAAGCGCGGGCTTCGACTGAGCTGCGTCCGTAGTTACTATGTTCTCATCTGTGGCTGTGTAGGCCTAGTGACTATAGCTTATTCTGTGACCGGGTGAAAACGTAGTATAGCTATACAGTATTCTGTGCCGGGAAGCGCGAGCTCCGAGAGCTGCGGCCGTAGTTACTATGTTTTCATCTGTGGCTGTGTAGGCTCAGTAACTATAGTCTATTCTGTGACCGGGTGAGGACGTAGTAGCTATACAGTATTCTGTGGCGGGGCGAAAGGTTGTACTGAAATGGCGCTCTAGTTTTTTACCGTAGCTTTGCAGTTTTCGTTTCCCGGATATAATTTAACTTACCTGTGTTTGTTATGTTGTTTTTAGATAGGTGACAGTTTAAATCAGAACCCGTTGAGTATTTTCGAAGCTTGTATGAGAGAAGTGAACGCAATCATCCATCTTTGTAAGTTTTGTACTAGGGTAGTAGGGTTTCACAAACTAATACTAACTATGGTGGAGTCTGTGATAAGAGGTAAGATAGGTACTATAGTAGCTATGTATTATGCTGTGTGAGATGTGGATGTGAACAATTCCGCAGACTTTAGGTGTGCATTTTTTATTTTTAAAACAAGGCCGATGCAGGAATCCTAGTTTGTTAGTTTTACGTGAGTTTGATGCGCATATAAAATGGTTTAGGTGGATTTTTGGGCGTTGGGGTTTAATTATATTTTAGTGACGTGTTGGGAGGGGTTAATGGAATCTGTGTTATTTTAGTTTTCATTAGAGCAAGTATTTTTAAGGTAAAACCTTACATTTGACGACCGATGTGGCTGGGCGAAAGTCTACAATGCAGGAAGTTGCGGGTTTGATTCCCGCCTTAGGACAAATGTTTGTACGATCCAAAAGTACATATTTACATATAAGTAAAGTAAAAAATAAGTACATATTTGATCAGGATTTTGTGTTTTTTTAAATTTCTATGTATGACAAAAAAGCTAGTTATGCTTCATTACTTTCGTAAATGTTTAAGACCAGTAAATAACCTGTCAAAGTAATTAGGATAGGAAACTAACATAGAAAAACTTACCTACATTACAAAACAATGATAGTTTTCCTCAGCTTGAAAACAAGGTACTTAAACAATGAAATTAAATAGCAATAGTTAGTTTAAATTTCACGGTAAAACTTTAATTTCGCTTTACCATCAAACTAAACTAAGTATCATTAGTTTTGCAATGAATACAGTTCGCTCCTTAGCAAATACTTGGCAACAGCTGGCAGTGGGGTTCATAAACAAGATACATCTAACCAACTTTTAGTTTATCACTTCGAATAATTCCGGAATATACCGGAATTTTCCGGAATTGAGTGGTACTTTACTTCGTCACAATTAAGCAGATGATTTCAAGTGTGAGCGTTTGAGAGGTTTGTGGGGTTAATATTTGATATTGAAACTTTGTTTTGAGTACCTAGTAGTTTTGATACTGTTAGAACTGTCAAAAGCAAAAGTCTAACCCTTTTATTCATTGCTAGTATCTGCCGGCTTAGCACGCGTTGTTACTATGGAAATATTTCAAGATTATTTTGGTCCTGAATGCTGTGATGAAAGGTCTTGGCCGCGATTTGGTAAACGTAGGGTAGGACGCCCTCCGGCCAGGTGGGATGATGATCTGCGAAAGATTGCTGACAGATGCTGGATGCGTCAAGCTGAAGACAGGGCGCTATGGCGCTCATTAGTGGAGGCCTTATGTCCAGCAGTGGACTAATTTAGGCTGATGATGATGATGATGATCTGGTCTATGAATAAATGCACGCAGCCTGCTTTGCCTCTCTGTAAGGCAATGCTAATACGCTGCCCCAGATACTCACCAGCTCTTGACTTACTCGTTGCATCGACCAGACGCTCAGATAGTTTTTTTCTACGACTGATATTACTCCATACGATACAGAATAACTGGAAATATTATTTTATTCCGGGGTTTTGTTTCGAACAGTAAAAAATATGATTTTTCCGGTGGTTTTTGACCTAGAACTCCATTAAAATTTAGTTTGACAACCCTTAAATCTTCGGGCTATTATCATAACCTGAAAACTTTCAAGTTTTAGTTTCAACAATACTTAGACTACTTTTTGGCCTTGACCCCTTTTTCCAATAGGTTTCCAATGATTCTACAAGAGTGCTTCATAAATGAATCGTCGTGACTCTTTTCACTGCCTCAGTCAAGTGCCCCAGGAGTAGGCAAGAGTAGTATTTGACGATGTGATAAACTTACCCTTTTATTTATTTATAGCTAAACGTAAGACCAATTCAGCTTGAAGTTCAAGGCTTTAAAAAGTGGTGAAATGAATTATTAATACTTGGAGTTTGGTAAAGAAAAATGAGACCTACGAGAAGTCTAGAAGGCACCACCTTTCTATAGACTTCTCGTAAAACATATTCAATCATGTATAACTAGATAAATCTTTGTAGATATCTAAAACATGTTGGTATTAAAAGCAATAAATTAAATGTTAATACAATGAAAAAGTTTTTATTTTTTCGAACTTATGTATTTAAGTCATCATTAGAATGTGTTCCTGATGCTCAAAACGAATTTAGGCATGGATTTTCAAACGATTTTTTTATTTCTTCTTAGAGTTTAATGTAAATTACAATATTATTGTAGAATAAGAATGTGTGGTTATACCTAAGCGTAGATCCAAGTGATCGTGATTGTTGTAACTTATCACCATTTACATACAAATTAAAATAAAAAGCAAGAATCTTGCCTTCTATTTAAGTTGGTTTGTATATAGTCCAGAAGTGACTTAGAAACGACTGAAAAATAAACGTGACCAAGTTTATCCCACCTACAATTTAGCAAGTAGGTACCAGGGTACCAGGCTATACCTGTGGAATCCTAATAGACCTTACGTAAGCTCTGCAGTGTGGAATTCAGAGGCTGTGGTATCGCTGTTCATTTGTTAGTTTCTGTGCGTATTATACATATCTTCACTATCTACGAGCGACCCGCCCCGGCTTCGTTCGCACGGGTGTATTATAAAATTTATAATTAATTAAAAAGTGATTCAAGAGGAAGGTTCAAATTATTTAATATTATTTAATAATATGAACATTCCTCTTGAATTACTTTTTCTATGAAAAAATCACATCAAAATCCGTTGGGTACGGCGTGATTTAGCCTACGGTATTCGTTTTGTTTTTGTAATGAAAAGTAAGACAGATAAGTCAGAGTATTTGAGATAAATAATTATATCTATTTTCAATATTTTTAATGGAAAAATTATCTAGAATAGTATTCTTTACATCTGAACTTTGTACGCTCGATAAACATCGAGGTACCTATTTGTCCGATCTTTGTAGATTCAACAGATTCGCATCTCTATTTGACAAAAGTAAATTAGTTACCACTTCACTGCAAGATATTGAACGGATCGCGATGAAATTTTAAACACAGATAGTTCAAGATATAAATTAAATTATAGGCTAGAATTAATCGCATAAATCAGTTTCTATGTGATGGAAATATCTTTCATACTTTTATAGAAACAAAGCATGCGAAATCGCGGGGTCAAACTAGTTTGTCAAAAACAATAATATCACCACTTCGCTTCGTACGAATTCTTTACATATCATACAAGAGTCGAAATACCCAATATCAATCATTCAACTTTTATTGCGTTAAGGCAATTGGAGAAGGAAAGAGAAAATTAATGTTCTGACGTAAATAGAATTTTATTCATATAACACTTGGATGACTTTATCAAACAACAAACATATGATGTATTATATACCTCCTAGCAAAGACCTTGCAAAAATCTACAATTGCGAAAAGATAACTGTAAAACGAGACGTTTTATTTGAAAATCTCGTTATTGCTCTATACATTGCTGGTCAATGTTATGTTATAATCGGTTGTACTGAATATTCAGTTCTCTCAGGCAAATTTAAATGAATAAGCAGAATCGTTTCGTTTTATAAATTTTCCTTTCCAATCGTGATACACGTGTTTTTAAAACAAAAGCGGATCACACCAGTTTCGTCCCGAGCCGAACGCGCTGAGAAATCGAATATAGAATTCTTTTTATGATATATTTTTACTAATACTTTATTAACAACGAAAATTACAAGCAAGGAATAGAAAAATTACAACTAGTATTTACAATTGAAACCATTGAGCTAACTGAAGACGGTTGCAAACAGTCTAAAGATAGCTCAATTGATCCATATCAATACCAGTCGGAAGCGTCCCCAAGACACATGAAATATAAAATTGTATATATTGTATACTTACCTCGCATAATAAGTAGAGAAAAAAATCGTCAAAAGACATTTTTGCTTCAATACATTACAGGTTTGGTACCTGTGCACGTTATTACACATTGGCTTGCCTTGTTTGAACTACAAAAGCTAAAATTAAAATTTATCAGGATATTCAAGTACGTTTTCGCATGTTCCAAATGTGCCTCTATTATGTCAGCTGTTTACATTTTTGTGTTTATATGTGTGCCTCTAGTATTGCAGTATGCAACGATAACTTTCTCCTTTTTTAATGTTGGTTAAAGACAAACGCTCAGACAAACAAAGGATTGAAATCCAAAATTCTAACACTACAATACCAATGGATTAGCTGAGCTACCTCTAGACTGTTTGTAACCGTCTGCAGTTAGCGCAATTGTTTCAATCGAATATACATCAAATTTTTATATTTTTTCTCTTCCTTGATTCTAATTTTTGTTGTTTATAAAGTACTAAGCAAATTCTAACAAGAACTTCCTTCTTCAGTTTTCTCCATTTCACCAGTGCAATGACTAAATGATCGTTTTTCTCTAGCTGGAGAATTGCACATTAATGCAATGAATTGCATTTATTGCGCTTCGCTGAGACTGCTAACGACTTGGTCCGGCGATTATTGCAGTTTGTTTCTATACTAGAAGTTTCTAGATAATAAGTTTGGAAACTTTTATTTTCCTTAGGAAATAATGAGGTTGAGGCGATAAAGTTGAACGAGACCTAATTAAAAGTAACCTTATTGACTTTGAAGGTGTCTACAAGCGAAGGTATTGTTGCACGGTACGGTCATTCAGAAATTAGACAAGTCAAATTAAATTATAAATTATTATCAAATATAAAATAAGGGTTTTTAGTACCGACTAAATTTTTTATCAAATAATGGAATCAAATTAAAGTTAGATTCACTAATTGATCTATCTGAAAACTTTTGCAAACAAATAAAAGTAGCTCAACAGATTCATTCAATATCAGTCGGTAGCGTCCCCTGTCAAGTGTTAAATGAATTTTTAATTTTCTATTTTCACTGTTGCAAAAAGGGATAAAAATTATAATTTATTTCTTCATTTATCATTATTTTTATAAATTATCGCCGCGTCAGGTTCGATAGAAAGTAATAAAACTGAACTGGTCATCCCGAGCCCGTCCTTTGAAATAGAAGTCACGCTTGCAGTGCCAGTTCAAATCCGCTCTCGCATCTTACGCTACAGCTCCCGCTTCCTATAATAATGTTGTTTCCGCAAACGCACCTACTTCTACTGAGCTAGAAACATCGCATCGCGCGTAGCAAAGTGCTACGAGTTGCTACGCATTGCTACGACGCGTTGCTACGATTCCTTTCATGTATGGCTCGCTTTTTTACTTACCGGCGCCGGCGCCGGCCCGGCATTGAGTCCTGCCGGCGCCGTTGCCGTCACCGGGGTAGCAAGTTTCCCACCGGTGCCAGCCCGGCAAAATTGCATATGTAGGTATTGCATATTTATATGAATTGTAGCCGTGTGAGTGTAAAACTGGCAGATAGGCATTAGGCACCCGATATTCATCAGATTGTCTTGGATCCTAGTGTAGGATAGTGAAAGATACCTTAGTCTACGAAGTTTGTTACATATTCTAATCATTTATTAATTTTGATTCATCATCATCAACCTATTTTAGTCCACTGCTGGACCTGGCTGGGCTAGGCCTCCCCCAATGAGCGCCATAGCACCCTATCTTTAGCTTGGCGCATCCAGCATCTACCAGCAGTCTTTCGCAGATCGTCATCCCACCTGGCCGGAGGGCGTCCTACACTACGTTTGCCGAGTCGCGGTTTTGATTTGATTTTCGATTACCTACATCTAAACACCTCTTATTTCTACATGGTCTACATGTGATAACTTTGTGTCTAGTTAAACTTAACATCAGCTTTAAGGCACTTCCATCCAAAATGTAATGTTGTTCATAATTATATTTAACCATTTATCTTTTCACTATAATAAAACTAACAGAAAACTAAATAAAAAACTAATAGTCGAGCCGTATTATCGCCGCGAATCCCCCTATAAATCCACTTCCACTTGTGGGAGTTTAGTGAGTAGTTACTACTCGGCTAGAAACACTTAAATCGTTGCGCGTAGCAAAGTGCTACGAGTTGCTACGAGTTGCTACGGATTGCTACGACGCATTGCTATGTCCGAAGCCGTTTCACATAAATAAATAATAGTAAATAACAATGGACAGGACGATCCCCACAGCATCATCTAGACTTTGGTCTAGATGCTGCTAAGCAGATCTTGTGTTATGGGTACTAGAACTAGATAACTGAAATATACTTAATACAATACATTACATAGGGAGATATTTTCTATTATACATAGAAAACATACAGAATCCCGGTACGAATATTTAAAAATCGTACTAACATTTGTCCTAAGGCGGGAATCGAATCCGTAACCTCCTACGCCACAGGCGGATCTTCGCCCATCACACCACATCGGTTGTAAAAAATATTAACCGTAAAACATCTTTACCAAACAAATGAATTTTAAAGTCTCATTTTTTATGAATCAATCGTTAAAACGCTGCAGTTTTAACAACAAGGATAAAAAGAAAATACTCAGGTGGTTTAAAGTAGACTTTCTAATTAAAGTTCCCGGTGCATTTTCTTTGCCGCATTAAACAATAACAAACTTTAAACTTCCTCGTTTACGGGGAGAATAGAGCTAATTTAAATTCATCGTAGATTATTCATCTTGTAACGAGCCAATCAACGTGGTTCCTTTGTTATACAGACAGGTTTCCACTCGTGGTTTTAAACGTTTTCTCGAACATATCGGTTAAAAGCTTTACTTTTAAGACTTCCATAAAGATTTTTAAATAAGCTTGCGTAGATAGATTGAGATAGAAAGCAGTTTATTGCACACTTAAAACTAAAAAACAAATAACAGAAACAAATTTATACTAACTTAAGCTACACTTGGCGGTCTTATAGCTCAAGAGCGATCTCTGCCAGACAACCTAGTACAATACATGATTCTGATTCTGATAAATGAAATTTCAATTTTGTAGTGTACCTACCTATGTGTTGTGTAAGTGCTCTACCTGGTCTAGCCTCTGTCCTTGTTATATTTTTTTAGCGTAGGTATTTTTGTTTAGTTTAATATTTTAGGCTTAATCAGTTTATACATGTATTTGTTGTTTGTTACTCAAGATATTGAAGTTTTAGAATTATCTCTTATCTCTGATACAGTGCGTAGTTTCTCTACAAAAACCAGATGATGTCGTAGTTGGAAAAATTTCACAATAAAATATCAGATTTGGGCACTTTATTGGATAAATGTTTTTCTAGTCTAGACCAATATGTCAGGTCAATTTATTCAAAAAATGAAGCGTAAAATTAAGAAAGAAATCTATATATTTAGTATAAAGTAAGATTATGGTAAGATTGTGGTTTGATTTCTATGCAAATCGCAAAGTTTGAGTAAAATTTGGGTCAGTCGAGCAAAAATGTATTTGTTACAACGTTCAAGCGACTCAGTCGACTCGAGGAAAATTGGCATAGCGGAAAAGCGCACTGCGTTTACATTTTTGATTTGTCTCCTCTCTCTGTATAGATATACAGAGAGAGGAGACAAATCATACTGAATACTGAACGTAAAACAAAATTGAGAGCACAAGTAAATCGTATCAGGTAAATTTACTTATACATCAAGCGAATGAATTTTCTATAGAATTGCTAACAACCTTGAGTGAATCTGAATGCTTTGTCTCTTCGAAAAATGTTGAAATGTAACAATTGTATGCTGATTCGAATTATACCGATGTTTTACAAAAATGTAATATTTTCAGTCGTCATTGTTCAACGTCTGAGAACCAATATGTGATGAAATTGTAATTTCAGTTGGGTAGCGGGCGAAGATTCGCCATGCGATATATTGCGGGTTCGATTCCCGTCTTCCTCGGCATAAATATTTTTACAATCTCCAGATAACTTATTGTTCTTGGTTTTTTCTATATTGCGTATATAGGTATCCATAAAAAAACTCCGCTTAGCTCGGGGCTAGATGAATACAAAGTAATTTGTTGCACAATTTTAGTCAAAAAAGAATAGAATGGGAAAATAAAATTAACAAAAAAAAAACAACATAATAATACAGAAACATTATTGTTATAATTACGTTTCTCTGGGTAACTAATGTACTTGGCTGTTTAATCATATTAGTTACTAAGTAAATAAATAAATTATCTGAATAAATAATTAAGTTATGCACATTTTTTTTTACTTCAGGTGGTAAAATGTTTTTATTATAATACTAGCGACCCACCCCGGCTTCGCATGGATTTATAGCTTTATTATACGTATATACCTTCCTCTTAAATCACTCTATCTTTTAAAAAAAGCCGCATCAAAATCCGTTGCGTAGTTTTAAAGATTTAAGCATACGAGAAAGCAACTTTACTTTACTTTACATATCTATGTAACTTGTTTCCTGGGTTTTCAAATATTCAAAGTTCGGCAGTCAGCAGTGTATCCTTAATTCTAGTTCTGGAACAAGAGAACTAACTGTCAACAATGGCGGCCGTCTGATTGCAGCCGGTTTTTGCTAGTTAGACCGCTGACTGGGGCTTTCATCTTCATTGTTTTCTTTTGCACTCTCTAGGGAAATTATTAACAGTGGGAAATAAGTATAATCGTGGTTTTGAGTTCTTCTGTTCGTACATGAAGAAGAAGGATTTAGGCAAGTGTTTTTTTTTGTTTCTCTGAAAATTAAAATCTTACTATCTACTTGCAAGCAGGCTTTTTCAACTGATCCCTATCAATACCAGTCAGAAGAGTCCTCAAGACGCTCGGCTGTCCCAAACCAAAACCTAGTAAGAGACATTTTTTTCGAAAACGCTTTTTTTCATCATCCGTTTCTTGAATGTTGAGCCGCACGTAATGCAAAAACACCCGTATTTCTATCTCATTTAGAATCAAAGATACGTGACCCACTAATCCTAGTAACTCCACTTGCTACACTGCAAAACAAAATCAAAATCCTAGCATGTAACATTTCCAAATCCAAATACCTCGTAAATGGTGCTCATACTAGGTGTTTGAGTTTGGAATTACTACTTACTAGGTTTTTCAATTTGGGATTGGCTATTACTAAGTTTTCGAATTGGAAAACAATGTTATAATTGTACCTACAATATCAAAAATGCTCACACAAAACACAGTAACTCGATTCGTAGTGGGCGTGGTTAAGGGGGGTCCCCCTAAAATCCCATCACAAACTTCAATCACCCTTTTCAGATTAACCTGAACGAACTGGTGCTCTACGATCGGTATTTACCAAGATATTACAATTTCTAGTTTAATAGCTTATTTCGCGATATTGTAGATCTTTCCAACTTATGCTTTCAAAAAGCGGAGGCCGTTGGATATATCATTTAAAATGGTTGTATATTAAAAAAAACCATAAGAAACCCCGACGAACGATCTTCTCTCGGACGAGTTGTCCACTTCACTTTTGGTTTAGTGTACAATTGGTCCAAATCTAAGGAAATCAGATTTGGGACTCGGACGAGTTGTACCCCAATCTAAAAGTGAAGAGGACAACTCCTCCAAGGTCTAGTTTTCATTCGGACGAGATACTTAGAACAATCAAATAGGACACAATTGCCATTGGTTTTTAATAAATGTCTTATTTGATATATTTTTTGTATTATTTACTTATTATTTTATGTCAAATCAAGCCAAGTCAGGTGAGCCAAATTTAAGTAAAACATTTACTAGGTTTTTACGAACGAAACGTGACGAACACTAATTCAACTATTCCAATCATCCAACTTAAATGTCTAGTAAGAGTACTATACTAGGTTTTTGATTTTGTTTCTTGATTAATCGTCTGAAAATATTTATGTAGTAAGTCTCATAAAATGTGTATGAGCTACAGTTTTTTGATTTTAATACTTTCTGCTTGTAAAAAACAAATTTTTACCCTTTAATCACGAACAAATAGTTCATCAACTTTCATACTATTGAAGAGGCACGTAAAAAAGTTTGTTTTGCTTCTCCTGTAATTTTTTCAAAATGGCTCTTACTAGGTTTTGGTTTGGGACAGCCGCGCCTGGCTGCAATGCCACGATGTATGACAATGCAGATGCACTAATTAAAAATTGTTTATTTCAAGTACATAGGTTTAAAGAACTTTATTTCTCATAAAACATTATACAGTAAATTAAATCAAACAATAAATATTTACTAAATCTAAAGTTAAAGTAGGTACATGACTCGTTAAAGTCATAAAATAACATTTAAAGCATACACTGCTAATAGAATATACAGAAAAATTAAATTAAATGAAATTACAAAAACAGAAAACTTATCATATAAAACAATAAAATATAACTACACTGACAGACAAATACCTATACAAATTAGCTTTCTGCGGCTTCGCTCGCGTTGTTTCTTTGTAAACTTCTCTAGTCTAGAACTACGTTATTTTAATTTTGAGCCCGATTCTTTCTTAAGTATAAAAAAGTATTTGTTGCAAAAATACATCATTTGTATTTGATTTGGCCTATGACAGACGGACATACAGACAGACGGACGGACGGACAGCTTAGTCTTAGTAATAGGGCATTTTACCTTTTGGGTAAAAAACCCAAAAATAAAGAGGCTGTCTTGAAATCTAAAATAAGACTATCTCTGAGCTTGCTTGAATGATTCAACATCATAGTTCTATCCAATTCCGTCACAAAATCACCAACAAGACAAAGCAACATTTCAGATCAATCATGAACCAAAACCTTCGACCCAACATTGTTTACTCAAATAGCGGCCAGGCCAAATAAAATGGCCAATAACTGGCTTGGACTCCAATCGACAGTTCACCTAGTATCAACAGAATATCTGATATTTAGGTCAGCTTGGGTTAGACAGGTTAAATAATTGAAATCATTGGCTATTGTGTGAGCTGTACTCGCTGGAAGAATAGACGGACTTGTTGTATTTATTTTATGTGCAAGTTTGAATTTAGCTGTTTGACTTTAATCTTAAATGGCTTTAGCTATCCATGATTTTTTTTTGGTTGCAGCATATACGAGTACATTTCGCCATCTATTTTATTTATATAAAACTCCCTCAATAAGTACCTGTGTTTTTGCTTGATTTATATTTTATTTATATTTTAAGACAAGATGAAGCAAAGGTCACACAAGCTACTGAAGCTGTTTTATCTTGAAAAAACCTTACATTAATTATATGCCAAAGATCCAACTGAACTAAACTGAATGCTTTCGAAAAGTTATTTGAAAATTAATAGATAATATTATTTACATAAATAGATATTTTTATTATGTGTATAGGTACAAAATACCCTGGAACAAATATAGCTAACTGAAGTCAAACGATCGCTTTCGAAGAGCTACTAAAAATAAACAAATAATAGATATTTTATGTAGGTATAGATAGATAAAAATACACTGGAGCCAATATTTGCAGAGATTGTACAAAAATTAATTACAAGGTTAGAAGAGTTATAAATATTAAATCTATCTATTACTAAAATTGTCGTACCTCGGGAACTCACCTGTGTAACAGGTTTCTATTTTCAACTTGCATCTTAAAACTGAGAGCAATATAAGAAAAGTTGAGTACTTAGTAGTAGTACGGTAGTTGCTTTTTGACAGATTTACGAAGCTAAACTAACGTCTTGAATAACGTAGAAGCTTTTTCATTATATTACATTACACGCTATGTTGAAGGATTTATTAATTTTGTAATCAGAGCCCTAAGTTCAGTTTGGCGATAATATCGCTTCGTCTCTTTTCAATTAACTTTGGAAAAAGGAGGAGGTTCACAATATTCTCTGTTGTGACTGTTTTTTGTGTATTATACATGTAACGTATATTATACATATTATAACGTATAACAAACTGCCTATTTTGATATTTTCAAAATTTCTTTGTGTAACGTATTAATAAGATGGTATAGGTGGTGCCTCAGGGTACTGCCTTAAGGGGGTGAAAATCTCATTCAAAGACTCCCCGAGTTGACATGGTTAGGTTCAAGTTGTACTATTGTTACAAAGCAAAGCATTTGTGTAAACAGTACTGTTAAACTTTAGCGGTTATTCCTGTATTGCTTATTTGCATAAAATAGAATGAAAGGAAAGTTTTGTTCGCCTTGCATTGTGTAGAAAAGTATTAGAATAAATGAATATTTCATAGCTTTGGTAGCTCTATTGTAATGTGGGAATGGTATTCTTCAGAGGTCTTAGTCTAGTCTAGACTATAAAAACCTCACTAAAGAATCAAATTGTCTAATAATCTAGACTATTCTAGACTAGACTCTAGACATTATCAAAGTTGTGATAGTTCGAAAATACGAACATTTTACGTTTTCAATGAATCATTATTCTAAATAATTTAATGTATTAAATTAAGTAGATAAAACTCTTAAATTTACTAAGACTTCAAATTTCACGCATTTTTATTATATTGAGTGCTCTAAACTCAAAAACCGATGATTAGATATACCTAGATACAGTCAATTTGAGAATCTCCCCTTTTTTGAAGTGAGTTGAAAAAAAAGTTGTTTCTGTGTATCGTTTTGACGGTTGAACATCGCTTTCAATTAATTGAAATCAATCAGCTAAATTTCATTCGTTTGGATACATAAGCTTAAAAATTGTTACAAATACAATTGTATAAAATTGTGTGCGATTTATGATTCTGTGCTATCTTTATTACAGTTACTGTATTTACTGACAGATTTATGTAAAACTGCGAAACTAAAACGACTAAGTAAATGATATTTACGCTCCAATAAAGTTGTTGCAAACTAGTAGAGCAAGAGCCGACGAAGGCCAGACCTTCTTTATTTTATGAAAGCTGAAAGTTTCTCTGTGGCTGTCTCCAATACAGGTAAAAACTTCCGCCGACTATGGAGTTTCGATTGTGGTTACTTTGGCAGGTAACAGGTAGTAAAGGTGTCAGAACCACTGAGAAACTTTCAGCTTTTATAAAATAACGAAGGTCTGACCGTCGTCGGCTCTTTAGCTCTAGTTGCCGTTTTAACATGCGATAGGTACATAAAATATAATAATTTGATATTTTTCAAAAACTAAACTTACAGTAATGCGACAGTCTGTCAACTCAATTAAAATAGTCTATAGTTTTAATTTGTGTTTATTTATTGATGGTATATTTATAACAACTAACTTCCCACGCATTACTAAGTATAATTCAAAATTTACTAGTCACATAAACCATCTCGGGATAATTTTCTCTACTAAAATTTTAAATATAAATTAAAATAAATAAAGACCACACGAGAACTAACAATCTAATATTAAAAAGTCATCAAAATTTAGCGTACGTACTAGTATATGGCAACACTACGGTACGAAGGCATGTAGATAGTGTATACAAATAGGTATTAACGAAAACCTGCTATACCTACAACTCAATTTATCATTATCAATCAAAATCCTATAAATAGTTACAAAATATCTATCCATGTATTTGTATTTGTATTAAGCTTATAAGTCGTCTAGTACCCATAACACAAGCTCTGCTTAGCTTGGGGCTAGATGATGCTATGTGATTTGCCCAGCATTATTTAATAGCGACCCGTCTCGGCTTCGCACGATTTTATTATACGTATAAACTTTCCTCTGGAATCACTCTATCTATTAAAAGAACCACATCAAAATCCGTTGCGTGTGCTAAAGATTTAAGCATACATTGGGATATAGGAACAGAGAAAGCGACTTTGTTTTACAGGTAGGTATTATATGTAGTGATTCAACAACACTAGGTACTGAGCAACGGCAGGACCAGTTTGCTAAAGCTAGGTCCTATTTCATGTCTCAGCTACGCCAGTAGTTATTTGTTATCTAAGTCTGGACTACGTACTCAATGATATTTAGGTGGCGTAACAATTTGGCGGCGTAACAAACCGGCGGTCATTTGTCAGAGTCAGGAGGTGTTCCTTATCGAATTTCTATCACGATAATTTACAATATAACTTCAGAACTGCCAGAATACTGATAAAGAGGGAAGTTTAAAATCTATATAGTTATAGTCTGCGATATTTAGCAGTAACTAAATCTCAACTTTTATGATTTGATCGACTTAAGTGTAGTACAGTTAACAAGTTGTGGGTAGACGAATACGCACAATGTTTTTCAAGTTTTACGGGATGATAAGTAATCGCTCTGGATTATTTATCTATAAATTTAAGGATAACTTAAAAACTACTAGTCAAGTATAGATCAAGTTTATAAGGGACAGCTTTCACAAAAAAAACACAATGAAATAAAGTTCACCTAAGAAAAAGTTCTGAGATAGATACATTTTACAGATGCATATTATTTAGGTAGTTCCAGGAAGATAAAATAATTTGTGTTTAAATATAATAATGATCGGAATGCTGGCTTTCTATTTCTGTCAACGCTAATTCGTTGCAATTAAACGTGGCAATGCTGCCAACATTCTAGGCACTCTGCCTTCTGGAGATATTTAGGATTTTGTTATATTTGTAAATACAAGCTATAATAAGTCGTTATGTTATTGTTTCAAATTAATGAATATTTTTCAAAAAATGAGACAATATTCAGAATTTTATATAGATTCCAATTCAGCGAGCATTATTTAAATCCATTCACATGGTAACAATAACACCAATAAGTTGTTTTTCATCATAGAAATTTTCATCGAAAAGAAAAACAAATTTTCCTAATCAGTTCAGGCGTTTTCGAGGAATCGTTGCAAAAACATAAAAACACCTCCCTTTTTAAAGTCGGGTGAAAATACAAACAAGTCATAAAACGTCGAGCTTATAAAATAATTTTATTTTACGTCTAGAACAAAAGATCGAAGGAGACGGTAAAATCGGCCTATAAAAATGCCTAGTGAGGTGGAAAATATACTGTTTTCCGTGAGATTCCCTGTACAAAATTTACAGTACCATTTTGCTGACTACACGAATCCTTGGCCTCTTTTGCTCACAGTCAGGTCGTAGGTACCTAAATAATGTAGAGTACCGTGTTTTTTGCAACTCTTTACCCAGTGGCCCGATTTGCTTGAAACTTACAGAGAATACTAAAAATATAAAATTACTAAACAAGTGGTTTAAAAAAAATTAAAATGTGGTAAAACGGGTTATTAAAGTGTGAGATTTATTGTTTGGCTCCGTATTGAAATGTCTGTAACATTTTTATGTAGCTGGTTTTCAGTGAAGGCCAAACTTTCACTTGCACGTTTATGTGCCATTAATGTATTATCTAATACATGGTTGTCACTAATATAATTTTTTTTATTAATTTGCACTAAAACCATCCGTGTCGTATTAATCGTTATAGAAAGACGACTATATTTTGATCGCTGTTAAATTAATAAAGCTTAATATTTGCGACATCTGAATTGTCTCCAATAGCATCGTTGGGTCTGGATCAGTTGAACTACCTCTAGACTGTTTGCAACCGTCTTCAGTTATGTAGATCAATAATGAAGACTTATTGGTCATCTAAAACCTACCAATATAGTAGTTGCATTCTAGATTGGTTTGACAAAAGGCCCGAGTTTTCACTACATATGTATAAACCAAAGTCGCTTTCTCTGTCCCTATGCCCCTATATCCCTTTGTATGCTTAAATCTTTAAAACTTCGCAACGGATTATAATGCGGTTTATTTAATAAATAGAGTGATTCAAGAGGAAGGTTAATACGTATAATAGAACCGTACGAAGCCGGGGCGGGTCGCAAGTTATGAGTAAAAGTAGAACATCGTCCATGTTTATCCAAACCCTGAACTGGCCTCCATTGCCCCGCAATAATGCATCCTAAGGGCCTTTGTGCATTACACACTCCGAAAATACAGTCCCGAAAATTCATGGTCCGAAAATTCAACGAGGAAATTCATGGTCTGAAAATTCTGTACTCTCATTCTGTATGCAATATGCAGTTGAAGCGATTTTTCAGTCGATTGTCCTTTGCACTATAAAGAACATGCTGGTGAAAAGCTTAATTTTGGTATTTCGTCTACTCGGAATTTTATGCTTTGTAGTTTTATTTCGCACATCACACTTTGTAGATATTTCAACTCTATTTTAATGAAGGTAGAGTTGGTTTGGATAAACATTGTTTATGTTCCGGGAAAAAGTAAGGGGTACGACTAAGACCAAAAGCCTTTTCGCAATGCAATTTGTACTAAGTTTTACGAGCTTCCTAGTTTGTTTTTCATGTTGGTTAAGCATTATGGTCATAATTAGTTTTCTTATCTCTTAGTAATAACTAATTCCTGCCCGCAGATTCGCACGTTGTTTCTATCATAAAGTCTAAAGGTACTATCTATCCCTTGGGAACTAAATATGGGATAGTGATGGGATAATATATTAGTGAGATGTAAGTACACTTTAATATGTGTACCTACCCAGGTGGTTAAAGGTAAAAAGTTCGTTTGTATGCCTTTTAGGTTGAATTTCGTACAAACCGTTTTAAGAGAGATTATCTTAGAAATTACGGACTGAATTGACTCATTAATCGAATGTAACTTGAAGTAAGTAACCTACCTATCTTTTTTTTTATTTTAAGTAAATAACTTTATTTTGTGATCTATCTTGATTATGATGCAGATGATTATGACAGCAATAAGGTGTTCGAGGTAGGTTTAAATTGTTTAAAATAACACCCAGAAAACTGAATACTGAATACGGAATACCAGCTTTGCTCAACTTTGTGTGTTTTTCTATAATGCTGACACTGGAAATATTGGATAGCTGCGATGCTATTATTATTTCAGTAAATTCATATGTTGACCATAAAGTTAATTACTACCATTGGCATGTCACTTATAATACTAAAATAAATTTGGTAAGTCTTATATTATTTTAGGTGTTGAACATAATAGGTATACAAAATAAAAAGAGCCTTTTTAGGAAGGTACTTTCAATTATTAAAGTTTTCATTTGTTATAAACTAGTATCTGCCAGCGGCTTCGCATGCGTTGTTCTAGGGCTAAAACTACGTCAATTCCAAATTTCAGCCGGATACGTTCAGTAGTGCGGAACCGAACGCGTGCGAAAAAGAGGAACAAACATTCATAAACTTTCGCATTTATAATATTTGTAAGTATTTATAAAAGTTGCAAGCTATAGTCAAATAATAAATTATTTTTCTTTAAACATTTTCAATAGAAAATTTATTTGACAACGCAAATTATAATCAAGGAATAGCAAAAAATATTAGTAGTATTTACAATTGAAACCATTGAGCTAACTGCAGACGGTTGCAAACTGTCTAAAAGCGTTATTCAGGGCCCTAACTACCGGGCCCTGAATATCGTCCGGGTCCGGGTCCGTCCCTTAGGGACCCTAAATCTTATTACACCACTCTTAGTTAGGGTTAGGGTCCCATACCGTGTAGTGTAATACCACTTTAGAGGTAGAAAAATAAAGTCATGTCAGGTCGTGTCCGTCATTCGGTTCCACATCGCCTGTGGAAACGCTCCAACCTTGCATTTGGAGCCACAACAGCGCCTCGGTGTACGTTTGATCATTTATTCAAAGCCATGTTTTATTCCCCCAACTGCACGGCATTACTTCGTGAGAAATGCATTTGTAACTCTCCGTCGCACAGGACGGAGGATTTTATTTATTTTAATATGGCGCTCGACACTCTTGGTGCATGCAATTGGTTTGGTAACACGGATAGTTTTTTTTTCTTTGATGATCGATGTAGAGCTGTGGGTGAAGTTCTGCCTGCGACGCAGGAGGTTGCGGGTTCTATTCCCGCTTTCGCCACAAAAATTTTGTAGATCACAAAATTTTTGTTCCCGGGTTCTGGGTGTTTTCTATGTAAATAATAAAATAAAAATATATCTGTGTAATGTATTATAGTAAGTATATCAGTCATTTAGTACCCATAACACAAGCTCTGCTTAGCTTGGGGCTACTGCTCTGCTTAGATGATGGCTGTGTGGATTGTCGAACATCATTTATTTATTTATAGATACAATTTAATGTTGATGTAGAGTGATTTGTAGCTTTCACATTCTACGTAATGATTTTGTGATTGTTCTATTTACGTAATTGTCCAATCAACGTGACAATTTATCGTACAATCGACACGCAACAATTAATTTTACAAGCGACATCTATCTGTACATTTAGTAAACAATGCAATCTACATAGCATATGCGCTTATAGAAATTGGCAGATAACTTTCAGTAAACTGACAAAATGGCGGATACGGCATGTTGCAGACATAAGGAACTGCTAGACGGCGTTGACGGCTGCCGCCGATGCGTTGAAGGTTGCCTCCGACGCGTTGACGGTTGCCGCCGATTGTGACGGTTGCCGCCGACGCGTTGACGGTTGCCGCCGATGCGTTGACAACGGCTACAATTGCCTCTGCTGTTGGCAATTTGCCGCTCATCTATATGAGCCCTGGCTGCATAATTCAGTGCTAACCGCCTTTTAAAATCTATCTAACCGGGTGTTATAAATGGGCGCAATTAGCAACGTTACGCTCCGTTAACGTGGGAAGTAGTCGGGACGTAACTCTAGTGTGGACAGGGAGGTAGTTAGGAAAGGGTTGAAGTTCTTGGGGTGTTAGAAAGATATTTGATGTGATGGTGACGTGATAAATATCCCAAGAAACATTTTCGTTTTTATCATGCATTTTAAAATTCAAAAATCATCCTATCTGCCTGTTTAATATGATGTCAACATAAGGTTAAGACTTTCTGGGTTCTATGAATTATAACTTAGCAAGAGATTAAGAGGAGGCCTTGTAAGCAAACTTCTACAAGTAGCAACTTAAATACAAAATGTACAGAACCCTTCGAATTTCCCAAACTGTTAAACAAACGCATTAGATCGATCGACAGAATGCGGAAATGTTAAGGCTTTTGCCCAGCATGAGTAATGTTAAAGAACAAATAACAAATGAGAAGACATACTCGATCAAACCAACAGCCCCTGATTTTTAACAACTTGGTGCTTTAGTTTAAAAGTTATTCTTAAAATTAGGGTTGTTACCTAGGTCCTGCAAAGAAACAAACAAAAAAAACGAGTAATTGATACCCATAACTTATCACTCTAGCCGTTATAATGTTCGAAATGTTTCTAATAGAGTCCCAGATACTATATTTTAGTTACATAATTTAGACCAGATAACCACACTCTCGGAAAACAAAGCTCGCTCTTCGCAGGATAAAAATTAGCACCTGTTACCCCCTTCCTCAATCCAGCCCTTCAAGCCACCTGCATTATCCGCTCCACTTTGTATTGGAAATATGGGATGTACGGAATCCCGTGCCAACTTCTAGATAAGAAACTTTCGGAACACTTCGGTTATTCCCGGGAGCTCATCAACTAAGGTACACCAGCATTATACTATCTTAACAGCTTACTTTACCTTGGCACGTTGTTTATGAATGGAATCTACGAGAGAATAGATTAAGATCGGTTGATCTAGTTTAGAGTTCGGTCATTTGACGACGACCTCTTTGGTATAGCGGGCGAAAATTTGCCTGCGACGGAGGAGGTTACTGGTTTGATTCCTGACGACGACTTCTTTGGCTCAGCGGTAAAGGTTTGCCTACGATACGTACGACGTATGAGGTTGCGGATGTTATCCGTCGACAAATGTTTATACAATCTACCAATATTTATTAATGTTCTGTGTTTTTAACGTAACTGTCGTATTTAGGGCTCCCACACAAAACTGCGATTTGGTGCGATGCGATGCGATGCGGTGCGATGTGATGCGATGTCACACGAACTTGATTTGCGAATTTCTGCGATGCGAATTTGTGCGGCGAACCATTTTGTAGGGTAACCATACCTTCAAGTTTAGTCAGCCGTATTGGACGTGTTTTTAGGAAGCGTAAGACGGATCCCAAAAAAATAATTGAACCGATTTAAGCAAAAATGATCCAACCCACACAAACCTCATTTCGAGATAATCGATATTTAAGTTTGTGGCGGTATTTCTCTAGCTTTGTAATACAAAATGTTTTTATTTTAATTTAATTTAATGCTATTTAAACTCAACTTTTTTGCTATAAATAATATTAAGAATAAATTGTAATAGTTTAGTAGATAATTGGGAAAACTTGCGCCTGGATCATTATTGCAAAATTAATTTTGTATGGAAAGAGCTATGTAGGGTGCAAAAATTAAAATCCAAAAATGATTCAAAGTGTGATAAAAATTAGTAATAATTTTTGTGTTTTAAAAGACAAAACAAACAAAATTGGCCCTACTCCTCGTCCAAATCAGAATAAGGTTCATCACATAAACCATCTACATCGTCTATTATTGCAGCTTCCCTTCGGTTTCTTAAATTAATCAATGTAATCATCTGGTATCTAATATTAGATCTACTGGCCCTGTACTTATTTTATTTTATTTATTTATTTTTCGTTAAAGTACGAAACACACAGAAGCCGGAGGCGTGGCGGAGGTAAAGGCGTGCGAGTTGTATTCTATGGAATCCTATGAAAGCCTACACACACACCGCAGGCCGAACGCGGTGCCATAGGAAAAACCGGCACGCCTTCGCCTCCGCCACGCCTCCGGCTTCTGTGTGTTTTGAACTTTATGGTTTATTTCGTTTACGTACTTAGATGGAATGCTGGACATAGGCCTCCCTTAATGAGCGCCATAGCTCCCTGTCTTCAGCTTGACGCATCCAGCATCTGCCAGCAGTCTTTCGCAGATCGTCATCCCACCTGGCCGGAGGGCGTCCTATACTACGTTTGCCAAGTCTCGGTCTCCACTCAAGAACACGTTTACCCCAACGGTTGTCGGTTCTTCGCGAGATATAGCCGGCCCACTGCCACCACTTCAGCTTGCTAATTATTTGAGCTATGTCGATAACTTTGGATCTCTTTCGGATGTATTCTTTACGAATACTATCCTTCAGAGAAACTCCGAGCATAGCTCTTTCTATAGCTTTCTGAGCTCTTTGAACTGATGGATCAGCTTAATATTATAGTTTGAATCATTGTAGCAAAATAGAACGGTTATATGTTAGGGTTACCAAAGCAACACAAAAAAAATTCAAGTGGCATGAAACACTTATACATTTTAAAAAATGGTCTTCGACATGACAGTTGTGGGTTGGATCATATGAATTTTCCACATTTGTGAACATAGAGGGGTGAGTCTTTGATATGTTAAAATATACCTTATACTCATTAAATAGGTTAAAAAAACTCGAAATTGACTAGGTTGTGTTGTGGGTTGGATAATTTTTGCATAAATCGGTCCAATTGCACTGCTGTTATTGTTAAATAAATATAAAAGAAAAAGAAGATTCTGGATTCATCCATTTAATACGATTATGAACTCTGAAGGGAACTATTTTACTCGAAATTACTATGAGTTGAGAACTGAAGAAGTTTTTTTTTACAACACAAAGAAGGCGGCTCAGGCGCCGCGCATCTTTCGCTAAAGTTGTCTCAGAGCGGACTAAAAGGGGGGTCACCAAGTATGACGTAATATGACAGGAATGCGCGATGCAAATGAGATCGGACGTTATCGTGCGAGCTCGCAGATATTTGCGATGCGATGCGAGCTCGCAGTTTTGTGTTTGAGCCCTTAAACATTTGGTCGTGCAACCCAGTGTTTAACTAAATGTTTAACGAATTAAAATAAAGTGAAACAAAAAATACAATAAAAAAATAAGTTTATTTCAGGCACATCAGTAAAATCATAAAATAAATAAGAATACAAAAACAAACCAAATAAAACACACATCTACATAGTGTATAAGAATTCCTAAAAATGAGAAAAAAATTATACATTGTAGAGACAAGTGCCAGAGCATAATGCTACAGGGCCTATAATAAAGCTATAGATAATGCACACTGGAAAGCGCATAGTTTTGAAACTGTATCGCAACTCCCAACGCCCAAACTCACAAGCTTTAAGTATAGGGCCGATTTTACCACACAGAAGTAGGTATACTTTTTATTTATTATAAAAATAAATAATTAAACGAAATTCGGTTCGAGGAGTTTAGACGTTCTTACATAATATATACACCATCTTTCGTTGACACTTAAACCTGGTACAGCAGATATAGATGATGCATTGGTTCTTCCGCCGTGCGTGTCGTTGTGATCTTGAGGACTGAAGTTTATATTGTACAGGAAGTACCATAGCACACGCCATTCGGTGTCATTGTATTGACAAGCAAGCTGTCACTGTCATACGTCACTCAAACTGTCATGCGAGCCGCCATGGCGGGAATGCGAGAGTAGACAAGTAAACAGAACAGATGACTGGCCGGTGCGCTGAGGCTTGAAGCCTGCTTGGAGAATACCTGAATTATCTCGCGCCGGCGGCGTATCCCTAAAGTGCATGTTGGAGATTGATGGAACTCCACATGGGCCATAGGTAGTGAAGTCAATGGAAACACATTGTTAGTTAGATAAACATTATTACCTTCACTGCAGTCACCTATTCGCCTGCTGCATGGTTGGTTAGAATTTAATTTTTTTAGAAAGTATCTAAGAATTCTTTCTCGGACTTTAGAAATCGGAGGTATATCTATAGATATACACTTACTTGTGGCACTAACTTCTGGTCCGAGAGACTCGAACGCTTTGCCGAAGCTCAACTTCAATAGCCGATCGGAATCTGAAACAAATGAAACATTTTTGAAAGTTTTCTTCGAGGAACTAAACGTGACTCTGAAGAGAGGGACTATAAAGACTTCTGTAATTCAGAGCTAGAGGTGCCGTACGGCAACGTTGGCAGCGCTTTAGCGTAGTTTGTGGTCTAAAATTGAACCTTGTTAGTAATTATGTTCCCCAACTCTTATAAAGCTGGCAAGAAAGCTCGCTATTGCTCTAAAAAGTTCGCATCACTTTCAAGAGATGGCGCCATGTTGAAATTGATCCTAACGCCATCTGCAGAATTCAGCTTGAACTACTTGAATGCTGAAACTTATACAACAGTCATTCGGTGTAGTTTCTAGTTTGTTGAGCAGATGGCGCTTTTCAGGAGCATTTAGTTGCATGCTGAATTAGTTTTGCGATTTTGGAATTGTAAATTGGCCTACCGTAGAGCAGATATTATTTATAATAATACCAAGACACAAATAACTATATTACAGTACAAACTCTGTACCTTAGATTCTGATGCTGTATATAACGTGTATTTTCATAGGCTTACGAATGAATGCCATTTTTTCGTCTGTATTAAATCTTATCGGAATAAAGTATTACTCATTTCTCTAAATCTAAAATAGGTAGGTTCTTACTTGATACTTAACTACTATATCACGCTGTTTTCAAGGGTCTATCATTAGATACTTAGATGGATAGCATAGAGTACAAATTAATACTAGGTTATAAGTTAATCTATACTTATAATAAAACTGTAACAGGTCCAATTCTGTACATAGAAGATATTTTGAAATTTTTTTTTGGAGGGCACTCTATTATCGATACTCAAGCCAAAAACGAAATTTTTTTCATTCATGTCTGTCTGTCTGTCTGTCTGTCTGTCTGTCTGTCTGTATCGTAAACGCGCATCACGCCGAAACTACTTGATGGATTTAAATGAAACTCGGCATGATTATAGGTCATACTACGAGGAAGGACATAGGATACTTTTTATCCCGGAATTCAGTAAGGTTCTCATGGGAGAGGGTATGAAAGTAAAATTCCTTTACCGCGCATCTCGCCGAAACTGCTGAATGAGTTGGAATGAAACTCGGGACGATTTGAGTTCATACTACAAGGAAGGACATGGGATACTTTTTATCCCGGAATTCGGAAAGGTTCCCCTGGGAGAGAGGGTGAAAGAAGAATTCTTTAACCACGCATCACGACGGAAGTGAATGAATTCGAATGGAACTCGGGACGGACATGGGATACATTTTATCCCGGGATTCAGTTTGGTTCCCCTGGGCTATACGGGTTTTCAAAAATTTCTCACAGATGCTGTGAGAAATTTTTGAAAACCCGTATAGCCCAGGGGAACCAAACTGAATTGAACTGATCGACGCGAAAGTTTGTAAGTATGAATGGATAGATTGATAGATGGATGGATGTTTGTTACTCTTTCACGCAAAAACTGCTGAACTGATCTGGATGAAATGGCACAGAGATAGATTATAAGCTGGAATAAGAAATGGGCTTTATTTTATCCCGAAAATCCCACGGGAAAGGGAATTACGCAAGTAAAATTGCGAGTATTCCAAATACTAATCATGCGCAGACGAAGTCGCGGGCACCAGCTAGTTATAAATATATAAATATATGTAATAACATTGTTGTGAAAGTCGATGAACTTAGGTAGGTGCAGGATACCTATGTTATGATAGTAAAATTCCAAGGCAATTTACATCATCGTCGCAAACTGGATTCCAGCCAAAACTATTCATACCGGTACCCTGTCGCAAACTCAGGATCGGCAACATTTATTACGTACCGTCGACAAATTGAAGCGAAATTTTATTTAAAAATTCTAATTTACAAAGTGGGATTGAAAATTTTACGAGAGGTTTTCTAAAGCTTCGTGTTTTATGTTTTATAGATAAGTGTAGGTACCTGGTTTTACTTTCTTTCTTTCTGAGCCCTAACTTTTGCGTGAATATCGCAAAAATTATGATTCAAAATCGAGCGAAATCTCGCGAATTTTGTGTTAAACCAATTGGATATAATTTCGGATTTATCTTTTCATTTAGATCCATTCATACTCAGACGTTGTGTCGATTTGCCGTGTGTGTCGTAGGTTGTATTTTCTCCAGTATTTTGGCCTTTACCTACCTAGCCTAGATAAATGGATGTGTACTTACCAGCAGCAGTAGAGTCTGGTGGTGGCTGGAAAGTGAAGGTGGCAGCAAACCCCTGTCCAGGAGATGCTGAGTTGGCTGTGAACTGCAGCAGCAATGCTGGACCCGTCGATAGCACCTCGAAACCTGGAACCAACCTTTAGAATCAGAACCATTTATTCATGACTAGCGACCCGCCCCGGCTTCGCACGGTTTTATTATGTATAAAGCTTCCTCTTGAATCACTCTATTAAAAAAAACCGCATCAAAATCCGTTGCGAAGTTTTAAAGATTTAAGCATACAAAGGGACATAGGGACAGAGAAAGCAACTTTGTTTTATACTATGTAGTGAAGATAACAGGTAGATACAATTTAGGGTCATAGATATATAAAAGAAAAGCTTAGAATTTAGCACTCATGGGGATTCTCTTAGAATAATTACGCTGGGATTCTTATGTCTTTGATGATGATATGTAAAAGAGGGGAACCTTAAGAGATTTATTTTAAATTATTTGTTTAAACATCATTTTAAACGTTAAAAAAGTAACAATCGGCTTCCAATTTCACGCACAAAAGGGTGACTCGAATACTACTAGATCCAAGAGAATATAATACCTAGATCTTGATCTATATCATCATCATCATCAGCCTATATTAGTCCACTGCTGGACATATGCCTCCCCTAATGAGCGCCATAGCGCCCTGTCTTCAGCTTGATCTATATAATCACGCTAAAAATATTTTATGTAATTTCTTTAATGTAAGTAAGTACATAGAAAGTACTTTATTGACAACGAAAATTACAATCAAAGAATAGAAAAATTAAAATTTCCCATGGGATAGAATTCATTAGGGGAGGCCTATGTCCAGCAGTGGACTAATATAGGCTGATGATGATGATGATGATGGGATAGAAATGGCCTTGAACCGTTTTCAAAGAAACTCTCCGCGGGAGATATACTAGTATATACTCTGATTCAGAAATATAGATACTTTATGTAAACAATGACATTTATGAATGAAAACATAAGAAAAGCTTAAAATAATAACAGACAACAGCAGGGTAACTACAAGCTAACAACTAAAAAGAAAAACTTAAACTTCTACAACACGTAATTGCTCAAGCACAGCGAAAAAGATGTAAGTTTGAGTTCGACAACAAATGAGAGACCAATGGAATGATGAATGAAAACTATCAAAAACACGAATAGTTTGAAGCTCCTGCAGCTTGCTATGATGATATAGTTCGCGTCATGTAAGAAGAACGCTGGCGGTAAAGCTGCGCAGAAGGCGATTTATGGGTCTATTTGGAGGTAGGCGGTAGGGCGCGGGGTGGAAGGGTCATGCGCCGCATGCTTGCCGGTGCGCTATTGGTTCGTCAGTTGACATTTGCTGTCACACGTCACGTTTCTTGTCAAAATACCATCGCGCACAAAAGTTTACGAAATGGTTTTACATTCTAATGGTTTTTGGAAATTATGCACAAAGGTAAAGGAAATAGAGGTAGAGACCGATTACTGTAAAAGCGATCATTTGGTAGATATGATTACAGAAACATTTATTATTCGTGTAAGGGATGATGATTCTGACTCAAATAATGATGAAAGCTCAAGTGACGACAGCGACGATGATGAAATAGTTACCTCCAGTATCAATCCCGCGTCCTCATCTGGTTTTCACGTCACCCAAGACGACTTAATGGATGGAGTTGCTACATTACATTATTTTTTGTAATTAGATTAAACATTCTAAACTGAATCGAACTTGTTTTTATTTTTATCTAATATTATTTTCTCATAACCAACACCAAGCCGCGAGTGAAATATTAGTTAAAAATAGGCACAGCAAATTGGCATAGTACTATCGTACGCGAGTGTACCCATGCGCGAACATACCCCTTCCACTTTCTTCCAGCGCTCTTTTTACGTGACGCGACCTTTACCAGTGTCGTAAAATATGTTCCACCAATATTCCTGTGGTTTTGTAACTCATTTGTTTACAAAAATTATCTATATTGTTGAATCGCGGTATAGTTAGTGTTTATAGTATAGTTTAAGTATCGATACAGATAGATATAATAGTTACCTAAACAATGTAAACAATATTATGAATACGATAACGTGAGCCCATCATGCTAGGAAATGTTATCTGTGGCAAGTTTATACATTATAATGGTCCAATTAACTAAGGTTCGCCCCGACCTTTGTTCCATAACATGTTTGTACGTAGGAGTAGCTTAGGTGCTTATCTTTAGGCGATAAGGAAGCACGCACTGGTATAGAATCACTACATAATCTTCTTTAATATAAAAATGAATCGCAAAATGTGTTGGTAAGCGCATAACTCAACAACGCCTGGACCAATTTGGCCAAATCTTTTTTTAAAATGTTCGTTGAAGTTCAAGGATGGTTTTTACGGCGAGAAAAATATGATATTTGACAAATAAATAAATTTCCCCGCGGGCGACGCTTGCGGGGCGCAGCTAGTCTTCTTTAATATAAAAATGAATCGCAAAATGTGTTGGTAAGCGCATAACTCAACAACGCCTGGACCAATTTGGCCAAATCTTTTTTTAAAATGTTCGTTGAAGTTCAAGGATGGTTTTTACGGCGAGAAAAATATGATATTTGACAAATAAATAAATTTCCCCGCGGGCGACGCTGCGGGGCGCAGCTAGTATAAAATAAAGTCGCTTTCTCTGTCCCTATGTCATTACATGTCCCTTTGAACGCTTAAATCTTTAAAACTACGCAACGGATTTTGATGCGGTTTTTTTTAATAGATAGAGTGATTCAAGAGGAAGGCTTATACGTAATAAAACCATGCGAAGCCGGGCGGGTCACTAGTTAGAAATAAACAACTTCATTTCTTTCGGCTTACGGCCTGCTTTTGACGACCGATGTGGCCCGGTGGGCGAAGGTCCGCGCCTGCGACGCAGAAGGTTGCGGGTTCGATTCCCGTCTCGGAACAAATTTGTGTATGATCTGCAGAAATTTGTTCCGTTGGGCTGGGTGTTTTCTATGTATAATAAAAAAAATATTTACCTATGTAATGTATTGTATTAAGTATATCAGTCATCTAGTACCCATAACACAAGTACTGCTTGGCTTGGGGCTAGATGGTGCTGTGTGGACTGTCCGGAAATATTTATTATTATTTATTTATTTATGAAATAGGTACGCACTAAGAACAGTCGAATTTAGACTAAATACAATACAAAATATTTTATTTCTTTAACTTAATCTAATATATTTCAGTGGTATGAGACACTTTTACCTGTGCTAGAGGGTCTCGCACTGTAGCGCGTATTTAATACAATGAAAACAAACTAATATCGACTCTACCAAAACCAATCTAACACATAAATTAGTTTTGACGTTACTTAATAAGTTTGTGGTCCATAAAGTAGTAGATAGATAGGTATATACCTAACTTTTGTGAGAAATACGAACCACATTTTTTACCTAATTACACAGAAAACCACTAAAGAAAACACTCTATAAAAACAAATTAAAGACTAGAGCCACATCAAAGGCGTTCCTGAAAAGACGCTTCTAAGAAATTAAAAGAAATACCTACCTACTTTGTCAAGCTACGTATACCTACGTTATACACTTCTTGAATTAGGAATGGGGGAGGGGTTGGTAACCTAACCGCAGCCACAACTGAAGCGTAAATTCTTGGACTTAGGGATGTCAGTGTCATTTTTGACAGATGTCAGAAATCTAAGTCTTAACATGTAATGTCACTGATTCCAATTCCCACGTGAGAAGGTAAATTTAAGAAAAATTATGTAGATACTCGTGTCAATGTCAAAAAATAATAAAATCCCGCTGCTTATACAAAAGCTATATTAATTAATCCCCAGACTACGAGTGAGTTTTTATTGCCAGAGTTTTTATTTATTCCGTTTTGAATTGACATTAGCGTTTAAAAAATTATAGTTTGAACAGTTGTATAGTAGTTTTGTAGTGTAGTTGTGTAGTAGTTTTGTAGTAGTTAACAAAATGGCTTTACCTTGATCGGTTATTAGTTTACGAGCGAAAACCTTCAATTCAGAATTAGAAAAATCTCAGAATTTTTTACAGCCCTAAAGCACCAGCTTTGACATGGCATTACGAATTTATATAGAAAAGGTAACACAAGGACTGACAATGTAAATAGTAGGTACCATTGTGAAATTAAATGAGTACCTACCTACTTAAATAAAATTGATCAAGTAACTTTCATGAATACTCAAAATAGGTTAACAAAATTTACATGTCTTTGTTGAAACTTTAAAATCCATTTTCGCTCAGGTATCGGAAGTAAAGCTTTTAAAAATCGAACGCAAACTTCCAGCATTATGTAAAACTCCTTCATACTTTGAATTCTTTTCAACAATATCCGTTATTTTGAAAATGTTGCGAAGAAAATTTGCCGCTTTTCCCGCGTCTTTGTTCAAATGCCTCGGAGCACGGCGAGAACAAAATCAATTTTGTGAAGATCAAAAATACATTGACAGTCAGGAATTTTCAACTACTAGGGATGCCACGTGCAAGTTATTTTAGTACGAGAGCGACTCCTTAAATGCTCGTATAGACCCAACTTTTTTTTTGTTGGATCTACCTACTTATATAATATTACTAGCGACCCGCCCCGGCTTTGCACGGTATTATTATACGTATAAATCTTCCTCTTGAATCACTCTACCGATTAAAAAAAACCGCATCAAAATCTGTTGCCTAGTTTTAAAGATTTAAGCGCACAAAGTGACATAGGGATAGAGAAAGCGACTTTGTTTTATACTATGTAGTGATAAAAACCGGGATTTTCTCTACTAAAATATTTTACCACTACATAGTATAAAATAAAGTCGCTTTCTCTGTCCCTATGTCATTATGTCCCTTTGAACGCTTAAATCTTTAAAACTAAGTAACGGATTTTGATGCGGTTTTTTTAATAGATAGAGTAATTCAAGAGGAAGGTTTATAGTTACGTATAATAAAACCGTGCGAAGCCGGGGCGAGTCGCTAGTATACTATATTTGTCTGCTAAAATGTTGTGTTAAAATATCATTATTATTCGAGCGTTAAGTAAGTCTCTGTATAGAAGAAAATTGCGGGTATTTAACAACGGACCGATCGAAAATAGATACAGGTTTTATTTCATACGATATTTTTAGACATTCCAAATGTCAGTCAGGTATAACGTTTTCCATTCCATTGAAATGGCTCTTGAATTTTGCATGACTAAACTTTGAAGTTTGTGCTTTTAGGTTTAGGTAGCAGTATAGTTATTGGTTATTCATATACTAGCTGCGCCCCGCAGCGTCGCCCGCGCCCGGGAAATTTATTGATTTGTCATAAATCATATAGTTATACTTAATATCCTATTTCCGACGAAGACAAATTCAAAATCACAAAAATCATACAAATCGGTCCAGCCGTTCTCGAGTTATAAATGGTGTAACTAACACGACTTTCTTTTTATATAATGATTTATGTAATATTATCTTGTCAATATAAATTATGCCTTTGCCTTCTCTAAGTGTCTTCAAACCGACGTTCGATTGAGGCGGGAATAGAACCCACAAACCTCTGCGTCGCAGGGGGACCTTTGCCCGTTGCGCCACTGAGGTCGTAAAAAGTAAAACAAAGTAGGTTCACCAATGTACGTTACAGCAAGTTTAACGTTTTTATAAAAAAATAATGTTTTTAGCAATGTATCTAGCATTGCAACAATAAGACAAAGACAACAAAGAAAAATTGTTTTTTATAGTCATAGCTGACCGTTTTTACATAAAAACAAATTATTAATCGGGTGCCTATTTATCGCGTGATTATTACAAAACACATTTGCTGGAGAGCAAGACTTCTTACCGTAATACAGTGCTAATTTAGTACCTACGGAAGAAAGTCACTCGACCACGGGTAACAACCTACACCTATATCGAAATATGTTACAAAATAAGTTCTTTATTAACAACGAAAATTACAAGCAAAGAAATAGAAAAATTACAACTAGTATTTACGATTGAAACCATTGAGCTAACTGCAGACGGTTGCAAACAGTCTAAAGGTAGCTCAATTGATCCATGTCAATACCAGTCGGAAGCGTCAAGACACTGGCTGCATTAATTGCAAAATAAGTTGTAAAAGTGTTATTGTAACCCTTAATGCTTTTGTTTTAAAATTTAAACAAAACTTTACTTTAATTTGTATTTATATTTCAGTTGATTCACAAGGTTCGAGATAAATACCCAATTAATAATTTAATAATTGTTGTACAAATCGCGAAAGGTTTGTTTTTGCAGCGTTCATAAAACAAAATGAATGAAATAAATCATAAATATCGCGAAAACATACTTGAGAATTTTTGTACTGTTTTTGTACTACGATTCAGCAGACTCATAACTTTTTGCGCCTGGCAGCTGGGAGGTTAAGACGCAAGGACTATATAAACTTTTTAGGATAACCCTTACACTTTCACACAAATTAACATTACAGTCTTATTATTTATTACTATTATTATATACTTATACTTATTATTATTACAAGACCACACAAACAGTAATGATTACACATAAATTGTAATTTAAAATCACAGCTGTGAATTTTTAAAATAAAAACAATCTTTCTGTTATCCTTTTTTGTTAGGTATTGAGTTTTTTGTCTTAAAGATCTCTGTCTTATATTTTAAAGACTTCAAATGTATATTACATGAGTTAAGCCTCCTGAAATACAGTTATAAGGGAGTCTATACATAAGTAGTAATACAAATACATTTCGATTATATTATTATTATGTATTAAAATACACTTACTTACTAGTGTCAAATGATTTTACTTTGCTTTAGTCTATTCTTGTTCTCGGGCTTGCTCGGCCTTCAAAAATCACTGAAGAGGAAGTCCAACGAACCGCAAGTCATTTTACAAGATGACTTTGTTTCCAAATAGACATAGTTTTCCCCAAACTACAAACATTCCTGTGAAGCGAGGCGTGAACTGCTCAAACTTCCGAGTATTAGTTACAAGCTCACAGAATTGGTTCCTTTTGGATTTACTCAAACGTCTTTAAAGGCTAAATCTGAAAATCTCCTTGAACGATTAGGTTTCGAGATTGTCTAGAATGTCTCTTGATGATTTTTTTGTCATATAAAGCTGCTGTTTACTCATGGACTTAAAATGTAAAATTCTAGGTCTAGGTAAAGAAGAAGTAACATGCATGGAAGTACTAAGAGTACTTATTACATCCATGATAACATGAAAATACAGGATGCCACCTATGCTAATAATAAATATATCACTGTAATTTAATTATTTTTCACAAGTAGACATAATTAATGGAAACTGTATTTGTTTGATAATGATTTTACAAACGTTATTTTGCGTGACGTCGTGAGCAACGTCATGCAAAATAACTTTCGTGCCTTTTACATAATGGTATTATTGGAACGAAAACGTGTCATTCTCATGTAAAGAGAGAATAAAAGGAAAAGCCACAAAAAGTAATAAAAAAATACTTAATCACGCAAAAAATCACAGCAAATATGTCACTTTCCAAAAAGAAGAGGTAAGAAAAGTCATTCAAAATAACGTTCATGGGTTTTCGACTAGGGCAACAATTAAAGCGTTCCATTCTCATGTGAAAAAGCAGACAATCACTCTAAAATCACAGCACATTTGTCATTTTCGAAAAAGAAGATGTAGAATGTTATTCAAAGTACCGTTCCTGCGTTTTCGCGCCATCGATTCCGACGACGGTGATGGGACAAAAGTGTCCAACCACCGTGTTATTCACACCCCTTTGGATTGTGGTTTAGTGGACTGTAAAATCTCAGTGTGCGAATATTTCGGGAACAATGGCCAGTTAGGATTCTGGAGGAAAGTGCTACATTTTGGAGGTTTTTTGTATTCTCGATTATCGTAAGCTGAAGTGGAAATATTCCTAGGTATTGGTTGTCAAAGATATCAGAAAACAATGCTTGTGTGTCCTACCAACGCCAATCTTGTTATCCAAAAGATCAACTGTAGTTCGCGAAATTGTAAATATAAGTCACCATAAGAAACATTATTACATTCGTTTTGAATTCAAATCAAAACTCATTCTTATTTTAATCTAAACGTAGAAATTATAAAGTAGTAACGATTTACCTTCTTCAAGCTAAAGGCTAAAGTAAAAGGCCTTTTTGACGTAGGTACTGCACACATGGAAATTTAACTTTGATTTTAATGATTATATAGTTTGCTTTTATTTATATAACTGTATTTTTTTGTGTACAAGTGAGAGAAGATAGAAATATATGAGACCATGTCTTGTACAGTGTTATTTTTATAGCTACTGGTGTTATCCAAATAATTTTAGCTTCGCCACTGAGTGATGTGGCAAAATTGTTTTGTTTATTTTTAAATTAAATGTTTTATGTATAGTTGTTAACATACGAGACAGACATAGTCATTTTACGACATAAAGCCCTTAAATATTAAGAATTATTAATCATTTAAATATATATCATAGTTGAATTTTAAGTGTGTTTCTGAAGTTGAAATAAAATCTTTCTACATATATAAAATTTACCTGTAAGTTCGTTGCAGAGCATGGCGATAGCTGGTGAAGTTGTGTCTCTACCATCGAAGACTTTGATGATGTCCGCGCGCCGCAGGCAGCTGAAAGCATACAGATCATTTCAGCCATAAAAAGATATGCAAGCAAAAGAAATCCGTATGGGGCTATGAATTATTAAACACTAGAATCTGCCCACGGCTTCACACGTGTTGATTCTATGAAAGCGTTTCAAGGCTAGTTCAATCCCATGGGAACTGATATATGGGATGAAAAGTAGCCTATATTTTATTTCAGGGTTAGAACTACTTCTATTAATTTATATCCTATCCTAGCCTATCCGTTCAGTAGTTTTTGCGTGAAAGAGTAACAAACATCCATACAAACTTTCGCGTTTATGATATTAGTATTCATGGCCCTATTTGCACACATTTCTTTGAAGCCCTCGTGGCTTAGCCCAAGGCTGGGCAGCGAATGCGTTAACGTTGTGTTTCTTGTTTGTCCCTCCTTAATACCCTAAGTAAGCTACCAATCGACTTGATTTTTGGCCAAAAGTTAGTAGAAGGAATGTCAAAATAAAACAGGTTACTTTTTGTCCTTGTAAAAATCTAAATTCCCGTGAGAAATCAAATAGTTTATATATAAACTGCGAGGAACAATATTATAGTACACTAGCGACCCGCCCCGGCTTCGCACGGTTTTATTATACGGATAAACCTTCCTCTTGAATCACTCTGTCTATTAAAAAAAACCGCATCAAAATCCGTTGCGTAGTTTTAGAGATTTAAGCATTCAAAGGGACAGGGATATAGGGACATAGCGACAGAGAAAGCGACTTTGTTTTATACTATGTAGTGATAGTGATGTATTGTATAGTGTGCAGCTTATCTAATCAATACTACGATAGCACAAAATTGAATAATTTTCCATGGACTAAGCGACCCAACGTCGAAATCGGTCAATCAATAACCTGGTAACTAACTAAACTAACATTTCCAGAGATATTTATCTTAATTAACCCAGTAATAGCAGAATAGTTCGGTTAATTTAATTAGGAGTTGCACCAGACTTTGCCTGTGAGGACAGTTCACAACTCAACCAAGAACTTAGAGCTACATTCAAATGCACTTTGGTGAAGTACATTAAGTATAGATAGAGGTACTTACGACTTCATAGATCTAAGTTTTGAATAAGTTTGTATGTAGAGAAATGACGTTATTGTTTTGTTGCTTAGAAAATTTAGCAAATTATCAAGGTATTTTGAGATTAGTCCATAAATTTACCATTTTGAACTGAATTCGAAAAAGGAAGGAGGGTTAGTTTATCAATTAGACGGAATCTTTTTTTACAATATTTTCACTGATTAGTCCAAGACACGTGAACCTATTTGTAAAATATTTGAAATGAGGTCCGTTTTTTGTGAGTCTATTCCAAGTTCTAGATAGTCTTTTGTGATTATTAATATATTCGATGATAAATCTTTTGATTTATCACTTTTACTTTTTGTTTTTATACACTAGACAAACCTTCTTTGTTTTATAGTGTTTTTATAATCAAGAATATTGTTATATTTTTTGCCTATTAAAGAAAATACAAAAATACAAACACAAAAAATACTAATAGTGACCCGCGGCTTCACCCGCGTGTATACTTCTATTGAAACTTCATCCCGATCATATCAGTAGTTTTGGTGTGAAGACGTAACAAACATCCATCCATCCATTCAAACTTTCGCCCTTTTAATATTAATGTGACATAGTTTTAGTAACTTTTGACTTTTGAATAGCAAAATCGGGCTCTATAAATAGGTACACTGAAAAAATAGGTACTAACTAAGTTTTACACGTTAATTTTGTTCAACGAGAAAATATGATTTTATAGGAATACATTGCCTACCATATAGAAAGATACAAATTTTGGTTAGTTTCCAATCCAAACTTAGGTCTATCTAGCTAGACACTAGGGTTCTCTAAAAACCTAGGTGTATAATATATTCTAGTGTTACCGTTAATCTTGTAATCTAACTACCAAACACGATGAATACCTCAACATTACCTCCCGTTAATTATTAACGGAGTTGAAGCAAGCGATTCCTTATTCATAAGCATTAGCTTGTTCTGCCGTAGCCGGTTTGATTCTCTTAGTTTCAATGTATTCATGGTTTCAGCGTAAATGGATTAGTTCGAAGGAATTAAAGTGACTGTAAAAGAGGAAATCATTATCATCACTAAACATGACCCGAGAACTGTGGAGTATCTAGCGTAGCGCATCAGCATTGCCTCGCTGTATGGCAATGCTGGCATAACAGAGTTTTGCCAGCATTTTCAATAAATGACATCCTGACATTAGAGGTTTTTTAGTGTTCCTTAAGGTGAAAAACAGCACCTAAAGTGGCGCCCCCACTAATTTTACCATATAATTACGTTAAACAAAAGAATTTCCAAAAACATATACTTAATTATAAAAAAAAAATTAAACGTTCAGTTTATATACGCAAGCTTTCCATCCATATCGGAATTATTTATTTATTTAGTAATGTACCTGTTTGCGGCTTATGTGAAAAATATTTTGTAATGTGGAATAGCTTGAAGGGCTTTATATTTCATGAACTTACTTCCGTATTCACCAAGACAAGCTATGATCCTAGAAATAGTGAGTGGTGAGTATCTGGCTTCAGCATTGCCATATAGCGAGGCCATGAAGCCAACGTTATGGGGTCGCTTCCGACTGGTATTAAAATGGATCAGTTAAGCAACTTTAATGAAAGATTGTTTACAACAGTCTGCAATAAATTCAATCGTTTCAATTTTGACTACAATTTTAATTTGGTTCTTCTCATTGATTGTAATTTTCTATGATATGAGAGATATCACTTGATTTATTATTATTTTCCTAACAAATTTTATAAACGCAAAAGTTTGTGTGTATGGATTTCTTTTACTTACTCTTTTACGCAAAAACAACACAACAGATCGGGTTTAAATTTTTAATTTAAAATCGATCCGCTATTAAATATATTATTTTAATTTAATTTTGAATTAACCGAGGCCTAGAATAAAAGAAAAGCTACTTTTCATCAATTTTGACGCAAATTGTCTCGAGGACATGTTAAGATAACTCGCTTATGAAACTAGCAGCTTTGAAGTGCCTTAGTATGTTACAACGTGTTACGTAGTCGTCGAGTAACTAACTTAGGTGATTATAACTAGGTTTTTGAACGGAAACTTTAAAAGATAAGAATTTTGTATATAATCTAGTTTTCCTGGGGATGTGAGCTCACATTCTCAAAGCCGAGGGAAAGTAAATATTATTAAGTTCAATAATTTCATTTGTTTTTTTAACACTTTACTGTGACGTAATGGGCTAGCATTGAATCATGGCTAGCAACTTTCAAGCGTTGCCTGAAATTGTATTCTGCATTGTATTCTGTCATTTTAAAATGTATCCAAAAACCACATATTTTAATGCTCAGTTTTGTTCTGTACGACAGTGCTGTCTAGATCTACCTCTTAACTTAACACCGAATCCTCTCCCTCAAACTCGAAGAGAGTTAAAAATATAGGAGTTAAAAATAACGTCGAAATCATTAAGAAAGAGAGTGAATTAAATATTTACAATGTACTAACAAACACTCTATAAATAGAAGTTCCTTGTTAACCCGCTTATATACACAATAAGCCCTAATAATATGAACGCTAAAATTAAATACAATGGGTACTAAAATTCAATGCAACAAAACTCATTGGGTCGTGAACACGAAGCTCGCGTTAAGGCTGGTTTACACTTCGAACCTTATTAACTATTATGTATATTTTATAAATTAAATTTTATAAAAACTATTAGTGCCTTTGGACATGCTCTCTGTGATCCTACTACACTGTCTACAAAGACCTAGTGTAAAAAGCAAACGGTTTTTTCTATTGGTGCAATTCATTGTCATAATCAAGTCATAACTTAACTAGTATTTCTTTGAAATGTTTTTTTTTATTATTTTATTGTACCTATTTAGAGTTAAAGAATCTAAGAAATAAATCAGAATTTTATCTTATCTATCATTTTCATGTTTCAAATTGCCACCTGGCCTGACATTATTTCACTAGCTATGAATTGTGTGAGAGGGGTTTTGTGTGCAATTAATTATCCGGAACTATATATTTACTTTAAAATTTTCACAACAACTTTATAATTGATCTGCCATACGGCGGTTTATTTGCTAAATTGCTGTTTTCGTCGTCATTATTTGGACAGAATAATAAAAGAGAAATATTATTCCCTATTATCATATTTACGGTCTGTGTACAGTGCCTTACTATCTGAAAATTATACACGCCGTTTATAAGGGAGTTGTTTATTGTTGCTCATTAATAGCCACTGCGGATCGTTATCCATAATTTAATTACTTTAGGTATGTGTTAGTACTCAGTATTGTTTAATTAGTCATGCTTATTAATTAAATATGCTGGATGCGTCAAGCTGAAGACAGGGCGCTATGGCGCTCATTGGAGGAGGCATATGTCCAGCAGTGGACTAATATAGGCCTATGATGGTGATGATGATTAATTGAATACAGTTTGTATCAGCAGTAAAGGCATTGAATTGAAAATTAATTTTAAATTAAATGTGAGCCATGAGAAAGTAGAGAACATAGACCGAGTCTAGGGTTTCGGTGTCCTCCCCCTCTCTACGGACCTCATAAAACCCGAGATCATGTCATTTTATGTTCTCTAACTCCACTTCCAACTGCTCAGAATAATAGTCAAGCAAACCTTAGGAAGGAAGGGAGGCCTTTGCTCAGTAGTGGAAGAGTACAGGCTAACAAAAAAAAAACGTCGTCGGAAGCCAGGGTCAGTGCGGACAGAAGCGAAGCTTCGTGAAATTTTACTGTAGACTAGGTTTGTGATGATTACTGTCGCTTATGACAGGAAATGTCATTCTGACAGCTGTCATTAAAATAGATATAATTTTATCTTTAGAGAGATAAGTTACTATAGAAAAAATATATTTATAGATGATTTTGATTCTAAATCGTAATAAATAGACTTTCGTGATGTTGGTACTAGCCTACCTATTCTGTGGAACTAGGTGCGTTTTCGTGAATCGTTTAGAATGAGCACGTCTCACGTTTGACGTTGGAAATAACCTTTCAAAAGGATCGTTATATGGATGATATTTTATTTGTTAATCCCCGAGCCTCGATAACTTGGCACAACTAGTAGTGTTGTAAGCAGCATTGCTCTACCGTTCTCAAAATATGGCTTAAAACCTTTATGGGTACAAGAGTATAAAATTTCTGCTATATTTTCAGTAGGTTACTATACTGACCGACATTTAAATTCTCTAAGGATCGATAAAATTAGAAATTTCTTGTGACTGACCAACTATTTCCTAGCAACATTCTTGCTCTATTGAATTCAATGAATAAGTGATGTGAATCTAGTGGTAGAAATAAGTCATTTTCTTACTCACCACAAAGTTACAAAGTTTTCCTCAGTACGTAGTTAAAACCACACTATACATTTTACAGTATAGGGTACATCGTAACGTAATCACAGAACTACAAAGCAACAGTGTTGATTCCATAGATTTTACGATGCCTAACCCAAGTTTTAATGGAAAACCGATGTCGGTTTTCAATAACGCATAAAATGTTACATTCGAAAATAGCGCTGCAATAATGTGCAATCCTAAAACTTTTAGCCATATCGACGACAAAATAATGTGACGTAATGTTATTCATGTAATTTACGAATGTTTACGAAATAAATGATTATTAGTATGATAAGAATTAACCGCTAGGCAGAATAGTATGGGCGTTTAAGGAAAAATAAATAAGCTCTACTAATAAGTTTTTGGTAAAAAAAAAGGATTATTTTAAGAGTTCGGTACCCAAAGGGGAAAATCAAAATGGAACCCTATTACTAATACCCCGCTGTCTGTCCGTCCGTCTGTCTATCTGTGCAGTATCTCATGAACCGTGATAGTAAGACAGTTGAAAATATCTTTACGTACCTGACATCACCCTTCTGTAGAGCTATTTCTTCGAATATCACCTTCACTCGTTCCTTGGGTCTGTAAGAGAAAACATAACATTCGGAAAATAATACTTTTGTCGATACTCTCAAGCTTTTAGAAAAGTATAATCGGTATAAGAAACATTTTATTCGCTTTCTAATTAAGAATGATACCATTCTATCTGGTAAAGTCGCTGCAAGGCACCAAACGCATGGAACGAAACGAAAACTTTTAGCTACCGTAAGCTAATTCAAAACTCGTACTAAGGACTCTGGTTTGAGGTTGTGTTGGCGTCACGCACAAACAAGTTTGTAGTAAGTAGGTTGATAACCATCAGCTAAAGTTAGTTCAGGAGCTCTCGAACGATATAACAAACAAAAGAGTGATAAAACGAGCAGTCTTTTGTTTATAATTGACTATCATCTTTTCTATGGAATTGCCTAAAGGCAAATTTTTATCCCATGGGAACTAATTTATGGGATGAAAAATAGAATATGTTTATTCCAAATTGTCAGCCTGATCTTTTCAGTTTTTGCGTAAAATAGGAACAAACATTCATACATCCATACAAAATTTCGCATTTATGTATAATTTTAGTAGGATAAGCTACTCAACTTTAAAAAAAATCTTTATTAACAACGAAAATAACAATCAAGGAATAGAAAAAATTACAACTAGTATAGATAATTGAAACCATTGAGCTAACTGCAGACGGTTGCAAACAGTCTAAAGGTAGTAGTCTAAAAGTAGGATAATGTAATCCAAAATAAATACGCATAAGAAATAAAATTATCCAATGAATGTAATTTGTTCCTCCTACAACAGAATCTATCAAAATGTAGAAATCTTCCATGTATCAGGCTCTTTTTGACTCTCCTCATTACAATAGTTTTATTTTTGTTTTGTTTATTTCATTTGTAAAGTTTGAAATGTAAATATTATTTATTTATTTATTTAATGATTGTAACCAAAGTTGTGTATAATTATGTCCTAAGCAAGCTGTGTTCACAACGAGTAATACTAAATAATAAACAATTCTAATTTAAATATTTTGAACCTATCAATAGAAATTAAAGAATTCGATACTTGAAATCAGGGTCGACGAACATACAAATATGAATTTAAAAGACCCTAAATCCGTAAATATTGCAGTGGTGATTGTAAATTACGGCCATTTTTTTATTTGAGCAGCGTAAATTGAGTTTTTTTAGGCTACAAGATAACGCTACCATTTCTTTTGAAAGCCAACGTCCAACGCAATAAACGTGACTTCTAATTTAAAATTAAAATTATACTCGTTTGGTCTTTTATTTTCAGCATAAACAAAACTTTTGTATTTGTTCTTTTTGTATTCATTGAAAACCACATCTATCACTCAAACTTAAAACTCCTTTATACCATTTAGGATTCTTGGACACGTCAGAAAGTTTATATGAATATGTAGAATGCCTTATTTTACAGCTAGGAAACAAAGAAATCACTTTGATTTGTGTTCACTTCAATCTTTTTATCTCTTCCTAAAACAATATAGAAGTCACCATAAAAATTTTCTTTTTATATTATTTTAATTTGTGTACGATCTGCAGAAATTTGTTCCGTTGGTCTGGGTGTTATCTATGTACCTATAACAAAACATATTTATCTATGTGTATTATAATGTATTAAATATATCAGTTATCTAGTATCCATAACACAAGCTTGGAGTAGCTTACTTTGGGACTAGATGGTGCTGTGTGGATTGTCCAGCATTATTTATTTAATTATTTATTTTCTATGAAGTTATACATTTTACTGATCAATTCGAACAGCATTCAAAATTCTACAGTTTGCGCGTTGTTTATCTATCGTTGATACTAACCTCGCATAGAAATGATAGGAGCACCGCACGTTGTTCGGGTATATGGACGGGTATCGAGGACTGTAGAAGCGACCATGAGCTGGTCTACTGCCTGATCTGCTGAACTGGTAGTCGCATTCTGTCCCTGGTACTCGGACCCCGTCTGTGTCGAATAGACCTGCAACAATAGATGAATGAATGAATGAATGAACACTTTATTGAACTAGAATGTAACCATACAATTGAAATCTTAAATGTAAACTAACTGCGCACCGTTACTTCACTGTTTGAAAAAGTAGTTTTGGCGTAAAGAAGTATCTATTTGATCAGGGATCCAAACTTTCGCTTTTATAATACTACTGAGATAAAAAATAAGCATAGTTAAAAGGCGACGGTATCACTGAGATTGATTTCTCCCAGGCAACCTTGGGGAATTCAGAAATCAAATAACTTTATTTCTTATTCTATATTCTCTTGGCTTATAAAAAGCACTCACACAAATCTTTGAAATTTTAAAACAATATTATCAGTTATTGAAACGCTCTAATTTTATTTACCCATTTATAACTTTAAATGCGCAGATAGCACACGTTTCGCTTATAAAATTAGACGCTGTTTAAGTTAAAATACGGCTTGTATTTAAGTAAATTCGTATCTAAGTAGATACGAATATTTTACTCAGATCCTTATTTAATGGGATTGGTAGATTTATGAATACCTACGAGCTTATCACTATCACTACTTAGTATAAAACAAAGTCCCTTTTTATGTCCCTATTTCCCTATGTCCCTTTGATCTTTAAAACTACGCAACGGATTTTGATGCGGTTTTTTTAATAGATAGAATGATTCAAGAGGAAGGTATAAAACGTAAGTATAAACGTATAAAATAAAACCGTGCGAAGCTGGGGCGGGTCGCTAGTTATTTATAAAGTAATGCAAATTTTATGCACTTGTTCAGAGGAACTATATGCAAACTAAAGCTTAGATTTCGCTGCAAATTATATGATTGGAATAAAGATATGAAAAATATTTGGTAAAGAATTGATCACAAATCTACTAGGACCAGTATCGTATATAAAAATCAACAACAATAAAAGCATGCATTTTACTGCAGGAGTTTTTGAGTAATTCATTCAAAGTTTATAGATCTTGCCTTGCTGTGCTATGGATTGGATTTATTATATTTATGGATTTATTTTTTGCTATGCACGAATCTACAAGTATTTTATATTAAAAACAACAACAGTAACTTTACGAAATTTACTGTGGGAGTTTTGAGTTACTTATTTATTCATTCATGTTAGAGTTTGCCTTGCCGCAGTATTAGATTGGGGGTATTTAATCCCATGATTGAGCAGTATGAATTGAACCAGCAAGTGCTCATTACACGAATGTAGGAATGAATGAAGGCTTTTACATATAAGGCCTATGATTCAGAGATTGACAAGCTGAAGACAGGGCGCTATGGCACTTATTAGGGGAGGTTTATGTCCAGCTGTGGACAAAAATTCATGATGATGAAGCACCAGGGATATTTTTGCCTCCTCCTGAGCGTTATATGACCGTCTTCAGCTTGCTGCATCCAGTATCTGCCAGCAATCTTTCGCAGTTCGTCATCTCATCTGATTGGTGAGCATACTACACTAAGTTTGCCAAGTGCTGGATTTCACTCAAGAATACGCCAGTGGTTGTAGGGTTTCAGATATGAGAGAGGAGATATCTTTATGTGTATGTTGAACAATACTTTTGGCACAGTGACATAGGCTTAGTGGTAACCATTTTCAAGAAAATGTCGCAGAAAAATAACAATTTGTCTTAGAAATGGAGATGGTTCACTGGGAACCATTTTCAGGCTTTAGTGCTTTAACATTATGTGTGCTTTTAGCTTGAAGTATGAAATATAAGCTTGGATATTATGCAAGTTGACATACATTTGTAGATACCGTGGTAAGCGATTCCCTTTGGATCCAGGCAATGTGTTCCATTGTGTTTTCTAAACCCGTCGTACCCACGGTTCATAATCTTTGCAACATAAGAAGTATATCATAATATGGTTTGTTTGTTATAATCAAAGCTAAAACTACAAAATGACATATTAAAACTGGTATTTACGCATCAATACCTACCCTACAAATCGAATCCGTCAGAAAGTAGAACCTATATGTGATGAATGATTTTAATCGATTTAACTATTTAATAAGAATATTCATGAACTGAATATAAAACTAAACATAGGACGACCTATGTGGCAAGGCGAGTGAAGGTTCGCTTACGACTTAGGAGGTAGCGGGTTCGATTCCCATCATAGTAAAAATATTTCTACAATCTGAGAATATTTGGTACGGGTTTCTGGGTGTTTTCTATATACAGTACATTAATCTGTAATGTATTAGGTTAAGTTTATCAGGCAACTAGTACCCATAACACAAGCTCTGCTTAGCTTGGGGTTCAATGATGCTGTGTGGATTGTCCAGCATTATTATTTAAAAATAATTGATCATTACTCTTGCAAAACCTCAAGCAACCTATGCTGACGAGTACCAATAACTTCTCATCTTATATCTAATCCAAGACGTATCATAAAGGCGAGAACCCACCGATTACCCGTGTCTCCTCACGTACACGCCGTTAAGAGTTAATGCGGCCTAATGAGCCCGCCCCGATGTATCCTCAGCTTATTGAATACGTGTGTACGGTGCATAAGTTCCTTTCTATTGGCTCTTTATGAGAGGCTCAAACATTTGACGACTGATGTGGAAAGGCGGGTGATGGTTGATAGCGACGCAGGAGGTTGCGGGTTTGATTCCGCCAGGGATAAATATTTGTAAGGCCTGCATATTTGTTCCGAAGTTCTGGGTTTTTTCTATGTCCTACAATAAAAATTACTATTTATGTTATACTAGCGACCCGCCCCGGCTTCGCACGGTTTTATTATACGTATAAACCTTCCTCTTGAATCACTCTATCTATTAAAAAAATCCGCATCGAAATCCGTTGCGTAGTTTTAAAGATTTAATCGTTCAAAGGGACATAATGACATAGGGACAGAGAAATCGACTTTATTTTATACTATGTAGTGATAAAATATTTAGTAAGTAGGCATATCAATCATCTTAGTACCGATACACAAGCTCTGCTTAGCTTGGGCCTAGATACTGGCGGAATTGTCCAGCAATTTATGTTTTCCTTACGAAAAAAATTAAGAGGTGTAGGTATAGGTAAAAGTACGGTTATAAATTGTGGAAATATTCCGCCATTTTGTAAATTTCGACTCGATCCAGTTCAGTTCAGTCGATATTAAAAACTGCTGAGTTATGGACCACCTGTTTTCATTAAACGGGAGTGTAGCCAGATGAGATCACTATGCAAAATGGTCTTTCGGTTTCACATTTTCATTGTATGATAAACATAAAATGGCAACATTTTTTGAAAAGTGTCGGACTGGCGGTGATTTCTGGCAACATTGTAATAGGTAATGAAGACTCTAGGTGTCGTTATCTAAACTTTTAACTTAGTATTATTTGAAAAATAGCAACATTTTACTAAGCTAGTTTTCAACAAAATGTTGTTATTTCATTGCATCATTTCCGGTTCTAACTGGTGCGCCAGTTCAAAACTTTGAGATAGGAAATTAACGTTTATTTTCTCGTTGCTCAGTAAGAATTTTCCTCGTTCACTTCCCGACCATTAAAAACTGTATCTTCGGAAGAGTCTAGACAGCAATCGACTATCGAAACTTCTAGAACTTCCGAACGTTCTCGTTTTTCAGAAAAGGTTTTTGCAGATGATGACCTATTGGTTTAATTATTGCAGTTTAAGTTTTTAGTGTGAATTGTCAAAAACTAGATCCATGTCTTCTTAGCAATGCAATGCTCAGTTCTTAAACGGTTAAAGCATATTATTATTTTGAAACTTTTAATACTCTTATAACAAGAGTGAAAAGCTCTGACAGAGGCTTCAATAATGTACTTATCAAAGATTTTATAACCACGTTACTACCTGTGGTACTAATATGCAGAGTCACACATTTAAATCGGTCAGGACAGGTAAATCTGAAACTATAAGATGAACGAAGATCTTTTCAACTGGACAAAAGATTGAAGCGAAGGGGAAATCAAATATAATTGATTTCCCCTTCGCTTAATAATTATTGTTTTATTTCTTATATTATTTTGATAATTATGTATGTTTCTATAGTTTAAAATTTGTTTTGTCTAAGTGCTTGTTTTGTAAGCCTAAAGACATAAAGTATGATTTACTTGATTTTCATAGAAACTGTGTCGTTTTTATTTTTTATCCAGTCCAGTAATGTGAACCGGGCATTGCAAGACAATATAATGTACTTAAATATCAGAAACAATATGCATATACTATTATTGATATTGTGCATAATATGTAGCCACGTGTGCGTGTTGCAGCCGGCAACCCCAAAAAGGTGTGATGCTCACTAGCATTGTAAAGGTCTAGATCATAGGTTATTTATAAATGAAAAAATTGTACGTTTTAGGTTCGAAATTGTTCGTCTAATATAAAAAATTGTACGTGAAGTTTTCATTCAAGACTAGAATGTCGGTTTGGTACAACGCTAGGGAGCATGCTCCCTAGCGTTGTATCATATTTAGGCTTGTACCTAAAAAACTATGTATGATAGGAGAGAACTGTAATGTGTAAAAAATTGTACGAAATATGTTCATGCTGTAGACAAAAGATCGGATGCTCTACGTTGAGTTTTCAATTTTTGTTATTTTCATCCAAATAACATGAATCTAACTTGGGGTAAGCTTCACCGTCCTTTAAAACGTACGTATATCATCAGTGTGAGTGATACTCGAGAGTTTTGATACCAGATATTTAATAATAATAAAGCAAACGTACCAACATACTGTAATATTAAATTTCACCTTCCCTGCTCGAAAAGGATCCCTTATGCGTCATGTAACCTTAACCGAAATTGAAATGAAATGTATGAAAATATACCAAAGAGATCCGTACAGTGAGAACTTCGATATTCAAAATAACCTCTTTGTTTCTACAGCCAAGTAAAGTCAGAAATGTAAAAATATGAGGTGCATAAAAGTTAAAGTTAGACATTTTGTGTAAAGTTAAAATCATTTACGAAATGTCATCAAATTCTAAAAGTTGATGAAATTCTATGCCATCAACCCCGTATGAGATCCGACTGCAGGATTAGCCCGCTCATCGTTTTTTTGCTTCAGGCCAAATTTTTATGTTTATTTGTAAGAAGGAGAACATATATAGGTCTGCCAGGTTGCTTATCAAAATTAGGCCACCAGTATTTTAAATTAAATATTTAAAATACTTTACATCCTTAACAGCTGGAAACCCTTATTTGCGGCCAGATTTTATAAAAAATACACATCATAACACATCGTGGATCTTTTGGTGATATGTTGAATTTTAATAATGAATCTCTTATATTATTCATTTCTTTAATTTGAATTTCGAGAGAATCTGTGTCGAAGTCGAAGGCTCGGAAATGGAATTTCTGAATACCCCTGCACCCCTGATGAACAGAGGCAAGTTCGAATAACGAATAAAAAAAATCATACATTTTATTTTGATGTTTTAAATTCAATTTCATTATTCTTTTAAATTTTTGTAAGTACCTAGGTACTTACTTAATGTGTATGAAAATTTGTCAAAGTTGGCTCGCACTTGATCTTCTAATGTTATGATTTTTTTGTTAAAACCATAACCTTTTTTAGACAGTAGTGCTACAGTCACTTGCTTTCGGTTAGGTTTACATAACGCATATATACCCTTTTCGAGCAGGGAAGGTGAAATTTAATATTACAGTATGTTGGTACGTTTGCTTTATTATTATTAAATATCTGGTATCAAAACTCTCGAGTATCACTCACACTGATGATATACGTACGTTTTAAAGGACGGTGAAGCTTACCCCAAGTTAGATTCATGTTATTTGGATGAAAGTAACAAAAATTGAAAACTCAACGTAGAGCATCCGATCTTTTGTCTACAGCATGAACATATTTCGTACAATTTTTTACACATTACAGTTCTCTCCTATCATACATAGTTTTTTAGGTACAAGCCTAAATATGATACAACGCTAGGGAGCATGCTCCCTAGCGTTGTACCAAACCGACATTCTAGTCTTGAATGAAAACTTCACGTACAATTTTTTATATTAGACGAACAATTTCGAACCTAAAACGTACAATTTTTTCATGTATAAATAACCTATGATCTAGACCTTTACAATGCTAGTGAGCATCACACCCAAAAAGCCTTAAATTCCCGCCTTTTTCATTCATACAGACGCGTCAACGGTTGCGTTATTGAAAAACTAATGAAAAACTCTTGCTCGAGTAGACTGCGCGCGTTATTGAAAAACTATTTTATTTCGAGCGAGAGCTAGACTTTGTGTTGTGAGTGGTAACGTTTGTAATGTTAGCACTTAGGCTGTGTCCCCAGTAGGCAAACTGTGAGCGGCCGACTGAGTGGGCCGCGAATTTGTGGCGAACAGCTACAAACTCAGATCAGTTTAGCGCACGTATCGCTGCAAACTGCGTGCAAACTGCGTACAGTGAGCGCAAAATAGCAAACTGTGAACACTCAATTTAAAATATGGAAGGGCGTACTGAACTGATACGCCGCAAACTCAGTCGGCTGCTCACGGTTTGCCTACTGGGGACACAGCCTTAGACCATAGTTGTGACGCTAGAGGTAGCTGGTTCTATTTCCACCTCGGAAAATGTTGTACCTAGCGTGTATTTTGTTCCTGTCCATCTACGATCTGTAGATATTTGTTCAGGTGTTCTGGTATTTTCTATGCATATGTAAAAATAAATCTCTCTAATATAATGTATTGTAGTAGACAGGCGCAAATACCTATGCAAGTCTTGACAGAACCCACGCATTTGCTCCCCTTGGAGTCGAGACCCTAAGTCCGTGGTGTACCGAGGCTCTCCGGGTGTGTCTGGTCGATGCGACGCGTGACTTGAGAGCTGGTGAGTATCTAGCTCAGCGCTCAGCATTGCCATACAGCGTGGTAATGCAGCCAGTGTCTTGGGGACGCTTCCGACTGGTTTTGACATGGATCAATTGAGCTACCCTTAGACTGTTTGCAACCGTCTGCAGTGAGCTCAATGGTTTCAATTGTATACTAGTTGCAATTTTTTCCCTTCCTTGATTCTCAATATAGAGTATAGTGTATCTAGTCTAATATATTAAGTTACTATTGTATAAAAATAATATCGCTAAATTTTCTTCTCATATATGATCTGTATTAAGTCTAACAGTAATATACAGGCTAGATGATGTGTGAATTGTCCAGCTTTATTTTTTATTTTATTTTATTAACATTATACCATCCAAGCTCTCGCATTATTCTGGGGTTTTGCATGTTTCTTATGAAACATGCAAAACCGTTAATAACCGTTATGTGTTAAAAAAATATCTTTTTATATATTGCAGTATAATGTATGAAATTTATCAGTCATCTAGCACCCCATCCTAGCTCTGCTTGAAGCTGGGTGATACTATTAGGATTTTCTAGCATTTAATTTAAATTTATTTTTAATTTATATTAGTGTGATAAACGAACCGTACCTACTTCATCATGTTCGCGCCCTCCCTACAATTTTGACGTAGATTTGAAATGCTTTGATTTACCCTCAAATTGTTTTATCAATAAAAACATTCGACAACCTAATCCCCCATCACAAACCTTTCAGCCAGGCTTATCATTCAATTTCAAGCTGTTGTCAAAAGAACATAAAGTCCAATAAAAACAGTTCAAATAATTGAATCTGAAAATGGCTCTGCGAGTCAAAAACACCTGCGGTACTCCCAATAGGTTGTGCAAGCGAGTGGACGGACTCGGCCCACCTAGTATGATCTAACTACGTAGACTAGACAACATTTAGTCTACCTTTGTAAATTATTTCACTACAAATTATGAGTTCCTAAAACGTTAACGTTTGAAGGTATTGTTTTTTATAAAAAATGCATTTGAAAAAATTTTAAAAATATGTTTATGGTCTTTTAATTATTGTAGTACACTAATGTGTACTGCAATTAAATGATAGACATTGCATGTAAATGATAGAAAATCTTAAAATATTTCACCTTTTTCCATTTTCAGTTTTGAAAGTATTTTTATACCATTATATACCTATTGTAAAAAATATTGTCCATGGTCTATTTATGTCATGAGTATGTGGGTGTTAGTTCATTTCATAGTTTGCCCCTGTTTGGCAATCGAACCACCCCCCTTACAAAGAAGAAAGAAAGAAGAGAAAGAAACAAAGATAATTATTTATTAGACTTGGGGACGCTTCCGACTGGTATTAACATGGATCAATTGAGCTACCTTTAGACTGTTTGCAACCGTCTGCAGTTAGCTCAATGGTTTCAATTGTAAATACTAGTTGTAATTTTTCTATTCCTTGGTTGTAATTTTCGTTTTTAATAAAAAAAATATTAGACTTAAACACAATACACGAACAAAATTAGATTATAGAAACAGAAGGTAGAGAAAAGTATCAGATAATCATCCTTACATATTGTATGTAGCCCAACTTTTCAACACCCTTGAGCACAGCCCTGCATCGATACGTTCCAGTCTTTCATGAAGAATTTTTTCAGTGCACAAAACGTAGTATTAAGTGCTTCGTAGTGTCGGAGTGCTCTACTTTTTCAGCGAAATAGTACTTTCAGTATTGTTATGAGTATTGAGAACATATTGAAACACTGGTTGTAAAAAACCTGATAGATGGAAAATATTTGTTAAGAAAATTGTTTTTTGGTTAATAGTGTCTTAATTCCTAAATTAGTATTACAATAGCGTTTATGAAATATATCTGAGCGTCTGGTCGATGCGGTGCTTGACCAGAGATCTGATAAGTACTATATTTTTGCTATACAGCAGCGTGGTAATGCAGCCAGTGTCTTGGGGATGCTTCCGACTGGTAGGTATTGAAATGGATCAGTTGAGTACGTGTAGACGTATTAATAAATAATCATAATAACATTTTAAGTAATTTGCAAAGCTTGTAAGGAGAATAAATTCTGTAAACCGAATTAAATTTTCTTCTTGTCATGACAAATGAAGGAAGATGCTAAAAGTTCCATTCCCATGGAATTAAAGCGGTATTTTTAGGCGTCGAAGATTGTCTGCTTCGACCATTTGTCAAAGTGAGTTATTTCGCTCCTGCCGAGGTCATTGTAGATAGGCACTTCTCACTGATAAGAGCCTTGGGAATATTGAAGGAAACTTTATTAAAGGTGCCTAGTTACTTTATACCTATATATACGCAATATATAAGTTTATCGTCCACTTTTGGTCATATCGTCGTATCTTATTATAATAATAATAAAGTTACTGATACAACGATATATCGAGAATAGTTTTTACGTTATTTTTTAACTAGGTAGTTTGATGTGGAAGGAAAAAAAATGCTAACTGCAGAACATTGCAAATAGTCTAAAGGTAGCTCAATTGATCGATATCAATATCAGCCGGAATCCTCCCCAAGACACTGCTTACATTGCCACACTGTAAGGCAATGCTGAAAAAAAAATTATGTGACTAACAAAGTCATACTAACCCCTAAAGCACGTAGATTTTCCTTTCAAAGAATTGTGTGTATAAGTTTAGCCTAATTCAGTTTATTACCCATGTCGTGTATCACTCGGGTCCCCTGGGTGTCATCGGCTATATCTCTACACCTTCCCTAATTAAGTTTACCTGGCTCAAGGGTAAACTTGGCTAATTTGTACAGACTGGCAAACAAAATAATAACTTTAAGAAGGTGAACTTGAAGAAGAGTTCCATATCCGTTGATATTTCTACTGTTTAACAATTATTTATAGGAAAAATAATGCACACCAAGATAAATATACCTAAAACTGGGAAAGAAAGAAAAAAAGTTTATCGATATAAAACAAAGTCGAGTTAGACACCATTCTCTACTCGAAAACGGACCGATTTTTATGACTTTGGTGTTTTTTGATTTGTCTTATTTTGGAATAGGCTGAGTAAGCTTAAATACGATATTTGGCACATAATTCTACCCGCGGCTTTGCTCGCATTCAATGGAAACGTTTCAAGACTATTTCTATCCCATGAGATACATTTATGATTTATAGTACAAAATATAGGGAAAGTAGCCTATGTTTTATTCCAGAACTACAAGGTTTCTAGAACTACGTCTATAAAAAATTCAGACCGATCCATTTAGTAGTTTTTTGAGTGAAAGAGAAACCAACAAAACATTTTTACATCTCTATACATCCATAAAAACTTTTTTCACTTTTTGTGTAAATTAGTGTTAAGTTTTATTTAGTTATTGATATTTTTGTTATTGTTATGTTTAGTATGTAGTTATAATACGGGGCTGGCATAGTTTTTTAAAGACAAAAGTCCCAAAAACATTGAGAAATAAAAAAATATATATATTAGTAAGGAAGAGGACGTAAGGATAAAAATATTAAATCGACCTTGCAGAGATGACTATCTGGAAAGCTAGCAGATGCTGGATGCATGATGAAAACATGGCTCGATGGCGTTCATTAGGCCTATGTCCAACAGCAGATTAATTTAGGCTGGACTAATTCATGATGTTGTTGAATTTTAGTTAGTTAAATACAAATACCGATTTCCCTGAATATTACCTAGCGGTTTAACAACTGTAACTAACCAAAACATTCCGAATTCGTGAGTAACTCAATCCTCATTATTATTCATTACCGTCGATATCACAATATCATTAGAACGATCAGTAAACACAGTTTTTATTTATAGCTTATAAAACATAAATTACCAAGTAACTTTAAAGCTTTATCTATTTATTTACTCAAAACTTAGCTCACGAATAAAAGGTCTCTATAATGTTAAGAAATTATTTTTAAAAACAAAATCTAGTATATTTTTAGTTGGAATATTTTTTTCCGATATCTTTTGTTTCTTTCTAAATACTACATAAAATGTCCTTTTTGCAATATACTTTCTGCATTTTATTTTCGTAATGAAGGTAGATTATGAAGTAATATTTAAAAATAACCTAGATACTAAGACAGATGATACTTTATTAACAACGAAAATTACAAGCAAAGGAATAGAAAAATTACAACTAGTATTTACAATTGAAACCATTGAGCTAACCGCAGACGGTTGCAAACAGTCTAAAGGTAGCTCAATTGATCCATGCCAATACCAGTCGGAAGCGTCCCCAAGACACTGGCTGCATTACCACGCTGTATGGCAATGCTGATGCGCTGAGCCAGATATTCACCAGCTCTCGGGTCACGCGTCGCATCGACCAGACGCTCAGATAATTTTTTAAGACAGATAAAACGAATAAACTATCAAGGTTTCTAGTGGTCGATGTTAGCAAAAAGAGTGACTTTTTGTGGACACCGCATGTGGCTTCGTATTAATATTTTTGCCAATACCGCAGGCAAAAAATGAAATGATGGCCTGCAACAAAGTGTAGCGATTTCTTGAGGAAATCGAGAACTTGTAGATCTGACTTTTTATGTACAATTTGACTATTTTGTATTCTTATAGAAATACTAGCTGAGCCCCGCGGTTTTAAAATTTGTACCCCGAGCACTTCAGTTATTTTGGCGTGAAGCGGTAATAAGCATAAATCCATCCAAACTTTAGCATTGATAATATACTAGCGACCCACCCCGGTTTTGCACGGTTTTATTATACGTATAAACTTTCCTCTTGAATCACTCTATCTATTAAAAAACCGCTTCCAAATCCGTTGCGTAGTATAAGGACATAGGGACCGAGAAAGCGACTTTGTTTTGTACTATGTAGTGCCTAGTGACTAGTGACTAGCGACCCGTCTCTGCCTCACACGGGTGTATTATACATGTGACTCTTTTTTTAAATGGTTCGAGAAATCGTCATGATATTCTCATCTGGGTATAACTACTGGTTAACATAATTGTTGTGTTTAATCGGACACCACAAATTACCGCAGGTTTTCACATGCCTTACTCACGAGACCTTTGATTCAACCAATAGCGTAACTGAACTGAAACAATTCTAATTTGGCACGAAATAGTAATAATTAGTAACTACCTAATCAATTTGGCAATTCGAATTAACTTACTCAAAAGGAATGGAATTGATTTTAAATTCCAAATATAGTAAATTTTAATTTAATAATTCGAAGCATCATCTAGTCTTAAACTAAGCAGAGATACTTAATGTAATACATTAGAATGTAAGAATGAGAAGCAAATTTATAATACATTGATTGAAGCCACTTAGTGTTAAATACAAGACTTAGAAATAGTTAGCATTGAATACAAATACATTAGATAGCTATTTTAATACATAAAAAATGATCCAGAACCCCGGAACCAATATTGAATTTAAAAATATATGACTGGACTTTTTTAAATCTTTCTTTTAATTTGAAAATGTAGTTAGTAAAAAATAAATCCCAACTAGAATTTACATTGAAATTAAATGCCTAAAAAAATCTAAGCAATCACCAAAAGGCAGAGTACTTATAAATGCTGGCAACATAATTCGTTGGCCGAAATAGAAGCCAGCATTTCGATCTCCTGTAGACTCCATGGTAAGTTTGGTGATGACTTAATCAACTAACAAATAGAATGCCTTTGCAATAATGCATCGTAGGTTAGGTCACTTGATAAAATAATTCCGCAGCATATTCAAACAAAGGTTTATCGCTAACGTGTCAAGTTCAAGACGTTGTTATCACGTTTCTATGAATGTATAATAGGCACAGTAAATTAGTTATCATTGTGGTAAACTCATATACAGGGTGTTGCTACTTTAGTTGCGTAGGGATTGATTAAGCTATTCAAGGGTGTGATCATATTAATTTTAATATTTTTATATAATAATTATAACATATTATACTTTATTAACAACGAAAATTACAAGCAAAGGAATAGAAAAATTACAACTAGTATTTACAATTGAAACCATTGAGCTAACTGCAGACGGTTGCAAACAGTCTAAAGGTAGCTCAATTGATCCATGTCAATACCAGTCGGAAGCGTCCCCAAGACACTGGCTGCATTACCACGCTGTATGGCAATGCTGATGCGCTGAGCCAGATATTCACCATTTTATAATAATAAAATACCTACCAGATAGTGCAACACAATACTGTCTTTCATCCAAAACAATTATTGAGCAATCATAAACAAAACATGAACGGGAAATTTTTTTTTTCCCACTAAACTAGAACTAATAATTAAATAATATTAATATAAATAAAATCAGGAGATAGCTTTTTATTAGAAAGTAGATACTTATTAGACTTATTAGATTACATACAAATAATTCCATTGCTTTTGTTATGGATGGATATGCAGAAAACTATGAACCAGAGCATTTTTAATTATTCTTTTGTTATAAAAGACGAGAAACAAAAGGCGAAGAAAAATATATAGAGGTAAACAATAGTGAATTAAATTCCTTTGTTAACTTGAAGTCATACATTCTGAAGATATATTTCATTAACACTTTATAGTACCAGCCAGATATAAATCCAGAAAATATTATGTTTTCTTGCATACTCAGCTTCAATATTAAACCATCTAGCTAGGTGAAAAAAAGGTGAAGGCTTGTAAAGACCACCCCTGGCCTATTTAAGCTCATGAATAATGAATCAAGCTATCAAACTGACCACAAACTTTTAAGTTGCTGGTTATGATATAGCTTACTTTGGGGCTAGATGGTGCTGTGTGGATTGTCCAGCATTATTATTATTATTATATAGTTACTTCATTTATTTTAATTCTCATTAAAAAATACATTTTTTACTATAGAAATACAAAAATATTATAAAACAAATCTACAGTAAAAAATATATCAAAACGGTGGATCACCGGCCGCGAAGCTAGGCTCAAGCAGCCGGTGACTAGGGTTGCAGACAGAGGAACTTCCTGACGATACGCGCCGAATCCAGGAGAACCGCTTTTTGGATCTGACCCTTGATCCAACTTCCTAGCGAGACTCTCTTGAGATGTTTATCGAGGCTCTTCGCTATTACCCCGTTAACAGAAACTATTATTATTACTATACTTTATTTATTTTAATACTCGTTATAAAATACATTTTTTACTATAGAAAATACAAAAATATTATAAAACTAATCTACAGTAAAAAATATATCAAAACGGTGGATCACCGGCCGCGAAGCTAGGCTCAAGCAGCCGGTGACTAGGGTTGCAGACAGAGGAACTTCCTGACGATACGCGCCGAATCCAGGAGAACCGCTTTTTGGATCTGACCCTTGATCCAACTTCCTAGCGAGAGTCTCTTGAGATGTTTATCGAGGCTCTTCGCTATTACCCCGTTAACCGAAACGACTATCTATTAATATCTACTATATAATAATTAATATATACTATCTACTACTAATTATTATTACTATTATTATGATGTACACTTGACGCGCAACCTTTTAATTTCAAGTTATCAATTTTAAGTTATTATGATGACTGACTAGCTCTTTTAAGCTATAATAAGAAGCCTCCTTAGATGCAGAACGAGAAATACGATGATCAAAAATTCAGTTCGATTCTTTCAATAGTGTATAAGTAACGACAAATACAACCCAACTTTCACATTTGTAATGCCAATGGGAATTTTTAGGAAGGGCTGGATATACATGTACATAACGTAGTGTAGGACGCCGTCCGGCCAGGTGGGATGACGATCTGCGAAAGACTGCAGGCAGATGCTGGATGCGTCAAGCTGAAGACAGAGCGCTATGGCGCTCATTAGGGGAGGCCTATGTCCAGCAGTGGACTAATATGGTCTGATGATGATGATGATGACTGAATATAGGATTTGTACCTGGTATTCTTAGAATAGTAAAAATATCAACGAACGAGTAATATATTAATTAAGTATGTTAGATATCAAGTACCTATAACAGAAGCTCTGCTCAGCTTGAGCAAAGGGCAAATGGGAAAAACTAAAAACGAGGCACAAAAACAGCTATATTGTATGATGGCTAGTTAGGTTGTATGAACATTGTTTGGCATTATTTTATGAATTCTGCTGTGACGTCACAGCAAACTCTCCCGCCTTTACGATGTCGTTAGCTAAATGTGTCACATTTCATTGGCTATCCAATGACACGTAGCCCGACTCTACCAAGTCTATACAAAACCAACTCAAACAAAGCAAAACTAATTTTATTCCTCCTTTGATAAGAGTGCTATTAAAGAACCTCCACGTTTTTCAGATTAAAATTATCTTATTACTTTTGGACGTGACTTTTCTGAATCATCTCTTTGAATTATTGATATTTTCTGTTTATATAACAGGTTTGTTTGTATATCGTGTTATTTACAAAGTTGTTTTTCAAGATGTCGTTTCTTACTTTTTTGCTATTTTCGTCTTTTGTGTATTTCGTAAGTATTGTGGTGTTGTATATTTTTAGTTGATATAATAGTATCAACTAGAAATAAATGATATCAAGTATTTGACGTCTCCGTTTCAAAAATACTACGGAAAGGTAAATTATTTGTAACTTGTTATAAGTATTGAACTGCCAAGGATAAGTTTCGATAAGTTAGAAGTTATTAAAGAAAGTTATAGAAACTGATTATGGTTTTATACCAGAGATTATAAAGATTTTATAATAAAGAACAGAGTTTTAATAATGCACTTTTATACGTACAGGCACATCAATAGTGTGCCTACGCTATAATTAAAATTTAATCTAGGTATGTAAAAAACCTTATAAAAAAGGAACCATTACGACAAAGATGGTTACAGATTTAACAATGGTATTTTGATCAAAATATATTATATTCTTGGCTATAGCTAATCGGAAATCCTTTAAAACTTAAATATCCAAAAGTCTCAATGTTTTATACAAAAATCGCATTTGCTGAACTATGTCCTGTTTTGTTACATATCATTGCTTATGTTTATTTTTTGCCAAAGTGAAACAAAATAAAACTTACCTTCTTCTTATTTTAATTAGAAACACTTTGATTTTTTTATTAGGAATGACGTAAGACTGAAAAGACAGCCCCCTTATAGTCGAAATTTATGGCGTTGACTAAGTTATAATGACATACTATCACAGTCTATCTTTTACGAAAGTTTTCTGCCTTTTTTTGAGCCCTAAGGTAAATAGGTATTTTTTTGGAGTAACTCATACTTAGTCATTCTCTAAAAATACATTCTAGGCAATAGCTGACCCTATAGCCGCAACCAAAGATCAAGACAATGTGGACGAGTTCATGGCTGCAATAGAAAAGTTGTACGACGAACACATCACACCGCTCATGGAATCACATCAAAGCAACAAACAGGACCTGGACTATTTCAAGACCACTACTTTGAATGGGATGGCCGGTGTTTTGAATTTAAGTGTAAGAGAATATTTATTCATCGCTTAAATTGTTGAAAAGTGTAGCATAGCTACAACGAAATAGTTATCGACCTGAATGTTGGAAAATACAAATAGCTGCTTATTAGGAAATTAGAATCGATAACGATTTAGCTGATCACACAAGCGGAATTTATCGCAAACTGTCGTTCAGAATAACAATTATTTTAACGTGCTATATTTTAAGGAATTTCGGTCATTAAATGACTATATTAGTCCTGTATTTTAACAAATAATGACTTTAATATATAGACAAATTTAACTAAATATAAATAAGTATTTATATTGGCACATCAGTCAGTGGTAGGACTAATTTGGATTATACCAGTATCTATAATGTTAAATAGCGCTCCACTCACACTTCAAAAAGAAGCTGCATTGCATATCTTCTAGGAAGCCACAAGTGTCAAAATTGGACAAGCTTGGATTTGAAATAAAATTTCAATAGTATAAATCCTAGGGCTTCCAATTGTCAAATTGACACGGCCAATATAGCCGTGTTTCTAATAGGGTACTATGGAGCTATGGTGACTAGCATCCTCAAGTATTTGCATGGTTACCGGATGATGATAATGTAGGTCTCCCAAGTTAAGCGTAATACAAGAAACAAACTAAGTTATTTGATCTCCAGCTTACACAAGTTTGCTCAGTAAATTAGCAACTTAAGTCTTAAGTGATTTGTGTTTGTTTTAGAATAGTGTGTTTGGCCAAGGAAAATAGATTTTCCTTTCAGCTATTTAGTTGTCAGATATTTTAGCACAAATTGATGCATTATACATAGTAATTCATACGTTATTTGTAACATTTATGAAAATATAAAATTTTGATGGTTTTTACACTAAATGACAAAAGACTTGTCACTTATTACTGGTCAGATCTTGATCATTAGTGATATTAAATGTAAAAAATATTGATGATAACACATAAAAAAAAGAAAAGAGTTTAATTGTCCTATACCTTTTTTAGTCAGTTGAAAATTATAAACACAAAATTGAATTTAACTCGAACCGGAAACCAAAAAGATAGGTACCATAAATTGGAAGTTTAAGAAATCGTATACAATAATAAGCCTTAATTTGGTCTCTCATCTCTTTTTTCCCCTTTCGGCTTCGATAAGATGTATAATTATGAAACATTTAAACGTTTTTGTGTCTTTTCAGCTATACTACGCGACAACAAGTAAAGATGCAGACTTCAAAACAGCTCTAGATCATGAAGATATAATATTGCAGTTTGATTCTACAGATACATTTCCTTCCGCACCTTTCCAAGACTCTTCTCCACTTTGCACAAAAACTTAGATTTTATTTGTAATGAATAATATTTTGTCGAGGAGACAATATACTTTTTCGGTGTATAGTATTATTAGAATAAGAAGCGGTTAACTAGGTTTCTTAGGGTGTTTTTCATTTTGTTTTGAAAAGATTTTCTGATTTTTTTAAGGTTTTACGGTCTTGTTTATTAAAAGCAAATGTAAAGTAAAATTGAGTTTCTTTTACATACCTAGGGTAACCTTGAAATCTAATATAATAGAATATTTTTTTATTTATAAAATTTTACTTATTTTAGGCATTATTAGACCATTAAACCAGCGTTCAATACTTACATATATTTGAATTTTAATAGATTATAAAAGGTACTCAATGTGTTTATTTGATACAACATGTTTCAATCACAAAGATGAACGAAACGTACGATCAGGTTTATCAGTACACAAATAAATTTACTTTTCATAGATCAAAGGTTATCAAACATTGTTGGATGTAACAAGAACGTACTATTGTTATCTATTGGTTCGTTATTGATATGTCACATTGCGTCATTCGGATGACTCATGTCTTTGTTGATTGACTAAAGCAGCGTTTCCACTTGAGAACATGTGCCTCGTTTCTAAGTTAGGTCAATTAGCTTCAATAGGCCTCGTTTCTTTACCTATCTTTATAATATTTTCGTCCTCGAAGTAGTTTTCCTTGGATGAAATGTAGCCCTTATTCCTGGTCCAGAATACATACCGGTTAAATTCTGCGAACTTAACTTAATGTTCATCAGTTTAACAGTATTCGTGATTTGTGTAGTAACACATTACACACAGTAGTAACACAAGTTTGGAGATCTATACCAATTAGTAAGTGAAGTTGGGCGATGACGATGAATAAAAAAATAAAGAATTCAAATCTATGATTTTTGGAAAGTGTTTCAAATAAATCCGCAAGTTTTCCCACAATCCTCTCAACACATCGTAAATTCTCGCAGTTGTTTATTGCCAAGTACCAAGTAACATTCTGCAGTGTAACAGACGCGGTGCCAATACCATCGCAGTTTACTTTGTACAAAGTATCCTTAGCAAGGCTATTGACAAGTAATATCCGCTAAGTATACTTGAACTATTGGCTAGCTAGCTCGTGGCTTCGTACTTTACGCGTTTCTACTTCAATGTTTTCAGTTTATATTCAAATCCAATAGATTAATCTTACTTTGTTGGTATAATGAGATAAATAACAAAATAATGTAGGTTATATGATATTTTATCTACTTTTTTATTTACACATATCTACTCTGTTTTCCTAATAATTTATTACTAAGTATTATTATACTATTATGTAATTATTATAGATATAAATATAAACATTTATTAACACCTAATAAGTAAGCTATTCGCCCTAAATCTAAAATCCTAATCAATCTTTTATAGACACCAAAATGCAAACCGTATTTCGGTGTTCCATTACCTAGCTATAATAGTGTCATGTAAGAATTTTTATCAGTGTATTGTAATTGTTACAAGTAAACCAATTAATTCAAGTTAATTTTAAACTAGCGACCCGCCCTGGCTTCACACGTTTTTATTATACGTACAAACCTTCCTCTTGAATCACTCTATCCATTAAAAAAACCGCATCAAAATCCGTTGCGTAGTTTTAATGATTTAAGCATACAAAGGGACATAGAGACAGAGAAAGCGACTTTACTTTATACTATGTAGTGAAGGTAGTCCAAATAGGTCATTCCTTTATACATAATGTAATGCTCGTTAAATTGTTAATTAACTTACTCCTGATAATCTTGTTTTTTTTTTCAAAATTAGTCAGTGTTATTATTAGCTTCCTTCCTTCATAAATTTATTTTATTCCGAAATTATGTTGATTTTATTTCGACTGTAATTTAATGTTTGATTCAATGATGATATTAAACAACATAGCTAGCTTTGTTTCATTCCGATAAGTTCAGTAAGAACTACAGTACTGTGCGTCTATACAAATATTCCAACTTGCGACAGAATATTAGCGTGATTTGATCTATGCCTCGGATATAACTTGTCGCAACATCAACAAGCACTTATGAGCTCTTCATCGCAGTGGAGTTTAGAATAATCAAATGCAAGATCTAGTATCCTAGGTCTCGTCCATTAATTACGCAAGGATTGAAAGTGGGCCTTCGGGGAAAGGAGGACTCGGGTGGGGTCCGAAAAATATAAATATCTGAAGGGGGCCTGAGATGGAACTCGTATATATTTTTTTGAACGCGATATTTCATACCAGGCGGTCAAATATTATCAATATTTAGGGGGCTATTGCTAAAATACATCACGTGGTTAATGGATTTCAAAACAGAATTGGCAAGCTGAAGTGGCAGTGGGACCCGACAACCGCTGAGGTTAAAGTGTTCTTGAGTAGAGACCGCGACTTGGCAAACGTAGTGTAGCATGTCTTACCAGTGATAGAGAAGTGCTAAAGACTGCTGGCAGATGCTGGATGCGGCAAGCTGAAGACAGGGCGCTATGGTGCTCATAAGGGGAGGGTATGTCCAGCGGTGGACTAATAGGTTGATGATGATGATTAATAGATGACCCCTTAGTGCAGTGAGTAGGAATTCTAAACGATGGTACGCACTACAATTACAATTGGAATGAATCGCGCATAATTTGAATTGTTTTTCACTTTATATTTAAATTTGTCACGTACATGTTAATGGCTCCTAGCTCGTCAATAAACTTTTTCTAAGGTAAAATATTTTTCAATTATATACATACTAGATGCACCTCGCGGCTTCGCCCGCAGGAAATTTATTTGCCAAAAATCCAAAAATTATTGCACGCCTCCTAGGGTAAAAATGTTCCTAGTTTCGTATAAATAACAAATAAGTGTTTTATTATTTACTTTGCAGTTTATTTATACTTAGTTACAGGTTAATCAAACCAAAGAATAATATTTTTATATACAAAATTAAACACACTATTAACCCCTCAGAGATTCCAATTTCCAAATGTATATCCTATGTCTTATTCTAGGTTCTAAACTATCTGCATATATTTCATTTAACCTCTCGTGCGTCGCGGCCATTTTTCGCAATCATGCGCATCTGTCACGGTGGCGTACTCTGTCGCGGCAAAAAATCGGCGCGTCATGTTAAAATAGCGATATTTCAAAAATTTGTTTATTTAGCTATTTATTAAAAATATGTCGTTTTAATTGTATTGAATTATACTAACCGATGACAAACCAATAAGTTAAGATTTTACATAAAATATATTGTTAAATCTGAATTGAAATTAGGATGAGTGTAATTTTCACACTTTTTTCTGTAAAAGTCATGCTTCTTGACATGGATCAGTAGAGCTACTTCTAGACTGTTTGCAACCGTCTGCAGCTATCTCAATTGTATACTAGTTTTAATTTGTTGCTATTCCTTGATTGTAATTTTCTTTGATCAGAAACTTGTTTTTAATTATGACTGCAAAAGACGTACAAAGACGCGGGAAAATACCGATCACGCTATGGCTTTATACATTTACTTAATAATTTGCATAGAAATGTTTCATTTCTAGTTCCGACTGAATTTTATTGAATATTTTATAGTTCCCGACATAAGTCTTGGTAGTTTTGCCTAATTAAATTAAATTAACATTTTTCAAACATTTTATAGGCTTTTATTTATTTTCGTATTATCTTTGCGCAGGTACTTGCTAATATTAAACTTGCTGCTAGTTCTATCTCTGTTATGTAGTAATAATAAATATTAAAATGCTCCTATTGAGAATAATATTTTTTAAGTATTTATTGTTACTTACCTATGTAGTAATTATTGAAATATTAAAAAAACTTAAACATTCCGATTGAGAATGATTGTAATTTTTTTATTTCACTGTTTGCAGACGTTGTCTTTTTACAGTAATTGCTTGCATCACTGAATTGCTCCATATCATAACTACGTGTTCCCCTGTGTAATGTATTCTTAGTTTTCGTGTTTCTATATAAAAATATAAGTTGCTCTGTAAAACCAAGTTTATTGTAGGTAAGTAAGTAGGTGGTAGGTACAATAAACGAAACAAATTTACACAAACTTATTAAAACTCTCTTTCCTACCTGTAAAACAATGAAACAATAATTATATTTCTTAGTTAAACACCTTTTTGTAAATCTTATTTTCCTCGGCTTATATCTTTTTATTTTACCACGTAGATCTGTGAATGAGTCTCTGTCAGACTTCTCTCTGATATTGACATTTCATTCTCCATACAAAACAACAATTTCATAGGTGGAATGGTATTCTAACTCTCGAAAAATTTAGTATTTTCTGACTTCTACAACATACTTATGCGACAACATATGCGTATCTTAATAATAACGTCGGTGCTATAGCACTCAGTGTTTAAGCGCGCTCTACAATCGCTCGCGATTCTTGCTGTGAATTCACGCTGCGATTCGCGCCGTGCACTTCGCGTTTAAATATGTCTCTCCACACTCCCGAATCCTCGCAGTCTCGTTCGCGGCCTCAAAGAAAATGGATGACGACGTCTTCTCATGGCGGCTCCACATTAGTGCCGTGAATTCACGCGTGAATTCACACCGTGAATTCACGGCACTAGTTACTACTGCGAAAAACTGCGAGTGTAGTTGCGTTCTCGTTCGCGCGCCTTAAACCAAGCGCGAACCTTTGTCCCGGGACAAAAAAAAAAACCGACAAAGAACGGGGAACGGCGCGAAGCGTGAACGTGAACGCGCGAAACCATCTACAGACGCGTTTCGCGGCTTTCGCGGTCTTTCGCGCCGCGAGTGTAGAGCGCGCTTAATAATAAAGTCGTTGTTTTAGGACTCAGGGATTAGGTAGGTAGGTATGTGGCTAGCTATTGGAGAGATCATTTTCAAAATTATATCAGCCATTCTGTTATGAAAACATAGATATGATATATTAGGTAGGTACTTAACTTGTAGTTACACGTAACTTACTGCCATATTTGTATTTACCATAAGTATAATAAAAATACCAGTTTGTGTAAAAATACACAATCTATGAGTAAAAAATAAACACGCTCTCGGGATATTCTAAACCTATTTCAAATTACATTAGCAGCCGAACTACGCCATGAGAAAGTGTTCGCTACCTTATACTAAATAAATTAAATCTGAATTTTAAAACCACTAGCAGTGAAACTAAACTCGAACATCAATTGGAACTGCACTTCAAGGATGTTTATGTCCGACAAATACATTGCTCCGTGCATTTTATGTGAGCAAGATTTAGTGCTCGATCAATCAATTACTTAGTGCGCCTCGGGAGTAAAGTTCACGGGATATATTATGCACGAGCATTGACGTATGCTTCCGACTAGTATAGAATTAAATAAAGAATAGGTACTACTACTACTCTTTCTAATTCCCTATTGGTGGATACTAATTCTATCCGTTACTTTAGCTTACGTTTACGTTTTAATCATTTTATGTCCATAGAAAACTATCATTGACAATTCGAAATTTGAAACCGACTTCAAATTTCGAATTGTCGAATCGCTGAATCTTCTTCCTTTTTTGAAGACCGAGACCGAGACCGAAAAACAAACAACGATGCGGTTGTCTTTCCAGCCAATTTCAAGAAATCTCGTTTGGCCAGGGCACGAATTCCACTAAATAAATCTTTTCAACATTTAAATAGTATCGTGTCAAAATGTCAGTGTTAAACTCTTTTTGGTATTCCACTACCACAAACTTTTAGAGATTCATTCATAGCTGTGACGATTACGTTTATGACTACCAATTTGACATGACTACAATGATGTCATTGTGACATTTTAATAACAAAAGAAATTTTAATAACAACACACCACATAATCTGGCTGATTAGCCAATAAAAATTAGACAGATTCTTAGATAAAACCTTATTTTTAGTTTTTTTAAACTTTTTTATTTGTCAGTTTGGTCCTTGGTAGCTTTAGTTACCATGGTAATTTTAGCTCTAAAGTTTATTTGTGGTAGTTTTAAATACTGTGGTCATTTTTATCTCTACCAGTAACCATATGTGATCGGTCATGCCGAAATACGAGTAAGTATAAGAAAACTGATAACAACACAACTCATGTACCAATCCTTTTAGGTCTTCACTAGACTACCTATTTGAAGATGCTAAAGTCGCCATGATCGATCACGAAATAACATTTCTTTCGTAATCACGGCGCATGAAACTGTGCCGAAATACCCGAAAACTCAAAATAAAACAAACCATGGTATATATCCCGTTTTAAATGACTTTAGCTTTTATAACCATGATAGTTTTCAAAGTTTTATTTAAAGACACGGTTAAATTGCTAACACCATAAGCAAACATAGCTTGCTTGTATTTCTACGTCATTCTTTGACTCTATATACCAGCTCTTCTATTGATCTTCAACTAGTCTAAGCCTTACTTAGTATCAATCATGTTGTTCAGGGTTTGCGCTTTACTTTGTGTTCTGTTTGTGATTGAGGTAAGTATTTAAGTTAGACATTGATTTGTTCGAGTATTGAGTTGGTGTGTCGGTTAAGAGTTATTGAGACAAGTAAACTGAGGATAGAAGGTATAATGGCAAAGTACTTTCCGTTTTTTCAATCTTTTCAACACATCTATTCATATTTTCAGAACAAACCTCATCAAACAAATTAACAAACGTGATAAATATACATAATATTAAAAAATACCTATCTATGTATAATATATTGTAATATATCAGTTATTTAGTACCCATAACACAAGCTTTGAGTAGCTTACTTTGGGGCTAGATGGTGCTGTGTGGATTGGCCAGCATTCATTATAATAACGATTATACGATATAAATTGCAAAGAGGTTCTAATCCTAAGTAGTAAGACCTATTTTGTTGATAGGATAGTGCGGTAATAATATACTTATTGACAGGCAAAATCTATAAGCACTCAAGGGGCCTGATTACAGGATAGAGCAGGATATGCTTACAGCCAAAACATTGACCCTTCATAAGAAAGCCAATTTGGCAGATAAAACGATATTTTTCTAATAAGAGACCAATCTGGATAAAACTCCGGAGGGACAGACAAAAATTGATTTTTAGGGTTCCGTATCCAACGCCCCGTACCAGGAATAACACAATAAACGAACCCAATCCGTCTCAGTTTAGTAGCTTATAAACTGCAATTATGGTCCATAAAATTTTTGTCCGTGAGTATAAAAAAATATTATAGCTAGCGGAACATTGTAGATTCGAAAACTCGACTCAAACTTGGCCATTATTTTACAGGATATTGGAAATGAAATTATGTCTGAGCGCCGTCTCTTGAATTAATTGAAAAGAATGGACGGATAAGAAACTTCGGAAAAGATGTCTTGCACGTTTTTTATTTAAATTTACGTTTCTGATCAATTGAATTTGTATAGCTTTAGATTTTTGAAATCGGTGGGACTTATTTTACATTCTTGTTGTTACGGTTTTTCCCATCTGGCAACATTCCCATCTCGTGATCATTTTTATATTCAGAAGGTAGGGATTAATGATGATTGAAACCTGTCAAAAAAAACCTGTATGTAAATAATAAAACACGCATAACAATTAATACTAGTATCAAATAAACAAACGGACACGCGTAAAAAAATTAAAAAAAACAGAATTTATTTTCGCAATCCAATTAATTTTTTAATGCAGCCAGTGTTTTGGGGACGCTTCCGATTGCTACTGCCATGGATCAGTTGAGCTATGAGTCTAGAGATATCTAGACTGTTTGCGACTGTCTGCAGTTAGCTCAATTGTTTCAATTAATATAATGGTTGTAATTTCTCAATTTAATTTTATATTATGCTTACAATGCTGACAATTACAGACAGAAGCATTCGTGAAGCGCGATGTCAGCAACCAGCCCAACAACGCAGTCGTCTCGATCCAGAAGAACCTCGATAACTTCCGGCGCTGCCTCGACCAGAGCCTTGCGACGGCTGTCGGAGACGTCAATGAGAAGCATCTTCAGCCCGTCTTCTCTGTTATTGGGGACAGTTTGAACAGAGTCTCTAAAGCGGTAAATTATGTTTCCAAAGACCACACTGCAAGGCCACCAACAAAATGATCCCCTCCTTAAGTCTCTTTAACAATCAGAATTTCATCAGAATCCCTGTTGACAGAATGTAGTTACAGCTCTTTTACTACCACAAAATTCAAAGCCCAAATATATAGGAGAAAATAAAAGCTTCCCGTAGAGCCCATGCCTTAAAAAAAGATTGATAAAGCAGTGCTATTTGAAAATTTCAAATAGCACTGCTTTATCATTTTCTTTCTCAATGCGTTTCTATTGACTTTGATTTTTGAATTACTTTTTCAATATTGATTGGTCTAATCATTTTGCTAATTGTACAAACATTATAAGGTTTTCTTCTACTTCCACGTTTTTTACGGAGTTTTGGGTGTTTTTTTCGTGTAATAAAAAATATCTATCTAGTTGTTATAATATATTTAGTAGTGTCATCAAGTACCTACCCATAACACAACTCTGCTTAGTTTGAGGCCAGATGATACTGTGTAAATTGTCCAGTATTAAATATTTATTTAAATTAAACTATAAAAAAATATCAATTCTCAATTAATCCAAGGGCAAAAATCTAGCCCCAAGTTAGGATGTAGGTACAATGCTCATAGTTTCAAGCTAAGACATTCAATCTTCGGATTAGAATTCATGTCAAGCATGTCCTAGTATGTCAACCCGGTAACATTCAATACATAAGGGTCTGCATAACACATGAGCGCACGTCTTCATGCCTAAATACAATGCGTTCGTCAACAGGGACCTTATTCGCTATTATTGTTTGCCGGTAACGCGCGATTCCATAACGCGCTTGCGTACGTTTAAGAATATTACCGACCCACTTATGTAGGTAGGAAATATTCTTAAACAGCACGTTGTCTATTGTGTAATGTCCATGTCTAATTTTTTAAAACTTTATTGTGTTTTATGGTATTGGCAGAGCTACCTACCTTGTGTTAAAATATCATAAATTACAACAGTAAAAAGGAAATTGAAAAGAAATGGAAATATTTTTAATGATGTCATTAGACGCGTTACGCGTCTTATTACGTGATTAAGACGTTTAATGTACAAATAATGTAACATTTACGTGTTTTAAAGCATGCATTTTACCAACGCGTGCTTCAAAACCTTCTGATCTGATACGTTGATTCGTACGAATACAAAGTTTAAGCTATTCTATTTTTGGTTAGAAGCATTGCAGCCATAAATTTTGATAGAACATGATTATTACTATTTTAATTCTCTTGGTTGCTTATAATTATGTTTCCGTTCCATTGACCTTATTTTTGTATTCTTAGTGAATAAGGACGTAGCCCGTATTGCCACCGCCATTATCATCCCGTACTTTGCAGCAATTACGTTAACGTTTACGGTCTTTGAGTCAACAAGTAAAGGAAATTGTCAAATCATCAAGTAATCAGCTGAGGTCATCGCGTCACGTTAATTGTTCTCATCAAAATTGGTGGCGCTAGTGTAGGTACCTCTTGTTTGCGCAAAATAAACGATTTTGATTTGATTTCATGTCCAGCGGTGGACAAAGCCTATGCCTCCCCCCATACGACTGTAAAATAGTCAAGCTGCCTCTATATTCTACCGATTATCTGAAACCGCACTTTATGCCCTATGTAAAAACCTTTACCTAACCTATTTAAAATTATTGATTTTTCTTTCAGTTCGATGATTTAACTGCAACGACTAAGAAACCTGATGCTGATATTGACTTCTAAGGATAAGCGAAACACTAAACATGTCTTCGAACAAATTAACATTAAGCGTGCTTTTTCTCCAGAAATGTGCTATGCTATGTTTCCAACCGACCAATACAATTTTTCAATGCATTGTTGCGTCATTTTCATAGCTGATAATAATGACGCGATAAAGAAGCTATCCTATAGGCCCAGGAACGGTAACATTGCAAATATCTCTGGCGGAAAAGCAGCTTGAGACTTCTCAAGCTGGAGTAGGTACCTGTTGTTTAATTAAATTAATTTTAATAAGCTGGTAGTTTCATTGCTTTCTTGCCGATGTAGCGCGGGGGCGAAGGTCTGCCTGCGACGAAAGAGGCTGCGGGTTCGATTCCCGCCTTGGGACAAATGTTTGTAAAAAATATCTATCTATGTAATGTATTGTATTAGGTATGTCATTCATCTAGTACCCATACATAACACAAGCTCAGCTTAGCTTGGGGCTAGATGATGCTATGTGGACTGTCCGGAAATATTTATTATTATTATATTATTTACAGGTATTTGATCCGGGGTTTCGGGTCTTTTCTATGTACAGTAAAAATATCTTTCTATGTAATGTATTGATCTAAGAAAGTATATCAGTCAGTCAGTACCCATAACACAAGTTCTGCTTAGCTTGGGGCTAGATGATGCTGTGTGGATTCTCCAGCAATATTTATTTATTTACAACCACTCAATTGACACGGGAATGAGGCAGTATAAAGCAGCAGAGCACAGAAATCCAAATTATTGTGAAAATCAACTTCGATCAAGCGTTTATTGTGTTATAAAATGTTATCGTTTTCCTCATTTGCGCGTCAGGTGTTTTATTATATTATTTAATTGTAATTACCTCATTATTTAGGGGCAGGTGAGTGGAATTCAAGTTAAGAATCAGGGCCCGCATTCCACTAAATAGTAACATGTCAAATGTCAGTGTTAGGGTGACAAATCTAAATCGAGCTGTGCTGCGCTGTACTGCGCTGTGCTGTGTCAACGTCAACTCGCTCGTCTAATGTTTTAATGAGGATACAAACTAACCATGTTGTGCTGCGCTGTGCTGTGCTGCGTCAATGAGTTGACCAAACATAGCACAGCGCAGTACAGCGCAGCACAGCTCGATTTAGTTTTGTCACCCTTAAACTTTTTTTGGTATTCTACTAGCACAAACTTTTTGAAGTTCTTTCTTAGCTGTGACGATTACCTTAATAACTATCAATTTGACATTCTAATTATGAAAGTCTCTTCAAGCGCAAAAAATAGTAGAATACCAAATGCGCAAACGTCATTTTAATCATCTTGATTGAATGACACTATTGAGACCTTTGTTTTGAAGTTAGAGTCCGTTTCACGAAAAAAGTCCCACGGCAACTGGTGGAACTAAATTTGACAGATTGCCATATGCTTGCTGGCTGGCTTCATTCGGTCGTACTACTACAGCGCCGCGTATAAGGGACTTCTTTCGTGAAAAGGACTCTAGTAGAAATCGGCCCCTGGTACTAGTATTTATTATGTTTTCGGGTTCCGTACCCAAAGGGTAAAACGAGGCCCTATCACTAAGACACCGCTGACGGCTGTAGTTCTGTCTGTACGTCTATCACCAGGCTAAATCTCTTAAACCGTTATAGTAGAACTGTTGAAATTTTCAGCCATTAAATAATTCTGTAGCCTCAAGAAATAGACAATGAAATAGACATGAAATCTTTGAAAGATAATGGTACGGAACCCTTCGTTCGCAAGTCTGACTCGCATTTAACCTGATTTTATGTCTTTTGTTTGTATTTTCGCTCTGGTGCTCATTGAATGAATCACCGGCAATGATTTCGCTATAGTTACCTAACTAATTTGTCGCATGTTCATTAAATCCCTTGTTAAAAAGAGCCAATCATCTGTCGTCATGGTCCACTTCTTTAGTGCACCTCTGTGGTCCTCAACTCAGGGTTATAGGCATTCGTTGTGAGATAAAAGTGTGCACAATCTGGTCACTTCACTATTTCCTGTATCTACAGAATGTTCAATAATCACTACATAGTATAAAACAAAGTCGCTTTCTCTGTCCTTATGTCCCTTTAAATGCTTAAATCTTTAAAACTACGCAACGTATTTTGATGCAGTTTTTTTAAATAGATAGAGTGATTCAAGAGGAAGGTTTATAAATATAAAATAAAACCGTGCAAAGCCGGGGCGGGTCGCTAGTAATTCATATTAGACGAATTGATATTAGGGCGAAGGTCTGCCTGCGACGCGACGAGGTTGCGAGTTTGGTTCCTGCCTTAAGACAAATGTTCTTTTGATATTTGATCTATTTGTTGCAAGATTTTTTTTGTAAACAAAATATAAGTTATATTGACTAATCAGAAATTTTATTATAATTATGCTAGAATTAGGTTCTCTGACAATAAAAAAATTATATATCTATGAAGTGTAATGTATTGAGTAATCAGTAATCTAGTACCCATATAACAAGATCTGCTTATTTGGGGCTAAAATGCTGTTTCTTATTATCAAAACGAAGGATTGTGTCATATGAAGTGGAGCATTAGTTTTCTAGCCGCATGAAACCTCTTCTGAATCTCTTGTGAATTTATCCTGCTAGAAGAACACATAATTTTTAGGAAACTTACAAACATAAATCTGATCATCTAAGAATAAAATAGCCTATACTTTTAATTAATGTTTACATTATCTGACGCTTTAAAAATATTTGTTTATAAACTTTCTGTATTTAAAATCGATTGTAATCTTTACTACTGAATTTTTGATACACTATTTTTTGACCTCCTGCCCACGTAGATGATAATATAATAACAAAAAATGGCACTGATATCTTGAATATTTTCTTAACATCCATTTGTATATAAATAGTATGTGGATAAAATATATCTAAGAATATTTCCTAAGATTACTAAGGCTTTGTTACTTGCCCAAATAGGTACATTTGCCATCTCTTTACCAAGATAAGCTGTCCTATGTCCATCAGGGTGGTCGTTCAATCATTCCCTCTATAAACTGGGCAATGAGTTACAAAGATAGACTGATGATAAGAAGACTATTCCTCATCTTACGATATGGAGTAAGCTGAAGTTGTTTGTTTTGATGGAAATAGAACGGTGTAGGGAATTTCGGAAGTGGGATATTACATAAATAATAAGTATATAATGCTGTACAATCCACATAGCAACATTTACTTATCCCTAAGCTAAGCAGATCTTGTGGTGGGTACCCACTAGAAAACTGAAATACTTAATACAATATCTTAAACGTATGATAGATTTTTCGTGCAAACATTTTTCTCTGCTAAACATTGCTTCCAGTCCAAAGTGACTTTTCCACATATACCTACTAACAGTATACAGTATACACAGTATACCTACTAACAAAATAATATATAATTCACACTCAATCTGCTCGTCAGTAATTATCCTATCTCGATGTCCCATTCTTAACTATAATTCTTAACTATAATTCTTAACTATAAAGATTACTTCAAACACCATGAAGTCACGAAAATTATTAGGTACTCAAAAGGGAGATTGACCAAGCCTTTGGCTGCGATCAAGTCTTCTTGGCCCCAAGAAGTGTATTGTCCCACAAACTAACTGTCCACCCTGCTCTTTTCTAGGTCTTAGTTTCCAATGGAATACCTCCCTTGATTATAAATTTCCAATGAGTGTGTTTTGTCTTATTGAAATAAGAACTGACATCCGGTGACTCAAACAAGACCAATTTTGGCAAAACTTGTAAATCTACGTTCATCAGAGAACGGTCGCTGCTGTTGATGATGATAATGATACAAGCAAATATATCAGCATGAAGAATTAACAAAATAAGGTTAAGTTAATAAACATTTTATTACAGCATCAACATAAGACGTTATTTCAATTAAGAACTAAATGAACACTAAAACAATCATCAAAATAAAAACCATCCTCATTATCAACACATGCAAATTTAAACCTTCTTTCCTACTCATAAAGCAGCCAAACATAACTACTGTTCAATATTCACTCCGATAACACAACGGACTTTAAATGCCTAAGTACTTCCTTATCAACAAACAGCCATTGCAAACTAATTTATTAATTAGCTGCCAGGAACTGGGGTTATCGATAAGTTCAACCGATCGACTGTGTCTATGATAGAGCGAGTAGAATCGTGACAGTGTGAGTTCTCTCTCTGACTGGAGAACACGTCTATAGTTCTTCCTTACCAGAAATCTAAGTCTTCCAAGATGAACAAACTTATTCTTGTACTGTTATTGGCGGTCTGCCTTGTGACGGTAAGTTATTTATTATTGATTTATTTATTTTATTCATAGTTGAATTACATAATATTCCAAAACGTCAATAATTACTGTATAATCTAAAATAGTTAAGTATTGATGAAGTATTTGAATTTTGGTTTCATTTAATTTTGTATCTCTTGAATATTGTTTTAGGATCATCATGAAGATTATTTTAAAATTTTAATTCAATAAAAAGTACCAAATTCGTACTTAATCACAATATTAATTTGCAATGGTAAAGAATAAGTAGATTGTGAAATTCGATTCAAACTTATTATGTAGCCTTAGTTTTTTTCCTCAAGACGTCGTTCATAATCAAAATGCTTATTTTTTGGTTTTGTAACAGACCTAAGAGTACCAAAAACAGAGTAACAGAAGCATACCTAAATGATAAATAAATCAATATAATTGTACAGAGATTACAGAACCTCCCCTTAAATTGAAATCGGTTAAAATACATTTCAATACATTCTAGACCAATTTGGGTAATGTTTTACTATTTCATTAGCATATTATTGACCCCCCAATTTAAAAATTAGTTTATGGGAATAAAGTATCAATTTTTAATACTCTATGTTAGAAATCTTCCGTTTTAAAGCTTGATTTGAAATAACTTATATATTTGTATCTGTTAAAGGCTCATGCCGCTATTGTGAAGCGTGATGCTCCGGCAGAGGCTCCGAAGCCCGCGTTTGACTTAACAAAGGAATTAGAAGGAATTAAACAGAAACTTGAAGAAACATTCAACGCGGAAAAAATGAAGGAGGCATGGACGAAAATTGGACAACAAGTTCAGGACGGGGTGAGTTTTTATTTCATGATAAAACAATTTAAGGATACTTAAGATTACATTTGTGCTGGAAAGCATGATAGTTTTAAAAGTTTAACCTAAAAATAATGGTTGTAATTCTGGACGCTCAAAACCGGTTTATTGCTTTTAAATTACTTTATTAGGTCTGTCCTAGAAAATCATAAAACATTTATTGAAATAAAGTTAATTCTAAATTTATTATCTAAGGACTGACCACGGAATTCAATCTGAAAGCAATGTAAATAAATATTTTTTTCGAGTATTTTTTATTTTCTACCATTTTCAAAATAATGGTATTTAAAACATATTATTATATAGCATAAACTTAAATCGAATTCGAGGAAATCAGCACAGCATATTTTAAAAAATACCGTACCAATAATTAATCTTAAAGTCATTAAAATTAAATATTTAATTTATTCTACACTGTAAAATGACAAAATCCGTGTGAAAAACGAAATAAATTATTCTTCAGAAGAAATACTTATATGTTTAATTTATTTATCTCTAATTTCAGGTCAAAAACCTTATGCCGACTGAAAAACCTAAAGCCTGATTATCAACAACGACATAAAAGTTAATTAGTTTATTTATATAGAAATCAAGTTATTTTATTATAAAACTTTTCTTAGTTTGACATGTACAACTCTATTTTGTTATCCCACTTACATTCTTAATGAAAACAAAGAAATAATCATGAATGTATTTTTGTATTATCTACCAAATGATTGTAAAACTTAATAATGTGAATAAATTCTTTGGTTAAATTGAGTTTTATTTTTCTGGATTCATACCTACTAATAAATAGTCTCCAATATTTTAATTGACTTCAAAAAGAGTTTAAACTGTTTTTTTATTGTTTCGTAAAAATAAAATTCAAATAGTTGAAAATAGAAGCAACCTTAATTTCTATTTCAATACAACCCACTTTATAGCATACCAAGAAAAACAAAAACAAAATACAGAGAAAGAGAGACAACAAAGTTGCACAATTGGCGGCTTTATCTCTTAGAGGGATGTCATTCAGGCAACCTTGGGATGGACACTAAGCGTTGTACACATATAGACGGTGGCATATTTACTATCACTACATAGTATAAAACAAAGTCGCTTTCTCTGTACCTATGTCCTTATGCCCCTATGTCCTTATGTCCCTTTAAATCTTTAAAACTACGCAACGGATTTTGATACGCTTTTTTTTTAAATAGGTAGATTGATTCAAGAGGAAGGTTTATATACTTATAATAAAAACGTGCGAAGCCGGGGCGAGTCGCTAGTACTTATATAATATAATAAATAGATAGGTTGGAAATTATAGTCAATTTCAAGGAGATCTGATCCCGAAGATATTAGTGATTCGTAAGCCCTACCCTAGGCTAACAACAATAATAGATAAAGATTGAAAGGCAATAATTACCAAGCAACATGTGCAATATCTTTTAAATAAAATATACAGTTGAAAATTCTGCGTTGATTAGCCATACTTTCGTTCCACTAGCAAGAGTGATATTGTCGCTTGTACACTTAAGTTATTTTTGACTGGACTAGAAAAACTCAATACAATTGAACGGTCATAGGAATTGTATATAATTATATACATTCGTCATTGCTGAGTGAGCATTCCAGCATTATAATTTTTTTAGAAAAATAACAGAGAGTTCTTCCACAAATACCAAGTACACCGTAACTTCACATCACGATTTGACACAACTGACATCTCAACGTTGCCAGTTTGTTTTCAAGTAGTTTTGTCAAAACTTTCAGCCAAGTTAGATAAATGTTTGTTGGGACTTTTAGCACCTGGGTCTGCCTGCGTTTGAGTTGACAATGATCGAGAGTATTCTCTATTTGACCTGCTTTGTCGTCGGTGAATGATATGGCTCGGGGGAGTCGTTGACTGGTGTCAAAGATGGTTAAAGATTTTTTCCCTCGGGGGAGACATTGGTGTCAAAGACATTTAAAGATTGTTTTTCGTCTGCAACTTTTAAATTATAGAAGTTAAGGTGAAGAAAGAGTGTAAATACTTCAATTTTTTGTATTTAAATTGCTTTCACTGACTAAGGGAAACTTAAAAATTAAATAATGCCCTAAATTTTTGAGAAGATAAATTAGTTTGACTTAAATAATGGATTAGTTAAGGAACCACTACATTATTTGCAACAGTCTACAGTTCATTTCGCTGCACCAATTCGGTCGTTAGTCATATGAAAGGTACTTTTTAATAAGTGTAACCCCGACAGATTAAAAAAGAGGAGGTTCTCGACTGCATTTTTGGAAAGTTGGTCAACTTCTTCGATTTTTGACATCAACATAGTCACATTTTAGCATAGCAGCAACAGCGTGTTTAGCCTAAGTTGGTGCTCATCGATCATATTGTCACGGTCACATCTTTAGCATAGCAGCAACAGCGTGCTTAGACTAAAGTGCTTATTACTGCGAAGGAAGTTGCGGGTTTGATTTGCGCCTTATGACAAATGTTTGTGCGATCTGCAAATATTTATTATGGGGTTCTGGGTGTGTTATATGTTAATAAAATATAGCTGTTATGTTTTGCATTAAGTATATCAGTCATCTAGTACCAATAACGTAATAAAAAGGTAAGCTCTGTTTACCTTGGGGCTAGATAATGCAGTGTGGATTCTCTAGCTTTAGATATTTATTTATTTTTGTTGGAGTCAACTATGGTTTGTTTAAGTGAATTCACAAATCAGTTTCGACGCCTCGGAGGAAGTAACCCAAGTGCATGGACAGTAAGACGTCGGCTTGCTGAATCTAACTTAAAACCCCTTAGACCTGCAAACGGCCCTAAACTGGAGCGTGGCCATTGTTAACGCCGCAAACAATGTGAGGACACAGCGGCGTGAATGCAGCCGCAACACACAGCTGCAACTTCATGGCAGTCTTACGAATAACAGCTTCGGACCACACATTCACTCCATTCACATCGTACGAAACAACCTATACAGCCTCAGCGCACGGCACAAGTTCTTTTCCATTTAAAGCATATTTAAGCATCATTTATATTGTAAAAACATTAATACAAAGCTCCAAAAACCACCGCCCTTTTATTTCCATGGTCCATTCGAGCCAAATTGCGAGGAAACAGCGAAATATTCAAGAAGTCAAACGGAGGTTAATGAACGCGCAATTGAAGAACAAAGACTTGCCCGGCTGGCAATAAATACTTATCCAAAATACAAAGAAGACAAGTGATAATCAAGAGAAGTGATAACCGTGGATGGGTAACGCATGTGTTGAGTTCGTTCCAATAAAATATCCTTTTCAAGTTTTCGTTTCGTCAAAATAAATTCTCAATCAGTAAATTTATCCATTCCCATCTTACAATATTTCAGTCTCTTTTGCATTTAATAGTGTTCAAATCTTAGTAGTAGGTAATCTCAATAGGTTTACGTGTTGATTTTTGGTTAATTTTTCAATATTTTTGTTCATTCCAGGATAATGACATTGAGCGCCCGCGCATGACCTTGTAACATTCTAGGTGGCTTGCGAAAACGGTCATTCCAGCATTCAATTCACGCTTTCACCTGCATTTGCATACAATTAAGTATTGTTCCTATTCTTTATACTTTTCTAATCTTGTAAAATAATCTCTTTATTTCAGTTTGCAATAGCTTTAAGCTCATTTTATCCTTCAGTAAATTCATACTTGCCTACTATCTTTTGCTCCTTTCATTGCCTACCTAAATAAAACAAGTGAAGTGTAATAAAATAACTACCTAAAGCGTAAATTCTTCCTATCGCCATGGACTTTAAAGCTTTAATTCGCCGCAGAGCTAGCTATAAATCAAAGCTTACTCAATTCAAATCATACCTAGATTCAGTGCTAAGTTGCAGCACAGCTCTGACGAGTGTTCAATTAAATGAATTAAATATTAGAGTGTCCAAACTAGATGATCTTTATGTTGAGTATGATGGCGTACAAACTGACATAGAAAATACGTGTGACATTCCAGATGAGCAGTACAAAGAGCGGGAAACCTTTGAAACGCAGTACTACAGTACAATCGCCGCAGCTCGAGACATTATAGACAAGCAGGGCTCTGTGGGCTCGGCGGAAGCAGGCGCCTGCAGCAGCGCCTCGGTGACGGGTTCAGGTACAGCGGTCGCAGGTAGACCTTCATTCAAACTGCCAGTTATACATTTACCAACCTTTTCTGGTCGCTATCAAGATTGGTTAGGGTTCCATGATTCCTACACGTCTCTAATACACAACAATACGTCTATACCTGCTATCAATAAGTTCCATTACTTACGCGCAGCTCTGAAAGATAGTGCAGCTTCTATTATTCAGGCAATTGATTTCTCAGCTGATAATTACATCATTGCGTGGCAATTACTGTGCGAACGCTTTCACAACAATAGGCTTCTTATCAATAATCATATACAGTCTATTTTCAATATAGAATCAATAAATAAAGAGTCAGCTAAAGCGTTGAGAAATATTATCGACACAGTAAACAAAAACCTTAGGGCATTAAAAATTCTTAAATTACCTACTGAACACTGGGACGTGCTAATAATTCATATAGTATCCAACAAGTTAGATTCAGTTACTTGTCGCGAATGGGAGTTTCATCGTAGCAGATCATAGGACAGTATTCCCACTCTGGCTCAATTCAATGCCTTTCTTAAAGGTCGTGCTGATTTGTTAGAAACAATTGATGAACAGTCGCGCAGCAAACGTAGGCACAGTGATAGTGCAGTTCCACGCAATAAGGCTTTCGTTGCAAATTCCTCAGAAACCAAGAAAGGACCGAGGCCTTCATTGTGTGCGATATGTAAACATAATCATCCAATATACAAGTGCTATAAATTCAAAGCTATGCCCGTTGTAACTAGGACTGAACAAATAAAAACATTAGGTCTATGTCTAAACTGCTTACGTAGTCATGGAGATAAGGAGTGTCGTTTAGGTCATTGCACGATTTGTTCACAAAAACACCACACACTCTTACACCAAGACTCCGAATCCAAGGATACTGAGCGCAGCGATATTGTGTTATCAACTTGTCACACACAGATACAGGATAAGTCAATTCATTCAAACAATAAAAATACAACATTATCAAATACAACTAATAACTTAGTTTTGCTTTCAACAGCAGTCATTCAAGTTTCAAATCCTGAAACTAAACACGCTCAATCTATACGCGTGCTTCTCGATAATGGTAGCACCACGAGTTTCATCTCGGAAAGATTGACAAAACAACTAAACATAAAAACCTTCTCAACGCGTACGACCGTTGAAGGGTTAAACAACCAGTTATCACACATTTCTAACCGTTGCAAGGTTACGATTCAATCCAAATACGATAATACATACAAAACAGATGTTGATTGTTTTGTTGTGCCTCAGATAACACAATCATTACCTTCATCTCAAATCAGTTGCATCACACTCAACATACCTAGCCACATACAATTAGCTGACCCTACCTTTAACATACCGTCACAGGTAGACATGTTATTAGGCGCAGACATTTTCTGGGATGTACTCGGCAGCGAGCGCATTTCACTAGGCAAGACAAAACCAACTCTAAGTGAAACACGATTAGGTTGGTTAGTTTCAGGTGCAATCCATACAAAGTCATACAAAAATCATACAAACACATTATACAGTTCTACAGTCCACTGTCATCACATTCAAACAGATATTGAAAGTGACCTCACTAGGCTCTTTGAACTTGACGCAGTTATACCAATAAAGGGTAACACCATGTCCAAAGAACAACAAACCTTTGAGGATATTTTCACAAAAACCACAACTCGACAACCAGATGGTCGGTTCGTGGTTACCATTCCACTCAAACAGTCACCCACTGACTTAGGTGATTCCTACGAGCAAGCTTCTTCAAGGTTCTTATCACTTGAGCGTAGGTTCAAGAGGGACCTTAAGTTCAAACAATTATACACAGAATTTATCCAAGAATACATTGATCTCGGGCACATGTCCGAAAATACATCATTACACAAAGACACAATTCAAAATTATCTCCCACACCACGGAGTTTTACGTGAAACCAGCCTTACCACGAAATTACGTGTCGTTTTTGACGCATCAGCAGTTACTTCGTCTGGTTTGTCGTTTAACGATATTCAACTCGTCGGTCCCATTGTGCAGAATGATCTTATAAGCATACTTACTAGATTTAGACAGCATAAGCATGTTGTAACAGCTGATGTGGAAAAAATGTTTCGCATGGTTGCAGTTCACAAATCACAACACCAATTACAGCAGATTCTATGGAGATTTGATCCAAAAGAAAAGTTGAAATCCTATAACCTATTGACTGCCACGTATGGCACATCCAGCGCGCCTTGGTTGACGACCAGGTGCATCGTAGAACTAGGACGTCTCAGTGACGACCTTTCTGTAGGTCAGGCCATAATGACAAAACAGAGTTACTACGTATATGTACAGAGGTAGTCAATCAGTTAAAGGGTGCTCAGTTCTATCTCCGCAAGTGGCATTCAAACAATGCTAGTATCATTGAAACTCTCCATGGGGAAAACAATGCTGATACTCTTCTAAATCTTAGCAAAGATGAGCAATCTAAAACATTAGGCCTTATATGGGCTTGTAAAGATGATTGTTTCATGTATTCAGTAAAACCTATTGATAATTCGAAGGTATATACAAAAAGATCAATGTTATCTGTACTTTCACAAATATTTGATCCTTTAGGATTAATCAGTCCTGCTATTTTAGTGGGAAAACTCATTTTGCAAAGGTCATGGGCATTAAAAATAACTTGGGATGATATTTTACCCAATAACCTGTCTATACAATGGGCAAAATTCATTGAATTATTGCCCCACATAAATAACACAAAAATACCTAGATATGTTGTTTGTGATAATCCTATCAGTATTGAGTTACATACCTTTTCAGACGCTTCAAATTCTGCTTATAGTGCGTGTGTATACTTACGTTCGGTTACAGCAAATGATAAGGTAACGGTAAACTTGGTTATGGCCAAGAGTAGGGTGGCTCCAATTAAAAAAACGACGATCCCACGCTTGGAACTTTGCGGGGCATTAATAGCTTCACGGTTAGCAAAAAAGGTTTCAGAATCATTTAGGTGCACAGCAAAGGTACGTACCTATTATTGGTGTGATTCCACGATAGTTTTAAGCTGGATTAAAACTCCTCACACAGATCAACTAAAACCATTCGTTATGCACAGAATACACGAAATAGTGGAAAACACCGACCCTAGCTCGTGGCAATACGTACCTACTTCTGTTAACCCAGCTGATATAGGGTCAAGGGGGCTCGAACCACACAAGCTACAAGACAGTAGTCTTTGGTGGCACGGTCCAGCCTTCTTATTGGATTCGTTTAGCCACTGGCCTAAACATCCCGACTTACCGCAGGAAAGTGAATTACCGGAATTCCAAGAAAAGTGTCACACAATAAATAAATATGATTCATCATTAGATCCATCTTTTATACATAAATACTCAAACATTCACAAACTCCAGCGTATAACAGCATACATACTTAGGTTTATACATAATTGTCGTAATCCACACAACAAACATACAGGGTATTTAAAAACAAAGGAATACAGCATATCAATGCATAAACTTTGTAGGCTGTCTCAGCTTGAATCATTCCCTAATGAATACAATGTACTTTCAAACAATAAAAAAAATAAATATTAAAAATCAATTAGTAAAATTAAATCCATTTTTTCAAGAAACCAATGGTTTGATTCGAGTCGGCGGCAGGCTGTCAAACTCAAATTATGATTACGACACTAAACACCCTATATTACTTCATTCATCACATCATATAATACAACTTATATTCAGACACTATCATTCCAGTCTATTGCATGCTGGACCGCAACTCTTGCTAGCATCCATACGACATAAATATTGGGCTATAGGTGGTCGTAACCTAGCAAGAAAAACCGTACATAACTGCGTCACATGTGTACGGTTTTCAGGTAAAAGTATTCAGCCTCAAATGGCCAATCTTCCAAAACAACGTATTGAGGGTGAGTATCCCTTTGCTCACACGGCCTGCGATTACATGGGGCCAATTTTGATAGCAAACAGAAAGGGCAGAGGTTCAAAACATATCAAATCATACATATGTATATTTGTTTGTCTGGCTGTGAAGGCTGTACACATTGAACTTGTCACTGACTTAACCAAAGATTGCTTTATTGCAGCCCTCAACCGATTTGTAGCACGCAGAGGCCTGCCTGTCTGTCTGTACTCAGATAACGGTACCAATTTTGTAGGCGCCTGTAACGATTTAGCGAAATTCTTGAAACAATCAAATCAGGACATCAGTTCATACGCAGCTCAGCATTCTATGAATTTCAAATTCTCCCCTGCATACAGTCCCCACTTTAATTCAATGGCCGAAAGCGCAGTCAAATCAGTAAAACATCATTTAAAACGAATTTTATCCACAGCTTTTCTTACCTACGAAGAAATGAACACATTATTAGTGCAAATAGAGGCTATACTAAATTCTAGACCCATAACTCCTCTGTCCTGTGATCCTTCTGATCTAGTCCCGCTTACTCCTTCCCATTTCTTACTTGGACGAACTTTAACTCTGCTGCCTTCTCCACAGGTACACGATGAATCACTTCATGTATTGCCACGATACCAGAGAGTACAGCAACTGAAAGCTCACTTCTGGGACAGATTTTATCATGAATATATTTCAGAACTCCAGAAGCGAGTAAAGTGGCACAGAAGCAATGCAGAACTCCGCGAAGGTGACATGATGATCGTCAAAGATGACCGACTACCGCCAAACCGATGGGTGTTAGGACGTATCACCAAGCTGCACAAGGGCAGCGATGGCATCGCTCGAGTAGCGGACTTGAAGACATCGACGGGAACCATACGACGAGCTTACAATCGCCTAGTACCACTACCAATGATTTTGGAACACGGTGTTCCAACGCCGGGACCCTGTTAACGCCGCAAACAATGTGAGGACACAGCGGCGTGAATGCAGCCGCAACACACAGCTGCAACTTCATGGCAGTCTTACGAATAACAGCTTCGGACCACACATTCACTCCATTCACATCGTACGAAACAACCTATACAGCCTCAGCGCACGGCACAAGTTCTTTTCCATTTAAAGCATATTTAAGCATCATTTATATTGTAAAAACATTAATACAAAGCTCCAAAAACCACCGCCCTTTTATTTCCAGCCATCGTATTTCAAGACTAAGATATGCCCAGAACCACGTAAATTGGAGTATTGAAGATTGGTCGAAAGTTATGTTCTCCGACGAATCAAAATTTATGCTCTACAAGCACGATGGAAGACACAGAGTGTATAGAAGACCAGGGGAAAGATTCAAGCAAGCATGCATCGAAGAAAAAGTAGCCTGCGGTGGTGGGTCTGTACTTGTGTGGGCCGGAATTTCCTCTGAAAGTCGCACAGAGCTGGTGATCATAGAAAACGGCTCTTTAACTAGCGTAAGATATGTGGAAGAAATCCTCAACGAACACGTTGGTCCATTTATGGTCAATTTGGGTGAGGATGCTATATTTATGCATGACAATGCCCGACCTCATACAGGTAGGATTGTGAATGACTACCTTCAAGAGATGACTACCTTCATTACTTGTATGGAGTGACCAGCGCGCAGCCCGGATATCAACCCGATCGAGCATGCTTGGGACGAGCTAGGGAGATGCGTAAAACAACGAAACCCTCCCCCAATCACGCTTCCTGAGCTCAAAATTGCTCTCACAGAGTAATGGGAGAATATTCCCCAAAATCGTATAAGGAACTTGGTGTACAGCATGCCAAACCGCGTGAACGCAGTAATGGAAGCACGAGGAGGTAATACGAAGTATTGAAATTCAAGAAAATCGTCATAAAGTTCAAAAATTTCATGTTTCCTATTTTTGTTTTAAGGAGAGATCAGCAGTTTTTTTTCTTTATGTAATTTTGTGTTAATAAAATGTATAGTGACTCATATTTTTTTAACTTTCATTTAAGGAGTATTAAATTGTCTATTAAATACAATTTATTGCATTAACCTAGCATTCTTACTTTCCGAGATTTTTTGGATTCTTTGAGTGACCCGGATTCATTGCTCTCGAGTGTATTTACTTTTTATTTGGTCATAGAAAGTTTTATCAATTTATTTCCTTGCCTGAATAGGAATCATTAACAATCATTCCATTCCAATATAAAACCTAATTAAAAATAATTCTAATAATTTTATTTGGAGGCTACCAAGATTACATAAGTAATATTTAATTACCGTTATCTCTTATTTATTGATCCAATTAGGCAATTTTGCAATGTCAAAAACCATATCGAGCAGACTGAAAAGAAAAATAAATCTTTTAGTTAGAATTTAGAACGCAAAGACTCAACACGATTTTACATTACACATGCCACTCTTTTTTGGAAAGCACATCATTATAATGACAAAAATCTTTTAAATGTAGGGAAAATTGCACGGAAATATTTATTCAAATTGGGGCTTACTTGTTTTGCGAAATCAGAGCGGTTGATTTTCCGATTCGCCGCTGAAATGCATAATAACAGCGCATTTCGCAAATTTCGTTCGATTGTTGAGCTGCAAACCGTATGCGGCATACGTTGACGCTACGCATTGTGACGACTAAATGAGCTACTTTTGTTATGACCTTTCTGAAAGATTTAGAAGTCACCTATGTTAATTCGGCACCTCTTGTCTTTTTAATAAAGAAAATTACAATCAAGGAAAAGAAGCAAATTAATACTAGTTTTTACAATTGAATCAATCGAGGTAATTTTAGACGATTGCAAACAGTCTAGAGTTAGCTCAACCGATTCATATCAATATCACTTGGAAGCTTCCCCAAGACTCTAGCTACATTACCACGCTGTATGACAATGCTGATGGGTTGCGTCAGATACTAACTAGAACTCAAGTCACGAGGTCTTGTCCTTGTAATTGTTGTAATTACACTATTCGATCCCTGCATAATCATGAATCAGTTTTTTTTGTGTGCCGCCTCAATAACCTCTAGAGTAGGTACCATTATTCATAAAACAATTAATTTGTTATTAATTTGGTTTGTAGTGGATCTACGCAACTATTGTTGTTCTGGTGTTAAGGTGTGTAAGTATTTTATTTATTTTATTAAAATAATAAATTATGAAAAAAAAATCTGTGTCATGTAAGTAGTAAAACATTTCAACGCCCTTCCAACCACACCTTACCCGATGTTAAGGTGAGCATCGACGATTGCTTAGTTCTTATACAAAAACTAAAGAAGTCGCGGTTAGATGTTTTTGACCGTTCGCGAAATTTAGGCCTGTTTAGATCTACGTGGTCATATTATGCTGAAGTTATTTAAATTACTAATCAAACGTTGGCATGAAATTGTACTCGATTTCGCGCGTCATCCTAATGGTTATTTTGTATGAACCGCGTACTCAATCGGCTTTCGCCATCTCGGGATAGACTTTAGTTGCTTCGTAAATACCAGTGGTTTCATGCCTTTACATCGCTCGCTCAGTTCGATCTGCATTTAGCGTGTTTACTTGCATTCATGAGTAATAGCTGTCCATTCGTCTATAATTACTGACTTGCTTTGCTTTTCATTATTTATTCAACTTTATGATTATTATATGGCGTAGGTATTTTAGACACGCCCGCTATGTATGGACTTAGCATTTAAATATGCATACTAGACCAGATATAATTCTCATTTTCCCTAAAAAACATGCATTTTTCAACTCAGGCTGGCATTCATTAAAAGATAATCGTACATCGAATTGGCAGCTTCGTCGGTTTACTTTTCATAAAAAAATATTTTTTAAAATAATTAACCTTGATTTCGATATCGTCCAGTATATTTCTCGTTGAATTAATACGTATCTAGGGGTCCCTACGCTCTTAGGAAAACCATCAGAATACCGACATAGAAATAAATAGTAAAAATATGTATTACAACACCAATGCCTTATTACAGTTATTACCTTTTATATTTAAGTTAGTAAATAAGATAGACAAAACTGTTAGTTAAGTTAAAATATTTTGAATTTGATTAAATTTAAAAAGATAAATAAACTAAAAACAAAGAAATAACAGTTACACAAGTAAGTACTCAGGAAAAGAGCACTTTACTTATAATAGTACTAAGACCATCATGATAAGTTAGTTTCGATAAATTGAGTCCTACAAGATCTTAAACCATGAAGAAGCTTCCTAGCTCAAGTGAATTATGCTAGTACTTAATAACCTCTACAGGGCTGTAGTCAGGATCTTCTTGGGGCGAAACTGCATTTTGATTTTGATGGTTGTCTTATTTATATTCGCGATTTTATTAGGCAATATCTCTCTGTTTTTGGGCGAATACAACGTCAGACAAAACTGAATATATCGGGTTAAAATTTTGCCGAATTTTTTTAGGTCGAAAATAACTTTCTTTTTTTTTTAATTAATGGAAAACTAGGAACACAGAATGAAAATAAAAAAATAAGAAAATAGAAACAGAAAGTCATTAAAAGGTTTTCACGAATAATATGAAAAGTAGATAATCAATGTAATAGTACCAACATACAAGATTAAAGTCACTCCAGTAAGGCATTAGCATCAACTACTGGGACCTTATCCAATTAAAGTGCCTGCGAAGCTATTTATGTCTTCAGAGACATATAAAACTCCCGTTATTCAATTTGGAGCCATGTTCAGTCATACGTTACCGCTAATAGTAAAATCAACACGTTCCAAAGACGATACATAACCGCGCCTACTGACAACTGAAAGTAAAAACGAGTAGAAGCTGTAAAAGTTTTGTGACCTTTATAAAGTTTAGTAGGTACTCACGTTTATCAATAAAACTGTACGTCCCCGCGAAACCAGTCGCGTTATTCTGCCTCGCCCCCGTATGGAACTCGAGCACTAGCGCCGGCCCTGGCGAGTAGAGTGGAGAGGGTGTCTCCCCCCGCCCCCCGCAGAGGACTCTCGACCACGCGGACCGCTCATTGATAGCGTTGGGGGGCCCTGGACCCTGGACCTCCCAGTATACCTTGAGGTAGTCTTCTCGAGTGCAGCTGCAACAAAAAGAAATGAACACTGGTGACTTGGGTTTTGAGCTCAAATTTTGTCGCAGTTTGGAATTGAGAACGGACATCTAGAATAAAGCTATCATTATCATTGACAGCAGAAAACTAAATAGTTTTATAATCTATTAATTTTTCCTTAAGACTGGTGTCCGGTAAGAAGACAAGTGTCGTAAGAAGATATCTGTATATGTAATCAGTCATCCCATAAAGCTTTAAGCTTGGGGTTAGATGAGGTTGTATGGAGTGTCCAGCATTATTCATTAAATAACATTATCAAATATCAGTAATTGGTTACAAATCAGTTAGTTACCAAAGTGGCTGAAGGGCTTTTTCAGGACCTTTCAGTGATTCTTTATACCAACCTCTACTTTTTTCCAGACATCCAAGTACTATAAGATGAACAACGGGCTTCTATGGACGCCATTTTGAAAGAGCAAGCGTTATAGCACAACTTGAAAGTCTTGGCAGTCCTTTACCGTCGGTAATTTCGTGAAAGTAAAGCCATTTTCAGTTTTATTTTCTGAGAGACAAGATGATGAATTTATAAAGTGCCGTAAAGTGTCAGGATAGTTGTAGGATGAACTGTTTTTGTAGCACTGAAAGTTTTGTTCAACGACTAGGTGTTTGGACTGAATTAAAAACTATTTTTATTTCTACATTAAAAAACATCGAATTATTTGAATGTACAGGGCGTTCGCAAATTGGCGGGCTCGATTCCCGATTTAAACAGGCATTTGCTCCATCTTAGGCCACATCTTCACTTACCTGGCATAGTAGCCAAACGCTCGACCATTTTCAATAAAAATAAAAAAACTCCATTTTAAACTGTTTTTAAAATCAAAATTATTTCTTCTTTCAACAAATTTTCTATCTGCAATATTTAAGGGATTTTCCTTCCATGAGGAATGGCTGTGGGATGCGCTGTATATAATTTTTCTTCACACAAGCTCTCTGCTTACTTCGGAGCCAGATAATACTGTAGGAGATAGATAGATAGACTTTGATTGGAATCACATAAACAGCACAGGAAATTAACAAAGAAAACAGTAACAATATTAAAAGGAAAGTAGGCTGACAGTAGAAACGTAAACAGGTAGGTAGGTCTAACACAATTATAAAAAAAAAGTAAAACATACATTTTAATTATTTATAAATGTAATTAGAGCTAAATAATCAATTAATTTAGTTCCTACCTACAGATAACTACTTCACTCGCCTATAATAGGAACTGAATTAATTGGTTATATAGCTCTACTTAAGTTTTATTAATAATGTAAATGTTTGTTTTACGTTTTTTATAATATTGTTAGACCTAGGTACCTGTTTACTTTTCTACTGTAAGTACCTATTTGTTATATTATAACACCGCCCACTCAGGGAAGGGGCTACTCTGATGTTTCTGAGTTGCCGCGGTGAGCCAAAAAGAGTCAGTCTCAGCTTGGACCAGGGTAGGTACAGAATAGCGCTGGTTTACTGACTTACCTATTCTGTGTTGTCACACATCACTCATCTCCTGGTGTCCCAGGAGATGAGACGAGATGTCCAGAATTATTTATTTATGCTTACAGTTATTCCACAACGTTCTAAATGTACTCAAGTTTATTTATACTGTTAATCTAACGTCTCATGAGCAATATATTCTTACGGTTCCAGTTACCGTCTGTTTAAATGGCATGTTATCGGTGAAATTTATATTTTGCGTCTTATTCCCATTTGATTTAAATTTTAAGGCGAGGAAATCCCCTGAATAGTTCGTGTGTAGGGTAGTATTTTCAATTTATAACTATGCGCCATCTTTTCAATCTAGTCCAAACATTTTAACAGTCAGAAAACGCTGTTGTAGTAAAAAAACAGGAGAAAGAAAGAGAGTCTTTCCAAATGGGTATTTCAGTACTGACAAAACAAAAAAAACTTCATAATTATAAAGGTATGAAGGTTTTTTTGTTTTGTAAAACATAAAAACATTCATAATTATAAAGGTTTTTTTTTGTTTTGTAGCTTAATTAAGCTATTAGATGTATTCTGATAGTATTTATACAAAAGCACTTATTTCGCAAACTGTTATGCTATGAACTAGCAGAACGTTTTGCTCTATTCTTCTTGCGTGCCATATACACTTCCGGAAAGTGTGCGGTAATGTCGCAAGTGCTATGCAACCGTGGAAGATTGATGCGAGATGGGATAAGATTATCTGGATGTTAGTAATGTTAGTTATTCGGTCACTAGGAAACCTAAATTATTATAAAAAGATAGATTTTTGCTGGAACGTTCTTTCAGAATTTCTAACAGTTTAAAGTTGACTTATATCTAAGTGCTTATTTTGCAAGAAAGAAACTAAGTTATTGATTTCTGATTTCTAAAATAGAGATAATAATAATTAAAAGGAAGTGCGTACTGTTGAAAACCACCTGGCACTAGCACCACCAACACTTTTAGAGCACTTTAATCGATTTTTAAACCTGGCGAAAATGCGCTAAATTAGGTACTTCTGTCTGATACGAATAAGGTGTGATGTTGCAAAGCTGTCTGACAGAAAATAGCACTTATTAGCAGATAAAATCGTCTGCGCCAGTGGAAAACCATACTAGAAAATATAGAGGTATACCTTTATTAGATATACATATATTAAAAAAAACTCGATGTTGATCGATGTTTTTAATTAATTTAAAACCTTTATTAGCAAAAAAAATACAATCAAGGAATAGAGACAAATTGTCACTTGTATATACTTACAATCGAAAAAAAATAGCTAAATGCAGACGGATGCAAACACTGTATAAGTAGCTCAACTGATCTATCAATCACCAGTCGGAAACGTCCCCAAGACACTGACTGCATTACCACGCTGTTTGGCAATGCTGATGCGCTGCGCCATAAACTCACCAGCTGTCTCTTAAACAAAATGATATCACATAGTCATTACATAAAAGTTGTTTTGAGCAGGCGTTTTGGCGGGAATCACCCTATTGCTGGTGACATTCCCATTACTAAGCCTCCCTTACCCAACCTCACTCCATTCGACAGAAATGACGCGGTCTATTCCACTTATTGGATAGTACCTATATTTCCAGCTTGTTAATAATTTTTTTTATTTCAAACATAGTGACCTGAGAACAGCTCTGTATTCTATCAATTTTCAAAAAAAACACTAAGAAATATTCGTATTAATCCAATTTAATTTGGAATAAAACTACAAATCATCATCATCAGCCTATGTTAGTCCACAGCTGGAGGTCTTCCCTAATGAGCGCCATAGCACCCTGTCTTCACCTTGCCTCGTCCAGCATCTACTAGCAGTCTTTCGCAGATTGTCATCCCTTCTGGCCGGAGGGCGTCCTACACTACGTTTGCCAAGTAGCAGTTTCCAAACAAGAGCACGCGTTCACCCCAACTGTTATCGGTTCTTCGCGTGTTATGGCCGGCCCACTGCCATTTCAGCTTGCTAAATTCTTTAACTCAGTAGGGACCTCTAGCATGACATGAGCTGAACCACAAACGAAACTAGAAAAATTTGCTTAATACTAGATCGCGCAAACGCTGATCAACATCTGACCTTTATACAACTATCTAACATCAACTGTCGGTCGTAAGACCCCGGGTATGTGGCAGGGAAGATCTTCCTCTGAAACCATTTGAGGGAATACCACATTTAACCCCCAAAGAAATACATGAAGACTCAAATACCATGAAAAGAAACGCTACTGATTCACATCTATATTGAGGTGTAAATATTTTCTGTTTTATTTCCAATAGACATTTTCTATATATCTCTCAATATCTAAGTTAGGAAATCCTATTTCTGTAAGCATCTTTTGTTGATGTTTGAAACAAGTTCAGTGAAATCAATTTGTTGCGACGCATGCCTTTGACAGTTAAAGCTGAAATGGAAGAGGATTGAGACGGTATTCGAGAAAGGCATATTGGCATTTGTTACTAGATTCCGGAGTAGCAATATCTTTTAGTACAATGTAGCTTCTGCACACGGCTTTATACTATTAATATTGTTTTTAATTATAAATTTTCACTGTAATTTCATCCTATTCTTTGTTTGAAAATGTAATTTATTAGTTTCTTAACATAGTGTAAGTTTTGGAACTGTATGTAACTTCGGAGGAGGGCGTTGTCATCTGCGACACATTTTTTTAAACTCCTGCAGATGGCATCGGTTACATTTTTCCAATCGAACCCGCAACCTCCTACTTTACAGGCGGACCTTCACCCACCACGTCACATCAGTCGTCGATGCCATATTACCACTGTTACCGTATGCAAATATACATACGGTTAGTTTTCGTGTGACAATAGCTCCCAAACTCTTTTCAATCAATTAAACACAGTCATCAGTTCTATCCTAGAGTCATAAATCATCGCATGTCGATAGCATAAAGCGAGAAAGGGTGAAATGGGTTAGTTTCCGTTTGTAACGTATACCTTTGACCTAGATGTGAATGAGGGATGTCCAAGTAGTGATTTTGTATGCAAACTAGCACCGTGATGTCATTTGTTACGACTGGAGGTTCTCTAGGGTCCACCGTTTGAAAATAATCACACAATATTATAAATCTGAAAGTTTGGATGGATAGATATTGTGGGGAGGTGGGCGAAGTTGCGGGTTCGATTCCCGACTCGGAATAAATTTGTGGATGATCTGCAGATTTTTTTTCCGTTGGTCTGGGTGTTTTATGTTTAATAAAAAATATTTAACTATGTATTTAAAGTATTAAATATATCAGTTATCTATTAACCATAACACAAGCTTTGATTGAGTAGGGCTAGATGCTGCTGTGTGGATTGTCAAAAAAATTATATTTTATTTATTTCGTTTTCACGCTACTGAATGGATTTATTTATTTATTAATGGTTCACCAACAGTATACATATTCATCTTATATAATAAAAGAGATACATGACAAATTCTAATATATATACTTATTACAGGTGGACACAACATTCAATAAATAAGGTTTATACCTATTAATACTAATTAACAATTGAGATCAGTATTACTTAAATCTGGATCGGTCTGAAAAAAAATGGCTTTTTTTCATCAATTTTCACGCGGATGATGTCGTAGGGCGTAGCTAGTTACAATATATTTCTCGACTTTTTTGAATATTACGATCTTGAAAGCTATGTTAAAGCAAGATAGGAATCGGGTTTTCATGGGTATTTTTAACTGAAAATTCTGATTTTAGCTAATTTTTTTGTTCAACAAAACTGGAACCTCAAAAAGCAATAATTTGGTGCCTTTTTCAATGCAAAATTCCATGATTGGAAAAGTTTTCATAACTGGCGCGCTCTATTAGCTTTATTATTAAGTACTTACATTTTTAAACGATATTATAAGATAGTAAGGTTTATTTCTGAATTTAAAAACTTGCCATCCCTGTGTGTAAATTTAGCAATCCCGCTTCGAACAAAGAATTGCCGGTGGTGTTGATTTGGTTTGAACCCAACGAGTGTGTTTCATCGTCAAACGAGATTTTCATGTTTTATTCAAAACTAGCTTCTGCATGTGACTTCGCACGTCGTCAGGCCGCACCTTCGGTTGTAAATTAGGTAGCAAAAAACCTTTTTAAAGAGCAAAAAATAGGTATCAAGAAGCCTTTTATCTTTTAAGAGCAAACTGAAACACTGGTTAACTGACAACAGATTTTACAGCTACGAGTTTTAAGTCTGTAAAAGTGACTTCGTTATTATTTGTAGACATATAAATTATTATCTGATCTATAATGAAAATATTAGTCAATTGAAACAGTAAAAAAGACTAAGTACTGCTCGTATTTACAATTGTAAAAACCCCTAAAAATCTAAGCCGTCAGAAGTAGAGTGCCCAGAATGTTGGCAATATTGCTACGTTGAATGGCAATGCTCTTTCGATGAATAAAATAGAAGCCAGAATCCATTATAATATAATTATTACTTAAAATTTATTATGTAAGTACTATATTATTATGTACTATATACATATGTCTACCAGCGGCTTCGCACGCTTTATTTCTATGGAAACGTTTCAAGGATATTTCTATCCCATTGGATTAATGGGTTAGAAAGTAACGTATCTATAGGTATGCTATTTCAGGGTAGATCTACGTCTATTCTAATTTTCAGCCCAATCCGTTCCCTAGGATTCCCGAAATAATTTAGATGACCATAACAAAATTATTTTTTTTTAAATTATTTTCAAACAGCAAAAAAATTAGTATATCACTAAAAAATGTGCCATGTCGGGAATCGAACTCGTTAGCTTTGTCGTCTGACCCGCTGCATCGCAGATACACAATTATTTAATTAACTAAGAAGCTAAGCACAAATTAAAAGCTTACATTCTAAATTGAGTGCTTAGAAAATAAAATTGATTACTCTACATAACTAACTAGACCGTAGATTACAATTTATAAAATTAATCGCATTAAACAGGTGGTTCACGCTATTAAACTAAAATGGTGACATTAAAAGAAAATGGCTTTTTGACTCAAAGATAAGTCTTGAACACGTTCTCACATAAAATAATATCAGGTAAATTCCCGCCATTCACTGAAGTATGTAGAACACGCTCAACACATGTCCCAAATTAAACTAATGAGAAACGTGTCCACTAACAAAGGTCTTATTTTAAGCATCATAGAGCCAAATTAAATTTTGGAATCTAGGTTGGGAATAGGTAACCTAGAGTCTTTGCCTAGCGTGGATGAAAAGGCGAAGCTAAAGAGAAATTTACTAACCCATCTCAATAGGTATATTTGATCCGGGGTTCTGGATGGTTTCTATCCTTACTTACTATAATATTATAAACGAGAAAGTTTCTATGGATGTAGATAGATATATGTACAGATGTTTGTTCCTCTTTCATGCAAAAACTACTCTTAACTAGCATAGGCGTATTGTATACTTACTGGATGGAATTTGTATGAAATGTGAAGCGTTGAATAGAATAAAATAAAGACCAAAAAAATATGACACAATGAAAAAATCGGTTGAAATAAAGGGTTGGCTTGATATTTTCCCTTGTACCCAATAACAAGCAGCCCAAACAGTAACTTTGCCGAACAAACCCCAAATATTATTGTTTTTCTCCAGATCTGGCCATAACGGAATCGATTAGTCCCAAATGGCCTCGTGGGGAAAACAGGACTGAAACAAATTGCTTGTAAGAACTTTGTTATACTTCAGACCACAGAGAGACGAGAGAAAAGGAGACTCCGCGTTGCTTAAATGGTTTAAACATGGTTTGAAATATAGATTTGGGCTGTTTTGAAAGTTTTGTTTGGAGCAATGATAAATAATAATGAATACAGGTTTCTAATCTTACTTAAATTCTTTTTAATATTATAAACGTGGAAGTTTGGATGGATGGGTATATGCATGAATGTATGGACGTTTCTTCCTTTTTCACGCAAAAACTACTAAACGGAACGGGCTGCAATGCCCCGGAATAAAACCTAGGCTTCTTTTCATCCCATAAATCAGTTCCCATGGGATAGAAATAGCCCTGGAATGTTCTCATAAAAATAACGCGAGCGTATCCGCGGGGAGATGTTAGTTGTATATAGATGTGATTTTTAGACTGATTTGTACAGACTCTTCACATCGAAACCGAGAACACAACTCGGCGGGGGTTTGGTGAGATATTTCACTACATCAATCAGTATAGTATTTAATTAAATATTCATTACACTGCAGCACTTTCGAAAATCATTTGATTCCTAATAATATGTGAACATTATTTGATTCAAAATTAATAAATCGGCTGGCGAGGCGAACTGGCTATTTTAAACTATTATTATTTCACAGTTTCCAACGCGGAGTCCTGTATTTTCTCACATATACATCGCTATGTTACACTTTGCCCATGTTTTTATGATTTCACTCCAATTCACAACAAAGTTTTAACATCAACATCCGCCAAAAATTTGGTTTTATTCAAGTTTTTAATTACGATGAGTTTATTACAAGACGAGTTCCCTAAGAACCAATAATTACAGTTTGGGAATTTGAAGCTGTCTTTACCGCTAAATGGATACTTAATTTTGAAATGTTTATCTTTATGAAAACCATTTATTATGTTTACCCCGGATTAGGTACTTTATCTTTCCATCAGTTTACCTTATGAACTAGTGAAATGCCTAAGGCGTGATAGGCGCAAACAGGAACTAAAGTGGCGTCACCACCTTATTTTATCGTATAATTACGTTAAACAAAGGAATTTCCAAAAATCACACGTCAAAACCATTGCAATTTTACGTCGTTGCAAATTTTGAGCCAAGATGACCTGCCTAACAAGCAAATTAAAAAACGCATTTGTTTTGATACTATTGGCTGATATGCAAGAAATAGATCAAAGCGTTCTGAAAAGCTGGTCTACAAAGTGATGTTGAACATAACGTCGTTGTTTATTGGACAAAGCAATGAATCGACATGATGACAAAGGTTACTAGAGAAAGCACGATACGATAGCATTTTAATTTGATTATCTGAGAACTTTGTTGTTTTGTTTCGAATATACCATGGCGTAGACAGACAAGAAAATAGGATTAAAATGTCATTCCAAAGAGGAAAAGCATTCTGCTGTATGTATACAGAGTGTTTTCCTTTTCCTCTTCACCTATGGTTCTTCCTGTAGTCTTGTAGAGTAGAAAAAAGAATGGATTCGAAGGAAAAATACGCTGAATGTTGATGGCAAATTTTGCTGAAAGAAAACATGCCTTTATCTTAAGAAATAGGTAAAACTGTATTTTAAGTAATAATATCTGCGAAGTGCAATGCATACGCGTGACGCTACGCCAATACGCCCAGTGTGTTTATGGCTTAAGGCATGTAGGTAGGTACTTGCAGTTTGATATAAAAACGATCTGTATTACCGGTGCTATACGGTGTAGAAGGGTGTTGTTAGCTAAGCGACGGTATGTATTTTCAACCCCTGCATTCACACTCCTATCGCGTTTGGCAAACAGCCGGTTTGTCCAACAACCAGTATTTATCGACAGCTCAACATGTAGTTTGGTTTGCGGACGCTGTTTGGGACCACTAGATGAGCTGATTGTCACCTATTTCAGTAATGCTTTCAGTAATGCTTTTGATGCGTTGCTTCTGCGGTGGTAAATGATAGGAAATGAACCAGTTGTCTCATAGAATGTAGTTTACCGCTATGAAACGTCCAGTATTAGTAAATCTACGGGATATAGATTCGGAGGAGGCGATGCAAGGCGCCAAATGAAAACAAAATAATTTTTATAATAAAAGGTTTTATGTCAGGCATTCAGTCCACAGGACGACTTCAGTGGCGTAGCGGGCGAGGGTCCGCCTTGCGGGTTCGATTCCCGCCTCCGAACAAATTTGTGTACTATCGGCAGAAATTGTTTCCGTTGGTCTGGGTGTTTTCTATTTATAATAAAATAAAACTGACTTTGTAAGTAGGTATATAATGTATTAAATATATCAGTTATCTAGTACCCATAACACAAGCTTTGAGTAGCTTACTTTGGGGCTAGATGGTGCTGTGTGGATTGTGTAGCATTATTCATTTATTTAAAGGGAAGCATATTGAAGCCCATACTTAACATTCGATATTTCAGCTTCGATGATCAATGAAGCTTCCTTTAGATATCGGTTACAAATTGTTCAAAAGGCTTCTGTTCGCTTCGAATTCTCATTTCAATAGTATTAAGCTAACCTTTGGAGGTGCTTTGACTTTCAAAGGGTTCGACGCAATCATTATAAGGCAAGGGAACTGATGAGTAGGTACCTATATATTAGGAGCATCGGCAATATACTGAATTTTTAAAGTAGTTTGGTATTTGGCTTAAAATTTGACTGGAATAAATTGCTTTCATCACTAGGGCCGCATGTTGTTCTGATTTTCATAGTAAAGATGTAGAAAAAACATAATTTTATCTTTGTTTTGTGTCAAAAGTATAATAAAGAGTACAATAAATAATAAGTATGATTTGCTAAAATTAATAATAAATAATAAAAACTCAGATCAAATAAAATTATTAGGGTATTAATGGTATTAGGTAGGTAAAAAGTAATTTAAAACGACGACAAAAATCTTTCATATCTATTTAATGGAAATACCAGGAATTATTCCGAATGCGTAATCATTCAATTTGAATTTGATTACGCAAAACACACCAACCTAAATAGGTTTTTCACAATTTCCACTCAACAAAATTCCAGTGGATGGCGAGAAAAATAGTCCAAAAAGTAAAACCAACAAACACTAGTCAGTAAATCAAAGTAAATCCCCTGGTAGCGGGATAAAACCGGGATCTTCGGGAACCGAGATCTTTAGAACCGTGGATTTAGAACGGGGAATAAACAGAAATTATTTTTCTCGTCCGTTCTGAAATTTCTATTGAAAACCAATTGGAAATTAATGACGATGAAACGTCTCTTTTGAAGTTGTTTTAGTTTGTTTCTAAGAGTATTTTTATTCAGATTTGATATCCGTTTTTGGCTATTCAGTTTCGGAAATATGGTTCGTAGGTACTTAGCATAGAGATTTGGAGACCTAGCCAGTTTACTAATAATTTACTAGTAAGTACTGTTACAAAAGTTACAAAAAGATATTTGACAAATTGAGTGTATAGATATACACTCAATTTGTCAAATATCTTTTTGTAACATAAACAATAATAGGGCAGTTTTCTGTTCTTTATCAGCAAAAAAAAAATAGTGTTGAGACACAACATCTTTTTATAAATAAAATCAAACTTATTCTACTATTTCTATAATATTAATTCTATTGAATTCTATGAATTCTATAATAACAAATCACTGTATTTAAATTAACATGTTTTAAATTATGCATAGCGAATGTAGAAAAAAATGATGTTCGATTCTATTTTATCAATCGCATAAGTCAAATCCATACATTTTATGACTTATCTAATATCGTTATCTTTAATCGAATGCTACTTTGTCTAGACCGTAGTTAGTAACTGTTAAATTCTCGAAAAAGTAATAAGATCAAAATCAAAAGGTTTATTTCCTTAGGACCTCACTGGATTCTTGGACATGGCATAAAATACATTGTTTGTTATAAATAAATAATTAGATCTAAAAAATAAAGTGGTTAATTCGATTTTTATTCACTTCAATATTTTAAAGTGAAGTAAAGAAGTGAACAAGAAACCTATACCTTCTTAATTGCTAGTTTTTTGGAGAGGTGGTTGAAATTTTGCTATTGTAAAAACTCATAATAACCACTTTAGACTAAAACGGGTAACAAAGCTCTATTTCATAACGAACCAAACGCTATCCAAAAAGCTCGATGTCAGAGTTATTAGCAATACGAACAAAACCGTTTTTTGTGACCGAAAACCGTTTTTTGTTTCCAGTGCAGCGGGTAACCAACCGGATGTCTAATCAAACGAAGCCAACTCGTTGATTAAAAATAGGGCTGTTAGTAGTGGCTTTCGACCAATGACTTCTTATCACATAAAATGACTTGATCTTGTTGTAAATAATATATTCAAAACCGAAACAGATTCATAGATAGCTACAATCAAAAGATTCGTTATTACGATATTAATTTAGGGGTATCAATCAGTCATGGATGCGATGCACCCTGTTAGGGCATTAAGTTAGCAAAAATACAAGTAAAGACAAACTGTATTAAAACGATAATAACAATCAAGGAATACAAAAAAATCTTAAACTAGTACAGGCCGTCTAAAGGAAGCTCAACCACTGGCAGCTTCCGACTGGTATGGTCCATGTCAATACCAGTCGGAAGCGTCCTCATGTTTCATGCCAAAGAATAAAGTTTTGTGACTATTATTTAGTTTATTATAATATCAAAATCATTTTGTATGCGCATTTTGTAGCTTTATATTTACATTACAGTTGCCTGGGAGAAATCTGTCTCAGCGATAAGATCGCCTTTAGTACTTTTTATTTGTTATATAGGTAAAAGTTTTAATTTTATGTTACTCTGTACTTACCATTATTTATTCTACAAATTTGTGTACGATCTGCAAAAATTTAATCCGTTGGTTTGGGTGTTTCCTGTGTATAATAAAAAATATCTATCTATGTATATCACTACATAGTATAAAACAAAGTCGCTTTCTCTGTCCCTATATCCTTATGTCCCTTTGAACGCTTAAATCTTTAAAACTACGCAACGGATTTTGATGCGGTTTTTTTAATAGATAGAGTGATTCAGGAGGATGGTTTATAAACGTATAATAAAACCGTGCGAAGCCGGGGCGGGTCGCTAGTAATGTAATAAATATATCAGTTATCTAGTACCCATTACACAAGCTTTGAGTTACTTTAAACTACAAAATACATGCTTACTTTGGGGCTAGATGGTGCTGTGTAGATTGTCCAGCATATGTCCAGCATTCATCGAATCTGTCATTACCCGAATCTGACCTAAACCGAACAAGGGGTGTAGTGGTACAGTTGGTCTAGCAGTATCACCAAGTCCGTCCGTCGTCGCCCGTACATTAATATGCGGCTGGCAACACAGAGCAGTGTAAATACACTGTTTGATTTAGTGTTTACCGGTGTGTAGGTACGCCTATCGAATGTGAGCAAAGCACGATTACACTGGTGCTTTTGGGTATCGATTTTATTTGCAGTTTGCGCTTTTCATTTTGATTTAGTGATGGAGTAAGCTTTACTGAACTGTTTAACTTCTATGATAACTGATAAATGAGATGAAAATATGTTGTTATTTTTAGGAAAAATTTTATATTAGATAAATAAGAGAAGTATAAGAGAAGTATAGAAGTATAAGGCACACTAATAATACGAAAGTTTGGATTGATGTAATTATAATGATGATAATTATTTAAAAGTGTCTTGGGGACGCTTCTGACTGGTTGATATGGATCAGTTGAGCTACGTCTAGACTGTTTGCTACCGTCTGCAGTTAGCTGAATTGTTTCAATTGTATACACTAGTTTTAATTTGTTTTTATTCCTTTACTTAAAAATGACAACACTGGAAATACCATATAATAATCCATTTGTATCAATCGATGAGTCCATGTTAAAAAAGTAATTTAAACATCACCAAATAAAAACAAATTAGGCTGGAAAATACAGTATCAAAAGCTAAGCAATTATTGTATTCAGATACATTTTATGTTATTTTTCTATTATAAATACAAAATCAGAGCACCCTGCACATATTTCTGCGAATCCTACGATTTTTTCCCAGGGAACAAACCCGCAACATCCTGCGCCGCAGGTGGACCATTACCCGTTGAGGCACTGAGGTTATCGGGTTCAATTGTAGGCATGTTAACTAGATACTCACAAAAATAGAAGCGAGAAAAAGGAAGCGCGTCCTCAACAACTTCGAGAGAAGAAATTCTAAATGCAAATTATGCAGACGCAGCATTAAATATCTAATAGACATCTGACGCTGTCTTCCGAGATGCTAAGCAGATCTCTCATTACCAGCATTAATATTCAGCCGTCGGAAGTGGGATGATGTCGAAGCGCGTCGGAAGTGGAATGATTCACTGACACCGGTCACACGCAGCATTTACATCCACAAAATGCAGTTATTATGATCTACGGCTGCATTCTAGGACAGAATTTACGTTTTCGGACACATTTAAGAGACCTATTAAGTAGGTATTTCTGTTATCTAGAGCTGTGACAGGACATTATAAAGTAAGCTTTCCGCTCGCGGCTTCCCTCGCGTAGACTGTACAATTAGAAAAATTGAAAAATTATTTATTCAGACATTATACATCCATTTTAGCACAGTATAAATTTGAAAATGGTTAGTAGGTACAAAAAATTACAAATAATAACAAATCAATTAATTAATAACGAAAATTACAAGCAAAGGAATAGAAAAATTACAACTAGTATTTACAATTGAAACCATTGAGCTAACTGCAGACGGTTGCAAACAGTCTAAAGGTAGCTCAATTGATCCATGTCAATACCAGTCGGAAGCGTCCCCAAGACACGGTATATTCGCGTCTCGTGTCCTGTCATTTTGGAGTAAACTACTAGATCACTCGCATTTCGTGTCTATTTTAAAATGACGTAAAAAGTACCTGCTCAAAAGGTCGCATTTCGTGTCCAAAATTTATAAGATTCGGGAACAATAGATTACTATACTTCTCAAATGTAGAGCGATAGAGCTATAAAACTTTTAGACATGTCGCTTCTGCAAAATTGAATTGGTTTTATATAGGTTTGAGTTATAAGAACAACTTCATAAATGTTAGCATAAATACTGATTTATTAAGGAACATTAGTCAGTGCTAGAGTAGGACAATGAGAAAAGAAAACTAACAATCTTATTTTAATCTACGCAACTACATATTAACATAAAAAACTGTTTATAGATTTTAAAACATATTGAGAACACATTTCTTTGAATTATAATATAAACAAAAAAATCTTTCTTACTTAAAAATATATAATATTTCTCTTGACATTATCTAGGCATAATCATTTAGAATGTTTATTGTTATCTAACTGAGAATAACTTTGCAATTTGAATAAAACCAAAGTCATGACCAATGATCACATTGATCCAAGACTGGTCGTCGTAGAAGGCCACCTTCTCGAAATTGTTTCCGAGTACACTTACCTTGGGCAGATTGTGAAGTTAGGTAAAAACAATTTTGAGAAGGAGGCCAAGATTGGCAGCGCTTGGAAACCTACGTCGAGCCTTTTCGTCACCCATATCGCAATGTTTCAAAACTAAAGTTTTCAATTAATGCGTCCTACCCGTAATGACCTACGCAGCTGAGACGTGGACACTCACGGTAGGGCTGGTCAACCAGTTTAAAGTCGCCCTATGGAAAACTATGGAAACTCGTAGCTATGGAAAGAGCTATGCTCGGAGTTTCTCTGAAGGATAGGATTCGCAATGAATACATCCGACAAAGAACCAAAGTTATCGACATAGCTCAAAGAATTAGCAAGCTGAAGTGGCAGTGGGCCAGCCATATCTCGCGAAGAACCGACAACCGTTGGGGTAGACGTGTTCTTAAGTGGAGACCGTGACTTGGCAAACGTAGTGTAGGACGCCCTCCGGCCAGGTGTGATGACGACCTGCGACAGACTGCTGGCAGATGCTGGATGCGTCAAGCTTCAGCGCTATGGCGACATTAGGAGAGGCCTATGTCCAGCAGTGGACTAATATAGGCTGATGATAGTGATGATGAATTTCCAACGGTAGCTCATGTTCTTTATAATATTAGCAAGTGGATAACTTCGCGAGAGATTTAATTATACTATTCGTATGTTAGAGGCTTTTATAGACGTCTTTAAAAAAGGATTAGCTAGACCTAAATCCCTCAACAACATGCACTATGGCAGAGTGGCGGAGTATATTACCTCTTCAGATTTGAGGTCTATACTCAGTAGTTAGTGATTGTAGATTACTACAAGGGCTATTTGATGTTGATGATGACGATATCCCTCGAAAACCATTGTCCGAAACTGATTTTGCGTACTAAAATCTAAATTCTGTTCAAAAATGACCTACAATAACCTTATTTAATTTGCACTATGGTTAAAATTGCTTGGCAGAATTTTTTTTGCTTTTTAATTCGATCATTTTACCTATGTGTAAAAAGTCTGTTACTTTTGGATGTACCATTTTGCTTCAAACACAATAATAAAATACTGGGGCTTGGTTAATTTAACATGTTTTATCATTCAAAAATATTGTCGTTAAGTAATTTTTACTTTTTTGTGATTTTTAGTAAAATTTTCCTAACCGACACTATTTCATAAACTATTGAGAAAATTCATATTTTTTAAATGCCAGTAAAGCTTATAAACTGCATTTAAAATTCGTTGGAATCGAGTACCTGTGACTAATAGGCGATTCTTGGCGAATTATTTTCCAAAACAAAAACTTTACAACGCTCTGGTGTAAACTTGCCAACACGTGTCGTTAGGTAATTATTGCCTTTCAAGCGTCGATATGCTGCTGTTGCCGTGTTTACTTGTGGAAAAATATTGTAAAACCTAATTTTCTTTATAAAATGTTTGCCAGTGTAGCATCATTCTTAGCTCTATGGCACTTCGCATAAATTTATTCAAAAGGACACGAAATGAGACCGTTCGAGTAGGTAGTTATTACGTCACTTTAAAAAAGACACGAAATGCGAGTGATCTAGTTGTTTACTCCAAAATGATAGGACACGAGACGCGAATATACCCAAGACACTGGCTGCATTACCACGCTGTATGGCAATGCTGATGCGCTGAGCCAGATATTCACCAGCTCTCGGGTCACGCGTCGCATCGACCAGAATTAATTAATTAATTAATAATTTCAATTGTGATGTCATGATAGTAATTTTAATTTTAAATGTCAACTTATTTTGTCACGAGTGAGGCGAGCGGCCGATGTTGATTTACAACCCAGTGACTCATGATGCCAGAATTGAAATTAAAACTTAAACTAAAATTTGTCCTGCTCTTAAATATTTCCATTTAACACTTTTTTTATATCCTGATTAACAAGATTTTAATTGTTTTTTCGAATCATTGGACAGGCTGAGCTTGGGGCTAGATGATGCTGTGTTGTTTGTCTATAATTATTGTGTGCAGTAATTTTACATTTCTAGAATTCTCTATTATAATAAGTTTCAAGCAAATCGGGCTACTGATTCGAGACATAAAGACTTTAGTATAAGACTTTACTTGACGAGTTTCAAAAATCATCAGTAAATGCCTTAATTAAAACGAACTTTGTGAAAGAAATCTGAGTAAAAAGGCTTACTTTTTAGATAGACTTTGTGACAAAGTATTTCGGAAGCATTTTTACACTAAATATCAGATTATCTCGCTACAGGATAAAAAAGTTAGGGACGACTTTTGTTCCAACTCGAAAATAACTGAACAAAGTGTTGTTCGCTTCTGTAATTATAATGTAGGTACCTTAAACAAAGATTGAAGTGAACAAAAAAATCATGGTATACTATAGTTTTATTCATTTTATGACGTACTGAAAGATCAAATAGAAAAAAAGCTCTTTGAGTTTTGAGATTTGTTGCCATTAAATTACGGAGCACTAGAAGAAAACCATATTACCGTTTACGAGCTAAACTAATAATGTTCTGTGTGTGTGATAAATATACCCCGACCTTTAATTCGAAGGCTTCGATCGATAAACCGTCTATAAACCATGGCTTCGTCGCAGTAGCCAAGCCAATGCGCCGGACACAGATTACACACAAGTAAATAAGTAAGCCACACACAGGTCAATTCCATAGCGTCCTAGTTTTACCCACCCAATTTTCTGACCTTGACGTAGTTTTAGCTTTTGTTTCTATTTTTTATATTCTTTAGGTTAATCAGTAATAAAATATATGATGATAATACACATGAAAAGTATAACAAATAAAATACAGTCTACGCCACCACCGTATCAAACATAGCAAGATAAGGCGAAGTAATAAAGCAAAGCTTCGATGAAGCTTTGAGTAAAATAAACACAAGCGTAACTGTGAGGGATTCATTATTTTTATCAACCGAATTTATATATCTTAAATCTATCTTAAAAGCTATCTTTCTATATCTTTACTAATATTATAAAACCGAAAATTGGTATGAATATATATGGATGCATAATGTAAAAATATAAGAATTAAGTATAAGTAGGTATATATCAGATCCCATGGGATAGAAATAGCTTTGAGACGTTTCCATAGAATCAACACGTGCGAAGCTGCGGGGAAATGCTAGTATATGTATAAATATTTATTTAAATATACTGTATACTAGCTGATGCCTGCGACTTCGTCCGCGTGGTTTTTTATTCCTTAAATTATAATAATTTGTAGATCGAAATACCTTATAATGCTTCTTTGAAGACAACATTCGATATAAACTGGTTTGGAACAATGGATAGCTGACTTACACGGGAGAAACTGACCTAAAGCCTAACAAAACGTATAAATGAAAATGAAGCATAGTCAATCCTTGGTGAATATGTAAACGCACTTTATTATTTCTCAATTCAGGGTATTGTAAATAATCTGAATCTTCAGATGAAATCGACATTCTATTGAGCAACTACCGAAGTCGATCAGACTCCAACTGAGCTTGGTGTTGTTCTTCGGTTTCTTGCTTTCGTATTTCATTTACTCTCTCCCTTTCTATTAGTAATAAAGTCTCGCTTTCCTGATGTATGCGTTCATTATCATCCCTGGCTAAATCTTATCGTTGCTGGTGTCGATCATCACGTCTTTGTAAAGCTCTAACAATATTTTGACGATTTCAAGCATTAGGTAAATGCTACTCACGCTGGGTAAAAGTTTGTGAGGTGTAAGATAATGAATGACTCTCATAATCAGCTGTAAGTCATGCTTCTCTTTCTTGGCTAGTTTTCAGCGATCGAGACGCAGCCGTGCGGCTACGCTGAGAGCTCAAGCGAGACTTTCTTTCACTAAAAGACTCTGAGACTCGTGACAACGTGTGGCGTTCTCGATCAGCTGTAAGCCGTACATCCCACTGGTTTCCAGCGATCTAGACGTAGCTGCGATTCGCTGATGACATAGTCGTAATGGCAGAGTCGCTAGAGGAGCTGACTCACATGCTGAACGGCCTAGCCTCAGCCTCGCGATGCATCGGTCTTGGCATGAATTTGGATAAAACCAAAGTCAGGATCAACGGCCAAATTGATCCAGGACCTATGTCCTGGATCAATTTGGCCGTATTTGGCCCAAGAACGAAGACCATAGCGAGTGCCATAGCGGATCTATATCCGCTATGGCACTCGCTATGGTCTTCGTTCTTGGAGAGTCATGAAATTAAATTTGCGACATCTGCATATATCGTAGAAATCTTTTCTGTGCACCCTCTGAGCGAGAGATATACATATTATTACTTAGGGTTACATACCTGTAAACCATATTCCTAGTGGCTGCGCACATAAAACCAGTAGAGTATTTTAAAAAATTTTATATTTGAGAAATCGCGGGACATCCTGAGGTTGGAACATAACGCTTTCGATGCCTTCCCAACTATTCAAATCAGAGTTTACTATCAAACGTAACGCGCAGATCTTTTATCTTGACTACCCTTGTTAATTGAGTATTTTGAAGAGTAAAATTACTAAAAGGCTTACGGGTAAAAGAACAGACATAGCATTTAGAAATGTTTAATTCGAGCTTCTTGAGTATGCAATAGTTTTGAAGGCGGTCTAGGTCATCATGGAGGCAGGCCGCGTCGACTGCCTCTTTTTCAGGATAAAGGTTTGAAAACTAAAGTTTTCAATCAGTGCATCCTACCCGTAATGACCTGAGCTGAGACGTGGACACTGACGGTAGGGCTGGTCTCCCAATCCAAAATCGCTCAGTGAGCTATGGAAAGAGCTATGCTCGGAGTTTATCTGAATAACAGGATCCGTAACGAATACATCCGACAGAGAACCAAAGTTATCAACATAGCTCAAAGAATTATCAACTGAAGCTGAAGTGGCAGTGGGCCGGTCATATCTCGCGAAGTACCGACAACCTTTGGAGTAAAGGTGTTCTTGAGTGGAGACCGCGACTTCACAAACGTATTGTAGGACGCCCTCTGGCCAGGTGGGATGACGGTCTGCGAAAGACTGCTGGCGCTGTGGCACTTATTAGGGGAGGCCTATATCCAGCTGTGGACTAACATAGGTTGATGATGATGATAGGACGCAGCCGTACGGCTACACTGAGAGCTCAAGCGAGACTATCTTTCAGTAAAGGTCTCTGAGACTCGTGACAAAGTATGGCGTTCTCGATCAGCTGTAAGCTGTACATACATCCTACTGGTTTCCAGCGATCTAGAGGTAGACGCGTATGGGGTTCTCGATCAGCTGTAATTCGTGCATCTCTTTCTTCACTGGTTTTCAGCAATGGAGACGCATTCGTGCGGCTACGCTGAGAGCTCAAGCGTGCCTCTCTTCCAGTAAATGTTTCAGAGAGTCGAGCGTAGTCCTTGCCTCACTACTTTCCCAGACAACGTAATGACGCTCAAGATCAGCTCTTCATAGATCAGCTGTTCAAAGTCGCTCAGCGAGCCTTGGAAAGAGCTATGTGAGGAGTTTCTCTAAAGGATAGGATTCGTAATGAATACATCCGACAGAGAACCAAAGATATCGACATAGCTCAATGAATTAGCAAGCTGAAGTGGCAGTGGGCCGGCCATATCTTGCGAAGAACCGACAACGACGACAACCGTTGTCGTACACGTGTTCTTGAGTGGAGACCGCGACTTGGCAAACGTAGTGTAGGATGCCCTCCGGCCAGGTGGGATGACGATCTGCTAAATACTGCTGGCAGATGCTAGAGGCGGCAAGCTGAAGACAGGGCGCTATGGTGCTCATTAGGGGAGGTTTATGTCCTGCAGTGGACAAATATAGGCTGTGGATGATGTGAATCCAACAAAAAATATTGCTGTTACTCATAGAATACAAATTTTTTTTTAGAATCTTTGAGTCGTGACCATCGACAATAGCCCGCTCGCGCGTTCTGAGCCCGCGTGACAGGCAGCCTTTGTGATATTCAGCAGTGAACTGAATTATCTCGGTATAGGTACCTACTATATGTGTACTTTCATATGGGATTAGTAAAAAGTTGTTAATATGAAACTTCATGATAATGGCAGACTCAGTATTCTGTACTTAATCAATTAAAGTTTATTAGCTATCCCACGGGAACTCTTTAATTGATCGGGATAAAAAGTATCCTATATGTTGACCAGGGATCTAGGCTACCATCATACAAAATTTCATTAGAATCGGTCCAGTAGTTTCGGAGATCATCCCGTACAAACAGACAGACAAACAGACAAACAGAGAAATAAAAAAATTGAAAAAAAATGAAATCAATTGTATTATACTTCTTACATCTCCCTGACTTGGTTTATGGCATTTTTTTTCATTGTACAGAAATTCGACCTCTACGATTTTATTATATGTATAGATAATTAAAATACCGAGTCTACTTGGCCTCTAGCAGTAAGTATTTATTTTTGATCACAGCCTTCCAAAAGTTGGTTGTTAATTTACTGAACTCTACCATTATGCACCATTAAAATGGATCAGACGGGAGCAAGCCAGTCGGTACCAAACCTATTCCGGGTAAGCCAGACGTTTACTAAACTAACATAAAATTGTACTTTACAGTAATATAGAGTTTATCGTAAACTCTATAATAAAATACTAACAGATCCGTTTCCACATTTAAACAGTTCGAATAATTTATCATAGTTCTCTTTTACACGTACTTTCAACAGACTTTTTTACTAATACGTTTTTACTATATATATTCAGTTGAACTTTACTGTTCCTTGTCGACGTTGCCGTTGATAGCAAATTTTACTCTGATTGTCCATTATAACAAAATAAAAATCCAATTTTGACAATCCAAACAACATCATCTTGCTCCAAGCTAAGCAGAGCTTATGTTATGCATATTAAATGACTGATTTACTTAATACAATAGACATATGTATATGTTTTACTATATACCAACATCTCATATCAACTCAACATCTTGTCCATCAACAGCGTGGATATTTTCACCAAAACCTGTCGAAAGTCATGGAAATGGCACAGCTAGTGATAAAAACCACAATATATATTTAAGAATAGTTTATGTGTGTATATTGTAACTGTATCAAGACACCTTAAATAAGTTATAATAGCTTACTTAAAAATATATTTAATTGTCCTGTACTAAGTTTAGATCTAGCAGCGTCTTAGGGCTAAAAAAAAGAAACCTGTTATGATGTTATCTATACTTATAATAAAACTGTAACAGGTCAAATTCTGTACATTGAAGATATTTTGAAAATTTTTTTTGGAGGGCACTCTATTATCGATACTCAAGCCAAAACTGTAATTTTTTTCATTCATGTCTGTCTGTCTGTCTGTCTGTATCGTAAACGCGCATCACGCCGAAACTACTTGATGGATTGAAATGAAACTCGGCATGATTATAGGTCATACTACGAGGAAGGACATAGGATACTTTTTATCCCGGAATTCAGTAAGGTTCCCCTGGGAGAGAGGGTGAAAGAAAAATTTTTAACCACGCATCACGCCGAAACTGCTGAATGAGTTGGAATGAAACTCGGGACGATTTGAGTTCATAGTACAAGGAAGGACATGGGATACTTTTTATCCCGGAATTCAGTAAGGTTCCCCTGGGAGAGAGGGTGAAAGAAAAATTCTTTAACCACGCATCACGACGGAATTGAATGAATTCGAATGGAACTCGGGACGATTGGACATGGGAGACATTTTATCCCGGAATTCAGTTTGGTTCCCCTGGGCTATACGAAGAAATTTGATTTAAATTTTTGAAAACCCGTATAGCCCAGGGGAATCAAACTGGATTGAACTGATAAACGCGAAAGTTTGTAAGTATGAATGGATAGATGGATGGATAGATTGATAGATGGATGGATGTTTGTTACTCTTTTACGCAAAAACTGCTGAACGGATCTGGATGAAATTTGGCACAGATATAGATTATAAGCTGGAATAAGAAATAGGCTTTATTTTATTGCGAAAATCCCACGGGAAAGGGAATTACGCAAGTAAAATCGCGAGTACTCCAAATACTAATCATGCGCAGACGAAGTCGCGGGCACCAGCTAGTGATTAATAAATAAATAAAAATATTCCATGACGGGAGTCGAATTCGCAACTTCCTGTGTCGCAGGCAGATCTTCACCCAGTCCACCACGTCGGTCGTATTTATATATATCTTGCTATCTATGCTTGCAATTCACAGCGCCTAAAGTTAGTGCCAAGCAGTTCCGTTTCCTTTCACAACTGACCGGTGGACCGAGTTTCCTGGATGACCGCAAATGTAGCGACTGACCGTTTTAATAGATCCTGGTAAGTACCTTTACGGTTTGACACGTCGCCGCCTTGCTCTATAAACCTATCCTTATGTGTCCGTTTAGTCTGGTTTATTTTGGGGATCTCTAGTGGAAATAATTAAAACAATTGAACTAACTGCTGACTTTTGGCAAATAAATGAGCTAAAAGTAGCTCGATCAACTGATCCATTAAGATTACAAATGGTGAAATTTTAAAAGGTTGTTGAAAAGTTTTTGATGCATCTTTTCATACAAAATCATCAACTTATACTAGTCCACTGCAGAACATAGACCTCCCCTAATGTGCTACTTAAATAACTTGTACTTAATAACTAATAATTACTCTACTTTAATAATGTATGAAACAATAAACTTCAAAGTTACTCAACTCAAACTATCTAGTTTTAGGTCTATATTTTGTTAAACTTATGAAACTAAAATTATCTATGAATCAGCATATTCTGCAAACAAAAAACCATTTTCGCATTTGTAACGTTATCAAAATAACCAAGTGTCGTGTGAAGATATCCCAGAGATCGTGATTGATGGAAAGGCCATCCCTAAGGACAAGGGACGCGATCGCTGATCAATCACCATCGAGACAATCTTTGTTTTTATGGGCCAACATCATCATCAATATTATGAACGTGAAAGTTCGTATGTATGATGGGTCGGGTTGAAATTTTGAATAGGCTGAGTTCAGCCCGGGAATAAAATAAAGGCTAGCCTTAAAAAAATATCAGTTCCTAAAGGATAGTCAAGTATATTATAAAAAAATATAAAGGAGTTAGAGAAGTAGTTTTGAATATACAGGACTAATAGCATATCTCTTTTATAAGCATACTTTGTACTAAAAGCACAGAAAAGTAGCTATAAAAATAAGGTTTCTTTATTTCAGAAAACAAATCTATATTGTTAGTGAAACTTAAAAGTAGAGGAGTTAGAACTTAATACTATAAAGGGATTTAGTCCTCCGAATGACCTAATACATTACAGGATAGTCGTATGTGATAGATATAGCAATACTCCGACGCAACAATTGTTGCTACAGTTTATAATTTAATAACGAAAAAGAGGAAGTTTTCGATTGGTCTGTATAATTTTATCATTGAAAAAGCAAAAACCGAGGAGTTGCACTGGTTTACAAAAGCCTTTAGCATCGTCCCCACGGCACTAGAATTGGTATTTGCCTCTTAAATTGAGGACAAACGATGCAACTGGGAAATCTGTTCTAAAAGTGGAAGGCATGCTTTAAAGTTTTATGTCTTTATAGGACGTGCCAAGTTTTTGTTGTTGCACGGCTTGTTAAGCAATGGAAGGAGATCATAATGATTGTTGACGACCGCCTTACCTTCACACTACCTGACACACTGGTGTTAAGAATAAGTAAGTAAATAAAATCCAAAAAACATACACGATTTTCACACAAGTGTGAAGTTGCAAATCTACAAAAAGATAATCTGATGATTAGGACCTTCGTTAAATTAAATATGCTAAAAAAAGAATTTCAAAAACTTTAAATACTAGTTGTAATTTTTCTATTCCTTTGCTTGTAATTTTCGTTGTTAATAAAGATATTTTATTATTAAAACTTTAAATAGGTAGGTATCTCATAAGTACCCTTTAATTTTTTAAAGAATTAAACATATGTTTTAAGGAATTTGCCTTGGCACATTGTCCACCTATAAAAGATTCCAGGCCTGAACGGGCCCTAGTATGAGTTTTGCTTACAAATAAAATTAATAAAAAAAAACCTCAAACCTGTCAGCAGAATACACACAGTGTAAAAAAGCCTAGTTTACAGACACTTTAAATGTTTTCCTTCCATAAAAAAATATCTATCTATTGTATTAAATATATGTCATCTTTTACCTATAAGACATGTTCTGCTTAGCTTGATGCTAGATGATCCTGTGTGGATTGTCCAGCATTATTTATCTATACATATAATAAAATTGTAGAGGTCAAATTTCTGTACAATGGAAAAAAATGCCATAAACCGAGTCAGGGAGATGTAAGAAGAATAATAAAACTATTTTGGTGTTATTTAAATTTTTTTGTTTCTCTGTTTGTCTGTTTGTCTGTTTGTCTGTTTGTACGGGATAAACTCCGAAACTACTGGACCGATTGTTATGAAATTTTGTATGGTTGTAGCTTATACCCCTGGTCAACATATAGGATACTTTTTATCCCGATAAATTAAAGAGTTCCCGTGGGATAGCTTAAAAACTTTAATTGAGTAAGTACTGAATACTTATACTGCCATTATCATGTCATGTTATTTAATATTAACTTATTTTTACTAATCGCATATGAAAGTATACATACGGTACCTACCTATACCAAGAGTGCTCAGTTCGGCGCTGACTATCACAAAGGCTGCCTGTCGCGCGGGCTCAGAACGCGAGCGTGAGCAGGCTATTGCGGATGGTCATGACTCAAAGATATTAAAAATAATGTATATTCCATCAGTAAAAGCAATATTTTCTGTTGAATTCATCATCATCATCAGCATATTAGTCCACTGCTGGACATAGGCCTCCCCTAATGAGCACCATAGCGCCCTGTCTTCAGCTTGCCACATCCAGCATCTGCCAGCTGTTTTTTGCAGATCGTCATCCCACCTGGCCGGAGAGCGTCCTACACTACGTTTGCCAAGTCGTGGTTTCTACTCAAAAACCCGTTTACCCCAACGGTTGTCTGCACTTCAGCTTGCTGCACTTCAGCTTGCTAATTCTTTGAGCTATGTCGATATCTTTAGTTCTCTGTCGGATGTATTCATTACGAATTCTATCGTTCAGAGAAACTCCGAGCATAGCCCCAGCGAGCTCTTTCCATAGCTCGCTGGGGGCCTTTGAACTGGTGGACCAGCCCTACCGTGAGTGTCCACGTCTCAGCTCCGTGGGCCTTTTGGATTAGTAATACATATCTTAAATTTAAATTGTTTTATTACGTTTTCTTTAATTTTGTAGGTAAAAATTTTGAAAACAATATTCCATTTTTTTAATAACTTAGACATAATACTTATGGTACAAAAATAGACGTACTTATGATATAACATTTATTTAAAATTCTTATTTGTACACAATGCATAGAAAAAGGTCGAGTCGCTCTCAGTACTCAAGAGAAGCTAAAAATTGAGGATGATTAGATCCCAAGAATCTAAAGAATATAGCGAGATATGACTCTCTGCGCCTCGAAACGCGAGGCTACTGCCCGTAGTATGGAAAGTCCTTCTCAACGATAAGCCTAACTAACAGCTCATCTTGAACGCCATACGTTGTCTCGGAAAGTAGTGGGGTAAGGATTACGCTATTGAGCGCTGACCGAGAGAGCCATAAGCTGTATCTGAGTCTGAGACTGAGTCTCTGAAACATTCACTAGAAGAGTGGCCCAATTGAGCTCTCAGCGTAGAACCTTACTGAAAGAGAGTCTCACTTGAGCTCTCAGCGTAGTCACACAGCTGCATCTCATCATCATCATCAACAACCTTAGTCCACTGCTGAACATAGGCCTCCCTTAATGAGCGTCATAGTCTTCAGCTTGCTGCATCCAGTATCTACCAACAGTATTTCGCAGATAGTTCCCACATGGCCGGGGGTGTCCTACGCTACGTTTGCCGAGTTGCGGTCTCCACTCAAACACATTTACTCCAACAGTTTTCGGTTCTTCGCTAGATATGGCCGGCCCACTGCCACTTTATCTTTATCACTGCTACTTCTTTGAGCTCCGTCGGATGTATTCGTTACGAATCCTGTCATTTAAAGAAACTGCGAGCATAGCTCTTCTCTCTGAGTGACTTTGAAATGGTGGACCAGCCCTTAAGTGAGTGTTCACGACTCAGCTCAGGTCATTGCGGGAAGGACGCTCGATTAAACACTTTAGTTTTCAAACATTCCGGTATAGATGACGGGAAGACCTACGTAGTACGTAGTAGTTCCCCAAATGCAGCCTAGCTGGATATTCCTTTTGTCCTCCTTCTTAAAATTGTTTTTACCTAACTGCACAATCTGCTCAAAGTAAGTATACTCGGAAACAATTTCAAGAAGGTGGCCGTCTACGACGGTCGGTCCTGTAACAATTTGGGCATTGATCATGACTTTGGTTTTATCCAAATTCAAGACCGATGCATTGCGGGGCTGAGGCTAGGCCGTTCAGCATGTGGGTCAGCTTCTCTAGCGACTCCGCCTTAAAGACCTTACTGACAGAGAGTCTCGCTTGAGCTCTCAGCGTTACTGCGTTGTCTGCCTTTAGATCACTGGAAAACAGCCAGAAAGAGATGTGATGAGAATGGCTTACAGCTGCTCGAGAACGGTATACGTTGTCACAAGTCTCGAGAGACCTTTACTGAAAGAGAGTCTCGCTTAAGCTCTCAACGTAGCAGATCGGCTGCGTCTCGATCGCTTGAAATCAGCCATGAAAGGGATGTACGGCTAATCGAGAACGCCATAATTATGTTGTCACGAGTCTCAGAGACCTTTACTGAAAGAGAGTGTCGCTTGAGCTCTCAGCGTAGCCGCACGGCTGCGTCTCGATTGCTGAAAACCAGTCAAGAAAGAGAAACATAACTTACAGCTGATCGTGAGAGTCATTCATTTTCTTACGCCTCACAAACTTTATTCCAGCGTGAGGAGAAAAGACTTGATGATTGACACCAGCAACGATAAGATTAAGCCAGGGATGGCTATGAACGCATTCATCATCCTGATGAAGTATTACTGATTATTGGTTGAAGTATTAGAGTGAGTATTTATTACTTAGAGAAAGGGAGAGAGTAAATAAAATACGACTGCAAGAAACCGAAGAACAACACTGCTCGATACTTGCTCAATAGAATATCGGTTTTATCTGAAGATTCAGATTGAGAATGATAAAAGTGCGTTTGCATATTATTCACCAAGGATTGACTATGTGTCATTTTCATTTATACTTTTTGTGAAGCTCTATGTTGGTTTCTCCCGGTGTAAGTCGGCCAACCATTTAATGTTAATGTTTGTTGTTAATGTTGTCTTTAAAGAAGCATTATAAGGTATTTCGATCTACAATTATTATAATTGAAGGAATAAATAATACCACGCGGACGAAGTCGCGGGCATCAGCTAGTCATTAATAATTCAGCTCTATGCAGTGCCACTACCATATATTGAGAAGCATTAATATTCGAAGTCAATCCCATAGTTTTATAAGCACTCGAACATAGTTTTTAAATAATTCTACGTGATTCATTGCATTTTGACAATATGAAACCAACTTTGTTAAACAAGAAAGATGATATGTGAGGTTTCGTGGTTACATAACTATGAGTTAATTTATGTTCCAAAAGTTCTGAACAGAACTACAGCACACAACTACCAAAAGAGTAATCCATTATTTTTGAAGAGAAGTTCCTTCGCTACGAATAAGAAGTCGCATTGAAAATAATCCTCTTGAAAAATAATCTATAAGGATATACTTTAAAGTATTCCATCATTATAGTCGTCGACAGAAACCAGTGATGCTTTGAAAACCGTTTTAAATCTAGAGGTACATTGGCAAATACTATTGTGCTTAATAATTTGATTGCAAAACTTATTGTTTTAGCATAAGAATAGATAAAAACAGTGTAGTTATTATTTATTCTTATGGTTTTAGTTCAAAAAATAATATAAAGAACTAAACATAGCTGGTAGCATTACCATTTAACATGGCAATGATGGCAGCATTCTGGGACAATTGATAGAAGTGTAAACTCTCGGTCTATAGGGTTCCCCGGGTTTTTTTTATATTCTGAGCATCTAGTGGATGCGACGCGTGACCCGAAAGTTTATGTGTATCTGGCATAGCGCATCAGCATTGCCATACAGCATGGCAATGCTGCCAGCGTCTTGGGGACGCTGACTGGTATTCATCTAAATTTGTTGAGTTAAATCTAGATTGTTTGCAACCGTCTGCAGTTATTTGTAAATACTAGTTTTAAATTGTTTCTATTCTTTGATTGCAATTTCCTTGTTAATGTGGATACAAGTTGCAAAAAACTATAATTGTTTGTATTGTAGTAGTCATCTAGTACCCATAACACAAGCTCTAGAGCTCTAGGGCTAGATGATGCTATGTGAACTGTCCGGAATTATTATTATTATGGGTAAACGAGGAGCGAAGCTGCGTGCGGAAGCCATCTTTTTTATCTTTTTGATGTTTATAAACCTTTCTTCTCGTTTAAAAGAGTATGATCATGATCAGAGATAACACGGTTCTTTTTGTAGATGAGAAATTATAATGAACTCTCTAGATGCCGGTTTAAATAGCGGTAGGGTTCGCAAAAGTGTTTTTACAGTTTTCAATTACCTCAAGTGGATTTATTTTTAATTCTTTTAAAGGTTTTCGCTTATGCGAAATAGTTTATGGCAAATCCCAATATATTAAATGCTCCGAAATTTGTTTCAGATTTTTGCAAACTTTAAATAATCTAAATTCCGCTTCTTATTAAAATACTGGAATTTATTTCGGTCAAAAAATAAGCTTTTCTATTTAACGTGGCAATGCTGCCAGCTTTTTGAGCTCTGATTTTTAGTGAAGACCTTATGTAAATAAATTATCATGTTTTGTTTACTTTTAAAAAGTTTCTCCTTTTTATGTAAATGTTATATTTATTTATTCTCAATATTTTAAGAAATTATAATGTCTTATTTTGCGACAACCATTGTATTCAACGTGTTCTTGAGTAGAGACCGCGACTCAATAAACGTATCGTAGGACGCTCTCCGGCTAGGTGGAATGAAGATCTGCAAAGTACTGCAGTCAGATGCTGGATACGGCAATGCTGAAGCTGAATGGCGGAGGTCTATGTCCAGCTGTGGACTTAAATACCTAGGCTGATAATGATGATGGTGTTGTTTTACTACGATTACTGTTGCTGACTGTACTCCCTTCCTGTTTTTTGAGTTCGAACATCATATTCTTATCTAAATGGCGGCAAAGAAATTTTGTGTGAAATATTCAACGTTCTAATGCTTTACGAAATGCTTCAGTTACATGATAATGATAGTAAGTAGGCCTAGCCAACCAGTCTTTGCTTTATTTCTACAATCGTCATCGCTGAAATGATAGCGATGTTCGATTGATAGATATGCGACTTAGCGAAATCGCTTGTCAAAAGTTCCACTTGGCTAGGCATTTGTATATTGAAGTAAAACCGTTCGATGCTATCGATTTGCTTGATGGCATTGAAGAGTATGTATTAACTAATAGTAATACTCTACTAATAATGTATTCGGCAATAGATGTAGATAGATAATCATGAAATATCTGTCAAAACCAGACATTATGGTTTTTTTTAATATCGTTTTCATTTATCGAATGTAATAAATTGTCTGGGCCGGAGGTCATCACAAGCATCGATTGTGATGACAATTTAGATAGCCTGGAGTTCAGTTTTAACCTATGCAAAATGAACATAACATAAATAACTGGTAATTTCTTAAGGAAAGAAGTCTAAAATAAATACTATTTTAATAAATAAAACATGTCGTTAAACTATTCGCTTGGTAATTTAAAAAAAAATGTATTTTCGGTGTCGTCACATTTAATATAAATCTTGAATGACGCTTCGTGAACTTGTTTAGGTGACGCGACGCATTAAATTTTTATCAAATACTAGTAATACTATTAGTAATAGTATTTTAAATCAGCGTAATTCAAAGCAGAATCAGCAGTTTGGGTTTGGGCGGTGTCTCCAAAAAATTTGTTGTTCCTGTAAACAAGATGTTTTGATTTAGTTTGGAACTAAAACAATTTTGAGCTTTTAAATATCGTCGATCTCATAAATTCTTATCGTGGACAATATGAGATCATCGGAACCTATTCTGCAATCATTCGATATAGTGCTCGCATGAACACTCGACATTAATATGCACCACAAGCGGTGGTGGTCTCCAAAAATCTGATACAAGATGTGATATTTATTTAATTTACAACTGAAACAGTTTCATGCTTTTAAATATGGTTGATCTCCTATTTACCTATCGTAGACAATATCAGATCATCGGTACCTATTCTGCAATCACTCGACATAGTGCTCGCATGAACACTCGACATTAATATGCATCAGGCGCAAGCTATCGACGACAACAATCGCACTGTAAACACGTCTGTCGTCTGATTTTCTAATGGATTCGAATTGTTTATGACGTAAAACTATGTATGTATGTATATATACGATAGTAACGCAGTAAGTGACTTTGTTAAGTGACTTTTCTTTCAAAATTTATTGATAAGATATTTGATTTGTACTTAATTGAAAACATTAAACTGTGATATTTGCATGCCCTAAATTAAGGTAGAATATGTTGTATCTCTATATAACTCTACATCTCTATTACTCATGTAAGCAAATAAATTACTTGACTTGACTTAGACTTTGAAAACGACGACTTGGGTTCAACCTTTCCGAATTGGTCACATTCAGTTTTTCCTTTAAACCTTACAGGACTCTTGGACACGTAATTAATGTTCGGTGAAATAATAATTCATCATCATCATCAACCTATGTCTACGGCTGGACATAGGCCTATAAACCTGATATTAGAAGAAGTGACCCTGTCTTCAGACAGTCAAATAAGTAATAATTGAAACTTGGAAATAAACTGTTCAGTTTGATTTTGTTTTCACTTCATTCTTAGAAGCAAGGAATAGAAAAATTACAACTAGTATTTACAATTGAAACCATTGAGCTAACTGCAGACGGTTGCAAACAGTCTAAAGGTAGCTCAATTGATCTATGTCAATACCAGTCTTCATTCTTTTATCTTAAAGTAAAGAAGCGAACACGAAACCTTTACCTTGTTAGGTTGTTAATTTTCGAGTTCGAGCAAAACTTGTCCCAAGATTTTTTTCTATCTATGGACTTGGAAATTGACGATTTTTTAATTTATGGTCACGGAGCCTTCAGAGTTTACTGATATTGAGACAAATATTAACAAGTGAGGGGGAATAAAATAAAATAGGAATAAAATAGGTCCTCAGTTAATCCTTTTATCATTAACATAAATGTTTTAACCACCGTAGTACGGAATTTCAAACTCTATCCTCACACGATTACGGATAATTTCACATCCTTCAGGAACTTTTAACGATTCATGATGATTTATCGTAACACGCTCATACACTTACTAATTGGTCGGCCGAGAGTAGATTACTTTTCGATTAAGGACGCACAAAATACGGGAGCTTACGACAAACAGAAGACACACATCGAAAACAGAGAATATTTTTTTTTATTATTTGGTTTTATAAAGTAACACAATCAAATATGATAAGTAATAAATATTTTTTTACCGCCTGGTGATATTAAGGCGATATCAGACGGTTCACTCGAGAGAACATTCACTCGAATGAATGCTTCATTTTTCTTTCATTCCATGTTCGTTCACACGACTTACTGCGAATGACAAAGAAATGAACGTTCATCTGTTATTTACTTTAAATATTTCATCGGGTGAAGTCGTTTTTACCATTATGCCGCCAATTTTCCGTGACGCACCGGGACGTGCGTCTGCTACCGGGCTCGAGACAAAATCGCCAAATCCGAGTGAACGTTCTCTCTGTGTGCAGACCATTCATTTTTCGTTCATTCGGAGTAGGAGTGAAAGATGCCGAATGAAAAAATCTGACATCGTCGGATCGGTTCATTAGTGAATTCATTCGGCACTCTTGTTTCATTTGGGGTTCAGACGAATCATTTCGAGTGAAAGATGCCCAATGAAAGACAAAAATGAACGAAAAGTGAACCGTCTGATATCGCCTTTACAAATAACTTTGTTTCGGGATTCTGGGTGTTTCTATGTATCACTACATAGTATAAAACAAAGTCGCTTTTTCTGTCCCTATTTCCCTATGTCCCTTTGACTGCTTAAATCTTTAAAACTACGCAACGGATTTTGATGCGTTTTTTTTTTAAAGATGATGATGAGTGATTCAAGAGGAAGGTTTGTATGTATAATAAAACTGTGCGAAGCCGGGGCGGGTCGCTAGTAATCAATAAAATATCTATCTATGTAATGTATTGTATTAAGTATATCAGTCATCTAGTATTCATGACAAAAGCTTTGCTGAGCTTGGGGCTAGATGATGGTGTGGATTGTCCAGCATTATTTATTTATAATACTAGCATCTGTCCGTAGACTCATACGCGTTGTTTCTATGGAAACGTCAAAGGCTATTTCTATCCCATGGGAACTGATTTATGGGACGAAAAGCCCATGTGTTATTCCAGGGCTAGAACTACAGCCATTCAACATTTCAGCCCGATTTGATCAGTAGTTTTTTCTTGAAAGAGTTTTTATTTTTAAAGCCTTAAGAAATAAAGTTTATAGCTTGGAGTCAATACAATACAATACAGAAATTCTTTATTGTACACCAGAAAAAACATAACAAAAAGGAACATAACAAAATACAAGTACAATGGGCGGCCTTATCGCTTAGAAGCGATCTCTTCCAGGCAACCTTTGGATGGAAAGAATTATGTGAATTTAAGAAAGGCCGGGGTTGTACAAAATTACAATAACAAAAATAAAATAATGAATAAAATAGGAGTCTTAGCCTACTAAGGAGTGATCCTTCTGAATTTCATGAGTTCTTACTATTTTGTGAAAGGCGGGTTATGTTTTTACAGAACCACGTATGTTCTCTCACAATAGAACCATTATCTACATAAATTACGGAAAACATTAATATTAATTACTGTAAAAGGTATTTGAGTATGGGAATTTCATACCTCATTTTACTTTCAATGTTTCGAAAAATCGAATACTGGGTTGTGGATTTTTGTGATATTTTACGAAGCTTTTGATATTTACGAAGGTTTATTCTTTGAATTAAACGTTAGGTGTGATATTAATTTACTAGCAACCCGCCCCGGCTTCGCACGGTTTTATTATACTTATAAACCTTTCTCTTGAATCACTCTATCTATTAAAAAAACTGCATCAAAATCCGTTGCGTAGTTTTAAAGATTTAAGCAGTCAAAGGGACATAGGGAAATAGGGACAGAAAAAGCGACTTTGTTTTATACTATGTAGTGATTATGGATCACGACTCATTTATGAGAATTCTGAGAATTTAAAAGCACCTGTTGAAAGATAACAATCATAATGGTATTCGTAATAAATAAACGCAGACAATGTCTTTAGAATTTTACGAAAACAATAAACACTTCTCGGAGCTTCCATTCGTTGATTATGAACCCTTAGTCCATTAAATATAATTTTGAAACAAAAATATTTTTATCTTTCAAAGGGATGGGCGCAGACTCACAAAGAGTTTGATAAAGTACGGTACTTTATGAAAGAATCCATTTAGTGGGAGGAATTCAAGCGCGAAAGACTTAATTTACTGATAAACCCTTTTTATTAGTTCATTATCCGTAATATTTTTGAACGATCGATTTCCGCTAAGGCTTTACGTAGAATTGTATTGCTTAACTTTTATGATTTCGTCTGAAAGGTAAGCTGTGAAAATTAAATACAAAATCACATTCGCTTCCGACTGGTATGGATCAATTGAGCTACCTTTAGACTGCTTGCAACCGTCTGCAGTTAGCTCAATGGTTTCAATTGTATATACAAGTTGTCATTTTTTCTATTCCTTGATTGTAATTTTCCTTCCTACAAGGTTTATAAAAGCATTTATTTTTATTTTTAATTTTACGCGATCAGAACACATAAACCATCAGTATAAACCTGTTGAAAGATCGGGAAAAATAGGTAAATAAACGCAATAAATACCCGTACCTAAATATTTATAAAACCAATTTAAATATTTGTGATGTGCCTGAGACGTCAGAGCATTCAGAACAAAACAAGTTGCTTCTGATCGGTCCATGACGATCCATTTAATAGTTTTTTGACGTAGGAAACATTTTTAACTTAGTACCTACGCGGCCAGTGTTTTGAGGTACTAAAAAAGATCGCCTGAAAGCTGGTTATGTAGGTTACATTTTGTAGATAATTATTTGGTGCTATAGAAGCTAGTTTTGCCATTGGGTATTTGTTCCTCAAATTTGAAAGAAAATGCCTTTTACCCATATTTTATTCTCTCCCCGTGCCCTTGCAACTGCAGGTTTATGAAGTCACTATGGGACACCTGTATAAGAGTCGCCTCGTAGAATGTATCCTAGACTAGGCAGTTTACAAAACAGCATGATTCAATCATTCAATATGCTTATATCGATTGTCGACCGACTAAATAATGCTGGACATGGTTTGTCCACAGCACCATCTAGCCTCAAAGTAAGCTACTCAAAGCTTGTGTTATGGGTACTAGATAACTGATATATTTAATACATAGATAGATATTTTTACTGTACATAGAAAACACCCAGAACAACGGAATAAATTTCTTATCATACACAAATTTGTTCCGAGGCGGGAATCGAACCCGCAACCTTTTACGTCGCAGGCGGACTCTCGCCAGAAGTGAAGTTATCAACAAGCGATAGTGTAACATTATCCAGAGCACAGCTTCGATTCACAAGATATCGAGTGCTTCGCCCTCTCCATCCATTTGGTGGAGTTCCAAGGCGCATTCGTCAAATTACCGGACGGATCTACAGTATGAAAGCACGTATAACCACTTCAGCGCAATTTGAGCCGTTTGCACTTAGCTCGAGAGCTTCAGTTTGCTTGAAGATTTCTAAGGCGGCTAGGGTGATTACGTAACTAACGTGCAACTGCTTTGGTTCTATGATGTCTATTTGATGTTCTATACAAACTTTGATGTCATTGCTATCAGACTGGACGTGTAGTCTAACGTACTCAGTAGGTCGTCGTTTTTTTAGGCATCTCAAGAACCGTGATAGCAAGACAGTTGAAATTTTTATAGATTATGTATTTCTGTTGCCGCTATGCAAATAAACTAAAAATCAGATTAAACTTAATATTTAAAGGGACATACAATACAAGGGACATGATTTTTTTGCTGTTTTATAGATAATTAGTATTTGCCCGCGCCTTCGCACGCGTTGTTTTATAGGAGTCTCAAGGCTTTTTCTATACCATGGGAACAGATATAAGGGATAACAATATAAGGATATTGAGGATTTTGTGTGAATGCTTTGTATATTTTTTTCAGATGACGAAACCGATTTACATTTCAGCAGTCTCCCACTAAACAATAGCAAAATGATAGCAAGGAAGATACGTAATGGCTTCCCAAATAAAGACAAGTCTAACAGAAGGTAGTAGGTAATTCAATTAGTTTTCGCGTGAGGCGTTTAATTTTCCGTTAAGGTGCTTTGTATCTCCTAGTAGATTTCTCGCAGCTAGCTAGCTATATAGCTTAAAATACGTGAAATAAACTTTTTTCGATACGTACTTTGTATGTAAGGATGCTTGTTACTCTTTCACGCAAAAACTACTGAATGGATCGGGCTGTAATTATGAATAAACGTAGTTCTAGGCCTGGAATAAAACAGACTAGTTTCATAAATTTTGGTGAAAACGAGGTAAGCAGTAACTCCGTGACGATTCTCGCCTTAATAGCCTATATTGAATGTAATTGATAGGGAACAATGCTGAAGGAACTTGTGTAATATTGTTTGAATTTCAATGAGAATTAAATCTATTTTACTGTCGCTATCAGCTTCGTTTTCCATAGTGAAGTAATGTGTTAGTCTAGGGCCCTTGGATTTAAACAAAGTTTTACCTCGAATGGTAATCTGTCTTGAATGGCAATTGAAAGAATAGCTGGTAAGTTTTTTATGTAATTTTGAACTCATAGCGAAATCCTTAGGTGGTAGGTTGTTTAATTTTAATTTAAGTGCATATCCTTTTGATATTTGTTATATTATTATTTCAGTTTATGCTTTTGTTAAAAATATTAGTTACTAGATTTTAATTATTTTCTTATTAAGTGTACCGACATCAACTTGTATACTCGGGTCTCCCGCGATACTGGTCTAGCCTACTGCCATGGAGACCATCACTACATAGTATAAAACAAAGTCTTTTTCTCTTTCCCTATGTCCATATGTCTCTATATTCCTATGTATGCTTAATTATTTAAAACTACGTTTTTTTAATAGATAGAGTGATTCAAGAGGAAGGCTTATACGTATAATAAAACCGTGCAAAACCAGAGCGAGTCGCTAGTAGGTAATAAATAATGTTCTCAAATAAATCATTAAATATAATATATTGCAATTGTAACAATTGGCACTACCTATAGATGTGTTTTAGGTACAAATATCTGGAGTCTACCCATCAAAGTTGGCAATGCCACCGACCAAGCCTGTCGACATATTGCGACATGTGTGTGTTACAACAAGTGTCGGTGACATGTCAATATGATTTACGATTTCTAAATTGTAATTATTAATATTATTTATAGTCTGATTTACTATCAATCGGCAAAAAATTACTCCAAATTGATTTATGTTTACATTGAAAAACATGCGTTGTAAATTAAAATACGCATGCAATAAATTTATTTAACTACTTTTGACTTTATGATTGCATTATTAATTTTAAGTGGTACCAAACCGGGCTATTGTTTATGTTTAAAACGTAATTAATTTGAGGTAAATTATTTGACATTTTGTTGGAACTGGCTTAAACCTTTTTGACATGAGCTGAATTTACGTTAGGTACACATTTCCCAACCGAACTGAGAGAATCGAATTATTTGTGTGAAATCTCAGATACTAATTTCGCAAAATTTGTCGTTTCCAAATTCGACTAGGTGCATGATTGTCTGCATTGATTTTTTTCAATCGATTCTTTCGGGTTTCTCGATAATTATGTTAGCGTCCATCCTCTGTTATAACTCTTTAAGCTTTACAAAGGACAAGATTAGAACCTACCTAATGTCCGACGAATCGAACTATTCATTGTAAACGGTTGCTGAAAATGATCAACCAACTGCAGAGTTACAAAGGAATCAGGAATTAAATTACCCAAATAGTTCACAATCCAGAGCAGATTTTCCTACCGTTTAACATTTTACAGCTTGTTAATCACGTTTTCCCTCCAAGAAACAATATCGCTTGTTGGAAATGTAACTGTAAATTCACGGGTATTCGGTTCATAGTGGTCTGTCTGTATGCAAGCATACCAAAAGCACCCGTGGCATTGGAATGCGCCTGCATACCTCTGAATGCTGTGTATTACAATGCTGTACCGAAGTCGGTATGGTGTGAACATGCCTTTAAAATTCAATCGCAGATATGCCAATAATTAACAATCAAATTTAGCATTTACTGCGGGTTATCCTTTTGCATTTACTGTGCTTTTAGCACAAAAGTTATATGAATGTGAAGTTGGGATTAAAGCTTTTTTGTTACCTACCTAAGAAAATAAAAAATAATAAAACAAACAAAGCAAACAAATTAGAAACAGTACTACGCTAACCAATGAATTAGGTAATGTATTAAATTTGTGTTTTTAGTGGTAAAAGGTTAACGGGTATTCTCGATTCGAGTCTTTTCATTTGGTTGTTGATATTCTAGTTATAAAAAAATTTAAAAACATTGAACAAAATGGTACCTACACTTATCAGTAATTTTATGAGAATCAAGCGGATAGGAATATTCGAAGAGTTGGCGGAAAAACAACAGAAATTACAAAGTACAAATTTGTTCAGCCGCTACAATGCTATTGTCGACATTCACTTAGTTCGCCATTCTTTAAACTGCTCAACAATATTCGATATTAACGTCAACAGTTAGAAGACACTTGCATGCAGCTGATTTAAACAATTATCGAACCGCAAAGAAATAGAACTTGCGAACTCCACCGCAGGGCAATAGTGCGCTTTGCTGAAGTCTTTCTATACTTTGACTGGCACGTTAATATACTTATTTTCACCGTTGCAAAAACTTTTATCAGAAACTAGGGTGGAAAGATATAGAGGAGAAAACCTAGAATAAAATTACCTTATCTATGGTAATTAGATACTCAAGATAAACTTTTAAATGTTTATTTCATCGATTTTAACAAGTTAATTCAAGCAATGTAAAAAGCAGATTTTGTATTTTATTCCACACATTATTTAAATAAACACTATAAGTACCAATTCATTATATTGATTTTTCTGTGTTATTGGGGATAGATGACCTATAAGGGTCACGGAGAAATAGTAAAAAAGTGGGCGCATAAATGGAGAACAATAATTGAAAGTGCTGAAGGAAGTCATGTAACCTTCTGTGAGAAACGCGTATCCAAAGGGAAAAATATTTTTTCCATGATAATTGTGCAGTTCATCAATTCAATTCAATTCAATTCAATTTATTGATCTTTTGACATAATTACATGTTCTTAGACAAGTCACACATACAATTCAACTTAACATCTATCTACAATCTAACTTAATAATAACCTCATCACAAAATATATTTTTATCGGCCAAAGCTTCGTCAACTGTATAATAACTCGTATTTAATAGAATGCTTTTAACATATGCAAATAGTTCACTGTCATTTTTGTTTCTAACTTCTAGAGGTATTTTATTATATAATTTAATAGATAGACACCTAAAGCTTTTTCTTATTTTGGAGAGTCTCGTATGTGGTACTACAATATTTTCCTTATTTCTAGTATTATGGTCATGTACTTCCATATTTCTTAAAGTATTATTCAAATTTTCCCTAAGGTAGATGATCATTTGGTAGATTTGCTCGCAGGCCATTGTCATTATTTTCAGTTTTCTGAATGTGTCTCTACAGTTATCTCTAAATTTTAAACCAGCAATGTATCTTATAGCTCTTTTCTGTAGGACAAAAATTCTATTACATTCTGCTGCGTTGCCCCAAAACATAACCCCATAGCTCATCAGTGAATGGAAATACGCAAAGTATACTTGCCTAGCAGCATTAACGCCACCCAATTCTTTTATTTTTTTAATTGCATATGTTGCAGAACATAATTTTTTGGTCAGTTGATCAATATGATTAGCCCATGTCAATTTGGAATCCAACCAAATACCCAAAAATTTTATACAGTCAGTGTTGGGCAATGACATCTCATCCAGTACATCCTTTACACAACAGTCAGGCAATTTTTTAGTTGTTCCCAGACAAAATTTAAGCACATGTGTTTTATCAACATTAAGCACAAGATTGTTAGCTGAAAACCATTTTTGTAAATTTGGAACCACTTTCAAAAGTTTTTTACTTACACCTTCATTGTATTTATCCTTAATAATTAAACTAGTATCGTCAGCAAATAATATTATGTCAATTTCCTTACATACTATAGAAATATAATTTATATAAACTAAAAATAAGAGAGGTCCCAATATTGAACCTTGCGGAACTCCTAAAGTTATGTCACCTTCCTTAGATCTACAGCCATTAATTTCAGTAACTTGCTTTCTATTGAATAAATAAGATTTAAAAATATTTAATTCACAACCTTTTACACCATAGTGTTCTAATTTACACAGCAAAATTTCATGAGAAACGCAGTCAAAAGCTTTGGAGAGATCACAAAAAACTCCATATGTTTTCTGTGATTTCTCCAGGCCCCTAAAAATATCTTCGATAAGCTTAGTTATAGCGTGTCTTGTAGATTTACCTTTTTGAAAACCGAATTGACTACAGTTTAATAAATTATTACTTAATAGGTAAGTTACAAGTTCCTCAGCTATATATTTTTCATAAATCTTACTTATGCTTGGCAGAACGGACACTGGACGATAGTTATTGCAAAGCGATAATTTGCCTGCTTTGTGAATTGGTACAACTTTTGCAGTTTTCATTTGTTCAGGGAAAGTACCAGTTTTAATAGAATTGTTAATAATATTTAAAAGAGGCTGCGCAATAACACACGCCAGCTTATTGAGTAAGAAGGGAGTAATATACCAAAAGTCATTCGATTTCTTCGGCTTCATATTTCTAATTATATTAACAATCCTCCTCATATTTATGGGACTTAAACAGAATTTAACATTGGGAGCAGGTAAATATTCACTTAAAAATGATAGGGATTCTTGTACCGAACAAATAAGATCGCGAGTCAGATTATTAGCTATATTGAGGAAATAATTGTTAAAGTAATTTGAAATGTCAACATTCTTAAATATAAACTTATTACTAATATCACAGAATATGTTATCACAGATAGTTTGACTATTACTACATTCCTTACCAGTTTCTTCCTTTATTATATTCCACACAGTTTTAATTTTATTGTCAGATTTTTCTATCTTTTCAGTTATAGAATATTGCTTAGCTTCAAAACATACTTTTTTAAAAATTTTACTATATTGGCTTACATACTTATTTAGCTCAGGATCGTCATTCGTGTTTCTTGTGGCATATAACTCAAATAGTCTACGCCTTGAGATCAGAATTCCCTTGGTGGCCCATTTACAAAAATTTTTACATGTCGCTGGACGTCTGTCTACAACAGGCATACATTTATTTACATTTTCCAGGAAGCATTCAAAAAATTTATCAAAATCAGCATAAAAAGTTAGGTCTACATTAGAGTAAACGTCATGTAGCAATGTTTTTAAATTGTCTATTCTAGAAATGTTCATTTGTCTTGATTTAACATGCGGCTTAATTATTTTGTCTACATTTACCATCGTACGCGAATGGTTTCTGAATGACCCTTCTCAAGAAGCCATTACTGTTATTCCTTGGCCATCAAATTTTCCTAATCTAAATCCGATGAAAAATATGTGGGGACAATTGGTTTTAAATTCGGATCTGAGTGAGACTAGGTAAGGAATGTCATGGATCACAGTGATCGTGTCTGGCCACTCACCATACGGGGCACCTAAAACAATCCCATTATTTTGAAAATCCGATACGGTTGAATATTAAAGACGGTACGATCCAATATCGCCGGTTGAGGCGAATAAATTCTATCCAATCGGAATATCCGAAAAGAACTGTCAGGAACCGCAAAAGGCAACCCGTATAAATTGGGGGAAATATGAGGCAGGCCTGCGATAAAGTCTTAGGTATTATGGATGGGTATTATGGCCTATTGAAATCAATGAGATCTTTATTGAAAGTCACCAAATTGACCTCTTCAGGGAGGCCTGAGGGGGCTATGATAGATGGTTGAGATAACACTTTACGATGCGAGTGGGTGGAATGGTTTTAGCCTTTACTGCCTTTGGTGTTATAAAATGTTTTCCTATAACCGTACTTACCCTGAAGAAGTCCCTCGTTATGGATTGAAACTTTGGTGTTCTTCCAACACTAACTACGTTCGTAGTTAGCCCGCTTACAATCGTTATAAACTCTATTAAGTAAGTATATCTTGGAGGTAGTTAGTGGCCTGGCATTACTACTACCATTTCGGGACCAAAAAGGCCTTTTGTTTCTACCACCGTGGTCTATTTTTCCTAGTAAACCCTGAGAATTTGACATCTTCCTTTACTCCCTCCAAATACCTAACGATAAGTAATAAAACATGATTAGGATTTTTTTACGGGCTACACTACATTTTGTTATTTATAACATGACACAACAAATACAACGAAAAGGCATGAAGCGAATTACATGTGAGACAAGAAAACTAATTTATGAAGTCGCTTGGGATATTAGCCGAGTGAGTTATGAGTCTCGGCTACTCAGAAAGTTGCGAGTTCGAATCCGGATAAAGGTGTTTATAGATAGGTGTTTTATGTATTTTGGCGCAGCGCATCAGCATTGCCGTACAGCGTGGTACCTAATGCAGCCAGCATCTTGGGGACGCTTCCGGCTGGTATTGGTATGGATCAGTTGTGATGCCTCTAGACTGCTTACAATCGTCTGCAGTTACCTCAATTGTTTCAATTGTGTATACTAGTTACTAGTAGTAGTTTTAAATGTGACAATTACGAGTACTTGATTGTAATTTTGTTTGTTAATACTCTGTATTTTACTGCACTTGAAGTATCACGACATTAACACGTTGAGAATCTTTAATATTGAATCAGAGAGAATCAAATTTATAGTACGCGTACAAGCAGAATTTGTGCAAAATGAATTGCAAGGAGTGGTGTCATTGTCAAAGTATTTTATAAGTTATTATCAAAGATCCTAAGACTACGTTTTTGTTTATTACTCAAAGAACAATAACTTACAGAAGTTCTTCAACCATTTTGCCTAACTCAACGTTAGATTTATTTAAGCTCCTTAATATAGGGACGTTTATTTCAAAACGCCACCACTCCAGGTACGTCCAGGTAGTCTTATTAAAGATTTAAATCACTTGACAATATAAAAGCACTAGTATTCTAGGACCTACTAGTGCTTTAATATTGCTACTAGGTTGCAACATATCTAGGTCGAGATATTAAGTGATATTATTATCATGTTATACTTCACAGGTGGGGTTAAAGTGCCACCGCTCTGACTTGGATGACCTAATATGCTTAGATAATGTGATTTTAGCTTTCTGGGGCAGTGCTAGTCTTGGTAGGTCACGTCAGAAATTATTAACCGTAAATAGTGCATTCATAATCTTATTTCACTTAACTTTATAGAGTTTGTAACAAAATATAAACAAAACATGAAGAAAAAAAGTACGATGCATTGTCATCATCACCGTTTATTAGTCCACTGCTGGACATTGGTTTCCCCTAATGAGCGCCATAGCGCCTTATCTTCAGCTTGCCGCATCCAGCATCTGCCTACAGTCTTACGCAGATCTTCATCCCACCGCCTACACTACGTTTGCCGAGTCACGATCTCCTTCGCCCGCCGCACCACATTGATCATCTAATTAGCTTATAATCAAGGATAATTAGTGCATTTTTAAAAGTAGTAAGAAAGAGACACTCAAAATTCAAATAAAGGTCAAAAGCAGTAGGTACTTAATCAAAAAATCAAACCTCAGAAAAATCACGAAAACAATTTCCCTAAACAACAATAACATTAACTTTATGTAAATCACGGTGCTGACGGCTAATATCCGGGAATAAATAATCTACGGGATAAATAATGTTCCAGCATTTTCTGCAAATCCTTTTCTCTCTGATGAGTTCAGGAGCTCGAAGGATTAAGTTTCTCAGGACTATGCGCTAAGGATCCGTGAAAATTCTTTCATGAAGTTATCAGGAAAGGTTTTAACGGATATTTATTGCTTATTTGTTTTTATTTCCCCATATTAAGGATTGTGAAGAATAATTTACGTAAAAAGCGACCACAAAACCTAAACTTTCCTCGAAAAAAGAATATATCCATAATCCTCCTCTATCAATGATGAAGGGTTCATCATTCTGCTAAAAGGATAGGTAAGATTGGGTCCAACAGGACGCAGGTATGCTACATTAATCTTCCGCAATGCCCTAAGCTCTGTCAACGTCAGCTCCCTGGCTAAACGAAGCGGAGATCGGCCACAGAATGAAGAATGTTGGTGAAATATCGATTTAACCGTTCCCTTGTCTATCGGCTTCTACGATAATTTTATAACGCTCCCTCTTTGCTGGAATTGAAGGCTTTTGTTCCTTCAATGTCGGATAAACTATTCAGCTATTCTTCAACTTTTATTGTTGTTGGGATGAGCTTACAATTTGTCGACTCAAATTTCTTTCGACTGGCTAAGCGGAAAATTGCGTTATGGATATCCGAATTCAAAGTTCTTTAAGCCAAAGCTTTATTTCTTTTAGACGTTACAGGACTCTTGTGGAAGTGTGGAATAGCAGGCAGGCCTTGAACAATATTATTTAATAATAAGAGCACTCGACAAGCTATTTGCGAAATTGTTTCTAACTACGGGCCTCGTGATATCTCTTATTAAGAAATGGAACGGTTCTTCCTTAATAGGATTAGTAGTTAGCTCGCTTATATTCACAAAATGAATTAATAACGTAACATAGTTAAACTCCCACATAAGTCATAATAACAAGAGGAAAAGGAGTGAATAGAAACATAAAGGTGAATAGAAATTAATGAAATACAAAGCATCCTTTTGCAGAGGTTGGATCCAATGACACAGGAGGTGAAAAGTAACGGACTGAGAATACTTCCACTGCTACCATTCAAGTGTTTTGCTCCAGTATTTCATCCATTTCTATTCACCCTGGAGTCTCTTTTCACCTCGTAGTTAAAATTGATAGGTGCTATACTAAACAATTGACAGCGCTGTCAATTGTATCGTATGGTTCCGAAGTAAGGCCCTGGTGATAAGTAACACAGGTTCTCTGAACCTACATCAGGCACCAGTGTTCAGTATAGTTAAAACTTAGATTTTGTTACGTTTTATTTGTTTTGTATTAAAAATAAGAACTTACCTTTTATGAAGAAAATTCTATTTACTATTAATATGAAATTACTTTTTTTATTTAGGTACTTATAAAAAGTTTTTTACTGTGTTATTTACTTATGAAATTGTCACATCAAACTACTAGGAGGTTTTTGTAATCAGGTACTTTACCTAAAGGCTAAGCCACTTTTATCAGGCGAATGATAATTTCTTAAAATTTTTATCTTGTATCACTGAACTGTAAATACAGTTAGAAGTGGATGACTTAAGCTTTGTAAGTAGGTACAGAATCAGCAGTCTACTTCGCTTCGAATCAGATCCGAGAGCTTCAAAGACCCGACATTCTGTCATGAAAATTTCATAGACCCTCCTCGAGATTTCTTAAGCAGCCAATTTGGACTTAAAATATTAAGAGGATTTCGGATTCAAGTATCATCCTTGTTTTATTAGTCAGCCTGGTTATTTGAACAGAATTTATGAGTAAAGGACTCGTCCTTTGACAGATTTTACAAATGAAGCAAATTTTTAATGAAATCATACCAATGTTAATGGAATTTTAAAAGGGGTGTTAGTTTTAGAAGTGCTGAATAATTAATGAAAATCTAGCATAGTATAGGGAAAATTAGTTTAGACACTTATATGTTACCTATAACATACCAGTACCAGCAATAACGAGCGTTCAGTAGAGAAGTTAGACGTTTTTCTAACTTCTCTACTTATCTAACTGTAACTATGTTTGTGACTACAAGTTTGCGAGACATACTTGTATTGCAATAGTATGCTTCAAACATACCTGTCTAATTATGACATCATCTTATTCTAACGTACGTTTTTGCATCCTTTTAAACGTTCCTCAGCCGAACGCTGTTCATCAGAAGCTTCCTTCAAAATTTTATACCCTGTTTAAATTAGAACGAAATAGACAGTGATCTTCCCCAGTTGTTAGAGGTTACCGGTAGTGTTTTTGTCTATTCTTATGCCGGTAGGTAGATCAGCGCCGATCATCAGCCTGGCTGTAAACCAACTGGTCATTATTCACCCAACACCCCACGATACGTGAATATGTTAACAAGCACATAAATGTGCCTACACTGGCACGTAATGATGTTAAGGGATGAAACGTTGGTGTTCTTCCAACACAAACTAGGTTCGTAGATAACCCTCTGCGCATGACCTCGCAAAACTTTCTTGGTTATTATTCGGTGGATTCCCTGCTGTAGTACCGCTTCGCCACTGTGTAAATTCCCAACGATCAGCGCCGATTATCAACCTAGCTGTAAACCAACTGGTCATTATTCACCCAACACCCCACGATACGTGAATATCTTAACAAGCACATAAATGTGCCTACACTGGCACGTAATAATGTTAAGGGATGAAACGTTGGTGTTCTTCCAACACAAAGAAAGTTCGTAGATAACCCTCTGCGCATGACCTCGCATAACTTTCTTGGTTATTATTCGGTAGATTCCCTGCTGTAGTACCGCTTCGCCACTGTGTAAATTCCCAACGATCAGCGCCGATTATCAGCCTAGCTGTAAACCAACTGGTCATTATTCACCCAACACCCCACGATACGTGAATATGTTAACAAGCACATAAATTTGCCCGCACTGTCGCACGTAATGAGATACCTTGAAATATAAATATACGTCAGCACCTGTGAATTTTGTGAAAAATTCTATGAATTATTCTGACAAAGAGTCACGAGACATTTTGCCTTAAATCCCTTTTAGGTTTATTCACGCACCTTGAATATTTTTTTACTTATGTGAACAGCCCAGTGTTGCTATTACTTTCTTTTAAATAAATCGGCTCTGTAAAAGCTTTTGTATTCTTCTATCATCATTTCCGTTATTTTATTAATACCACAGACCAAGCTGGTAGTACGTGAGTATCTGGCCCATCGCATCAGCAATGCCACCCATCAAGACAATGAAAGAAAGAAAGAAAGAAAATTATTTATTAGACTATACGACACACACAAATAAATAAACATAACTACGACTACTTTACAATAGAACATTAAAAACAACAATGCAGCAATCGTCTTGGATACGCTTGCAACTGGGGTTGATGTGGATCAGTTGAGCTACCTCTAGATAGTTTGCAATAATCTACAGTTATCTCAGTGATTTCAATCGTAAATACTATTACTAGTTTTAAGTTGTTTCTGTTCTTTTATTGTATTTTTTAAGTAAATTCTTAATTTAGTCTATATCAATAGATGAGATCTTCCGCAGTTTGAAGGACTTATTGTTATATGAAGTGGATTTTCAGATTCCTTACGTGACCAAAAAAAACCGACTTAAGAGTGTGAATTGTTTGATCTAGCGCTTTTTGTTTGTTTACTGAGAGAAACAGTAAAATTAAAAACATTTCCTAACAATTGCATCCTGTTAATGAATTGAAAATGGAATGACCTATGACGGTCTAAAATAATAAATCATCAAACTCTTGCTGTAGGTTTTTGAATTTCGAACAGTCGAGATTTGAAATAACATTCAAATAACTTTAAAATTCTTTAGGACACGTGTCGTTATTACACGGAATACACTTTCTGAGCCATGTCCACCTATCTATCTAATCTAAAGCAGTCCTTGAAGAGACATGGTAGTGAATGTATAAAAGAAGTTATTTCATGTAATATACGTTGACCATAAAGACAATTGCACAGTATCTATACTCTCCCTAGTCTAGGTTCTCAATAAACCATTCAAACTGTATCAGCTACCATAATCCCAAATACCAAAACAACTCCATTTTTCTCCCAGCGGGAATCGAACCAAAAACACCAGTTACACTAAACCTATCCAATGTACCCAATAACTTCTATAAACATTCAAGTACTTATCATATTTCAGATTCGAGAATGCAATATACTCAAGTCAAGATGACCAAGTTTCCCCTTCTGGGATGCCAAAATACGATGGACTGACCTACAGTTGTAGTTCGATAGTTTTATGACTGAACTGTGGTAGTGAGATTACTACCATAGTTTAGTCGTAAAACCTTGTTTCTCATCATATAAATATATACCTGCTATCTTGCATTTAAATAAGAAACTAGGTTTCTATATGCTGCTTAGCACAGGTTGTTTCTTCGAAAAAGTATACTAGTAAATTGTGTCGTAAGGGAACAAAATAATAAGTTTAAGGTGAGAGAGCTTGTTTGAATTTTGAATACAGAGCGAAGATAAGGCACTGTACATTTATACTTTTTGGAATTCTTGCACTTTCACGGTTAGAAGTCATCTTTTATTTAATTTGTGTGAATAAAATTAGAATAGTAATATTTTGATTTTGAACATAGAAAAGTGAACAAGAAATTCCTGCGTATTTTTACAATTTTGTTTTCCAATGCCGCGTCGCCGCCGCGTCGGAAGGCGCGCTTTTTTCCGGCCAGAACTTTCGAAGCGAATTCCGTTCAAACTTTTTTATGTACATGTTAGTAAAAAATTTAGTCTGCCATTTGAAGAATATAGGTACTAGCTATTCGTAATATATATTGATATAGATTAATATGGAAAAGCTCGGTTTAGTTTAGAATTAATTTCTTAGCATAACATATGTACAATTACAACGAAATCGAGTATTGGACCAAATTCTACTACAGCCATACTATTTCTGTAACCTTAGCCTAAACAAACATTGTAAATGTGTTACCATACATGAATGTAATACATATATGGTTGTATGTGTCTGTGTTATACCCACAGAATCAATAATCTTAAGCTGCCTAATTGAAGACCGCTGTCGCATTGATAAAGCCTACGGCCGACTAAGGCACATCCTAGCAACAGAAAACAATTTATTTCCCTGTTTCGCTTCCAACTGGTATTGACATGGATCAGTTCAGCTAAATTCATTTGGATACCTACCTACTAGTTTTTAAATTTATTTCTATTTACTTGTTTCTTTAAATCAGTAAATCAATAACTTTACTACTTTATGCTTACAAAATAAGTACTTATCTAAGTCACATTTTAAACTATACATCATAATAATATATCTTTATTACTATCATAATAAATGGGAAAGTCTGTGTGAATGTTTATTATAGGTAATCTCCGTAACTTCTTAAGTTATTTAGATAAAATTTGGTATGGTAATAGATTAGGATCTAAAACAACATAAAGAATAGTAAAATTTTGAAAAATGTACCTCTGTGGTGTGTGGTAAAGTTTGTAAGGAAAATAATTATTCCTTAGTTCGATTCACTCAAAACTCGGTTTAAATAAACTATGTAGTGAATAATTAAACACGTATTTTATTTTTTTTACACAATAACTCCTGGAGGGGAGTGCAATAAATTTCTGAAATTTGATGAAAAAAACTCTGGTTCGCGGGCTGGGCGCATCTAGTCACTACATAGTATAAAATAAAGTCGCTTTCTCTGTCCCTATGTCATGGTCTCCCTTTGAACGCTTAAATCTTTAAAACTACGCAACGGATTTTGATTCGGTTTTTTTTAATAGATAGAGTGATTCAAGAGGAAGGTTTATACGTATAATAAAACCGTGCGAAGCCGGGGCGGGTCGCTAGTAAGAAATAAAGTGTTAATTGATTTTATCTCCATCGGCATTGTCATAGAGCGTGGTAATGCAGCCAGCAGCGTCTTATAGACGCTTCTGACTGGTATTGACATGGATCACTTGAGCTACCTCTAAATATAATAATAAATTAATAAATAATAAATTACTTTACTTCTTTACTAGCGACCCGCCCCGGCTTCGCACGGTTTTATTATACGTAAAAACCTTCCTCTTGAATCTCTATCTATTTAAAAACCGCATCATAATCCGTTGCGTAGTTTTAAAGATTTAAGCATTCAAAGGGACATAGGGATATAGGGACAAAGGGACAGAAAAAGCGACTTTGTTTTATACTATGTAGTGATTTTCACTTAATTTTTTCCTGTCTTAAATTACCCGGTATAATTTAGTGGAAATATTAACTTTACCTTCACTACAGTTTCCGGAACTGCTGTGTATTTTACTAGTTATGTAATCTGTATATGTTAACAAGGTTTCATGTTTATCTTTGCAATATTGAGAGCTGGCAACAATTTGTTTTGTCCACAAATATACCCCGCTTTTGAGACTGTTTGCAGAGGTGTTTCCTATATCTACACGCAGGTACCTCGCTCTTGATGAAAGGGCAAATAGGAATATTCAGTTGGTAACACTTAGACTACTATAGTATAATATACGCGAAGGTTTGTATGTAAATGTTTGCTACCGCGTATATTCGTAAATACTGACTGGACCGATTTTGGTGAAATTTAGACGATACTCTTAAGTATCGTAGAACCTTAGTTCTGAAATAAGAGAAATAAGAGGTTTATAATTTTTTTCAGTTGGCTATATAACCTTATCATATTATTATTGAAAGCAAAAAAAAATTGTAATCATACAGAGCTTAAAGACTAGTTAAATTTAACAAAAAAATTACACTTTAAAATCAGAATAAGGGCCAAATTTGTTCCGCTGAATATTAAATACCAGAAACAAATATATGAAGATCTTATAAATGTTTGTCTCTAGACAGAAATCGATCACGCAACCTCCTGGATGCATTGGAACAACCTCAACGCCACATAGGTTGCCAGTTGATAAATATCCTCGGATACTTACTCTTTTTTCTTCGTCACTATTTTATCGTTCATCACGCCTTCATGTGTTTTGGCTCGTTCGGATCTAATAAAGTAGTAAAGACGGTTTCAGACTCCTTGCCTCGTGGAATCCAGTTATAGCTAAAAGCGGTATTACATTACACGTTATTTGGGACCCTAACCCTAACTAAGAGTGGTGTAATAAGATTTAGGGTCCCTAAGGGACGGACCCGGCAAGCCTTGCTCCCTAATCGCCCTAACTACCGGGCCCTGAATAACGTGTAGTGTAATACCGCTTTCAGTGTACTCGTCGTAGGCCGGTTTCTCAATGCGTCGCGGACACTGTTAGTGTTGTGTACTTGTGTGTCACACATGTCACACAGTGATGATGTGTTCTGCATTTTCAACGGGAATTACCAGGAAGTCGTTCAGCTAACCGAGTATCTGAACTCCATACACCCTAAGATTCGGTTTACACATGAAGTGGAGGTGAACAGAATGTTAGCTTTTCTCGACCTTAAAGTGATGGTAAATTGCGACGGGACCTTAGCACACACGGTGTATAGAAAACCTACACACACTGACAGATACCTGAATGCAGCATCGCACCACCATCCGAGACACCTGCAGTCAGTAGTCTCCTCACTAGTGAACAGAGCTCATGACCTCTGCGACCCTGAACATCTGCAAGGTGAGCTAGATCATGTTCAAAAAGTTCTGGAACGGAATGGCTACAGTACTCGAATCGGAGGTCGTCCTAACTGTAGGCGCAAACAGGTACACACTGATGTGAAAAGACAGCCGGCGTTCTTGCCTTATGTGAAAGGAGTGACGGACAAAATTGGAAATCTTCTTAGTAAATTTTCAATCAAGTCGATTTACAATCCTCTCACGAAGATGGCGAAGTGTCTACGAACACCTAAAGACGTTGTACCATTACAAGTTCCTGGAGTTTACAAAATCGATTGCAGCTGCGGGCGTTCCTACATAGGCCAGACTAAACGCACGGTCGCTGAACGTGTTAAAGAACACATAGCAGCGGTCAAAAATCGACAAGTAAATAAGTCTGCAATAGCCGAGCACATAGTAGACTCAGGACCCAACCACTGGATTGAACTACATAAACCACAAGTGATCTGTAATGAAAGGCATTACTACAAGAGAATGGTTCGGGAAGCGATTGAAATTAAGAAATATCCCAATTTCAATCGTGAAGACGGTTTCAGACTCTCTGCCTCGTGGAATCCAGTTATAGCTAAGTGTACTCGTAGGCCGGTTTCTCAATGCGTCGCGGACACTGTTAGTGTTGTGTGTCGTCATCCTATCAATGAAGAAGAAATGCGGGTAGTTGAAAATTCAGCTGACCCAGTTTCGCAGAGGCGGTAGCTCTAGTTACTCCAGTCATCCCGTGACCACGGCAGTGTGTAAACCTGTCGAAACGTCGGGAAAAATAGGTAAATAAACGCGATAAATACCCGTACATAAATATTTATAATAATGCAGCAATCTTCTTGGGTACGCTTGCAACTGGGGTTGATGTGGATCAGTTGAGCTACCTCTAGATAGTTTGCAATAATCTACAGTTATCTCAGTGATTTCAATCGTAAATACTATTACTAGTTATAATTTGTTTCTGTTCTTTTATTGTATTTTTTAAGTAAATTCTTAATTTAGTCTATATCAATAGATGAGATCTTCCGCAGTTTGAAGGAGTTATTGTTATATGAAGTGGATTTTCAGATTCCTTACGTGACCAAAAAAAACCGACTCAAGAGTGTGAATTGTTTGATCTAGCGCTTTTTGTTTGTTTACTGAGATAAACAGTAAAATTAAAAGCATTTCCTAACAGTTGAATCCTGTTAATGAATTGAAAATGGAATTACTTATGACAAGCAAGGAATATAAAAATTACAACTAGTATTTACAATTGAAACCATTGAGCTAACGGCAGACGGTTGCAAACAGTCTAAAAAAAAAATTACAGTCTTTTATTATAAATCATTAAACTTTTGCTGGAGGTTTTTGAATTTCGAACAGTCGGGATTTGAAATTATAACATTCAAATAAATTATAAAAAAAGTTATTCCATGTAATATACGTTGACCATAAAGACAATTGCACAATATCTATACTCTCCCTAGTCTAGGTTCCCAATAAACCATTCAAACTGTATCAGCTACCATAATCCCAAATACCAAAACAACTCCATTTTTCTCCCAGCGGGAATCGAACCAAAAACACCAGTTACACTAAACCTATCCAATGTACCCAATAACTTCTATAAACATTCGAGTACTTATCATATTTCAGATTCGAGAATGCAATATACTCAAGTCAAGATGACCAAGTTTCCCCTTCTGGGATGCCAAAATACGATGGACTGACCTACAGTTGTAGTTCGATAGTTTTATGGCTGAACTGTGGTAGTGAGATTACTACCATAGTTTAGTCGTAAAACCTTGTTTCTCATCATATAAATATATACCTGCTATCTTGCATTTAAATAAGAAACTAGGTTTCTACATGCTGCTTAGCACAGGTTGTTTCTTCGAAAAAGTATACTAGTAAATTGTGTCGTAAGGGAACAAAATAATAAGTTTAAGGTGAGAGAGCTTGTTTGAATTTTGAATACAGAGCGAAGATAAGGCACTGTACATTTATACTTTTTGGAATTCTTGCACTTTCACGGTTAGAAGTCATCTTTTATTTAATTTGTGTGAATAAAATTAGAATAGTAATATTTTGATTTTGAACATAGAAAAGTGAACAAGAAATTCCTGCGTATTTTTACAATTTTGTTTTCCAATGCCGCGTCGCCGCCGCGTCGGAAGGCGCGCTTTTTTCCGGCCAGAACTTTCGAAGCGAATTCCGTTCAAACTTTTTTATGTACATGTTAGTAAAAAATTTAGTCTGCCATTTGAAGAATATAGGTACTAGCTATTCGTAATATATATTGATATAGATTAATATGGAAAAGCTCGGTTTAGTTTAGAATTAATTTCTTAGCATAACATAAGTACAATTACAACGAAATCGAGTATTGGACCAAATTCCACTACAGCCATGCTATTTCTGTAACCTTAGCCTAAACAAGCATTGTAAATGTGTTACCAGACACGAATGTAATACATATATGGTTGTATGTGTCTGTGTTATACCCACAGAATCAATAATCTTAAGCTGCCTAATTGAAGACCGCTGTCGCACTGATAAAGCTTACGGCCGACTATGGCACATCCTAGCAACAGAAAACAATTTATTTCTTATTTCGCTTCCGACTGGTATTGACATGGATCAGTTCAGCTACCTCCAGACTATTTGTACCGCCTGCAGTTAGCTAAATTTGTTTGGATACCTACCTACTAGTTATTAAATTTATTTCTATTTACTTGTTTCTTTAAATCAGTAAATCAATAACTTTACTACTTTATGCTTACAAAATAAGTACTTAACTAAGTCACATTTTAAACTATACATCATAATAATATATCTTTTATTACTATCATAATAAATGGGAAAGTCTGTGTGAATGTTTGTTATAGGTAATCTCCGTAACTTCTTAAGTTATTTAGATAAAATTTGGTATGTAAATAGATTAGGATCTAGAATAACATAAAGGATAGTAACATTTTGAAAAATTAACCTCTGAAGGGGTGGTAAAGTTTGTATGGAAAATAATTATTCCTTGGTTCGATTCACTCAAAACTAAACAAAACAAAACAAAACTAAGAGGAAGGTTTATATACTTATAATAAAAACGTGCGCAGCCGGGGCGGGTCGCTAGTAAGAAATAAAGTGTTAATTGATTTTATCTCCATCGGCATTGCCATACAGCGTGGTAATGCAGCCAGCAGCGTCTTTTAGACGCTTCTGACTGGTATTGACATGGATCACTTGAGCTACCTCTAGTTGCTAATAAATTACTTTACTTCTTTACTAGCGACCCGCCCCGGCTTCGCACGGTTTTATTATACGTATAAACCTTCCTCTTGAATCACTCTATCTATTTAAAAACCGCATCAAAATCCGTTGCGTAGTTTTAAAGATTTAAGCATTCAAAGGGACATAGGGATATAGGGACAAAGGGACAGAAAAAGCGACTTTGTTTTATACTATGTAGTGATTTTCACTTAATTTTTTCCTGTCTTAAATTACCCGGTATAATTTAGTGGAAATATTAACTTTACCTTCACTACAGTTTCCGGAACTGCTGTGTATTTTACTAGTTATGTAATCTGTATATGTTAACAAGGTTTCATGTTTATCTTTGCAATATTGAGAGCTGGCAACAATTTGTTTTGTCCACAAATAAACCCCGCTTTTGAGACTGTTTGCAGAGGTGTTTCCTATATCTACACGCAGGTCGCTCTTGATGAAAGGGCAAATAGGAATATTCAGTTGGTAACACTTAGACTACTATAGTATACGCGAAGGTTTGTATGTAAATGTTTGTTACCGCGTATATTTGTAAATACTGAACCGATTTTGGTGAAATTTAGACGATACTTAAGGTTCTGAAATAAGAGACATAAGAGGTTTATAATTTTTTCAGTTGGCTATATAACCTTATAATATTATTATTAAAAGCAAAAAAAATTTTTTTTGCATACAGAGTTTAAAGACTAGTTAACTTTAACAAAAAATTTACACTTTAAAATCAGAATAAGGGCCAAATTTGTTCCGCTGAATATTAAATACCTGAAACAAATATACGAAGATATTATAAATGTTTGTCTCTAGACAGAAATCGAACACGCAACCTCCTGGATGCATTGGAACAATCTCAACGCCACATAGGTTGCCAGTTGATAAATATCCTCGGATACTTACTCTTTTTTCTTTGTCACTATTTTATCGTTCATCACGCCTTCATGTGTTTTGGCTCGTTCGGATCTAATAAAGTTAGTAAAGACGGTTTCAGACTCCTTGCCTTGTGGAATCCAGTTATAGCTAAAAGCGGTATTACACTACACGTAATTTGGGACCCTAACCCTAACTAAGAGTGGTGTAATAAGATTTAGGGTCCCTAAGGGACGGACCCGGCAAGCCTTGCTCCCTAATCGCCCTAACTACCGGGCCCTGAATAACGTGTAGTGTAATACCGCTTTAAGTGTACTCGTCGTAGGCTGGTTTCTCAATGCGTCGCGGACACTGTTAGTGTTGTGTACTTGTGTGTCGTCATCCAATCAATGAAGAAGAAGTGAGGGTAGTTGAAAATTCAGCTGACCCCGTCTCGCAGAGGCGGTAGGTCCTATTACTCCAGTCATCCCGTGACCACGGCAATGTACCTGTCGAAATGTCGGGAAAAATAGGTAAATAAACGCGATAAATACCCTTACAGAAATATATATAATAATGTCTTCTGATCGCTAAGTTTAAAAACTTTAAAGTTAGTTAAGCCTTTGTCTCGCCACAGAGACATTGTCCAAGATATTCTATACTTCATACTATGAAATTGGTTGCTTTTGAGGTTGCGGTAAAGTAAAATTCAACGTTGGAAGCTTTGAAGGATGAGCAAATATGAAAGAGTATCAACATAGAAAAACTTTATTAACAACGAAAATTACAAGCAAGGAATAGAAAAATTACAACTAGTATTTACAATTGAAACCATTGAGCTAACTGCAGACGGTTGCAAACAGTCTAAAGGTAGCTCAATTGATCCATGTCAATAATATTGACATGGATCAATTGAGCTACATAATGTCAATACATAGAAAAATAATTTAATAAGGAATTCAACTTTCATTTTAGCTGACTGGTGTTATTTTCCTGTATTTACTTTGAAATACGTACGTTTTTAATAATTGGTGTCCTTTACCAAATAAGTACCTATTAAACTACTTGATCGTAGTTTTAGACATAGTACCTACTTTTTAGACATAATAGCTATTAACTTCTATGTAAAAGTGTGAAAAAAATAGAAAGTTAGTTTCATTAGATACCTAATTTAAATGGTTTCAATTTAACTCTATTAAGGACCCCTTGTGTGAATTCTCAAAATTACTTTCTTAGTAAGTACACCCCTAAAAGAAATAACACTCCAAATCCCTAAGACCAGCAGGTAGTCAAGCCCCATGCACGTTTAAACAAAAGTCAAATCTTGTGATAACTTATTTCCAAAATAATCAGTTAAATAAATCACTTTCCCTAGCAAAACCATTAATAAAATTAATTCTAGATTCCCAATTCGACATGAAATTTTAACATTCCTAAAGCTTTTAGCGAAATTACCTTTAACGCGAGGTGTGAATACTCTAGCTACACTATTTGTATGCATGTTTGCAAAAATGAGTTACGGGGCGCGACGGCAGCGCCCCTAGAGTGGCATAAATAGTGAGAGAAAATGAAGTCAGTTTTCACTCTGTACCGTCTAGAAAAGTTGACGTGTGGTATGAAATATTAATTTTATTGCAGTTAGGTATGTCTAGAAACTCTTGTGTAGATGCAATAAATGAGGTGGTGTTGAAAAGTTTATGTAGGTACAGCGCGTAATAACATATGTTATTCTTCTTTAGAAATTGGTTTTGTAATGAGAATAAAATATGTTATCTCGAAACTTGAAGCTCAGACTACTCCAAGGTGTTGATTTGAAAATGGAGTAATATGTTTAGGATCTATTTACCTACAAAAAATTATCTGAGCCTCTGGTCGATGCAACGCGTGACCCGAGAGCTGGTGAATATCTGGCTCAGCGCATCAGCATTGCCATACAGCGTGGTAATGCAGCCAGTGTCTTGGGGACGCTTCCGATTGGTATTGACATGGATCAATTGAGCTACCTTTACACTGTTTGCAACCGTCTGCAGTTAGCTCAATGGTTTCAATTGTAAATACTAGTTGTAATTTTTCTATTCCTTTGCTTGTAATTTTCGTTGTTAATAAAGTTTATTTACCTACATCTAAAGATGTAATTTGAATGTACTAAAATAACATGAGTGCCAAACAGATCAATATGAGGTTGATTTGTACAAAAATAATGACAGCTTTTGTCAAATTAACTAAATAATACATAAGTAATCTTAAGTCTTTAAACAGGATTCGAAAAATTTAATTATTTCCCCTATCGGTGGACCTAATGGTGCTAGAGTGCTTAGGGAAGTCCTAAAAGTATTCGACGTAATACTTGACCATTTGGCGCATTTGGTTAGCGCGTCCCGTACTGAGAGAAGATTGCGGGTTCGAATCCCGCCAAAGTCAAAAATATTTTTTATTTTATTTTATTTATTTATTTATTTTTCACAAAACATAGTTAATATGTTAATAATTGTTAAGGGATCATCTCCACGGCTGATTGTGCCGCAGAGTTTTACTTAAATATTGCTGCGTAGTCCAAAACTATCACCCTCTTAGGTAACGTTTTGAGGAGACAGGAGCGAACCGCAACACACAGAACTTAGCACAGTCTTTGTGTGAAACTATCTTCATTACAATTGACCATTTCAATAAACAAATAATGCTTGTCAATTCAGACAATCATTTCGCATCACGCTAAGCAGAGCTTGTATTACAATAATATTTGTACTAGATACCTAACTGATAAACATTAATAAAATAATTTTACCACATCGATAGATATATACTATATATTTATTTTAGATAACAAACAGTCAGAAAAAATTGAAAAGATCTCACAGATATTTGTCCCGAGGCAGGAATCGAATCCGAAACTTCCAGCGTCGCAGGCGGACCTTCGCCCCTAATGGTAGTCCCAATTTTTAAATAATATTTGGAGGATTTTTTCCATGGGATGGCTTTACTTTAGATTCTTTATACCAAATTAGAGTCGCCTCTATCGTGGATACAGATAACTTCGCGAATACAATATGATAAGTATCGCTGACGTCTCGAATTCTCAATATTATCGTCAAACCAAACTCAGGGCTCTGAGTGAAATAACGTATACCTTTGTACGAAAACAAATAAGAAGGCTCCAACGTAAATAGAAGAAGCATCCTATTCACTATTGGCTCTGTTTTTGTCTATTCTTATGCTATTAGGTCCATCTCACAAGATGAAACAGAATATTCTACCTGCCTCTATAAATAAGAAACAATAAGGTAAATATCGGTAAAACTTGAGGAGCGAAAGACAAAGAACCTTTTCAAGAATATTTACATTCGCGGATCGAGAGGTTAACGTTCAGAAAGATGTATTTTTATCAAATTTCAAAAAATAATTCAAGTAAGTACGTAAGAATCTTAATTTATTAAATCATTTTATGAAAGAAATATTTCCTTTTTGAAAGTAAATAAAAATCTCGCTTTTTTGCGATATCTGTCTTTCAATACCGTAACAAAATCAAATTAAAGCATTCCATTTGGGTTTCAATACTACTGACTACAAATACGTTTTCACTGCCTTTGGAATAACCGATCTTGATCCTTTCCAGTCTAGTCAAGTTTTATCGGTCGATATGACACTGTTTATAATTAAAGGGACACTTTATAGCCCCAGTAATAATGAGCGGATACCATTATTGTATTGTATTTCCTTTATGGTATTTTGCGCGAAATACCTTTTTAAGTCGTAAAATAATATTATTTTTGCCGTATCAGCAGTTGTTGTAGTTAACAATATGAAAGCATTCTCCGACTAATGGACAGAAAAGTTTTTGATATACGATACAGATCCCGAAACAATTGAGGGAGAGAAAACGAGGACGGCCCTTACTAATATTATGCTATATCATCATCATCATCATTATCATCAGCCTACTTTAGTCCACTGCTGGACATAGGCCTCCCCTAATGAGTGCCATAGCGCTATGCTATATAAGCTCGGATATATATAGCTCTTGGAAATGACAGATAGAATTAAATAATAAGGGTTATCTATTTTACTTTTAGAACCAAAACCTTAAAACGACACCTTGAAAATAACATAGATGAATACTTACATCTAGATGTGTAGCACGATTCAAAAACATAGATATTTTTAGTAAACAAATAAGTTACAATACCAAAGGAATATTCCTATGGTAGAACATATTTTATGATACTGGTATCATCAGAGCAAGCTGCAAGAGCTCCAAATTATGCATTTTTGATTTCTAGTTGTTAGCTCGCTGTTTCCCTCCTGTTGTCTCTTATTTTTATCAGTTTATTTTAAGTTCTCATTCATAAATGTCATTGTTTACAAAAAAATGTCTATGAGTATAGTTTCATATCTGCCTATCTAACTTAACTAGGTTTATGTAGATACATGTGAAACTAGGCACAGAAACAAGTTTAGTTCTAAGGTCTTTGGTTTATAAATGGCGAATAGACAACCCCTATAATTTTATTCAAAGGTTGGACTGCTTGTCTGTTCCCAGGAAATTTAACTATTCCTACCACGCCGTCATTTCTAAACAACCAATATTTAATAATACCTAATTAATCAAATATCCTTTTCAGTAGATTATTTTCACCTTACACTAGTTTTACGTAGAAGAACTTTCTTGTAAGCTTTCACACATGTAAAATAAGTAAGATAAAAAAATAAGAGGACCTCAGTGGTACGGTGGGCGAGACTCTGTCTGCAACGCAAGAGGTTGCGGGTTCGATTCCCGCCGTGGAATAAAATTTGTTTACTGTCTGCAGAAATTTGTTCCTTTGGTTTGGGTGTTTTCTACATTTAATAAAAAAATCTATGTATTTATATAATGTTTTAAATATATCAATTATCTAGCACTTACCCATAACACAAGCTTAGAGTAGCTTACTTTGGGGCTAGATGGTGCTATGTGGATTGTCCAGCATTATTTTTATTTTATTTATTTAAGTAGCTTCATGGCAAACGGCTACAGTTGTAGCCGAAGCAACGAAGTAATTCTAAATTCTAATAACATTATTAGGATAGAATCCATGTATTTAGCTTCATAAATATACACATTCATTGAATCGGATGAAACTTTATGCGTTTGCAATTTGCTTTTGAAATGAAACTGAATTCAGTGATTTTATTTATGTAATCTATGTTAGTTAATGGCATCACATTATTTAGGAGCGACTGATTTCATATGTATGATTTAAATTTTAAATTGTTTGCTGAAAAAGGCTTTTTACAAAACATGATAAAACCCGCTTTACTTTGGACCTTAATAAATGGCAGTGACGGAAGAATAAAGTTAGGTTCATATTGCTGTGTCGGGGTGTGTTGTGGCGCGACAGAACGCTATCGGTCTCATACATTTAGTATGACTAGATTCACATTAGTAGCTTGTGTTGGGGTGTGGCGCGATCTGTCGCTAATGTGAATCTAGTCATACTAAATGTATGAGACCGATAGCGTTCTGTCGCGCCACAACACACCCCGACACAGCAATATGAACCTAGCTTAAAAGATTTGGTAGAGTGTCATGCCATGTTCATCATTCTACAAAGTTTGTGCGTGCAGGGTCTATTGCTTATAATTTCAAACCGTAAGCGCTGGATTAGTGGCATTTCTTGCGTTGTTATTTTGGGTTTATGTTATATTACGTACGAAACGTCTCATTCAAGAGTGGCCGCGGCGGAGAAGTCGAATTAATTAACAAGCATCTTTATTTGTATCCCAAACAATATTAGCAGTAAGTTTCAAAATCCTTCCTTATCTTACTTCTTATTTGCATAGATTTATAGATGTATGGATGGATGTTTGTTCCTCTTTCACGTGATTCACGTAGTTCTAGCCATGGAATAATACACAGGCTACTTTTCGTCTCATAAATCAATTCCCATGGGATAGAAATAGCCTTGAGAGCTTTCCATAGAAACAACGCGTGCGACGCCGTTGGCAGATACTAGTAATTAAGTAATGATGGACAATCACAGTATTATTTAGCTGTAAACCTGTACTATGTGCACTAGATATTTTTATAATACACTCAGAACAAATATCCACTGATCATACAAACTTTTGTCACGAAAATACCCCAGCGTCGTAGGCAGACTGCTGAGCCACTAAAGTCGTCTTTTAGTAAAGCTATAAGCATTGCGATAACTTAAATAAATAGTTCCATCTTTTATTAAATGTTGAAATAATAAACTGTCTGTCATAAATAGGAAAATGCATTGTATTCCCAAGTGATAGCAATTGTCTTGAAGCAACATTATTAAAGGTAAATAACCAGTAGTGCTCGGCCAGGAAAAATGCGCTCAAGGGGTTGTCTGGTCTACTGGTAGACAGCTAAGGCTGCAGCCACGCGGTGCGTTTGATGCGACGAAAATTCGCAAGGTTTTTTAGCTTAGTTATTTTTTCTTTTTGGTATAGTTTGACAAGGAAGATCAGATTTAATAAATGGATATAAATTTCAAGTTTCAAATGATCGAATTAATGGTTGAATTTGATGTCAATAATGTATTCCAAAATTTAAACTTTAGATTAATAACGTTGTCCGATTAATGAAATTCGAATAAATAAACATTTTTTTTTGGTTATTAAGAATAAGCAAAAAAAAAAATTTATTCGAACATTCATCCAAGGTTGCCTAAGAGACATTGCTCTTTACGATAAGGCCGTATTTTGTACGTATTAATTTTTATCAAGACATAAGTTTTTATGTTACTTTTGTAGTACATTTCATTAATTGATTCTTTCGAAATAATTATCTAAATTTACAGAATTCAAGGTCAAATAAAAAAAACGGTATGACTACATACGTCTTTTCATTTAGAATGCACAGACTTCTTAATTAGTGCTTTGGGATCGTTAAATTCAACTTATCGTGACTGCGCTAGAGATCCGGTAAAAATTGGTCCCAAGGGGTCTCGCTTAAAACTGTGTAGTTTCTTTTGAATAGCGTAGCAAGAAGAATGAAATCCACTGAAATAATCAGCAAAATATAAAATAGACACATATTAAACATGAAAGTAGAAGTGTTTGGGAAACGAAAAAGTTTCTGTGGAACTAGAAAATCTTTTTAGGGCTTTTTCTATCCCATGAGAACTCATTTCTGGGATAGATAGATAGATATTATTTATTGTCAGAAAAAATAATTGAGCAGATAAATGATGTTTATCTGTTCCCTCGTGTTTCATGTCTTGCTTGTAACTTATGTACTTTTCTACTATACTTTACCTACTTTTGTATTTTTCTATTGTAATATTATGTATAAGTTTTTACCAACTTTGTACCACCATGCAAGGCCCAGTCTGAAAATCAGCGCCGCTACTAGCTGCGGCCTGTAGCGGCATAATGCTCAGACGGGACCTTTTTGGCCCCTTATGTAGGTAGATATAATAGCTTTACTCTTCTTATTATTTTGTCTGTGTTGTTCTTCTTGTTTCTGAATCTGTTATAATGTATTATATGTATATGTATATGAAAAGGTACAAAAAACTTAAACGAATTTCTTTTCTTTCTTTAATAATCTAAAACCAACTACTTAATCACATTTAGTAAAAACCAACAGCATTTTATTTACGTCCGCGAACTGGGTTCTACCTACTTGTCAATCCAATACTAGCATTAAACCCCCTTACACAGGTAATATAATAATCCTCAGTTGGCTTTGTCAATACGAAAGGAACAGGCGTAGAACGTAACCCGTCGCAATAAGACTTACAGTTAACCACCAAATAACACTAGAATGTAAGCTAACACAGGTAAAGGTAGTTACACACTAGTGCTAGCGTTAACCCTCGTGATAAATGCCCTCACTGCAGTTGGGGATTCCAGGTAGATTCTCTTTTGTTTTGTGCCATAATCTACGTGCTAACTGGTGATTTAAGGTGGCCTAATGTTTGAGTACAGTACTGGATGCCGGAATGGAACTTTTGATAAAGTTTATTTAAAATTAGGTTCTAAACTTGATTTCGTAGAACTAGATCTAGCATGGTACGCTAGTTCACGATTCCTAGAGAATGCTATGGTATTAGATTTGAGTTGAATAACTATAATCTTTGGAATCGAGTTTTTGTTTGTTTTTTTAATTATAGAACTAAGTATTTGGTAAGATAGAAATCAGAATAGAAATGACACATGGAATGACACTGTTGACTATTTATTAATTTTATCAGGGTTTTGTTTAAGTCAAAGCCGACAAATGTTGATTGAAAAAATAGGTCTTCATTTTTGACGATGCATTTTGCACAAATGCATGATATAAAATCTTTGATATAGATACTAACAGCGCCTCGCGGTAAACCCGCGTATTTCCCGTTTCCGTGGGAATTCCGGGTTAAAATATAGCCTATGTGTTATTCCAGACTATAGTCTATCTCTATACAAAATTTCATCCAAATCCATTCAGTAGATATTGCGTGAAATAATAATAAACATCCATCCATCCATACTTAAAAACATTCCCGTTTATAATATTAGTAGGATTTCCCGAATATCCACATTTTCCCCCAGTTTAATCTGAACTCGATGTGACGACAAAAGTCGTGTAAATCACGGGAGTCCCTCGTGACTTCACAGGTCCAGTTTAAACGGTCGTTTAGGACTCTAAGCGATGCTTGCTGGTGCAATTAAACTAAATTATAAGCGGTTATTCTAACTCGAATACTGTGAACGCTTTGAAGATTACTAGAACGAGTTGAAGGATACGTTAAAAGGGGATACGTAGAAATATCTCACATGAGATTTGTTATAGTAGATAATTGATGCTGACTGTACATCGATTTATCGATACAAAGCAATAAATAAAGAAGTTTTTTGTAACAAATTGAGAGAGTTTAGTGTAAAACTTGTAAACTTCTCACATTCCATTTTTAAAAGTATTAATGGTTCTACCTTTATTAACAACAAAAATCACAATCAAGGAATATAAACAAACTAAAACTAGTATTTACAATTGAAAGTATTGAGCTTATTGCAGACGGTCGCAAACAATGTAGATGTAGCTCAATTGATTCATATTAATATCAGTCGGAAGTGTCCCTCAAACAGATTATTAATAGGACTTATAACATGATTTGATGATTTATAAGTTTTACAAAGTTTTGTCACAGTCAAATCATCAATAACATTTTATAAGGTTTTGAGTTCTTCAAAAGCTACATGACTTTTGTATTTGTGTTCGTTTGAAATGAAATGAAGTATTTTTTTAGAAATGAAATGATTTTTTCAATACATTTATAATATGATAATGTTATTTTCTATGATTTGATTTTCATCTTGACTGTCCTAGGCGTGTATCATAGCTCATTTGACGAACCAAGTATTAGTATATTTAAGAACTTAACGAATCATGTATTTGACAAACTTAGGTTTGGATCAGTCTCTAGTTTGATAAATAAAGGATTTGACGAATTGCAAAATTGACAAATTAAGCTTATGACTTGTTAAGGATATAGACAAACAAGGTATTTGACGACTGTCTGCGTAATCATCAATCATGGTAGTATGCCGTTATTTGTTTTATCTAATACTGAAAATTTCACATAGCATTTAACATTTTCATTTTGCTAGCTAATGCTAAATGCTAAGCCATTTAGTTTGTAAACAGACGTGATGGGAGCAAAGAAGAGCACCGGATTATTGATAGTGTTTTTGGTTGTGCTTTTATATTGTACTAAATGTGCCTGAGACTTCGTCCGCGTGATGTATTGACTATGGGCAGTCGCCTAAATTTTTTATAATTCCATACAAACATTCATCTCCTATTTTAATTTTATACCCTTAAAATTTTTACAAACTTTGAATGTAGTAAAAGACGAAACTTCCATACAATTTTTCGTTTCCCTATTTCAACCCCTTAAAATCCTTTTTCGCTTTAAAAGGTAGCGTATTTCCTTTATCTCTGTCCTAATTTTGGCATCGTGCAATAAATGTTAAATTCGTCATAATGTATATCCTCCGCTTCGATAAAACCTAGTGAGGATTTAAAGTAAAAGGGATTCAATAAATTCAGCTCAATAGCTAAATCAGTCTAAAACCTGAGATGTTTCTAGGGTCCCTAGTGAAAGCAATTTGTCGACCTGGAACAGTATTAGTTGGAATCATTCCGGTTCCGGGGAAAGAAAACTCAATGAGCAAGCATGAAACCTTTGAATTTAAAACTTATGAACTGTATAAAGCTGAATATAGGAGCAAAAAGAAGCTATACCCTCAGTAATGTAGCGGGAATGCTTCACAAGGAATAATAAAAATGCTATAAAATAGAAATGCGCAAAGTATAAAGAAAAATTTAAAGGAGCAAAATTACTCCCATTTGTGTAGTGGGAAAGCTATGCAAAGAAATTATGAATTTGTATGGGCATAGGAAATATTTTTGTATATAAAAGCATCTAGTAAGTTTATTTCTTATGTGGGATACCACTACCACACATAAATTGTAATATCATCTTGCCTCATATCATTAAATCTGATTAATCGTTTCATCGTAGGCTAATTGGTCATCGACATTGAAATCTACTTTTATGACAAGTACTTTTAAAGACCAAATTTAAAGGCCTAAAGGTAAAAATCCTATCCAAGATCAAGAAAACTCACATAAACCTGCCTTCCTACTTTACCTCTGTGTACGTTTACGCAAGTGGTTCTAAATTATACAACAACATTGTACACTTCCAGCTACAAGCTTTGTTTCCATGCGACTGGATTCACGTGAACGTGGCACAAACAATCCAGCGACTTGGAAACGCTGTTTCGGCCTAAAGATTAATTAGTTGTGGCAAACGTCTCGAGTAATCTTGAAATCTTGCATCCGCTATAAATTATTATCTCGCAAATATGCAAGTAAAATTAATTTATCTAATGCCCCAGTGCGTTAGTCAGTGAAGACACCAACAGTGTGATAGTTGTGTTCTGAATAAAAAATGGAGGACGAAACAGATAATAAGGTATGGGTAAAAAATATAGAACTTTAAAAAAAAAAAAACCTGTTTCTTTCGATGTCTAAGAAAAAAAACTAACAGGGACGGATCAGTTGAACTACCTCAAGGTTTAAATTATTTTTAATATAGAATATTAAAATGAAGGAAAGAAACAAATTCAGACTAGTATTTAAAATCAAAACAATTAAGCTAACAACAGACGGTTCTAAGCAGTCTTGAGATAACTCAATTAATTCCATATCGTCGCGTCTAGTGCCATTACCACGCTGTATGGCAATGCTGATGCGCAGAGCCACTCACGAGCTCTCGGGTAACCCATCGAGACCAGACACTCAGATATTTTTTTCAAAGACCCGGTGAGCCCCGGTACCTTAGGCACCTTAGGGATCCTAGAATACTCCAGATTGCTTGCAACAATCTTCAGTCAGCTCAATTGTTTATATTGTAAATACTAGTTTAAATTTGTGTCTATTACCTAACTGTAGTTTTCTTTGTCAATAAATTATGTAATGTATTCAGGATGTTACTTTTTAACTACTCATACTACAGGCCTTGCTTTGTTGGGCTAAATATTAATGTGTGGATTTACCAGTATTATATCTATTTTATATATATTTATTACTTAATTCTAAGGCACACGAGCTTTTGTGACCTAAGGAGAAGTTAAAAAAATTCACAAGGACTTTCTGGTGTATTGAGATAAAAGCATTTTTGCATAAACTCGAGAATATTATTTTGCCTTACCTAAATGCGCGACATTTTTTCATGCTTGAGGAAAAATGGGATACCTGCCATTTCTCCATTCTTGTAACCAAAAAGTAAAGACGAAAAAAGGGTATAAAATTTACTATACTTATTTTTTATCATTTACGGAACAGGCCTGCCAAAAAATTATGATCATCAGACTCTAGTTTGATAAAAATTATTTTACTCCTTCCTTTTCACTTTTTATTTTATTTTGTACTAGCGACCCGCCCCGGCTTCGCACGGTTTTATTATACGTATAAACCTTCCTCTCGAATCAATATATCTATTTAAAAAAACCGCATCAAAATCCGCTGCGTTGTTTTAAAGACATACAAATGGACATAGGGACCGAGAAAGCGACTTTGTTTTATACTATGTAGTGATAGTGAAGACATCCAACTAAAATTTTGTGTATATCAGACATCTGGTACCTACCCACAGCCAGGGTCCTGGGGATGTTTTGGACTGGTGTTGATATGTATCAGTTGAAATACCTCTTAAATGTTTGCAATCAAAAATAATTTTAATTTTCTCCTCTTCCTTGATTGTAATTTTTAGTTAAAATAGGAATTTAATGGTTTCGTTATAACGAGGACGAGTCATCATAGATTTTTTTTTGTTATTATTTATCCACACTATAACTTGGTCTTGGTTTCGTCGTTTTGATAAAAAATTAAAAGCCAAGGCCAAACATAAGCTTTTTGTATTTCATTCCATAAAAACCTTTGACTTTTACTTTCTTTGACTACACGAACTTAAAAAAGGCAGTAAAATATGATCCAAATGTATCTTTTACACAGAAATCCAAAGTGGAACGGAGGAGTTCCGAGCTGGAATCCGCGAGGGACGAAATAAAGAAATTCAAAGAGAATCTCCTTCAATCAGTCGCCACTGGAGAGTAAGTCGTAAATAATTTAACGTATATTCTAGGAGACCAAAGTGTAAATTTTACTCTATCTTAGACATCATAAAAATAAACAACTCACGCACCTTTATTATTCAAAAACTATTCAATAGATCGCGTCAAATAGGTACTTAAACAAGAAAAGAAATTTATTAAATACAAATGCATACTTATTTAGAGAAACACAAACATTCCACTCTGCCATGATGGCAAAAGCGTTTTCTGACTTTATCTGAATAGTTAGCTACAGTACCCGATGGAGCAATGTTTCTAAATATGTTTGAATTTATACATTATAATTATTTACATAATATATTAAAATGATGAAGATATCGCCTATTCAGTGTTCGCGTGACATCACACCCCGTGTGACTTTATAGCGGCTAGTGACATCACGAGACCCCAATCTTAAACTTTTACGAGTTTTATCTTACCTAGTCATTTTCTGTTTAGTTGACAAATGAAAAAATACGTAAGTATCCAATATATCTTTAAAATATAGCTGACAGACTAAATAGAAAAAAAAATACACAGGAAACTACTCTATTATGATTGTAGCAGTATTATAAATGCAGGGACATACCTAGTGATATTATTTATTTGCTCGTATCTCTCGGAATACATCGACAAACGTGAGTGATTCCGTGACCAGCAAAGCCGAATACTACTTTGTACCAAAAATACAGCAACAATTGAAAATACTACACCAGATTTTATTTATTTATTTTTTTATACAAAAATATTCCTAAGTGAAATAAATTTATTCCAGGTCCATTTTTGCTTTACTTAGAATCTTGGCTCGTATTGAATAGCAAACAAATTCTCAAATCCCTTGAATTAATTTTTGTTCGTTGAAACTAGTTCAAACGTTTCAGAAACCAATAACTTAATTCCTTAGGCTCATAAAATACAAGAAAAAAGGTGTTAAATGCCTTTGCCTAAATTTTTTGTCTAAATTGCCTAAATTTTTTGCCTAAATTTTGCTCTTTGCCTAAATTTTTTGTCCACTTGTGGAAGAAACAAAAAATAAACCACCGTTACTGTGGTTTATGTTTTGCTTTGTTATTTATGTTCCGAACCGTTTATGTGTCACTTGCGTAGGTAGTAAAATACTATATGTGAAATACTCTTAGTAGGTATGTCAATAGTACATTAAAATAAAACAATAAAGTCTATGTAAATAATCGTAATTTTAGGTATAACTGTCAATAAGAAAACAGAACTCGAACCTCGATAACATTATTTCTGAAGGCTTACAAAATACACACTTCGACAAGACAAATTTACACTAAACTCCTTATCAACCAAGAAATTAAAGTGCTAATTGATTTTCTCTTCAGTTCCATTATTACTATATTTGTTTACATAATGCGATTAAAATACGTCACAGTATTTAAATAGCTTAGATCAACATTGCATTTTCTAGATACTATTGTCGGTGGAGAACTGAGCGACATCTGACCAAGCATAGCGTCATTGATGTAGTACTTACCTAGTCATCTATGCAAAAACAAAAATATATAAGCAGTAAAAGTATAGCAGACTTTACCCTTGACGTAACCTCAACCAAAAAGAAGGGAAAACCGTTCTACAAACAAGCCATTGCATGTTACGCCAAAGTATTCAAATAACGCTGATTACTTTTATTCCAGCTCTCTGATAGCGGAAAAGGAGGAAATGGGAATTCCGGTAACGTCCCGGTCTCGATCCGCTTCCAGGGCCAGAGAAGCGCTTTGTATCCCGCCGAATATGCTGGCGGAACTGGATGAAAACAAAGTGTTTGAGTTGAAAGAGGTGAAACTATACTCCAGTCAAATCCGATGTGAAATGTTTGCAAACAAACCCCCCCCCCTCCCCATTCCAAAGTGACTTATACAAAAATTTAATCTATTAGCTTGTTTTTTTTGCACGCAATAAAAAATCGATAGAGAAAGGAAGACTTCAGTGGCGCAGTAGCGCGACGCAAGCGATTGCGGGTTCGATTCCCGCTCGAAACAAATTTGTGTATGACCTGTATGAATTTGTCTGTTTGTTGTTTGTTGGTCTGGGTGTTTTCTATGTTTTATAAAATAATATATCTATGTATTTAATGTAGTCAATATATCAGTTATCTCGTACCCATAACACAAGCTTACTTAGTCGGCGATGTGTGAATTGTTCAGCACTAAAAAAAATATATTCCTGATTCCTATGGTACTGCTATCAATTATAAATTTCAGAAGGCTGCTTCGACGTTTAAAAATCATATTTAAAAGACATCGATTTATGCTATATCATTGAATAATCACGATCTTTCTAGGCGTTTCTCCTATTTGACATGGATGGAGATGGCTGCATCGACTACAGTGACTTGAAAGCAACCCTCATCAGCCTTGGAGACAGAACTGACGAGACCATGATTAGGAATATGCTGGCAGAGGTAAGGTCTTTACTCCTTTATCATCAGCCTATGCTAGACTGGAGATAGGCCTGCCCAGAGACATAATAAGCACCATAGCGCCCTTGCGTGCCGCTTCCAGCATCTGCCTGCAGTCTTTCACAGATCATTGTTATACAGGGGGACACAAGATAGATATATAGATAATACTTTATTGCATCGCATAAAAAAGAAACAGGAAGTACTTAATTAAACATTATAAAAAAGATACAATGGATTTGGCGGCCTTATCGCTAAAAGCGATTTCTGGCACTAAGTTTGATGGGTCGCAATATCCATTAAAGAATACGTACACAGAATATCCAATAACAGAACGTCTAACAACTAGTATTTACAATTATAAAAACTCCTAAAAATCTAAGCCATCACCAGAAGGCAGAGTACACAGAATAATGGCAGTATTGCCACGTTGAATGGCAATGCTAATTCGTTGACCGAAATAAAAGCCAGCATTCCGATCATCAATAAAATCTTTATCTATCGATCTATCATCTGTTCGGAAGAAGTTCGGTAAGAAGTACATACTTAATATTTTTAACGTTACGATTTGTTGGCTAAAAATGGTACCATAAGAACCCATACGCACTAGCGAGTTAAACCGCGCGGTAATCGAGGCGGCTTTTTAATCGCGTAATTTAGCGGTAAGATTGCCTTTAAAGAAATAAAAGGGGCGACCGTGGCAGTTCAACCACTAGTGCGTGAGCTTTTAGGGTAAGCCTCTTTATGGCTTTACATAGAAATGCAAGGGATTTCTTTATAAAGGAAAGTAGAAAGAGATTTCTACCATCCTACTAGTACATTTAAGTCTACGGAATTTTCCGTGTCAGGATAAAACCAAATAAATAATTTGATATGCCTACTTTGTTTTTATAAAACAATCTTCTCATTATTAAAGAACAGGTGATTTTTTGGGGACAACACCCCGCCCAAACCGCTGAAGCTAAAATGCTGAAATTTGGAGGGTAGTTACCTTTTACTTCACGGACACTCGATATGAAGTTTTAGGAGTTTTAGAAACTCCACCCCTAGGTCGAAGTTTGTTTGGTATTTTTTGTAACTCTTTAACCAGGGGCGAGATTCGTTTGAACCTTACAGAGAATACTAGAAATATAAAAAAAGTCTTCTGAATACCTGTTTCGGGATTTTTTAAAACAATGAGATTCGCAGTTTGCCTCCGTATTTAAATGACTGTATTTTTAGATGTAGTATGTTTATAACCTGATATTTTGAGCTTGTACTGAATTATAAGCAAATAATAAAACACGTGTTGGGGGTTGACATTATTGAGAATTTTAAGTAACTTTTTACTGTCTCAATATGCTTGAAACTTACACAGATATGTTGTTATTAGAATGAAGAGCAGGACGAATCGTATAGTTTACGCGAGCGAAGTCACGAGCGGAAAGATAATTTGCTTATAAATAAGTTAACACTGAAACCGACATCGAAAGCTAATTTTAAAGGAAAATCGTCCTAATTTTGATGGTGCAATAAAGAAGTTATCTATCTATCTATTTACTCTCCTTAGCCTCTGTTACTATTAAGAACAAACTCTAAAAGTCTATTATTATTTATATCAAATCTGTGAATCGTAATAGCATTTACAATGAAGCAAAAAGAAAGAAACAAAATTTCTCTCAGTAATAAAACAATTTGTCACAAAAACAAAACAAACCAACCAAATGTATTTACTCAAGTTTAGTGTCTTAGAACAAAAACTTTGCTTTTGTTTTAATTCCGCTAAGTATTGTTTAGAAGTTTTATAAAGCTCGAAAATCTTGAAAGGTCTTGTCTCTTGTCTATTTATTATCAGAAGGTTTGCGATTTGTTTGCAAAATACTTCGACTTTTGCAAGGTGTTGAACTTATTGGCGTCTGCTAGAGAATTATTATTGTAGGTAGATACTTAGGTGAGCGGTGAGAACAGTCACGAGAACAGCTATTTTATTTTTATTTCATTTGGTTTTCAATGAATTTCAACATAATGCACACTGGAAAAAGTTTAAGTTGGACTTAAACTTTTCTATGTGCATTAGTTTAGGTTGTCTTTAACATCAAACTGAAAATTTTAAGCATTTATCACTTTATATCCTTTTTAAAACTGCGAACCGTATTAAATTAAAAACTGAGTAGCGCAATTTTGTAGCAGCATCAAAAACAAAAGATCTCGAAAGTTTATCTCTTGAAGCTCTAAAAGTTAACTGGTTCGCTACCGCACTGCTAAAGTTCATTAAAAAGCGGAAATAAGAGTAGATTTTATTTACTTCGGAAACTACTTTGAAACCGACACCTGCGTGGAATGTAATTTTATTGTAATTGCCTCTTTTATTTTCTAGTTACTTCAGTTTACACTAGTCCTATGGCTTTTGTACAAAAAGTTGTGATTTTGACTTTATTACGACCATGTGGCATTTAGGGTGCCTGTCCATTGGAGCGGAGCGAGCTGGCTGAGCGGAGAAACGAGGAAATATTAACCAATAGGATTGCATGAAAAAGCGGACCGGAGATTTCATGGCAATCCTATCGGTTAATATTTCCTCGTTTCTCCGCTCCGCCAGCTCGCTCCGCGTCAATGGACAGGCAGCCTAATAGGGCTGGGAAAAATCCATTTGATTTGCTCGATAGCTTTCGATGGAAATGTCGAATGTGAATCGAGTAGTCTATTTTAGCTAGATGATGGTGTGTGGACAGTCTGGAATTATTATTATTATTGTTTTATTTTCAATATTATATGTGAAGAAGAAATTGTCCCTTAAATACGTAACGAGAACTTTCCATTATACAATATTATGAACCCTACAATAGTAAACATTAAGTTTATTTCTGTCTAGGCCCCTAACCCGCTCGACTTCGATGGTTTCGTCAATCTTCTCGGCTATAAGACCCTCGAACTAGACTCTGAAGATACGCTGGTGGCGGCTCTTTCGCGATGGGATAAAAACAACACGGGATTCATCTCAGAAGAAAGGTACGGGATCTTTCCAGTTTTAGGATCTATTGTTTAATTTAAAACCACTACCCCACAGGTGCTACTATAAAGCCGTGATTTTGAAGCAAGTTTTATGTCGCGCGATTTGTTGCGATATTTGTTTCCAGTGCATTTTGTACCAAGACGTGAAGGATGATGATGATGAGGACGCATGCATCTGCGTCTTGTGTTTTCAACTTTATGGTGGCTGAAAGAAAACGCAGGCGTGTTGATGGAATCGCGCTACATAATCGCAAGAAATCGCGTGACATAAGACGTGCTTCGAAATAGTGGCTTTGGCCAAGGTTGGTCAAGTCATGGTAAGCCTATACTCAACTTTTTCTTTCTTTATGATGACGCTGGCTGGCATTTTGGTTAGACTCAGACTGAGACTTTGATTAGATATACATACATGCAGTTGAATCTGTCTTTGGCGACACAGCAGATTTCTTATAGCTATAAAAATAGCAACCTCCTATGAAAAACTTCAAAGTTCTCTCTTGGTGTCACAAAAACCACTGTCGCAGGTATACATAATACAAAATATATTTTACTTAATCTATTACATTTCAGTGGTTTTTGACCCTCTTTTAAGTAATGTAAAACCTCTGCAGCGCGGTCTTGCTCTGCAGCGCGGCTATTGTAAAGAAAATTAACAATTTAAATAGATATTTTCATCAAAACCAACTTTTATGATCTTAGTCACAAAAACCAGTTTATTGCTCAATTTAAACATTTAAAGCCAATTGGGGTTTCTTAGAATGTTTAATTAACCACAGATTTATAAGATAAGCTCATCGGAATAACCAATTCACCGTACGTGTATAACTTGAGATTAATAGCTTAGAAACTGCTTCAATAGGCTAACTTGTATAATCTACGCGGGATGCCGTAATTTCCCAAAGTTTCGCTAAATCCTAGGCCTAACTCATCCTTATTTCCTGATCTTCTAGTGCTATTAAAAGGGTATTTGCTTTTGTAGAGGTGTAAGTAGGTTATTACCTGTATTATTAATCTAAAATTATGCTTTGGGCAGTGGTTATAATGCAAATCTGTACAATATTACTTATTGCATCTTCTGCTTTATTATCAAAATAAAAAAGCAATTGCAAAATACAACTCGGACACAATTCGGATCTATATTTACTTACAAATGAACAGGCTGAGACAATTGCAAAAAATCTAGAGGTTCAATACTGATCCATGTTTAGGTAGATACTATTAAGAAACCACATTTTACACCTTTTGCTGTGGCAGTTTTATCAAACTTATTATCATGTTGTTTTGACTGAATTCATTTTACACTATCAAGCACGTAGAAATTAGCTTTCAAGTGGCATTAACCGTGTTGAAGGTCGATTTTAATATGGTTATATCGATTGAGTGAGAGAGATAATAAAGAGTAAAATCAGTGTAAACGTAAGGCGATGACGGCTGATAGAGGAAAATGGAAGAATAAAACATATAGTGCCGGGGTCGGCACCTCGACTGGAAAAAAACACAAAGATGATGAAAACAGCAGAAAAAAGCTATACCTGCTAGTGCATCTGCAGACTAATTTCCTATGACGTAGGATTCTTATTTATAGTTGACATTAAGTATTATGCTCTAGGTTCCACATAATTAAATTTAATTAGCAAATCTCATTCGTTGTGACTTGTAGTGTCAACTAGAACACATTAATGTAAAGATTCTGGAAAACGCCCAATGATTTAAATCATGTTTATCTAATGTTTTCAAATATGTCTTGTGAACACTAAAATGTTACTCGTGAAATTATCATAGTCTTCAGGAATAATGAGACACTGCAAGGAATTACATGACATGTTTATGTAACTATAAATAGCGACATGACATGTTTTTGTAATTAATAAATATTCACATAAATATTACTTATGTCATTTTCTTTGAATATTATTGTGTCAAGTTTGCAACAAGACTTTACAAAAATAAGGCTCAGTTCAGTAGACAATTTTGAGTCTCGTTTTATAAATACATACTTGGTTGCTTTAGTTTTCATGGCAGAGATATTCAATAGAAAAATAAGCCAACTACGTGCACGAAAGGTTTCGTACCATTATCTATAAAAACAGCAAAAAAATCATGTCTTATGTATGTAATGTATTTGAAAAATTTTGTGGACCCTTCCAAAGAACTGTTCAAATACTTAAATAAAAATAAAGATACTGTTTGGCTCGATCTATTTTGGCGGGATTTTCAATAGCATTATTGCTCATGACTATGATAAAAATTTTTTGAAAGAAAAAGAAAGGAGTTAGTGGGGATTCGCCATCGTAGTGATTCGTCATCGCAAAAAAAGTAGTGGTGATTTGCCATCGCTCAAAATATTTTAATATTCTTAGTGGTGATTTGCCATCATTTTCTTTTATACCGACAAAGTGCAGTCAGCAGCAGATAACGAAGGCCGATAAGAATAAGCCGTGGACGGACGAAATCACCCCGTCTAGGGTTAAACTTTGTTTTGTGCCTGCATGCTTTCTTTATAGATAATAAAAAATAGAATAAGTACCTACCTACTCTTGTATGACATAACTGACGTTGTCAGTTGCTAAATAAAAATATTAACTTTTATTACACCAAAAAAATGACGTCATAAATGTGGACGTGTTTAGTTTCAAACCGGGGGGGGGGGGGTGGCACCGCCCTTTTTTGTAAAATTACGTCACACTTCCGATAAATGCAAATAAAAAAATAACTAGATATTCTATCTAAATTCTGTAAACGGTATTAGTTCCTAGATAATTTAAAAAAATTAAATTCATGTATTTATTATTTATGCAAACTATTATCTACAAACAACAACACCAAAACAAAATTTTACGGTGAGTTTTTCAGAAGCGTATATTTACAACCATAATAGCTATATTCTCATGGAAATATAATAGAATACCAAGAACATACATCCAAAAAACGTTAAAAGAAAACAGCTAATATTAAAAGCTGGTTACAGATATGCTTTCCATAATACAATTAAATCTGGCAATATTTGAAGATGCGCTAATCACCTTAGGTGCAAGGCACTGATCAAACCCTGAAGAATAATGAAAATGTCAGCATATTATTAATGAGACCCCTCACAAATGTTCACCGGATTTAGTCAAAAATGAAATATTAAAGCTCAAAAATGAATGCAACAGGAAGCAATAAATTCATTGTGCACTCCTATGCACACAAATTTATGAAAAGAGTTTTCAAAAAGCAAGAAAAGGCCAAGCCCCTCCGCACGTGCACCTTCAAGGTTAGCCAGACATTTAGGGACACCCTGTATATTATTATTTAAAAAATGTTGGTTGTATGTAACAATATTTACATGCTGACTGTACATGGAACTGCCGATGGCAAATCACCACGTGAAAAACAATATTGTATTTGACGATGGCGAATCAAAACTCAAAGTATGGACCTAAAAAGTAGCAGAAAAAAGGGTCCGATGGCGAATCGCCACTAACTCAAAGAAAGAGAAGAAAAAAAACCCATGAAATTGTGTTTTCTACGCGGATGAAACCTATAGCAAGCAGCACAGAAAGTTTATTGATAAAATTGATCTGAACTAAGCACTAAAACCCAAGACAATTATTTTTTTCAAGGTCGGAACTCAGCCAAATGGCTTTACAAGCGTGTCTAGAGAGTTCGTGCATAAAAACACTATTTTATAAACATTTTTATAGTCTTCACTCAATTAATCATTGTTTTACAAGACAATTACTTACGAACTTTCGGATATTCTTCACTTTTAATGCCTGCTGTGGTGTCGTCTATCAAAGTTTTTTATTCGTTTGCGTTTTATTATATTTTTAGATTTATTTTTACTGAGTCACTTTATGTGGCGATCGTTACTTAAGGAGCAAACAGCACCTAAAGTGACTGTGGCGTGCCCACTTATTTTGTCATATAATTCCGTTAAACAAAGGAATTACCAAAATTCACACTTACAGTTTGTTAAACCTATCATAAGCTTATTAATGCATCTGTAATAGTAGAATTTTGTCTATTTGAGGAAGAGATACAAAAACAGAGTTTGGTGGCAACCAAAGGCAACTTAGTATTTCTTCCTAAACTAGACAAAATTAACTACTACAGATGCATTAAAAAAAGCTTATGATAGGTTTAACAAACTGTACGTGTGAATTTTGGAAATTCCTTTATTTAACGGAATTATATGATAAAATAAGTGGTGTGTCTTTAGCTCCTGTTTGTGCCTTAAACAAACTTTCTTTTTTTTACAGAATCCGCCATGATCTCATGACTTGGGGAGATCGCTTCACAGAGAAAGAAGCTGACTACGCCCTCAACGATGCTCCGATTGTCGTCAAGGATGGTAACACCATGATCGACTATGTTCAGTTCTGCAGTCAGCTGAGTGGCTTGAAGAAACCAAGTAAAACTTGAAAGGAACTTCATTACTCTCAAAAAAGCTTGCTTATTTCTATTCGGAAGCCGCTTTGGATTTTATAACAATGTAGGTAATAGAAGTTTATGTTGTTTTTCTTATTATTTATTTATTTAGACAACAGTATAATATCACAAGAGGTTTTTTTACCCGAAGGCAGTTTTATAATGTAAGAAAAAATGTCGTGCTTTTGATGTTACTAAGTTCACAACTATACATACATGTTATGTTTTTGTTATGAAGGTACAAATAGTTAAAGAATATATTGAAATCTTCTCGTTATACAAGTTTTCGTCCTGCTTCAACGGTTTTCATGTATTCGAATATTTGCCTAGTTTTCAATTTTCAATAAAGTTCGCGGAACCTGCTTAACTTTAGGTGTGTTTTATTTTACTCATAGCTTTAGGTGTGTTTTATTTACTACAGTTGAAAATTTCCATAAGATATGAATAATAAAAGGATTTGCTTGGAACCTTTTCAATAACTGTTTTCAAAAGACGGTAAGGAAATATTTACAGATAGGTACATAAATATTTGAGTTATTTAGGTATCCGTACTGTTATTATTTATCAAAGCAATGATTATCGAAAGTAGCTCTCGAATATTCTATTGTTTCGGAACTTTGTTTTGTCTCTCATTATGCGAAGTTTATTTTTGTTGCTAGCACCAGATCCATTAATAAATTGACTCTTCAATAAACTTTTCATTGCGAAAACTGAAGCTAAAATTCAAAGTTTATTGGACGTAAAAGGCGATTTCAAATGAGCTGTTCTTTTACTAGCGAAAGATAATTTTGTTTCTTCAGAATAGACGCTATAATGAACGTTTCATAGCATACAATGTGATTCTTCGAACCTTGATCAAAAGAAATGTGCGGATACACGACACATATTTATCGGTAAAAATCAAGATAAAAAAAATTATATGTTATTTATCTCAAAAACAAAGCAGTTTTAATAATTTTTAAAATGAAGACTACTTCATCTGGTTTTTTCTTCGTTTCTTTTTGAGTAAATGGTGTATTTTATTCGAAGTAGTCTCATTTGAAAGCTAGATAGTTTACCTAGCTAATAAAATAAATAAAAAATACAAATACGATACATAAGCGTAGTAAAAACAGTATTTTTTTAGAAATAAGACAAAAAAAAAACGATTCTTATTTTATTTTTTCTCTGTAACTTTAAAACTGGGCAATTAAGGTGTACTTTTTTGCATGTTGTATTAAACTTCATAATTTATTCTACAAATCCTTCAAAAACTGGGGGTCTATCTCTTTCCGTTGTCATGTTATTCACCATTTAAATTAGGTACTTTCTGCCATTTAGATTAAATCAGTTGAGATTCCTGTTGATATCTGTACTTGACTTGTGTTTAAAAAAAATAACATTAAATTTTTTTTATCTCGGTTTCTATCGATAAATATGTGTCGTGTATCCGCACATTTCGTTTGATCAAGGTTCGAAAAATCACATTGTATAAAGGTTTACAGATCATTTGTAGAGTTTGCTTGTCATTAATTACAGATAGAGTTTCAACAAGTTCAACACAGTTCTTAAATAAAACCTTACTTTTAGAGGTAGCTTTATAAATCAGAAGCGTATAAACAGAGTTAGAAAATTGTTTTTGATGAAATCTGTCTATAACATATACCTACTTCGATATAAAAACAGCTTAAACTATTAATTTTAAACAGGTTTATAATGTTCTTGACACTGCGAAAACTGCAATTTTTGCCCGTCACTTACCAAGTTCGCCAAGATATCAAGCAAATCATTAAATTTGATTTGATGTAAATACCAATGTAAAATACAAAACAATTTTGCCCAGAACCTAATGGATCACTAAAAACCGATCACTCACTTCGAAATGTGTGTGGATCCACACATACAATACAATACAATATACTTTATTGCACATCAAAAAAACAAAAACAATATACAGGGAAAAAGATCTATAAGGAAGTTGCACAATGGGCGGCCTAATCACTAAAAGCAATCTCTTCCAGGTAACTGTCAATTCAGGGACCCTCTAATGATTACTGATTACTGAATAGAGATACCAATAATTATACGTCTTCACGAACGTGTTGATGACGAGAGGTGTAGAATCTTCTTATCTTCAGCCACAGCTTCAACCTTCATCAGTCCACTGCTACTACTGCTAGCCATAGGCCTCCCCTAATGAGCGCCATGGTAGCGCTCTGTTTTCACCTTGCCGCATCCAGCATCTGCCAGCAGTCTATTGCAGATCTCATCTAGCCGTGACAGTTTACTTATTGCCAGTGAATTGCTAATCACCCTACCCAAAATCTAAGTACTCACTCAAGATGATCCTTATAAATATCGAAGTCTGTGAAGACGAGCTCGACGATCTCATGTGGCTGAGCGAGGAAGGTGTAGAGGAGACAGTCGAGGCGCGGCGGGTAGGCTCGCGGGTAGTCTGGACTGCTGAAGGTGCCGCGCTCCTTGCCGTATGTTGATGTGAAGCGGACACACGTGCAACCTGAGAAAGAAAACACGGATGAGCTTACAAAAGGCAGTGCAAAGAGTACGATGAAGTAAAGTCTTAAACAGGTTTAACCTGAGAATGATAATACGATTTTTCTTAGAAAAGAATGTGCAATGAGGCATAGCATGAAGTAAAGTCTTCAGTAGATGTAACCTGAGAAAGATAAGACGGGTTTGCTTAGAAAAGGAAGTGCAAAGAGACATGGGATGAAGTAAAGTCTTTAACAGATGCAACCTGATAAATATACGACGGATTTGCTTAGATAAGGAAGTAGAAAGAGGCATAGGATGTAGTGAAGTCTTCAAAAGATGCAACCTGAGAAAGATAAGACAGGTTTGCTTAGAAATAAAGTGCAAAGAGACAAGGGATGAAGTAAATTCTTCAATAGGTGCAACCTGAGAAAGATTAGACAGGGTTGCTTAGAAAAGTACAAAAAGGTAAAGGATGAAGGTTCGATTTGAGAAAGAGAAGACGGGTTTGCTTAGAAAAAGGAGTGGAAAGAGAAGAAGTAAAGTCTTCACAGCTGCTGTGACTCTGAATAATTGCTTTAGGTTGGAACATTTACTTGTCTTAATAGTCAGAGTAGAGATGAATTGGCAATCAAAATGCTACTTCAGTTAACCAGCTATTATATGGTGAAAAATTCCGAAACCAATTAAAATACAATCCCACAACTCAATATCTTATCAATCAATCCATCCATACAATTCCTAAACACGATTTTTAACTCTCAAAAGTGGTTTTCTACGACCAGAAAACTGGAATTCTTGAAAGAAATTCCAAGTATTAATTATGTCCTACACAAAACCTAGATTCTAACGAGAAACCAGCTCGCTCAGATGGGGTTAGCTACGTCGACTTCGTGAATTATTTGAGCACAATACAGTTTTCGTAGAATCCGCCGCTCCATTTATATTTTAACGTCTTAGAAGAGAAGAAAGTAGGTAAGCTTTGGTAGGTTTGATTATTAAAACTGAGTATATATTTTGTTGGACCTTTTAATTTTAAGTTTTTATTTTATATATTTAATATCAAAAATTGTATATTTTTGATATTAAATATATAAAATAAAAAGTTTTAAAGTTTAAATTAATTTATTAACTTTACAATCCGGGAAATGGAAGTTTCCATTTTGGCCGAACCACCGCAAGCTACGTATTTGCAAAATGGGAATAAAATAATGTTATTTTTATTGATGCCTGATAAACCTTACCTACGAGCGACTGCTTACCATGGCTGTCCGTCCAACATGAGGCCTAATCAAATAAGACCAACAAAATTCACACGGATTGCTATAAATGCATATACTTACATACTAGCATACTAGCAGCGGCTCGCAGTTTCACCCGCGTAATTCCCGTTCCCGTAGCAATTCCTTGATAAAATATAGCCTATGTGTATTCCAGACTATAATCTATCTCCATGCCAAAGTTAATACATATCCGTTCAGTAGTTTATGAGTGAAAGAGTAACAAACATCTATCCATCCATACAAATTTCGCGTTATAATATTAGAAGGGCGATTGAGTGAATTGGGGTAGAAACTAATAATAATAAAAATAATAATAATAATGCTGGACAAATCCACACAGCACCATCTAGCCCCAAAGTAAGCTACTCAAAGCTTGTGTTATGGGTACTAGATAACTGATATATTTAATACAATATATACATAGATAGATATTTTTTATTATACATACTAAACACCCAGACCAACGAAACAAATATCTGCAGATCGTGCACAAATTTGTTCCGAGGCGGGAATCGAACCCGCAACCTCCTGCGTCGCAGGCGGACCTTCGCCCACCGCGCCACATCGGTCGTCAACTACACGAGTAGAACAGTTATTTTGTTTATTAATTGGAATTGAAGTTCAATATAACATCAGATCAATTTAGTTCTAACTGAAAGCAATTACATTAGTTCGCCTCTTAGTGAATTACAAAGTGGTCCCAACTATTCCAATTGCCTACAGAAATGTTTCTTCCTCTGATTACTGAAGGCTTGATGAGAGGTTATTGTGCTTTGAGGTTGGACAAGTTTGGGCCGATCTATTTGGATTGAATAGACTTGGAGTTTTGTGCTATGTATAGGTTACTTGGTCTGGCAATTTCCGATGAGGAATCCAAATATCAGAATAGAACTCAATTTTAACAGGTGACCTAAAAAGAGGGGTGCTTTATGATGGGTCTACCATACACTGTCTACCTATGGTATACTACATACTGTGGTCCAAACTCCATGTCTAATGTGCAACTAGTAAGGTATATCGATTTATGTAGCACAAAAATTGAGATTTTTCTTTTAATTAGATATAATTCTGAACAAAATAGATCTGATGCGGTAGGACACTTTCGCCGTACCATAACAGCGAAACAGGGCAGATGTTTCCTGCCTCTTCCGATGCATACAGATTTCAGTATGATGCAATCTCTTTCCAGCTTTCCAGTTTCGAGAAGAGATAATCATAGTCAAATCTATATGCGTTAGAACAGGCAGGAAACAAGTACAGTTCCGTTGCTAAGATTCCTTGTGGAGATTTGCTACTAGAGTTTTAAAAATAAAAAAGAATAGGTATTATTAGGCTTTCCTCATATATGTCCATTGCTGCATATGGGAAGGGCCTTATTATGATACGTTTTGATATAATCACCATGATGGCCAGGTATTTCTATAAACGGTATAATTATTCCCAAAGGAAGAAAGTTTATTTTTAAACCTATTGGATTAAGATCTTTGTAAATCTTAAGATCTTCTCATTAAAGTGAATTAAGAAACAATAAAAAGTAATTACCTCTAAGTGCTGTTGTTCCTAAGATTTATCCTGAAAAAGGTTTACTTTGTTTACAATCGGTGTTCGTGATCTTATTATGAAAGTGGGAAAGTTTCTGACAGTTACAATAACTCGGTTACAGCGGTATTTAAATTAGGAATTTAGAACTTAATTAACTAGAATAAGATAACTTGGTAAATAAAATAAACAGTAAGTTGATTATCTCTTGGGATTTTAACTTTTTCACAACAATAACGTTGGTACTTAAGTGAGATAAATAATACTTTAAATGTTATTAATACAATTAAACGAGAGAAACTAAAATAATTGTGGTGACCTGATATACATATAGACGTAATAAAGTATATGATTTCAACCTCTTCTAAGCTAAGCCTTTAATAAAATAAATAAAGACACGTAACTATTTCATTTACTCTTCATTTTTATTGATTATCTTGCAAGCTTTAAAAACTTGCACTACTTAACAATGGTAGCAATCGTTATGCCATTGTAGTTGACAAAAATCTACTTCTCAACGAAATACTAAAATGGTTCCAGTGATCTTGACTGAAAAATCACAAATGTCTTCTTATTGGAAAAGCTTTTTCTTATGGTCTAAAAATTGTTTGTCCTGACTGAAAATACTTTTACACTTAGACATACTTTCGTATTTGTATACAAATTGTATACAATCTTCGTATTTGTATACATTTCATACGATTATGACTGTAAAAATCAAAAACGGCTTTTCATTGGAAAAACGTTTTCTTGAGCTCCGAAAACAGTTTGTTGCCAGTATCTACACTAAAGTAGTTAATCCAGAGTCTAGAATTAAAACACTTATAGACGTAGACCACATATTACGAATTAGATACTATTCTAACTCTCAAAATAAACCCAGTATCTACTAAACTAACAAATACCTATATTCCTCAGAAACAGGGATCGTTAGCTAGAGTATGCTAGCGTCCGGAAATTGGGCCTCTCTGCCGGACACCGGACGGATTCAAGATAACCACCCGTGCCGAATTTCACAAATTAATATTGAATTTAATGCAAAACTAATACAAGCATATACTTTACTGTTTGTATAAGGAATAACTTAAAGAATAAGCAAGCTCAAGTGGCAGTGGGTCGGACCATATCTCGCGAACAACCGACAACCGTTGGGGTAAATGTGTTCTTGAGTAGAGGACGCGGTTCGGAAAACGCAGTGTAGGATGCCCTCCAGCCAAGTGGGAAAATGATTTGCGAAAGATGTTTGACGCATAAAGCTGAAGACAGGGTCGATATGGCGCTCAATAGTGAGGTCTATGTCAAGCGGAGGACTAATATATTATACTTGATGCTGATAAGGCTAACTTAATAATTAGGCTTAGAACCGCAGTAGGCTCACGCGAAGTGAAGCCATTTCAAGTTAGCCTTTAAAGGCTACGTAAGTACATCGCTCGACTCGTCAGTGCATTATGTCAAGTTCTACGGCGAAGAGCTCGCTGAATTTCTAATAAAAATTATTTATTGTGCAGTGAAAGGGTGTCACAACTCTTCACATAATCATTAAAAACAGTCCAAGATTTCATTTCACGGGTAATAACAACCTGGAATCTTTTATTCTCGAGTAAAACATTAGTTTAGGTACAAAAATAAATGGTAAACAAAACAGACGCCATTATAAAAAATAAAAATGTTGAAAAAATAGTTTATAGCTGAATTTTGTGTGAAATTATCACCCTATGTCTAGTTACTCTAAGGCTAGGGATTATTGAAAATAGATTAATAAAAAATAGATTATTGAATACCGTATGCGGTGAGAAAACCTACTTTATTACTTGTCTAATCTTTGTGGAAGCATCCGCATCATGAATACTTTAGCTACCAAATATGTGATTAACCTTTAACGTATCATCTCATTCATTTGACTAAATCCCTCTTAATTTACCTACTACTTATAACTTACTAACCAACTCCTGTAGCTTTGAGGGTCTCTAACAAATAGACTTTCACCCGTATACTCAAACGTAATCCCCATTTAAGCAGGCTTTAAGAATTATTTAAAAAAAATACGATTTTAGATACTTTTTCCAAAAAAAAATATAATTCCTTAGACTAGTTGTCAAAAAAAATCTGTCAAACTCGTCCCTTGAGATCTGCTTCTGAGTATTCATGAGGAGGAGGTAAAATGTCTCGATAAAATTAATATTAGATTTTATTTTGGATTTCTATTTGGTTCCCACCAATCTCTATTCAAGATATTTTTGAAGGAACCTTTGTCAAGTTATGTCTAGACGTCACTTCAAATAAGTATTGTATTATTATGATATATATACCATATATTATGATATAATATATGATATATATTATTTATTGTATTGTTATATTTCTTCTGGGAAAGAGAGCGCTATCTTAGGTCACATTTTCTATCCTAGTACGTTCATGGCAAAACTAGATAAAGTATCCAATAAGCGTTAATCCTACTAATATTGTACACGCGAAAGTTTGTAAGTATGGATATATGGATAGATGGATGGATGTTTGTTACTCTTTCGTGCAAAAACTACAGAACGGATCTGGATTAAATTTGACACAGAGATAGATTATATAGTCTGAAATAACACATACGCTATATTTTATCCCGAAATTCTCACGGGGCGGAAATTACGTGGGTGAAACCGCGAGACGCTGCTAGTTCACTATAAACTCCTTTCCCTTTAAATATTAGTAGTATTATTAGTATTAGATTAGAATGAAACTGTCGCTGAGCAGTCGTTCGTGTGAACTTATCTGAAATTTTATAGTGATTTTATGTATTTAGTTTCGGCAAAGAAAGCAATTTTGCATAGTCTTAACTTTATAGCAGTTTAAATCCAGTCTACTTAATGCAAAGTGTGTCCTTTCTCAGCATTGTAGTTTCTCTAGCAATCTACTGAATTTATGTTACTTTAGTTAACTCTTAAATTGAGTCTCCTAAGTAACGGAGCTTACAAAAAAGCATTGTTAGTTTTTTTTAAATAAAGGCAAATAAAGAATGATACCTAATTCATGAAGAAAAAACATTTATGAAGAATTTAATAAGGGATCATTTATTATACAAAGCCTTATTATGGTGGGTCACCATTGGTCTGGGTGTTTTCTATGTTTTAATAAAAAATATCTATCTATGTAATGTATTGTAGTAAGTATATCAGTCATCTAGTACCCATAACACAAGCTCTGCTTAGCTTGGGGCTAGATGATGCTGTGTAGATTGTCCGGAATTATTAATTTATTTATTACTAGCTGACCCGACAGACGTCGTCCTACCCTAATTATAAAAAATTAGAATTTTCCGCGTAATTTTCTTAATTTTTTATTTCATAAGAACTTTCTCCTGATAATAACGAACGGAACAAAAAAAGAATTAGCGAAATCGGTCCAGCCGTTCAGGCGTGATGCCGTGACCAAGGGAAATAGGGATTAATTTTTATATATATTGATTATTATTTTAGGCTATAATCTATCTCTGTGCCAAATTACATCTAGATCCGTTCAGTAGTCTCTGCGTGAAAGAGTAGCAAACATCCATCCGTCTATACTTACAAACTTTCGCGTTTATAATAATATTAGGATGTTAGAAAATGTTGTAGGTCGTGACATACCTACAAGCTACTGATCAAAACAGGCCTCCCCTTTTTATAGTATACTAGCGACTCGCCCCGGCTTCGCACGGTTTATTATACGTATAAACCTTCATCTTGAATGAAGTTTTGAGGTTTTACTTTATTCTCAAAAGAATTTACAAAATTCACTTACTAAATTCACTTGAATCATTCTATCTATAAAAAAAAACCCGCATCAAAATCCGTTGAGTAGTTTTAAAGATTTAAGCATTCAAAGGGACATAACGATATAGGTACAGAAAAAGCGACTTTGTTTTATACTATTTAGTGATTATTATAAAGGTGAAAGTTTCTATAGATGTATGAATAAATAAATTATGCTTAACATGACACAGCACCATCCAGCTCCAAGTAAGCTACGCTACTAGTTGTGGCCTGTTGCGGCATTATGCTGAGACCTTTTTGGCCCCTTATGTAAATAGCCGTACTCTTCTAATCTTTTATTATTTTTGTGATTCTTCTTCTTGTCTATTGAATATGTTTTTTATAAGTACCTAATATGTACAAGGGCCAAATAAATAAATTTTCTTTCTTTCTTTCTTTCTACTCAAAGCTTGTGAATGAATGTGTGGATGATTGTTCCTCTTTCTAGCAAAAACTACTGCACGGGCTGAAATTTTGAATAGACGTATTGTAGCCCTGGAATAACAAATAGGCTGCTTTTCATCCCACAAATCAGTTCCCATGGGGTAGAAATAAAATATAAGAATAGCCTTGAAACGTTTCTATAGAAATAGAGCGTGCGAAGCCGCCGATAGATGCTAGTTATGTCTTTATAAGCAAAGACAGCTAGCAAAAGCACTACGGTCACAAATTAGATTAAATATGTTAACAGGGTCCCACCCTACCACCAAGTCTACGTGGTAGGCCGAGACAAAAACCTACCAAAAAATATGATTCTAGAATCATTTTACTTCAACAAATTTACTAAATAGGTAAAGGAACTAGGTATGTATATCTTACCAGCCAACAATCAACTCTCTTTTTATCAAATGATCTTCTGCTCTCCTGGTACAGCGATTGAAATCCTCAGAAATATTAATTCTTCTCAGTTTATACAAATTATATTTTTAAAAACTTACAACGCTCATAATTTAAACATAAATAAACACAAGTTAAAATAATATATGCGGTACTTTAATAATAAATAGGTAATAAATAGTGTAACTGAAAATGACTAAGATTTCTTACCTGAAAAATTAACAAGACACAAATAACACTCAAACTAAGCTATCAGAAAGAAAAGTGAAAAGACTGGTGGAACGTTACAGATAAAGTTTTCTCGATAACTAAATGACAAAAGCGAGCAAATAAATACAAAAGTATGTATCTCATCCAGTTATTTTTCCTCCGAGTTATGTTTTTCTTATCCTCGAAGTAATCTTGTATGTCACATACTTATTGATGGATAAATGGAGTAAAGCTTTCTCGACTGATTTATTTATTAGGTAGGTATATATGAGAAACAGTTTCAGTACGGGTTTGTTTCTGGCATAACTAGTATAGATAAAACAACAAATGTGATTGAAAATCTCACATCTATTATCAAATTCACGAGTTATTGAAAGAATTGTAGGTACATTATCATTTATTGCATAAAATACAGGTGATTTTTATGTTTTTCCTTTGCGGTGTTTGTGTATTAATTTTTTAATAAAATAAGGGCAAATGAGAAATAAAATTGTAGATGATATTGGTAAAGTAAGTACAGTAAGTAGTAAGTAGTGTACTTAGTACCTACTAGTTTAAAAGTTTACTTGTCTAAGTGCTTATTTTGTAAGCCTAAAGAAATAAAAATTGAAATTTAATAAGATATTGATTTACTGATTTGCTTACCTGCACTAATAATAAAATGTCTATGTATTTTAATTGAGGCACAAAGAGTTTACATATTCTTAACATAAAAAACAGATAGACCTTTTTAAACACAAATTTAGATGCCGCTATTATAAATATTAATAAAAGTTCAATTGTATTTGTATAGTATTTATTATTCAATATACTGTAATGTCATGTGCTTGTGTATAAATAAATAAATTATATTAAAGGCCTTTTTACGCCTTTTGGATTAAGTACGAAAAAAGAAAATGAGCCAATAAGCAATGAAAATAACATGATTGATGCCTTTCAAATATAGAAATATTTCTATCGATAAAAATATCATCTGAATACAAAAAATACAAAAAAAAAATATTCTTTAACTTAAATCAATACATTGACCCATCTTTTAAGTAATATTATACCTGTGCTAGAGGGTCTCGCTCTGCTGCGCGGCTATCTTAAAGAAAATTAACTATGAATGTAATAAGAATTTATCTTTTCGTAATAACATTCAGAAGGCTAATATTGCAGAGATACGCCACGCTTGTGAACAAGTTTTATCCATGTGGTTTAACAACTATCTTAGATTACTTGAAACTATTTGAAAAGGCCTAATAGTTTATAACTTGGATTTCAATGAACTTAAGCCAATGCTTTATGAAGTGTTTACACATTATATAACTTAAGTTTGTCTCCGAATTTGCTCTGTAAGATTTTAGGAAGCTGTTCGCGATGATCTGAAGTTTATACAGGTTTGAATTGCGTCAGCCACGTAGTTTTCTAGTGATCAGTTTAAACTAATGTATGTTTTCTCATTTTCAAAGGTCAAACAATATACTCGAAACAATATTCAAACATAGCTGTCAATCACCAAAAATCCTGCCCCGGTTTTTCATGGAGCTGGGCAGGTTAGGGCCTGGTTAGTGCGGGGGATAATGCACAATACACTCCCATGCGACATGTCAGTGCAGATCACAGTTCCCCCACTTAGAATTAGAATATTCAAATAATAATAATCAAATTTTAATGTCCCGAAACATTTTCAAGAACAATCTAGTCGGTTGAACCTTAACCTTAAGTTTATCTATACATTTAAATATGTATCACTAAACACATTAAATAAATTATCATTAGAGGTTTAGGTGGACACGATGAAGTATCTTCCACTCCTCTTTCTCATCATTTAATGTTGCGAAGCGGGAGTCATACCACCATTGGAACTCCCTTGTGAGCTTCATTATCTACCCGGGGATGATCCAAATTACCCCGCAGTCGTATTCAGTTGGCAGTGTCAACTGTTTAAAATTAGCTGGTCTTACACTTGGGATGCAGAAGATCGTCTGGTAAAAGGATCTGCCAGACACCGATGTTGGAAATAGGTCTTATAAAAGTCTGACTACGCCAAAGCCATTATAATAACGTTACGTTTATAATAACTACCCGTATGCTGTGTTCATCCCTGATGGGTATAGTTTGACTGATATAGACGATTGGTTTCTCAAAACGTGTGTTCCACCGAAAATTAAATAACAATAATGAATGAACTGTATAAATATGTTCCGAAATATACTTGTCTAGCATTAATTGTGTCGTTTTTTTTTCTAACATAACATTTTCGACAAAGCTATTAGGATAAGTGAATTGTAAAAATAACTAATAGTAGCGACCGATGTGGCGTGGTGGGCAATAGGTTCGATTCCCGCCATGATTATGATGATATTATTATGTATATATGATCTATCTTAAAGATATGATGATAATGATTTATCTATGAACTATCTATCGTGACATGTATTCTGTTAAGTGTCATCCAGTACCACCCAAAACACAAGCTTGGGGCGTCTAGCCCCAAGCTGAGTAGTGCATGTGTTATCGTCTATATACCATGTGGATTATGCAACGTCAGTCTAAAATCATTTTTTATGTTTTTGAAATAGACTGATCATTATCATACCTATTCAACAAACCCTGAGACGAACGACCAAGCACTAATTATTCTAAATGTGGTAATTTTCTTGGGAGACATTTGCTATCATATATCATGAACGTGTCTAACCTTATGATATTTAGCGTTATCATTTAACCTTCACCTTAAACTATCAAACTGCATAATAACTAAACTAGCCATCATTTGTTGTTCCTCCTCGACACGATGAAGTATCTGCTTCTTATTTTCCTAACCTTCTACTTGTGCGAAGTGAGAGTAGCATCAAGCGATCCTGTTCCAAGACCACCTCTCTCTTTTCCATGTGTGCTACAAACTGTACCGGGAGACGAGAACCCAGCAGCGATTCTGAGATGGCAAGGAAAACTGTTGAAGTTTAGTTGGTCAGGAAGTGCGATCAGCATTCAGACCAACTACAACCTTCCCAGGGTTGACGAACACAAGCCCAGAAATTTATGCACAACGTCGACTGAGAAACAAGTTCGCCCTTCTCCTGATGCACAAGTCGTACCCGATGAATATAACGGTGTAGAAATTACTAAATGGTTTACTAAAAATTGCCCTCGACCATAACAGTGATGTGATTTTTAAAACATGATAAAATAATAGTTGAAATGACGTAAAATCTCGTCAATTCTCTTTTTGAAATACTTCTAACTTTATATATCAGAGATCATATTTCTTTATAGAATTCATAGGTATAACACCTAAGAAGAGTATCTCATTGTAAATGAACTGTTTAGTTCAAGTAGAGCTGTTATGGGTTTTTTTTTTAGTTTAATGTTTGTTATTCTTATTCAAATAAAAGTTTTTCAAATTCAGGTTTTTGTTTGATTGATTAGATTATCTGTTAGATACGTTTCAACATGAGCTAGCTAGCTTAGTCTTGATATATTCTTACTTTATTTGTACAGAAGTCTCGTTGTTTTTTTTATTAGGTTTGCTTTGCTTTTAATTTCTTAAGTATCCTATCTAGTCAAATAGTGCTACAAACAAAAGCTCTATGGCGAGATTTAGCTGTTAGTATTTTATATATAAATTTGACAAATTCATTATGAATGCAAGTGGCTTCAGTACAAACTTAGTTTGTATTATAAAAACACCAATGTTTCATATACGTGTTAATATATCCAATAGCCATAGTACCCCATTTATATAGTAGTATATCACAATCAAACTTTGAATCTGCTTGGGGCTCTAGCTCCAAGCAAATCTGATGCTGTTTGAATTGTCAGGAATTTTATTTATTCCTTATTTATTTATGTCTTGACGAGGGGCTTTTTCATGAGGATTACAGTTCTAGACGAATGGTTCTGCATCCCTACGAGCACTAAGACACATCAAGGGATGAAACTTTCGGGTTCTTCCGAGACAAACTAGCGGGCCACTCGGAAAAGTCTTTTTCATACTAAACCTACTCTTATGTCGCCTGCAAAAGATAGCATTTGCGCAAAAATGGTCCCGAAACTTCGGTTTTCGTTTTTACGAGTGCGGGCCCTGGTTCATAGCAAACTATTTAAATTCATCCACACATCATCATCTAGGCTCTAACTCTAGCCGTTTCCTAATTTCTAGCTAAACTCCTCATAATTTACGTACTTCATGTACCAACTTAAATTAAGTATTTGTTAAACTGATAAATGTTGTTTTTAATAAATTAATTACCTATCTTTCATAACTAAGCAGAGCTTGTTTAGTGATTAGATGACTGATATACCTATTATATAATAGAGTGAGTGGGGGGAAGATGAAAAAAGGGGTAAGACAAAAAGTCTTCAATAACACCAGATTTATAGTACATATGACTGTGCTGGCAACATCGTTAGGGCCACCAATTTGTTACTTATCACAACTCAGTCAGCGGTTGCGGCTGAGAACGCCTGGTTGTGTGTAAAGTACAATTTTCTAGGACAGTGTGTTTTTCAGGATTCACAAAAGTGATTTCATCTTGCCCCGTATCTTGTAAATTAAATTACAAGGCAGGTACGAGGGTTTCATTGAAACATCTGCCTATTATTTTTTGTACATATTTACGTAATTACTTCTAAATCTCTCTATTTCTCGAATTTTAGAATTTATTTCAACTTTTCATCTTTCCCCATTTACATTTAACGGGGTAAGACAAACATATCAATGTTTTAATTTTGACCCTTTTTCAGATTTCATACTAAAAGCCAGATGTTCTCAAACTATATCTTTGTGTAAGTTTCAGGAAGAAAATAAGAAATAAGAAAACAATTGCTGAAAGTAGTAAAACAAAAAATAACAAGAATGCTAAGAAATGTGAAATAAAAAAGAATCCAATAGAAAAAGAAAATACCTTAAAAAGTACAAAAGAAAAAAATTAAGAATTATTTATGGTGATGAAAAAGAATATTCATATAGGTTTCATGTGAAATAAAAAAGTTTTCAGTTTTTATTTCATTTTTCATTAATAGATAAAAAAAAATTCTTCAGTCAAAACATGTGCAAATTGGCTCCAAAGTTTGAGAATCTCTTCTTCAATCTTCCCCCAGTGGGGTAAGTTCGGAATATATATTTTTTTTAAATTTGTTATATCTTTGTTAAAAATAATTTATACTTTATTAACAACGAAAATTACAAGCAAATGAATAGAAAAATTACAACTAGTATTTACAATTGAAACCATTGAGCTAACCGCAGACGGTTGCAAACAGTCTAAAGGTAGCTCAATTGATCCATGTCAATACCAGTCGGAAGCGTCCCCAAGACACTGGCTGCATTATCACGCTGTATGGCAATGCTGATGCGCTGAGCCAGATATTCACCAGCTCTCGGGTCACGCGTCGCATCGACCAGACGCTCAGATAATTTTTTAAAAACCCGGAGAGCCTCGTTACCCCACGGACCTAGGGTCTCGAATCCAAGGGGAGCAAATGCGTAGGTTCTGTCGAGACCTGCATATTTGCGCCTCTTGAGATCCTCGGCCAGATCTGCCGCCGCACCAGCCCTAGTGGAAGTCCTTGAAAGATGGGAAGGTGCAAGTGTGTCGACGCATGTAGCGTCCCACACAAAGGGCCTCCCCAACTCCCATGGGACTAGTGTCATACCGTCGGGCCTCTTGCCATCGTCACGGAACAGACCATTCGGTTCGAGAATAGCTGGTACGTTAGCGCTGACAAAGGCCCGCCGGATGATGTCATTAAGGCTGGCATGACGAGATATCCGACCAGCGGCCCTAGTACACGATAATCCGTGATGACCAAGCTGTTCGACTGCAGTACCGCACTGGCATTGATGAGGCGCACAACACCTTGCACCCAACCGAATACATGTTGCGATACGGAAAGTAGCGGGATCCAATAAAGTGCCAGTGTTATAAGAAGGAAGTGCTTGCAGCCAATGTCCTGACTCCCATTTAGAAACGGCTAGGAGACGGGCACGATCTGCCGAGCTGGAGCACGTTTGTAACAAACATTTCCGTGTCAACTCACACAAAGGCCCGTCCCATTGCCGTTGGGACGAAAGAGATTTTGGAGGAGCAGCATCGGGGCAAGCACTATGCCAAGCCGTTCTAGCTTCGTCTAAATATGAAATTTTGAAAGAAATTTGTGATCGGACCAAATCAGACGTGTTTAAAATTTTTTCAACTAAAGAACTAGTGCTGTAGACGGAAGATAGGAACGCTGGTAGGGCTACACTGCAAATTTTGCGAATACCTAAGCCTCCCAATTTGACAGGTAGGGAGGCCTGCGACCACGCCTTGTCATCCAAATCAATATTCAAAACCGATGATAAAGTATTCTTTATTATGTTGTCTAAGCTATCCAATAGCTCGCTGTGTTTCCACAGGTGACTACATCTTAAAGAATACGTAAATTTAGGTACAAACAGGCAAAACCGAATAATAGTAAAAGCCACATGGCTGTTAATTTTGAGTATATCAGTCATCTAGTACCCATAACACAAGCTCTGCTTAGCTTGGGGCTAGATGATGCTGTGTGGACTGTCCGGAATTATTTATTTATTATTATTTATTTATTATTTAATTTTTGGCGGGACGGGTCGCTAGTATGCAATAAATTATACTGTACCTTTACTTCATTAACTCGTGAATGTGATAGTAGACGTGATATTCTCAATCATATTCTTAATTTTTAATATATTCGAGTTATGCAAGAAACAATCCCGTATACTGAAACTGTTTCTCATATATATTTAAAAGATAAATCAGTCGAGATAGCTTTACTCCATTTAACCATCAATATAAATGTCGATCTGTGTTAGGTATTTTATAAAGTATATCTTATATGCCGCGACTCGGCAAACGTAGTGTAGGACGCCCTCCGGCCAGGTGGGATGACGATCTGCGAAGGACTGCTGGCAGATGCTGGATGCGGCAAGCTGAAGACAGGGCGCTATGTAGTCTTATACCGCCATCGTCTGTCTGAATTTTTGTTGAAATTTTGAATTTTCTCATCTACAAATGGCCGAAAAGACTCATCAAGAATTGGTGAACCTAGGAGTCGAAGTGAACATTTATCTATAACTGTAATGTTAGGGGCCAAACTGTTAAATTTTGCAATGATATTGTTTTTGTCTACACAAGAGTCCGAAATAAAAAGCTCGCACTTTGAAAAATTCAATTCCAAACCTATTTGTCGAAATTCATCTGTGATGATTTTTAAATCACTAAAAACGGTGTCCACTTCTCCACCTAAAGTTCCGTCATCCAAATACCAAACATTGAGCTTGGATTGAAGACGTTGAATTATTGGATGAATGGCAAGGCTAAATATGGCCGGACCAAGAGGGTCGCCCTGCTGACAGCCAACGGCAGACGAAATAATGTTATTCCGGTAAATTAATTTTGAGGGTGAACCATAGCACTGCCAGAGAAAAGGGTAAATTTCAGGAATTTTATTTTTAATTTCGTTTAGCAGGGCGCCCCTATCTACGGAATTGAAGGCATTTTTGACGTCTACCTTCAGAACTACCTCCCCATAATTTTGATCCAAAAATGTACGAAGGGAATGTACTGCGGCCTCACAGCCGCCTCGCGAACCAAAGCCTAGCTGAATTGGTCGGAAATAGTCGCCTAAATAGTCGGCTTTTTTCCGACAGCAGACTTTAGCCGCAAGGCGGCGGTAGGTAGTGCCCACGGCTATGGGTCTTATACCGCCATCCTTCTTTTTGAGTGCACAAAGGTTTGCACCATACAAGAGTTCCGTGATCTCGCTGTTGACTCGGCCTGACAACATCAGGTTGATCAAAGACGTCAAGTCTTCCAGAAGGACTTCACCTGCATGGCCAGACCCACCAGATAGTAGATCTTTTAGATGCTGTGGAGACACAGCATCCAGGCCGCCGGCAGAGCCACTCTGGAAAGAGAAGACGGCTTTGAGCACATCCTGGCTGGTCGTGCCTACAGCGTCATCACTCTCTTGTGGTGGATCGGGGAGTTGGATATCGGGCCCTGCGGGTGGATGCTTACTCTCAAGAGAAATGAGAGTCTCATCATTATTTGGCGCCATCGTGTCATTTGAAAACATTAAACGTGAGGCTCCTTTAATATCACCATCATTGAGTTTACTTTCTACAAAAAATAGGTATTTTGGCACTACAGTCAGTTACAACTTTTTAAATTACTTAACACTATAGACTAAGGTCCATAAACTTTGACTAAGACCTACCTAAGACACGTTTTAACGATTTTAGATTTTTATTCGATCTTACCCCGTCACCTTTTCATCTTCCCCCTGTATCAATTAAGTAAAAATAATATTTTTAATTACAGTTTTCTACTTTTTGAACAGCTGTAACACGCTGTTACTGACATATTATAAAAATCTAGTCTTTACCCTTTAATTATGTCCAATTTACTTTTAGCTAAAGTTAATATCTATTCTTCTACATGGATTCAAAAACAACACTGACCATCTCATCAAAAAACCGTTCGATCTTGCCCCCACTCACTCTACTATAAGATATCATCATCATCATCATCATCAGCCTATATTAGTCCACTGCTGGACATAGGCCTCCCCTAATGAGCGCCATAGCGCCCTGTCTTCAGCTTGCCGCATCCAGCATCTGCCAGCAGTCCTTCGCAGATCGTCATCCCACCTGGCCGGAGGGCGTCCTACACTACGTTTGCCGAGTCGCGGCATATAAGATATACTTTATAAAATACCTAACACAGATCGACATTTATATTGATGGTTAAATGGAGTAAAGCTATCTCGCCTGGTTTATCTTTTAAGTATATATGAGAAACAGTTTCAGTATACGGGATTGTTTCTTGCATAACTCGAATATATTAAAAATTAAGAATATGATTGAGAATATCACGTCTACTATCACATTCACGAGTTAATGAAGTAAAGTTACAGTATAATTTATTGCATACTAGCGACCCGTCCCGCCGAAAATTAAATAATAAATAAATAATTCCGGACAGTCCACACAGCATCATCTAGCCCCAAGCTAAGCAGAGCTTGTGTTATGGGTACTAGATGACTGATATACTTAATACAATAGAGTGAGTGGGGGCAAGATCGAACGGTTTTTTGATGAGATGGTCAGTGTTGTTTTTGAATCCATGTAGAAGAATAGATATTAACTTTAGCTAAAAGTAAATTAGACATAATTAGAGGGTAAAGACTAGATTTTTATAATATTTCAATAACAACCTGATAAAGCTGTCCAAAAAGTAGAAAACTGTAATTAAAAATATTATTTTTACTTAATTGAAACAGGGGGAAGATGAAAAGGTGACGGGGTAAGATCGAATAAAAATCTCAAAATCTCAAAAAATCGTTAAAACGTGTCTTAGGCAGGTCCTAGGCAAAGTTTATGGTCCTAAGTCTATAGTGTTAAGTAATTTAAAAAGTTGTAACTGACTGTAGTGCCAAAATAGCTATTTTTAACAAAGATATAACAAATTTAAAAATATAATATATTCCGAACTTACCCCACTGGGGGAAGATTGAAGAAGATATTCTCAAACTTTGCAGCCAATTTGCATAATGCAGCCAGTGTCTTGGGGACGCTTCCGACTGATATTGACATGGATCAATTGAGCTACCTTTAGACTGTTTGCAACCGTCTGCAGTTAGCTCAATGGTTTCAATTGTAAATACTAGTTGTAATTTTTCTATTCCTTTGCTTGTAATTTTCGTTGTTAATAAAGTTTTTAAATAAGTTTTGACTGAAGAAAAAAATATATTTTCTATTAATGAAAAATCATATAAAAACTGAAAACTTTTTTTATTTCACATGAAACCTATATGAATATTTTTTTTTATCACCATAAATAATTCTTTATTTTTTTTCTTTTGTAATTTTTAAAGTATTTTCTTTTTCTATTGGATTTCTTTTTTTATTTCACATTTCTTAGCATACCCTATTCTTGTTATACTTTGTTTTACTACTTTCAGCAATATTTTTTTTGTTTCTTATTTTTCTTGCTGAAACTTACACAAAGATACAGTTTGAGGATATCTGGCTTTTAGTATGAAATCTGAAAAAGGGTCAAGATTAAGACTTTGATATGTTTGTCTTACCCCGTTAAATGTAAATGGGGAAAGATGAAAAGTTGAAATAAATTCTAAAATACGAGAAATAGAGAGATTTAGTAATAATTACATAAATATGTACAAAAAATAATAGGCAGATGTTTCAATTAAACACTCGTACCTGCCTTGTAATTTAATTTACAAGACACGGGGCAAGATGAAATCACTTTTGTGAATCCTGAAAAACACACTGTCTTAGAAAATTGCACTTTACACACAACCAGGCGTTCTCAGCCGCAACCGCTGACTGAGTTGTGATAAGTAACAAATTGGTGGCCCTAACGATGTTGCCAGCACTGTAATAAGTACTATAAATCTGGTGTTATTGAAGACTTTTTGTCTTACCCCTTTTTTCATCTTGCCCCCACTCACTCTATATTACATAGATAGATATTTTTTATTATATATATTTTATTAAATAATGTTAATTACTGAACTGTATAAATATGTTCCGAAATATAATTGTCTAGCATTAATTGTGTCGTTTTATTTTTCTTAACATCACATTTTCAACAAAGCTATTAGGTTATGTGACGTGTAAAAATAACGAATAGTAGCGACCGATGTGGCGTTGTGGCCTATAGGTTCGATTCCCACCATGATGATGATGACATTATGTATGTGTGATCTATCTTTATTGATGATTAGCTGGTGCCCGCGACTTCGTCTGCGCATGATTAGTATTTGGAGTACTCGCGATTTTACTTGAGTAATTCCCTTTCCCGTGGGATTTTCGGGATAAAATAAATCCCATTTCTTATTCCAGCTTATAATCTATCTCTGTGCCAAATTTCATCCAGATATGTTCAGCAGTTTTTGCGTGAAAGTGTAACAAACATCCATCCATCTATCAATCTATTTATCCATCTATCCATTCATACTTACAAACTTTCGCGTTTATCATTTCAATTCAGTTTGGTAAACCCGTGGTGGAAAACCCGTATAGCCCAGGGGAACCAAACTGAATTCTGGGATAAAATGTATCCCATGTCCAATCGTCCCGAGTTCCATTCGAATTCATTCAATTCCGTCGTGATGCGTGGTTAAAGAATTTTTCTTTCACCTTATCTCCCAGGGGAACCTTACCGAATTCCGGGATAAAAAGTATCCCATGTCCTTCCTTGTACTATGAACTCAAATCGTCCCGAGTTTCATTCCAACTCATTCAGCAGTTTCGGCGTGATGCGCGGTAAAGGAATTTTACTTTTGTGCCCTCCAAAAAAAATTTTCAAAATATCTTCAATGTACAGAATTGGACCTGTTACAGTTTTATTACAAGTATAGATATGATGACAATGATTTATCTGTGAACTATCCATCGTGACTTGTTTTGAGTTAAGGCACAAACAGGAGCTAAAGAGGCGTCACCACTTATTTATCATGTAATTCAGTTAAACAAAGGAATTTTCAAAATTCACACGTACAGTTTGTTACACCTTTCATATTTTTTTATGCATCTGTAGTAGCTTCATTTTGTCTAGTTTAGGAAGAGGTACGAAAACAGGGTTTGGTGGTCACCAAAGGCGATTTCGTATCTCTTCCGACTTAACTTGAACTTTATCGAACGTGCCTAACCTTATGATATTTCCGCGCAATCATCTAACCTTCACCTTAGTTTATCAAAACGTAAAATAAGTAAAGTAAATTATAAAAGCAAGAACCACCAAACTAACCAACATTTGTAGTTCCGACACGACACGATGAAGTATCTTCTTCTAATTTTCTTAACCTTCTACTTGTGCGAAGTGAAGGTAGCATCAAGCGATCCTGTTCCAAGACCACCTCTCTCTTTCCCATGTGTGCTACAAACTGTACCGGGAGACGAGAACCCGGCAGTGATTCTGAGATGGCAAAAAAGACTGACGAAGTATAGTTGGTCAGGAGGTGAGATCAGGATTCAGAACAACTACAGCCCTCCCAGGGTTAACGACCACAAGCCCAGAAGGTTACGCCCGACGTCGACTGAGAAACGTGTTCGCCTTTTTCCTGACGCACCAGTCGTACCCGATGAGTATACCGTTGATGAAATGACTAAATGGTTTACTAAAAATTGCCCTCGACCATAAGTTTAGTAGTGATGAGATTTTAAAAGCATAATAAAATAGTAATTGAAATGACGTATTATCTCGTCAATTCTCTTTTTGAAATTCTTCTATCTTTAAATATCAGAGGTCATATTTCTTTTTAGAACTGAAAGGTGTAATAGTTATGTTATATTATTAATTTATATTTAAGTTTATGTCATTGTAAATGCACTGTATAGTTTGTAAATGAACTGTATATCACTGGATTTTTCTATTGTATTGTATTGTATACTTCAAACAGAGCTTGTGTTATGGGATTAAATTAAAATATATGATTGTTATTCCTATTGAAATAAAAGTTTTTCAAATTGAGTTTTTTGTTTGATTGATTGGATTATCTGTTAGATTCGTTTAAACACGAGCTAGCTAGTTTAGTTTGGATATTATTCTTACTTTGTTTGCACAGAAGTCTCGTTTCTTTGTATTCAATAGGTTTACCTTTTGCCTTTAATGTCTTAAGTTTCGAAGTCAGTATTCTGGTCAAATAGTTAAACAAAAAGTCAACATAAAGTTCAAAAAGCTATATGGCGAGTACAAGAAAGTTTAACAAATTCATTGTGAATGCAAGTGGGTTCACTACGAACCAAATTATGTTGGAACATCTTACCTATATTTTATATTATACTAGCGACCCGCCCCGGCTTCGCACGGTTTTATTATAAGTATAAGCCTTCCTCTTGAATCACTCTATCTATTTAAAAAAAACGTAGGTTTAAAGATTTAAGCAGTCAAAGGGATATAGGGAAATAGGGACAGAAAAAGCAACTTTGTTTTAAACTATGTTTGATGATGTAGGTAAATGAAACGTTGAGTACCTACATCAGTACCAAGTACATTCATAATGAAGCTAGTATCTTAAAAATAAATAATGCTGGACAATCCACACACAATCATGTAGCCTCAAACTCTAGCCGCTTCTTAATTTCTAGCCTAGTTACTCTAAGTTTCTAGCTATAATCCTCATAATACAACTACGTACTGTACTTATTTTAAGTACATATTTGTTAAACTGATAGATTTTTGTTAAAAATAAACATATTTCCTTTCTTTCTTAACTAAGCCGAGTTTGTGTTGTGGGTACTAGATGATTGATCTATATACTACATAAAATACATAACTTAGATTGACATCTATTAATAATCATATGCATAGAAAAAACCCAGAACATCAGAACAAGCAATTGCAGATCGTACAACCATTTGTCCCAAGACGGGAATCGAACCCGCAACCATCGCAGGCACCTTTGCCTGTTGCTCCCCATTGACTTACAGGTATGAAATTAAAACAAAACTGAGAAAAATCACATTTAATGATATTTAACAACCGAACAAGCATGACGGAACCAATCCACCAGGTCTTGAGCAGTGTAGTCATCAGGAACCACTTGAGCATCATGAAGCGGCTTCACCGTAGTCGCTTCACCTCCAGACAAACCCCCAGAAGAAGGATACCCATGCGCCTGAGTTTTAGGATACTCGTATCCACTGAGCAATTGCACCTTTCCTTCATTTTCTGGATCCCAATTCAACTTCTGAAGCTGTCCGTGCCATTTGAGAACCGCTGATGGGAATCCATCCCCGGGCAAAGATCGATACACACATGGATATTGGATCGGCGCCTTTTCTTTCACCTCATTTGGTATAGTTGCGACGCCAGCTTCGATTGAAGCCACTCGAGCTTCGCCCCATCGAATGATCAAGAATAAAAATGGTAGATACTTCATCGTGTCGCGACAGAATACCAAATGATACTTTGTGAAGTGCGTTTTATCTCATTTGACCTATTGATAAACTTAAGGATGACGGTTAGATAGTAGGTACTAGAATAACATTATAATTAATCTCAAACACTTTTATCAAGAAAAGCATTTTGTGTTTATGCCAAACAAACCGATTACGTTATCGAAGACGGGCCTTTAGAGAATTCTTATGATATGGGATTGATTCTCTTGTGTAGGCAACTAGAAATTATGGATAAAGTTTTCCAAGCAAATTACATTCTCAATAAGTTAACACCCGTCATTTCAAAAAAATGCATACTGTTATAGCTCCATATTACAGTAAGTCAAGCTGAAGACAGGGCGCTATGACGCTCATTAGGGGAGTCCTATGTCCAGCAGTGGACTAATATAGGCCGAAGATGATGATGATGATGATAGCCACATATTATACTGTACTGCTACATATGACATACATATAGGTATATTGTTGCCACACAAACTACAGACAAAATGCAGTTCCCGATTTAGACCTAGACTTATTCTGTACAAATTTATATTCAGCCAGACAGCAACTGACCAGAAGTTTTTCTCTTTTTTTTGGAAACGGTCGATTGTTTGTCCACTACTTCACTTACGTTAGTGAAGAAGGAACTTATTTACTCTGGTTACCTTAATAGTCACCTGGGTTTACCTATATTAGCTTTAATTCAGATTATATTTTTTTCCGTGTCATTTTCGTTTGAGCATTTTTTTAAAGTCCACATTATTAATTAGATATATTGTTACTAAACGTGAAAATATTTTATTAGCTATCTACTAATTAATATAAATAATTTAGTTGTTGATTTTTTCTTTATAATTATTAAATAAAAAAAGATAAGCCTTCATCCTAAGTATTTTTTGCCTGAAAGAGGAACAAACACCACAAACATCCATACAAACTTACACGTTTATAAAATTAGTAAGATTTTGTCTGTTCTGACGTTTCACTACTCAGATATAAGACCTGAATTTAAAATGACCAGACTAAATTCGGGTTGACTGGTCAAAATTTAGGAGTCATGCTGAGTAAAACAATGGTATTGCTGAGTACAGCGTCTTTGTCTTAGTTCACACTAATACCCAAGTAAGACAGGGCACGTAAATAATTAACGTAATACCACTTACATTGCTTTACAACCGCCTGGGGTCTGTTATTGTTCAATTTGTGTCTTTAAGAGCATTGTCTGTGGCTTATAAACAGCATAAGTTTAACCATAACCCCGGATCGTTCCTCTGATTATAATATTTACGGCTAAGGCCCTAATTCTAAAATGTTGTATGTTTAAATTGTTAGTAGTTTATAGAAATACTCTTTTACAAAATTATATGCACTACCAAACCAACTCTAAAATATAATTATATCTATTGTTTGCCTGGAAGAAATTGCTTTCAGCAATAAGGCAGCCTGTTGTACCGTTTTATTATTTATAAGATTAGATATAAGTTAATTTATGTATTGGTTTATTTTCAAAAAGTACAATAAAGTTTTCATTCATTCATTAATTCTTAGATAGTATGTAATTTGTTTTATTTCAGTGCTTCTGAAGTTTTCAGAGAATGTATGAAAACTATGCAAAGCCTCGCGTTCATTTTACTTTAGTTTCTATTTAAGGACTTTCATTAATTGGCCTGAGCCACTGGCTTGAATGCGACCGCTTAATTTCGACCATCAAATTTCAGTTAAGGCACAGTCTAAGCCTTCAAAGAATCACTATTACACTGTATGTCTCAAAGTCAATCAGAGGTGACCCTAAAAAAAGTGAATGCCAAAAATCTATTCATTTTTACCAATATTTGTTGCTGGCTGTACTTAAATGTCCTAAAAAACAATCCTCCTCTCACTTAACACAAACAAATAATACATCAAGTGAAGTAGCTTGGCCACTCATAATTCAATTTAAGGGCCATAAAAATAGAATACAGATTCGTGCGGCCGCCTTACCAAACAAATGAATGCAAAATTTTGTACCCCGCTCACAAACATTATAAATAATGCAGACGATGTCCATTTCATACTTTCTCTGAGGCATTTGACTGCTGAAAAGTCTAATAAATCCCAGAGTATCGTATCGTGAGAGATCGTATCGGATTCTGATATTTACTTTAATATGCCATTGGCATTTATGTAAGGTATCCACTTACATAAATATTTTAACACTTTAATTAATAATTTTTTTTTTGAAGATCATTGGATTGATTGTAACTTCATCACGCCAAACCTACTGAATGAATAGGACTGAAATTTGAACAGATGAATTTCAAAGCGTGGAATAAAACAGGCTACTTTTTATCAAATTTCACACGGGTGAATCCGCGAGACGTAGCTAGTATTTAATAATTGTCTCCTTATTTAAGTTCTTCTGAATTCCTTTTTAAGTTTAAATTTCATAATCAAGAGGCAATAAACCAAATTGTTGACATATCTATAATTCCAACAAAAGTGCATGTTACGGATTTGTATTATAATCCCGAATCAGATATCATAAATCTGTTACAACGTTAATAAGAAAAAGTAATGCCTCATCTAGACAGTGGAACCCAGTTAGACTGATGAACGACCAAATGTGCCCTAATTGAATATTAAATGCGGCTGTCTACATGCCCCAGCGTGTGACAGGGGTTTAGCAGGTCACGAAAATGGCAAACCCTGAGCTAAGGATTACTCGACCCTACTAATGTTTTACCTTATCGTATGAAAAATATATTATTTTCTTACCTGCGGAGAAACGAAGGAGAGACGCTAGATGAGTGGAAAAATGGGTATTTTAATACGTCTGTGCATAAAAATGTGAAAGTGTTTAAGGAAATTTATCAAAATATCAGATCCTGCGTTAAGGCAGCACCTAAAGTGGCGCCCACTTATTTTATCACATAATTCCGGTTAAGGCGCAAACAGGAGCTTAACTAGCGGCACCACTTATTTTATCATACAACTAGCTGCGCCCCGCAGCGTCGCCCGCGGGGAAATTTATTTATTTGTCAAATATCATATTTTTATATTATATCCACCGGGGGGCGGGCAGCAGCGCCTCCTTTATAACAATTCTACCACCGAACTGCGATCCCCAACCCGCATGCCCAGCGTGGGGATTATGGGCATTACTCCCATATGATGAATGCCAATGAGGCGCTTATTATGGGAAGGCCTGCGTCCAGCAGTGGACCAGTAAAGGTTGTAGATGTAGATGATATTTTTATACATAATATGCTATTCCCGACGAAGACAAATCCAAAAACACAAAAATTATAAAAATCGGTCCAGCCGTTCTCGAGTTATAAGTGTTGTAACAAACACGACTTTCTTTTATATATGTATATAAGAACACGATAAGCAAAGGAATTTCTAAAATTCACACGTTCAGTTTGTTAAATCTATCATAAGCTTTTTTTAATGCATCTGTAGTAGTTTTATTTTGTCCTTGATTATCTGTTTTCGTATCTCTTTCTAAAATAGACAAACTGAATTAATGTTAAATTTTGAAATTTTTGATATTACCAACTAAATCGATAATTGAATATGCTGGTTAAACAAACAAGCGCATAACTTTGTTCTAGCCTATAGTTGTCACCAAGGAGTATTTAGGAGTAGGACTTTAAGAAAACAATTTGTCTTAGAGTGTTCTCTGCGGTTTGAAACACGTAGGACCGACATCAAAGAAACATTCCTCAATTTACCCTTTACTAATGTGTTTGAGGACACATTAATGTAGCATAGCGACAAGCAGAGCGGAGACAATCTATCATTCATAATATATCCATTTTTAATCTCACTTTTTCCCAAAGAAATTGTTTTAATAGTGTGGAATTAGAGATGTTCAGAGGTTTTGCCATCCAGGCTTAAGTTCTCCTTAAATTACATTCAACAGTAAGTAAAAACTCATCTTAAAATATGAAATGAAAATATTACTTCTACATTTATCACAATAATATTATAAATGCGAAATTTGGATGGATTTTTGTTACCTCTTTACGCTAAAACGCGGTTCGTGATGTAGTTTTGAATAACCGTAGTTTTAAGCCTGGAATAAAACATAAGATACTTTTCCTCCCATAAATCAGTTCCTACGGAATATACTAATGTAAATCAATGAATGAATGACGTTTATTCTGCTAGATACCTACCGGTACCTACGTAAACGAGTGCGAAACATAAACACAAACAAAACAAACAATCAATCACACGAGAAAAACTTAAAAACTAGTATTTAATAAGCACTAAAACGCCTTGGCAAACGGTATCACCAGAATTACATTGGGTATTCACAAAATGTTTCAGGAAACATCTAGAAAATTCGAAGCTTCAGACAAATTACTGTGACATCGCCAGCATTGTCGTGGCGGTCGTAAAATGTCTATAAAACCTACATCAGAAGTGGTACGGATTATATTTCAACCAGAAAGAGCATGGCACATTCATATTTAATTTAGCTGAGTTGGGGCACTTTCACTTATTAGTCTTTCACCTGTAGGATTTTGGTGATAAATTTGAGATGGGGCTTTTTTCGCCCATAATCCGTAACAGATTAGGTTATGTTAGGTTAGTGTATTAAATGTTTGATATGGGTCAGCGCTCTAGCTTTCTTTACTTCTTAGTTCTACCGGTGTTTCATTTGAAAAATAAGGAAAAATCCTATTTCTTAGAATAGAATAGAGTAGAAAATTCTTAATTGAACTTTTATCACACAAAGAAAGAAAAACATATACAATACAATCCAATTAAACATCCGAGTTAAATTGAATAGGTAAGTATAATCAAAAGTTATTAATAGGTAAATATCCTACTACTACAATCATAAAGAATTTACTAACAAAGAAAATTGCAATGAGGAATAACACAAATTATAACTAGTATTTGCTAACAATTAAGCTTACTGCAAACTGTTGCATGAAATCTAAATGTACCTCAAATGATCCATATCAATGCTAGTCGTCACGTCGTCCCCAAGACGCTGCGCTGGTTGCATTACCACGACGTATGCCAATGCTGATGCGCTGAGCCAGATACTCACCAGCTCTCGGGTCATGCGTCAATGCGACCAGACGCTCGCCTAGTTATGTGAGTAACATGCGAGCGACTGTAATAATTACCGCGTATCCCATATTATGAACCATTCGAAATCGAATGGAATATAGCCATTGTTTTAAAGTAATTGGGTATTGAATTGAAATTTGTAGGTTTTCATTTCCCAGCTAAAGCAGAGATAAGAACCTTCTTAATACTTTTTTAAGAGTCTGTAGTACCTATGAAATCCATCCACCTAAATAAATACAGTGTTGAGGAGAATTTTCATGAATATTAAATACAATTTTGAATTCAATTAAAAGTTGAGTGAGGTAGATTTTAATTAGGCCACGTAAGTACCACGTTGGCTTCCGTTGTGTTTTTGTCAGTTTCCGGTATACAGGAGGGGATGATACAGCGTGTTTTTGTTTTGTCATTTTTATTTTAAGTAATAATCGTTTATGATGGCCAGGATATGGAACAGTACGTTTGTATAAAAGTGGCCAAATGCGAGTTGGAACGCGTACGAAGGGATCCGTACCACTATTGATAAAACAGCAAAAAAATCTGGTCTGTTGTATGGGACCCCCCCCCCATACGTATTTTATACTGTTTTTGGTTTTTGTTGTTATATAATGCGACAGAAATACAGCATCTGAATTTTAATTTCATCATGAAATTTTCAAGTTTCTTACTTTAACCGTTTCATGAGATACAGCCTGATGACAGATAGACAGACGGACAGACAGCGGAGTTTTATTAATAGGATCCCCTTTTACCCTTTCCGGCTCTGGCATCTTTCAGTTCCTTTATTTCCAGAATAAACTTTTTGACAGTTGAACTTATTTTTAATCAAACCCTATAGGAAGTTCAATGTAAATAAAAAATCCTTAGAACTGAGATTCTCTCCTCTTTTTTTGAAGTCGATACAAAAAATAATTACACACACATTACATTATTATACGATTACCGTGATGGCTTAATGCTCCACACAAAGTGTCATTCACAATAAACGATCAAATCCATGTATAAATCAATGAGTTAACATTCTAAATACCAGCTGAAAGAGATCTATTCAAATATAAACCTGAAAATTAATAACGTAAGGTTGAAAATCTGTTAGTTTCAGTGAAAGCGGTCTGCCAGGGTCATCCATCAACCTCCGTCCTTCCGATTATGTTTTTACTTTGAACTAGTCAGTAAATTATGGTGAGAACTTGTTCAGCTGTGGAGAATAAAATAGAATAGAAAGATTTGTATAACAATAATTCAAACACTAAAAAACAAACAAGATATATGTATTTACTTACTAAACATTTTCTGACAACCAAAGTGGCAGCGCAATCCGCCTGCGACGCAGGAGGTTGCGGGTTCGATTCTGGCCTAGGGACAAATTTTTATACGATCTGCAAATATTTCTTCCATTAAACATGTATTTGTTAACTTAACATTTTTAAAGGCGAAACTGTCGCGCAATATTTTTATATTTTTAGGCGGTGAACGTGTACTGAATTCACCAGTTTTACTGTGAAATGACTCAGCTTTTTACACACAATACATACAGTAAATAGTTTTTTTTTAAATAAAGAAATATAATAAACAAATAAAGAAGACAATAATTAATGAAAAGTTACTAGATAACTAAGCTGCAATCACACCTAAAGATACGGGTGAAGGAGAGAATGAAATAAGTAAATAATTAAATATTTCCGGACAGTCCACACAGCATCATCTAGCCCCAAGCTAATGGATTACATTACATAGATAGATATTTTTTTATTATACATAGAAAACATGGATGGATTTAGACAGCTGAAGATAGGAAATAGTACTTTAGTTAGGATTTGAAAGCGTTGAGGAAAGAGCAAGTCTCATATAAAAAAGCAGTCAGTCATATCTAAACTAGCATCTGCCCTTGGCTTCGCACGCGTTGTTTCTATGGAAACACGGATTTTTCTATCCCAATTCCCATGGGAACTGATTTATGGAATAAAAAGTACCCAATGTGTAATTCCTGGCCTAGAACTAAGTTAATCAAAATTTTAGCCCAATCCGTTCAGTAGTTTTTGCGTGAAAGAGGAACAAACATCCATACAAACTATCACGTTTATAATATTAATAATAATAATTCCGGACAGTCCACACAGCATCATCTAGCCCCAAGCTAAGCAGAGCTTGTGTTATGGGTACTAGATGACTGATATACTTAATACATTACATTACATATATAGATATTTTTTATTATACATAGAATACACCTAGACCAACGGAACAAATTTCTGCAGTTCGTACACAAATTTGTTCCGAGGCGGGAATCGAACCCGCAACCTTCTGCGTCGCAGGCGGACCTTCGCCCACCGTGCCACATCGGTTGTCAAGTATTATATAAGTAAAGTAAGGAATTCATCAGGGTGAACGTGAGTCATTCTCAATATACCAATTTCTCAAAATTGACTAGTCTACCCTCAATTTATTTCAACAAACGATCTTCTCCTATATGGGTTATATTATACGTAGACATTGTGAGACTATGACCCATAAATCTTTTGCTGGTAAACTCTCTTGAAGGAATTCAGGTGGAAACCAAAGGCGTTACGCCTTCGCTTCACACCCACGCGTTTCACTTGAGAGTACTATAGATCCTATTATCTGTCGTGAATCGTTGGAAGGTTGTCTTTAAGGGTTATAAGGAAGTTTGTGGTTTAACCCTTGGTGATTGCCACAATTAAGATTTATAGACAGTGACTCAGAATCGACCTGTTTTTAGTTCTGTTTCTTCAAAATATCCTTTAAAAGTTCATGCTTTGTATTTTTTGTGTACAATAGAGAATCACAGAATTTTTCCTGAATAAAAAGTTACTTTTAGTTTCATTTAGGTATAGAACTACATGTTATAAAAAAAAATCAGCCTGATCTGTTCAACCGAATTGTCGTGAACAAACATTTAAACATCCAAATTTATAAAATTAGTTGGATGAAAACAGTCGTATAAAATATATGAATTTCATTCATTCAGATATAATTTTAGAAGTAAATAATTCTAAAAATTACCATGCGTTATAAAACAGCCTTTACCTTCGACTACGTTCAAGTTGTAGGGAGATACATATGTACATAATGCATTGCTTAGTAATTTTTAGATCCACCAGGTAATCTCAAAATAAGTTTTGGATAGCATAAAATAACCGGATATTGGTCAATATTCAGGTATTTTTAGAATTTTTCCGCAATAATAATTTCCTTGCAATTACTAAATTAATGTTAAATTTACGCTATCACTGTGTGTTTACAATACTTTATTTGATGCAAAGAAATTATCATGGCGGAAAAATACTCAAAAAATTCCAAGTTTACTTATTTTTTTTAGTTAAAAGTGCCTATATTTTAGGGGAAAAGTTCCTTTATCCGAGATAATGCTTAAATCCAGTGAAAATAGACAGGTATAAGCTATGCTAATGGAAGTGAACTTCGGATGGCATGACCTTTTTGAAATTATCTCTGTGAACGGCTTCCTGCGACATTACCTGTAAAGCCGGGCCTCACTAGCGAGATGTAACTGTAACCAGGTCTGGTGAAATGATCTACCTAATTTTGATTTTGCCAATAGAAAAATAAAAAATATATAAGGCATAAAAAATCATAACTGCGTTTGTAATTGACTAAGGATCCGCCTCGGCTTCACACGGATGAATACAAATACATCTTCATCTTGAATAACTCTATCTATTAAAAAACCGATTGAAAGTCCATTGCGTAGTTTTAAAGATGTTAAACTACGCAACGGAGTTTCAACTGCAATTATGACTTTTTTATGCCATAATTTTTATATTTTTATGCTTGAACCGGTTAAGCATAGTACATAGGGACAGATAGACAGCGGGAACAAAGCGAATTTGTTCTAATTACACGCTGCGGTTACAGTACAAATTCGTGAGTACTCAGACTTAGATTTTTCCCTCTCAAAAGCTTTTGTCTTTTTAATCCTATATGCTTTACTTTGTCAGCCTTGATTTTTTAACAAGATTTTTTGCCACTTTCAGCTTAAAGTCATGATATTTTTTTAGGTTGTAGATAGTTTCTAGTTTCTACTCAGCTAAATACTTATTAAATAATTCGCTTTTTAGTTTCAACCTTTTAATTAATTTTTAGTCGAATTTGTTGTGTTTGTATTCTACGGCAAGTTAATTGTTGGTATTTTATTGTTTTTGTAGGTAGGTATGTTTTTGACTAAATAACCTACCCAGTTTTTTAGTAAAAAAATTGTTTTTTATTGATGACACAAAAACACCTAGACAGATCTTGAACAAACTTATACGTATTATGAAAATACAGGAAAATAACTAGCTATCAAAAAGAAGAATCATCAAAATAAATCACATAAAACAATTCTGAAATATAAAAAATCGAACCTCCTCCATTTTAAAGTTATGTAGTTAAATATAGCTACCTACCTACCTATAGTTTTGCTTAGACTTTAATGACTTTAACATAGAAAAAAATCTAAGAATTATATTTAAAAAAATGGGCAAACATGAATTTCCGAAACTTTACTTATAATAAATGATTTAGTCCGAAAGACCCAAAGGACACGCAAGGTATCTTGCACCTGTGCTCAATTTAGAAAGTACTTCCATTACACCCTGTACGTCATGACAAATTTAATAAAGGAAGACTGATACCGATATTCTCATCACGTAGAAAACATTTATTCCGGTACCTTGATAACTCACTTGAGAGGTTCATTTTCAGTAAACTTCAGGTGTTTTCGAATTGGATTTGGGAGAGGAAAGTCTTTGAGAGATAAACAAATTATCGTAAAAGTTTTAAAGTGATAAGAATAAAAAATGTGATATTTTCTCGATAAGGATTAAATACGTTTGATACTGGTTGGATCTTCTTAGAAGATTTAGGATATTCAGATAAGATCAGCTGCATCTTAATGATGAAAATTATAGTTTTTTTGCTAGTTTTATTTTCATACTTTTAGTTACTACGTTATGAGAGATTTTCCAAAAAAAGAAATAAATAACTAAACTCTGAATTCAGTAGATGACAGGGATGTTTCGTGGAAGAATAAAAACCGGCCAAGTGCGAGTTGCCAGACTTGCGCACGTAGGGTTCCGTACCATCACTACATAGTATAAAACAAAGTCGCTTTCTCTGTCCCTATGTCCCTTTGCCCCTATGTATGCTTAAATCTTTAAAATTACGTAACGGATTTTGATGCGGTTTTTTTAATAGATAGAGTGATTCAAGAGGAAGTTTTATACGTATAATAAAACCGTGCGAAGCCGGGGCGGGTCGCTAGTTATCTATAAAAAACACAAAAAATACATGGCCTGGCAATAATTCCTATCTCATACACTTATCACTCTTCAAAATTCAAGGGTATTCTGGTATAATCAAAGAACCTATTATTCTCGTTCTGAAAACCAAACATTATATTCGGAAATACATGGCCTGGCAATAATTCCTTTCTCATTCACTTTTCACTCTTCAAACGTTCCTAATAAACCGTTCCGAAACGAAACTGTCTATTGACATTATGTCAGCGGTACTCAACTCTGAACTCTAAATTTCACGGCCCGCTGCCTCGCAGGGTTGTAATAAGCGAAAAGCGACCCTTAAACTGTAATTGGGTTCATTGCCTTAAAATGTCGAAACTTTTTACCGACAAATTCTAATAATGGACGTTTTGAAGCTGAAATTCGACATTCTGTTAACATGCGGTGAGAGGTTAACAGCGATAATGGTTATTGATTCCATGGTGGAATCAAGAGCTGATGTCAACGGATAGGTCTCATTTGCTTTCTAATTCATAGAAATCAAATCACTACATAGTATAAAACAAAGTCGCTTTCTCTGTCCCCTATATCCCTATGTCTCTTTGTACGCTTAAATCTTTAAAACTACGCAACGGATTTTGATGTGATTTTTTTTAGTAGATTGAGTGATTCAAGAAGAAGGTTTAAACGTACCTATAATAAAACCGTGCGAAGCCGGGGCGGGTCGCTAGTAAATAATAAATAATGCTAGACAATAACCCAGCATCATCTATTCCCAAGCTAAACAGAGCTTGTGCCATGGATACAGATAACTGATATATAATACATCACTATGTATATTATAAAGGAATAACTGATTGTCTGGCAGATAACGCAAAGCCTAAGCCGCTGGGTCCTATAGAGACTTTAAATTTGGAGTGTTGATTCCTTTAATGATGGACAGATAATGTATTTTGAAATTAAAATTTAAGAACGTTGTAACCGGAAACGTAATAAAGCCTTGTAGGTACAATATTTTATTATGCCATTTTTGTATTCCAAAATATTTTTTACATTTAGAACTACACCGGATGAAAGTCGCGCAATTGCCAAAAAACAAAACCGTGGCTTCAATTACAAAAATAAAAATACTGGGACGAGGAAAAATGTTTAAACCCTTTTGTGATATTCAACAAAGAGAAATGAGAATTGCTAAGGATTGTCTGAAGCGATAATAAATTGAGCGCATAGCCACGCTATTATTTTCTGAGGTCTGATTAATTATGGTTTAGCCGAGTAGTCTAGGTTGGGAACGGAAAATTATAATATACATTCAAGACGCTAATCCAAGTCTTTATTCTCCAGCTTCGAATTTATTTCAATAAGAATTATAACAAAGCTAAAATGTGAACATTTTTGAATTGTTATAGCTACAAATTATCACCTGTTCTGATAAGAATACCTATCATAGACAAGAGCTTAAGGTAGGTGGTTTCTTTCAAAGAGAAAGATACTATGATGAACTCCTTGGTAAAATGGGTCACATAAAACGTACGTTTTAATACTTAGTAATGCTAGATCTTAGTCTGGTAGTGATCGCTCTAGAGAGAAAATATTGTCTCTTAACATCTAAATTGTTTTGTTAATATTGTTTTCTTTTATTTTTATTTGGAATAAAGCATTTTTTATCAACTTAATCTAGCCCAATACAGGCCAGCTAGACGGTTTTAATAAATCAAATACCTAAATAGTAGGTTATTTGTAATTCACGCACGTGTACGCAAATATAACCTCCGACCCGCAAAGGTTAACCTCACACTTTTGAGGTTATAAACCTAAAAAAGATGAACTCGAATTGAATCTGCGACTACCCTCTTTTCTATTTCTTTATCCAAGTAATTACCAAGGAAAGTTCTTTTGTTCGACTAAATTACCCCTCTTTCAACGAAAGTATTTATCGATTCGATGAATAGCGTAGGTATCTACGTGAGGCTTACAAGGCCTGATAATTAAGTTTTGGCTACCTGTCCAAGCAATCCATTTGTAAAGAATGGAATAGATCGATATTCCTAAGAAGCCATTAGTCTTCTTAACACCTTTCTTATCATTATTTTTTCTTTATTCAGCAAAGTGTTTTAAGCTCAGTACCATTAACGCAGAGTATCGTAATTAGAGTCCCTCCAACCATTGAAAATTAATTGTTTCTTTTTTATTCTTAATTCAATTTTTAGAAACTAAATTATTTGTATTCTTACGTATCGTCTAACTTATTCTTTATTTATCAAAGAATACAAACTGTTCACTCAAATGAGTATAATGTATGTAGGTATCAATAGTAAATATCTACTTGAAAAGAGGTCTTTAAACTATAACTCCTATAACCAACTTTTTAGAACTAACTAAATAAACTAAGACTATTTATTACTAAAAAGATTTCCAAACTATAATTAAGTACTACATTAATTTAGGTAGGTTATAATGATATAGTCTATATTATTAATATAGTCTATATTGTATCAAGGCCATTCACATTAAACACTCAAGTAAATGACTTTTATTTCCCTACGTAATAAAATTATGAGGCTACTGTATTTTTTTAATCGATTGCAAAAATTGAAAAATATTAAGCGTGTCTATAAAGTTTTCTAATTATTGACAGTCAACTTTTAACAGCGAAGGCGAAACTTTATAGACGATCTATAACTTATTTATATATCTCGCTTTATAACTTATTTATAATTTTATTTGTTAATATAAATAAATAAATAAATAAATAATTCTGGACAGTCCACAAAGCATCATCTAGCCCCAAGCTAAGCAGAGCTTGTGTTATGTGTTATAATATATAACAATTTTAATGTGAAATTACTTGCAAATGATTTTACCAATAAAATGACTATCTGACTATAGCTCTTTTTTTCTTTAAAATCCTTACTGTCGGCTTGAAAAATATCAGACATTTAGATAATACCGAAGCTTATCAAGAAGTCATTGTTTCTCTTTATCGCTATTGCTCGTTTTGTCCCCCCTTGTACCCTACTCATATAATATCCGACGATTAGTGATTTCAAAAGGCAAATCATTCCCTAACCACCTTCTAAAGCCAGTATATAATGATACCTCGCCATGTTTATTGGGCTGGTCACGCCGACCCTTCATACATAATTCAGGTGAGGCCCGACATCATACGCGTTTTGGGCACCCTGTATCGCTGTATCTTCCTATCTTCGTAAATAATACACGTGCGTAATGATTATGTTCTACCTGGATTCTGTTACTTTTAGGGTTCCCATACCTCAAGAGGAAAATGAACGAATCATTTCTTCATAAAAAAAAGTAACGTAAGTTCAAGAATCGCATGATGAAGTTGAATAAAGTATCTAATACCTACTCAATCCCTAAGCTGTGGAAGAATCAAATTTCTAAGTCAACGTTATAAAAAATACAGGCATTTCTTTTTTACATTTTGACATTCGTGAATTATGAAATTTGCCAAATATTGCAATATCTTATAGCACAAGTATAAGGAAAATTATTCGTAAATTGATAGTAACATCAACATCAAAATATATTCCGTTCATTGACGAACTGTTTACTGACCCAGGAAATTTGTACGGAATCTTCTCATTATACGTATCCAACTCGTGCTTAGCCTGTTTATATTGTAGATACACGTTCAAGGAAGAGAGAAATGAAGCGTGGTGATTAAAGAAAACCCTCGGAAATTGGAAGATGTTACAGGGAACAAAATAGTTTTTGTGATTTTCATCATTTATTTATGGCGATTTTATAGGTGAAAGTGTGTAAAGATGTTTACCCGAAGACTAAACTAGTGAATATGTCTGAAAATCTGGCATATCACAAAGGACAACTTATCTATGTAGGTACTAGCAGAGCCTCGCGGTTTTGCCTGCGTAATTCACTATCCCTTGGGAACTCGAGGATAAAATATAGCCTACGTGTTATTCCAGACTATAATCTATCTCTGAGCCAAATTTCATCCATATCCGTTCGGTAGTTTTTGCCTAAAAGAGTAACAAACATCCATCCATCCAAACTTACAAACTTCCGCGTTTAAAATATTAGTAGGATAATATTTTATCTCGAAATAACGCGGGAGAAACTGCGTTCCAAGCTGGTCATTGATAGCGAAAAACTAATAAATAATATTAGAATCCCGAAAATATTTAAAAAGGCGAAATTTTCCAGTCCTGAAATATTTTTCCGAAGACGACACCGAAATGCCAGTTCGGATCAAACTCAAATATTACGTAGATTTAGTTCTTATTCTAGATAAACAAAGCTGCTTTTAATCCTGTTAAAACGCGTGAAAATTTGAGGGAACAAGTTTATAATATGTAATATATATTAATGATTTGAAAAATATAGCACCAAAGTAGGTAGAGTATGTCTTATGAGTAGAATTTAATATTGGAATCTGTATGAAACACTTGGGTAGGTACTGCAAAGACTTTTATGATAGAAAGTTCGGCGTCAAGAGAAACTTTTCTCCAAAGACTGCGTCTCGCTAGATTCTAAAACCTTCTCAAGTCACGTACGCCAATATTTGTTTGCTTGTTAGCTAAAGATCCAATTCACTATCACAAACCTAAAGCTAAAGCTTTATAAAACTCTGAGGTCTTATATATTTGATTCAAAATGAGCTAAGGAGCGGTTAACGTGTAAAGAATTCAAATTCCAAGTGCTTTTTTCCATTAAATAACAGGGGCCGAATTCCACTTATTTCAAAACAAAGGGCTTAATAGCGTCTTACTATCAAGATGGACAAAATCTACTATTTTTTGCGCTTGAAGAGAGTTTCCTTATTAGAATGTCAAATTGGTAGTCATAAACGTAATCGTCACAGCTATGAATTAATTCTACTAACTCAAAAAGGTTGTGCTAGTAGAATACCAAAAAGAGTTTAACACTGTCACTTAGACACGATACTATTGTAATGGCGAAGCGATTTATTTTGTGGAATTCGGGCCCAGAACTCTTGGACACATTATACAATTTTTGTTTTAAAAAATTAAAACTAAGAAACAAAGCAATCTCGCCTTTATCCTCTGTGCCTCTAAGATTAGCGACTAGATCAAACATAAGGTGTGGTTTCTACACGTACCTCTGCAGTAAAATTCCTGATAGCTACGTGTGGTCAACCCGCATAACCACAAACTGCTTACAGAAGGTTGCCACGCCATTCTACGCACTAAAATATCTAATTACAGCCATTAAACTAAATAGGGTAAAAACGAGTTTTATTTGAGTTGGTATGTCGTCATGGTAAGGTTTGCAGAGAGCTGTTGTCATTTAAATCCAGATCATAATATCGTCTTTTTGTTACAAATTTCGTTCAAGCCTGTTTTTTTTTGTTGGTAAAATGTGTCGTCAAAGGAACAATAAATAAATTATTATGACAGAATGTGTCATTGAAAAGGTGAACTACTTGAAACTTTTTATTCATGTATGATATTAACTTATCTGTGTCTGTATGATTTAACTAGTGTTTCTTAATGAGGGAAACATAATAATAAAGCGTGATAAAAATTTAAAGTGGTTAATGAGGTGGGAACCGAACCTCCTGTGTAGCATGAGGCTTCGTTCGCCGCGTCTCTGAAATTTTCAATGCTCAGATCTTTTTCTACTTTAATTTCTATTTCTATTTGAAAAATATCAAATATTCTAGAATCAATTTTATCACTTTACATATAAATAGAAAATCATAAAACCTAAACAAACCAGACGAAAACGTCTAAAGTGTAAATTACAAACAAACAATCAAGCCCAAGATTAATTTGTATGTAAATTTGGGATTATCCCGAAATACGCCTATTGGGGACAACACACGTGTGACGGCTTGAATAGAGATATTGACGGAATGATAATAGTGGTGATAAAGTAAATAGATGGTCCTATTTGTACTCAAGAGCTATGCTTGAAGTTTCTCTGAAGGATAGGATTCGTAACGAATACATCCGATAGAGAATTTTGGTTCTCTCTTGGTTCTGGTGGTAAGTTTGTCGATTACCAAAGTAATGCACATACCTTAAAGAATTAGCAAGCTGAAGTGGGAGACCTAACGTTTTCTAGAGTGAAGACAACGACTCGGCAAACTTAGGACGCCCTCCGGCCAGGTGGGATTATGATTTGCGGCAGTTTGCAGATACTGGATGCGGTAAGCTGAGGACAGGTGCTATGGCGCTCAATAGGGGAGGCATTCAGTGAATGTGATGATATGACAATGTTTATTGTTTAGATTATAAAATACGTGACTGACACACATGTTTAATGACTTAAAGTCTACTCAGAGTCCTTAAAATTTACGCAATAAAAATATAAAGAAGATGGTAATAAATAAAAATAAAAGACTGATGTACATGCAGGTATAGAAACCGACAGAATCGTACGATCCAAGCTTTTTACTAAATAAGTTGAAACAAGATAAAACGTGTGTGAAAATTCGTGAAAAAACACTTTCTAAACAAATTTACCGTCACATAAAACCGTTTACCCATATTTACCTACAAAGGCCACAAAAACACCCTCCTTAAGTATTTACACGACAATAAAAATACAAAGTCGATATTTCCTGAAGGAATGAGGGGACCACGATAATATTTATTCAAGTGTGGCAACACTGACACAAAAAGGCACTTATCCGATGTGAAAACATTCCTTTATTCCCCAACAATCGGGATTCTTCATAATCTGGTAATAACGCAAGAAAAACAAAAGAATTACGACACAATTATCGTATTTTGGGGACAGCGAATTTGCCGAGGAATTTTAAACTGTGCATTGTTGGGTTAAAGTCTAGTATTGTTGGCTGTTTCCGCGCATGCTCGCTTTTCATCAATCATACGCAATCAGTGGAAACTCGAGTGATATAGGAGGGTGGCTTGATGTACAAGTATTTGGCTTTACCACGACACCTGTACTTCAAAAATATTGCTTTCAATATTTATTTATGACTTTGAAGAGCTTGAAGGCATTGACTTGAAGGGATTTGATTTTTTGAGACATGGTGTAGCAGGGATTTTTCTATGTAGAAGCAAAGGTTTTTCGTAGCACTGCTACGTCGTAGCCTCTTGCTATAAGACACAATGTCACGATGTCAAGACGGACAATGTCATTATCATCATTGCCTGGGTAGAAAATTTTAAAAAATAAAAGAGAATATGTAGTAGCTTCACTACATAGTATAAAATAAAGTCGCTATGTCATTATGTCCCTTTGAACGCTTAAATATTAAAAAGTACGCAACGGATTTTGATGCGGTTTTTTTTAATAGATAGAATGATTCAAGAGGAATATTATACGTAGAATAAAACCGTGCGAAGCCGGGGCGGGTCGCTAGTTTATAATAATGTGTATTTTCAGATATAATGATCCTTAACAAAATTACCATAAAATTCCAAATGGTGATCATGACATGATCACTAATACTAAATCTTAATCTAGTCACGATAATTATGACTAAATTTAGGTTAAAGTGCCAAAATCAACCCATCGTTTAAATGATTTTGGTTCGATAAGTCTCTCTGCCAGACTCTTATTTAGATTATCAAATTATCACGCTACGCTCAATAGCATTAAAATAGACTAAGCGCTTTAACCATCCAATAACGATTAGAACTAACAGTAAACGGCGGGAGTGTACCTCTTGTTTATGCCTTTAATAGTTTTTCAGAACGTAAGGGGCAAACTTATTGAGGTATAGATGACGCGCAAAATGTTTGAGAAAAGTATCTTAATAAAATAGCGGCTGATTTTCGCTCATAATAAAATTAATGAACTGTCGATCTGAATAGTGATGTATTTAATGCTTGAAGCCTAGCGCCCAATTGATTTCAATCGAATAATTTATCGACACACGTTTAACACGAGTTCGGATAATTAATCCTCCAGTAACGTAACACGCTAGCAATTTGCGCTATTTGATACTATTCCCGAATTACCCCGAATTTGGGCTCAAAGGGGAATAGAACTAACGGGTATCACTTCTTGGTATTAGAGAGGATCTTACCTCCATTGGTTTAAGATCGATTATGCCTATAATATTCACACGTACTTTCGTAATCTGAAGGGTGTTAACAAATTATTATTTGACTGGAGTTTCAACGAAAGTAAACCCAAAACTTCATTAAAAATCTTCTATAATTCTCATTAGCAGCGATATTCGTTATTTATCTGAACGTAAAGTGCAAATCTGTTAAACATATTAAAACACCATAATAAAGTTAAGATATTATTGACCTCAATAAGTCACAAAATCTTTAGCCACTGATCTAATTTTCTCCACCAGGAGAATATCGAATTAGTTATGATGAGAGAAATCGTTATCAGCAATATGCCCGTCTTTAGTACTGTATCACTACATACTATAAAATAAAGTCGCTTTTTCTGTCCCTATGTCATTATGTCCCTTTGAACGCTTAAATCTTAAAAACTACGAGACGGATTTTGATGCGGTTTTTTTAATAGATAGAGTGATTCAAGAGGAAGGTTTAAACGTATAATAAAACCGTGCGAAGCCGGGCGGGTCGCTAGTTTATTTATAATTAAGACGTAAGATTTTATTTGTATGTACTAACATTCAAGTATAGAGGTTTCAAATGTAAATAATTGAAGGACAAATCAAATTGACATTGATTTGCGATGATCATGATAATGAAGTAGGTATGTATATCTTTAATTAAGTATATTTATCTAGATACACTACTTTTTAGTTTAGTTATGATCGCTCAAAACATCGTTTTATTTGTCATGTAGTTAAATGGATAACCTACACGATTGAGTTCCGTACACCCCTCCAATAACTTTTTGAACAACGAATTTTATACATTATTTATTTATTTGTTTTTTTTACTAGTGTTGCCAACTTACTCGGATTGACGGCGTGCCCTTCATCCACCACGTGCATGGACAGGTGAAGCAGCACCAGGAGAGTCGCCGACAACTGGAAAGAACGACATATTTGTTTATTTATATATTTAAAAAGTACATCTATAATTACGGGGACACCCAATGCTATAGCGTATATATTGTTTAATCTAATTACAAACTTTTATACTTACGTACTACTTAAATTATTACTTTATTCCTAATAATTATTACTTTATTCCTAATAATTATAAATCTACATAAGTTCCTACATAATTAAATCGGAAGCATATTAACATACACAAAAACAAAAATTAAACAAAAACAAAATTTGTATAAATAAAATAAAATAAAAACAGGACTACATAACTCATATCCTAAATATTCGTCAGTAAAATTTAATAAAATTGTCATCTACATCTACATCTACAACCTTTACTGGTCCACTGCTGGACGCAGGTCTTCCCATGATAAGCGCCTCATTGGCACTCATCATATAAAATTGTCATACCGAATACTAATTAAAATTAAATAAAAAATGTCAAACGGATACAATAGGTTTACTATAATTAATTATACATATTTGTTTATTTAATAAATAGAACAAAATATAATTCTAAATCTGACAAAAAGGGTCGGCATCGCGCGTGTAATGTCTCTGATGTTACATACGTCCATAGGCTGCGGTAGCCGCTTTCCATCAGGCGGTAAAACCGACTAAAGCCGAATTAATTGATAGATGAAAGTTGTCAAACTATCAATAAAATTGTTTCGAGCTTCTACGATTTGCTCGATGATGATATTTTTCGCCACAGCTTCTATGGTTTTTGAACTTATCTTTTTTAAATTCTAACCGCGGCTCCACATTTGTGCCGTGAAGCTCCGTTAACAGGCGTGAACGTAAATGTGGATGGTTTTCGCGGGGTTCACGCGTTTTCACGCCTGTTCCCCGATCAGTGTCGGTATTTTATCCCGCGACAAAGGGTTCGCGCCCCTTTCGCGCGGCGTTCACGCGTACACATCCACATTCACGGCCCCGTGCCAGTTTACTCCAGACTACAAGGGCGTACGGACGTGTGCAATCGCTGCGCGCGCGCTATGGAGTCGAGCGTGAACAACAAACATACCTTGATCGGTTAAAGGGGTATTAAACCTTCCTAAATATCGGAGACTAAATTTAGTCGTTCCTAAATTCAGAATACTTTAATAGCATTTAGGAAGGTAGCATCCGATTTAGGAAACGATTTAGGAAGAAGAATGGCTTCCGACGCTCTAAATCTACATCGGCTCCTAAATCGGAAGGCTGTAATCACATTTAGGAAGCTCAGACGCTCAGTTGGTTGGATGGATGTTTGTTACTCAATCACGCCAGATCGGCTGAACGGATCGGGATGTAATTTGGAAGTGAGATAGATAGCGCAAAGGTATAGTCTGGAATAGCACATAGGCTACTTATGATTTACTCGTGCGAAGACGGGGTGGGCCACTAGTATTATAAATGTGAAAATTTATATGGATGGATTGATAGATGGATGTTTGTTGCTCAATCACGCCAGAACGGCTGCACGTACCTGGATGAAATTTGGCACAGAGATAGGTTATAGTCTGACTTAGGCTACATTTTATCCAAAAACTTTCTTGTTTTGGACGTTTAAGTAGTGATATTTTGCCACAGCAAACAAAGCTACAGCAAAGTTATTGCAGCAGCAGCTCCTACATACGTCCATTTCGCGGCGGGTTTCACGAACGATTGTGAGCATTCCGTGAATGTGGAGGGTACAACTTGTGCCGTGAATTCACGGCGAGAATTCGCGCGTTAATTCACGGCACAAATGTGGAGCCGCGGTAATATATGTAGGTATTCTTGAACAATGTATCGTCACGAAACCAAGTGAGAATGTGATCAAAAGATTTCGATTCGATTAAAAATAAAGTCTTATGTTTGTGATAAAAATATTTACCTTTCTAGATTAGTAACAATAAAGTTTTTAGTTTCATAGTTTTTAATGAAATTACAAAATATTTGAAGTATGAAATAACTGTAGCCTCTCCCGCGCGCTAAAACCAGGGCTTTACATCATAACACTCAAGTAATTAAATTTCCAAGTCTATTATTCTCGTGTGACACTTAGCGTAAGCCAGAAAAATCTAGCTTTTATACTACGATGCTAAATTATATTAATATTCTCTTCTGTTTTGGTCCCGAGTAAAATATTTTTTATTCTGTGGTGTAAAAAATGAACTATACCAAAATCTATGTTGGCTAGAACCCAAAGTTTTCAAGGTGAACAAATTGCATTGTTTTCACAAATTTTACTTCTTTGTGTTTATTTGTTTAAAATTCAACCAGTATATCAATTCAAGTCGCGTAAATTAATAACGGTCAACCTTTAGATTTCTATTATTATATTTCAAGTGAATTAAAAACGACAAGTAAGTATAGTTCGATTTTTGAAAAATGGACAAAGCTTCAATTCAATTCAGGGACTACCAATCTACAACTACTACAATCTACAACAATAATCAAGTGTCTTATTTTGCTTATTATTTTCTTACAATATTTTCTTTTCCTTGCAATTATTTATTTATACCATGCCAATTTTATAAGGCTAAATGACGCGAGTAACCACTTGAGTAATTAATATGGAACACGTAGGGTCATTATAATATTATCAAAACCTGCGTGTTAGAATTAGCATTAATGTATTTTAAAGGCTTACGGTGGTTTGGTCGTTATTTAATTTTTCCGTGACATAAACAAGGGAAAGGTTGGGTAGGTCTCATAAAAAGGTGGTGACACTTAAAGCCCACGTTAAAGTGGTGACGGTGTGACCTGCCCTTAAGAGTCGCATTATATATTGAGCCTAGTTCTTAATCAATTTATAGTCATCTTCTTTTTTCTTGGACTATTTTTGTGATGCGGTAAACGTTTGTGACCTGATTCTGTATGACCGATCGCTTAGGTATGACAATAGTCGCAGAATCGCCCAGTAGAACTTTCGGATGAAAGAAACTCCATTTAGTACATGATGCTTTATGTACGAAGAGATAATGCTGGATTGTTCCAACCGCGACACTTTTCGTCCTTGAACGTTCTTTCCTACATTCTTTTTTCGGTTTCTTTTTTTCATGGTGTCAGTTTTGCTAAGATACCACTGTCATAGTAACGCGATTGAGTTTAGCTAGTTCTACCACTAAAATAAGGATTTTCTGTCTAGTTTTCGAATTGTTTCTTTTTATTTGGAATGACAACGTCTATAAATATTTAATTCCATGAAATATTAACGTGAAATATGTGTCTTCTTGCAAAAAACAAACAAAGTCACGAGCAGACGTAAGATAATTTAGGAATTTTCCAGAATGTCAAATCAGACAAGCGTGAACAACAGAGCCAAATTTAATTAGCACGTAATTTGGATTTACAGGGCTGTTAACAACAAAAGCAATTAAGTTGATGATTTCTACAAGATGTATTCTGTAGGTACTTCTACTGTGCTTACAAATTAGACAAGTGCTTTATTTAATTAATTTTTATAATTAATCAAATTTTAAAGTGACTTGATGTGAAATTTTCGCACTATTTAACATTTAATGATCATAATTCTTTTCTGTAGGTACATCTACTGTGCTTCCAAATTAGACGAGTGCTTTATTTAATTAATTTTTATAATTAATCAAATTTTAAAGTGCCTTGATGTGAAATTTCCGCACTATTTAACATTTAATGATCATAATTGTTTTCTGTAGGTACATCTACTGTGCTTCCAAATTAGACGAGTGCTTTATTTAATTAATTTTTATAAATAATCAAATTTTAAAGTGCCTTGATGTGAAATTTTTGCACTATTTAACTTTTAATGATCATAATTGTTTTCTGTAGGTAGTTACATCTACTGTGCTTCCAAATTAGACGAGTGCTTTATTTAATAAATTTGTATAATTAATCAAATTTTAAAGTGCCTTCAATTTTTAAACAGGATATTATTATTTAAATTATAGACATTAGGTACCTGCAAGCATTCAAATAAATAAAAAGAACACACTCTTCTTCAGCGTCTCATTTTAAAATCTGTCATAGGTTTTAAGTTTATATAGGTTTAATTTAATTTAATTTTTGATTTTATTGTGGTATATTGATTGTGTATGTATATTTTAAATTTTCTGTGGATGTAATTCTTAAATAAATTATTTTGAACATGGGAAATTTGTCTATTTTTTCCCAGCACATAACTAGTCTAATTTGGGTACTCTACAATATCATTCACACATATAACACCGTATTGATTAAATAATTCCTCTTCAAAAACAAAAGAAGACGCATTTTGTCAAATTTTGGTAAGTAATTATAGCCACTTGGGACACACAATAATTTAGTACACTTTAATTTTTCGTTTACTTAAATAATATTGTTAGGTAAATTAAAAAGTAAACAAGAAACACATAGCTTGTTAGGTTGTTAGTTTTCGAGTTGGAACAAAACTTGTTTTTTATCTAGCTAGATGGATTGATATTTTGTAGTCTATAGTTTTGTAGTATACCAAACTAGCAGCGCCTCGCGGTTTCACCCGCGGTAATTCCTGTTCCCGTGGGAATTCCGTAAATATATAGCCTATGTGTTATTCCAGACTGTAATCTATCTCTGTGCCAAATTTCATCCATATCCGTTCAGTACTTTTTGCGTGAAAGAGTAACAAACATCCATAAAACATAAACTTTCGCGTTAATAATATTGTAGGATACTTTTGCCAATATATTTAAATTAATTGACTGAACATCTTTGCAAGCTTGTGCGTGAGCTATAATAATTTACAGGGCGGGATAAATAGCTAATATCTCGTAAATTATTTGGATAAAACGGTTCACATCAATCTTTCTCTTATTTATTTGCGCCAAATGGCGTCGGCAGATTATTGATGAACACTCAGCGTCTCCTTAATATCCCAAACTATATTAAAATTGAGAGTAACGTGAAATATTGACGTCTGCCACGTTTATTAATATGTTTCACTTAGTAATTTGATGAATAGAGACGTGAGTTTTGAACTTCATACTAATTGAACATCATAAGTGTAGATCATGAAACGGTTTGCTTCCTTCGGCTTTCTACAGAACATAGATTAGTCTACTAATATTGTTAGGCAAGTGGAAATTTGTTAATATATATGTCGAACAACGGGAGAACTGCTATGCTTATCGGATAAATTGATTTCGCAAATAAGTAGAAGGTCTTGCTTGAGACAGGCTGGTCGGGACTCGATTGAAGATTTTTAAATCTTCCTTAACATTTTTCTTACCTATGCATTGTGTTTTATATTTAACACTAGCAGCGGCTCGCGGTAACTCCCGTTCCCGTGGGAGTTCCGGGATAAAATATACCCTATGTGTTATTCTAGACTATAATCTATCTCTGTGCCAAATTTCATCCAGATCCGTTCAGTAGTTTTTGCGTGAAAGAGTAACAAACATCCATCCATCTATCTATCCATACAAACTTTCACGTTTAAAATATTAGTAGGATAACATTTAAGTAGGAGTTGTAACAGATTATTAAAAAAAAATACGTTAAATTTAGATTAAAAAATATATACCTCGTTCTAGATTTGGTTACAAAACGAAGACAGGCTGCATATTACCTCTAGGACGGTTATTTGCGTTTTTGTCAATTATAAAAAATACATAAATAGCTACTATTGTGACCCAATCCTTGTTGCACTGGTTGAAATATTAGAAAGAGGAAACATTTTATCTTTTCCATATTTACGCGACCGTGCTAGTTCTAAACAAAGTTCTGCGCAGGATGTGTGGAACAAAGTGCTTTTAAAATTCGAAACAACCCGCGGTTCAGTTCCAGTTTTGTTTATGTATTAATGCAGTTTTTGGGCGTAATATTTGGATAAACTACTAAACTACTAACTGCCGTTGGCGCTTTTCACTCATACTCTCAACTCACTGAGAGAGATGAAAAGGCAGAATTTAGGATTTGGTTGCAAGAACTCGCTTAGAAATCTTATCCACGCCGATTGACTTCGGATGTAGTGCCACGGCCGAAGGTCTGCTTGCGAGGTAAGAGGTTATAGATTCAATTCCCACCTCAGGACGAATGTTTATAAGTTCTTCATTAGTTATTGTTACGAATGTTATCTTTTTATAATACAAAATGTTTCTCTTTGAATATAAAAAAGTACCCATCACTATCATCACATATCACTACATAGTATAAAATAAAGTCGCTTTTTCTGTCCTTATGTCATGGTGTCCCTTTGAACGCTTAAATCTTAAAAACTACGCGACGGATTTTGATGCGTTTTTTTTAATAGATAGAGTGATTCAAGAGGAAGGTTTATACGTATAATAAAACCGTGCGAAGCCGGGGCGGGTCGCTAGTTATACATAAACTCTACTTAGCTTGGGGCTAGATAATTCTGTGAGAATTATACAGCATAACAGTTACTTATATATTTTATAGAGATTATTCATAGAAATGAATCGCCAGAACTGAACTTTAAAGCAAATCACAAAGCGATGACGCTTAACTTTTTCAATTCTCATCGCAAGTGCCTTGGGAGTAATCGCCTTTAGATTCCTTCGGCCAAAAAGTGAGAACATAACAAATAAACGGACATACAAAATAACCCGCATTTATAATATCAGTAGGAATAAATTAATTTCACAATCTAAATCACCGGCAAGCTTGATTAAAAATGGCAATACTACAGGCAAGCTCAATTAATCTCAGACTTATGCCGGGACGAAGTTAAATGGAGAACTTAAATAGACGGTAAGAGATAGAACTGCAGCTTAGTATTGTATCCACCTGAATAATGCTGAACGTCCATTGTACTTTCTAGCTTTGAGCTGCTTGCTTCGCCATCCTAGATAAAGTAAAGGTCCTAGAAAGTTAGGAAAGACTTTGGACAAACTTTGCTTGATGATATGTCAAGATTCCTTTAGGTAATTGGTTTTTCTTTAGCTTACGATTTCAAATAAGTTATTTTCTATTCAATCGGTCCCTTGTGATCCGTCTCTACTACGTGATCGAGGGGCACTAATTTTTGTAGTTTGACAGAAATTGAATAGTTTTGTATACGCGTAGGCGTACTAGAATATTTTTTACATTCGGTTTTAACGATCTCGGTTTAAGTTTTTAATGGATTTGAAATATTTGAACGGAATATTGTATTTACTCGTATTTCATATTTTTTTATACATGTAAGCGAGATAGAAGTTTTCATTCTTTTTGGCATTCTGTTTAAAGCCGAGTGAATCAGATCTGTGTTAAAAGAAACAGTAAGGTACATAAAAGTGTCACAAGACCATCTAAAAATGTAGTCGTGTTTTCAGTCGTAATTCAATACCTCTCCGCCTTGATAGAAACTGAGAGTAAAATTTACCAAAGCTGTCCAAAATCCTGTCCAAAACATATAAAAGGTCTTCTAATATTCATGGATCCGCAAAAAATGGTATCATCTTAGTATTTTGCTACAAGAAAGGGCAACTTCCCGAGTTCCACTATCTCTGCCTCGCGGGTATTAGCCGGGCCACTATTTCAGGCTTTCAGAAGACTTTTTGAGGAACGCGCTTCTTGGGAGCAATTTTATTAAAAGTTGAGGATGTGGACCTTTTGTTTTTGTAGGAGTTTTCTAGTTCAAAACTCTTTTTTGTCTCGACTCGTTTTGAAAGCTAAACCTGTCTTGAGACTTGTTTTTGTAATATCCCTCTTAGCTCCTTCTTTCTATTGGATTTCCAAATGAATCTACAGCAAATAGGTCATCAAATTATTTATTTATATAATACACTACCTTATTTAAGAAAATCTCAAGAGACAAACCAAACTTTTGGAACTAGATCCCAGTACTCACGGGTTTCTCGAGGTCAAATAATGCAAATTAAACAAAATTCGATTTTCTTTTACTTTTTAGTGGTTTTAGCGCGTAGCTGTAACAAACATCCGTACATCCAAACTTGCTCATTTATAATATTACTCTGATTAAAGTCTACAGGAATTTGCCCAAAGATCGCAATCGCCTTGATTTATTCCACCTATTACTAGAGTTACTTTTTATATTCTATCCAAATAATGTCTTCCGAACGCTCTCAAACTTGCCCGCTCTAAAACCGCTTTGTGCCTAATGACGTCACAGGTGTAACTCTTCAACCCCTAAGTGTTTCAGTCCTCACAAAGTCTTCAAGCAAGCTGTTTTCAAAATCTCTGAGCACGTATGCACTTGCGGTTCAAGCGTGCAATTAGCCATGGTAGCTGCTTATTAACTGACCTAAGAAGTGGATAAACGGTTACATGGAAATAAAGAAAAGTAGCTCCTTTCTGCGGCTTCGCACGCTCTTTTTGCCAAAAAAGTTGCTGTGTATGCCTACCATATTATATAAGAGAGCTATTGTTGCTTGGGTATATGTTTGGATTACGCATCGTTTGTTACGTGTACCTGACTGAATAAATCGGTACTTAGAAGAGTGAATCTCTTTTCATATGAGTACCGTAGCGTCCCTAAACCTTATAATTAGCTAATGTGCTTGATGTATTCACACGCGTTACTAATAAGCAAATAAAGAAACGTTTGTAACTCAGACTAAATATAAGAAAGACAAATTCGCTAAGACGCTTGGTACCAATCTAACTTGTATAGTTTGAGCCATAACAATTGTAAAAAAATAGAACGTAGCGAATTCTGGTTGGCTAGGCCTACATAACTATACTGATTAAACGGCACTCAAAATTGTGCTTTTATTTCTTTCGATATATGTATTTTGGGATCAAAAATTAGTTTAGTTTTGGTGTTATCTGAATTGACACCGTTACCTCTATAGGCGTTGAACGTTTATTATTTAGCTTTTCTATGAAATCCAATTATCTAATCCGGTTTCACCGATAACTAAAGCGTTTTTGGTTTCTACGCTGTATTTCCAAAGTTCCTTTGCTATTTTCTAGGAATCTATTCAAACGATTTCATCGCGTTAAAGGATTCATTGAATGCATTATTCACTCGTGGATTTAAGTACACTTTCTTCTGGTTGTTTGCCTTTGAATTCAATACATTTTGAAATTCGTTTTCCGTTGACACACACTTCCTATTATTCATGTTTACTTACCTTTTTATTTCATTATTTTTCTAAATATAATCTTATAAGCCATTTAATAATGTATAATTATTATTAACATCTGGTTTTTGTTATTTCGCAATAAAACGAAGGTTTAAAAATATTTCAAGCCTTACTTAATGCTAAGGTTATCAAAGTAGAAGTTTGTACCTAAATCAGTAACAAATGCCTGTTATATTGGTATTAGTCGATCTTAACGTATTTTTTTTACTTGTAACCCTTTAGGTAACTTTCATTTTCACAAGCAAATTTTCACGTGCTCACACAATTTTTCAAAGCGCAGTTTTTCATCCTAATTTACATGAGCCTGATTTAAATCTCGCACAAAATGAACCTTTTTAAGCGAAACCTATTTTAAACAAGCTACAAAGTAGGTTACGCCTGGTATAAATAATTTTCTAAAGCAAGTCCATGTTAAAATTGCATCAAAAGCTTTGTGCCACACCTAGTCACAACCACAGTATTATTAATGTTACCAGTAGAGTCTGAAAGAGTATTATTTCTGGAGAATTCTATATTTTTAGTGGGGGACTGCGATTTGCTCTGATATTTAGCACGGGGATGTATTGTGCATTATTTCCCTACCTGATCCGCCGAACTGCTAGAAGAAATCATTATCTATCTCTCTCTCTGGATAGGGTTTTTATAATAATATACTTGAAAGATGGCGGGATCAAGATATAAGGAAAATATCCGTGTGCCTCTAAACACTGCAAAACTAGAACTGTAACATGTGAAGCAAGTTATACTGAAACAAGCATCTACATTAGCAAGTTCTAAAAAATTTGCGACTTAGTAGCAATGTTTACTTTAGACCTTTTATTTTCTTATAATACAAATGTATATTGATAGTTCAAAGTTACAGGTAAGTAATATAAAAAGTGGCATTGATTTAATTGTAATAACAGTTGTTTTAATAGTAGTTGTTAGTATACAGCAATCATAACAACCGCTTACTTACTATTTCATTCATACTCTTTTTCATTCATACTTTTATTCATACTTGTATTTCAATTTGGAATGAAATATAAGTGAGCTGTTTGCAAAAAAAAGGAACCATAGAGTTTGCATTCTGTGTGTGGCTTTCCATCTTATTATAAAAACAACTTTCATTTTGATGAAAGTAAATAAATAATTTCGGACAGTCCACACAGCATCATCTAGCCCAAAGCTAAGCAGAGCTTGTGTTATAGGTACTACATGACTGATATATAAATACAATACATTACATAGATATTTTTTATTAAACATAGAAAACACCCAGACCAACGGAACAAACTTCTGCAGATCGTACACAAATTTGTTCCGAGGAGGGAATCGAATCCGCAACCTCCAGCGTCGCAGACGGACCTTCGCCCACCGCGCCATATCATTCGTCAAATAATTTACCAGGGTCGTGTAAAACTCATTTATTTAAGTCTTTCGCAACCTACTCTACTGATTCCAAGCCTTGCTGTGCTTAACTCGGCAACACCGCTAAACTTTGTAACGTGATTTCCTGGATATATTTTTAAGAAGCGAATTTTTCTGTAAATGCGTGAACTTGTTCCAAACTTGTTCCAAATCCTTAGATGTATGGGATACGGCGAAATAATTTGGGAGAGATAGAACGCTTTTCCGTCGATTAAAAGTTGGCACAAAGTATCGCACTTTCCGTTCTTTATGACATTATTAATGGTAATGGTTTTGACCGGGCTTGGGAAGGTGAACAAAGATTACTAGTGTAAATGTTCACAAGAAAACAATATAAAATTTCGAATAGAGAATATTTTATAACAGTGAACTGTTGAGGTTGGCTCTCTTTATATGTGCAGCCGATTTGTAGAATAATAATGTAATTTATTTGTTAGTAAACATAATGCTACAAATTGAATTTATGTGGATTTGGTAAATTATTTTACTGGATAATTTCAATTTAATTAATTTGTGTGGATTGTTTGTGTGAATCGAATTAGTTATTTAAAATTTATACACCCTCATCATCTAGCCTCGAAGTTAGCAGGTAGGTATTATATTTTGGATACCAGATGACTGGATGTACTCTGAGTTCTCTGGGTACTGGTTAATTATATTTGAAAGTAATTAAAAACTTTTTGTATATAACCTATCTTGTCCTGCTGCTGGGCAAACCTCTTTCAGCAATCGTGTTTGTTGGCCAAGTTCCACTAATCTACCCAAAACGCGTCAAACTCGTATCACCAAATGAATTCCTACTTATTAAAAGTAAAGACAAAAGGCAAACGAACCTTGTTTAATAATGTTCCAAAGGTCAAAGCTGAAGGTAGCAAACACAATCAAACCGAAATCTTTTGTCCCTCCAATAAATAACGCAATCAAATTCCTACACATGTGGATTGAATCCTTATTTAATCACCATTAGGCCCGACCCCACAATTGACGCTCATTTATTGTATACACGGTTGGAACTGTCTGACTAAACCACATCACCTCAAAGCTCTTAGCTGGTGAGCGCGGTGCGATCTCTGAAAAGCCAATTTAATATGAATTTGTGGTACAATCCTAACAACCGTTTTTATAATAATTGTAAAACATAAGTAAACTTTCATTGTTACATGACCGTGATTTTGAAGAGTAGACATTTTCCCTTTTTTAATGGAGAAGAAGTAGTAAAATTATTTTTGCAGGGCCGATTATACAACCATGTACTTACTAGACCCACGTTCTGAATGTGGTAAAGTGGAATAATGGCCTTACTAACTAAGATTTACGATTGATAAATAAAGGTGTACGCTTAATTCAATAAGGTTGAGATTTCTTTGAGAGTACAATGTTGATTATAATGTTTTATACTCTGAATGGAATGTTTACTGAGCTTCTCAAATCAGATTTAGATAATTTATTTGCGTTTTATTATTTGTTTTATTATTTGCGATATAGATATACACAATTGAACAAAATAGCTCAAATTAGATAAATGGATCATAGTAAATTCTTTTTACTAGGGTTTTCACATTTAAGTGGCATATACGTAGACTTTTTTTATGCATCTGGTTGTAGTTTGATTTTGTGTATACGAAGAGATGTTAGCTCAATCGTTGAAGAGATACGATAACAGTTTGGTGGCTATCAAGAGCAACTTCGCCTCTCTTTATAAACTGGACAAAATAAAACTACAACATTATAATATACATTAAAAAAAGCTTATGATAGGTATAACAAACAAAAAGTTTGTTTTTGGAAATTCCTTTGTTTAACGATAAAATAAGTGATGGCGCTAGTATACCTCCCGTTTGCGCCTTAAATCTTGTTTTTGTACATTTCTGTAGAATCGTAGATAAATTGAAATTATAATTTGATTATAGATAGTGATGGAAAAGGGCATGATGATAATAAACACCAAGCGAAACCCAAAGAACAGCTCCCGAGAGATTTTTAGTCAGACATTTCTTTAAGAAATTTAACTCGCTGCCTAATACGGTTATGGAAATGATGTCGAGCGTCTGTCTGTCTATCTTCATAGAAGGTACGTGACCTTCTGTAGATACAGACAGACAGACGGCGGCGAGATGTGCCATAACTTAGTAAACGAGAACTGTCAGCACCCTTTAAAGCCATTACACATAGAAGCCCTGGCCGGGCCGAGGGCTAAGGCGTGCGAGTTATATCCTATTGCATTATATGAAAGACTACACATACACCGGAGGCGGTGGCGGCGCGATACCAATAGGAAACAGCCATAGACCTTCACCTCCGGCCCGGTCAAGGCTACAGTGTGTGGCGACTTTTAGGTACGAACCCTGAAACAGATCACTTCTGTAAAATACTACGATCCAAAATTTCGAAACCACTTTGGAAAGCGTCCCGTTTGCAATAGTCGTCGCCGGAGAGCAAATGTTTTTCGTCGTGCACTGACTGTTGTAGATCAGATATTAAACAGCTGGCTTAGAAATACACTGCCTACAAAGCTAAAAACCACTTTTAAAATCTGATTATTTCAAAACCAAAGAAGTAAAATATTTAAATAAAATACATTTTATGGCAAATATAACAAATATAACCTTTATTTGTAACTCTAGTAAACTATACATAATTTTAATTTGATTTTAATTATTCCACTTCATTTTCGTTAGTAAAATTATTATCTGTGTGAAGTATCCTCAACCATATAATAATTAAAACGTACACTACAATATGATAAGAATGTGTAGTTCAAATAAAAATTGAATGCACTAGTATAAAAAAGCGCTGTGATTTCAAATTGTAACCGCAGCCTTAATTAATTGCGTTCTACCTCAGTTTCTATTGTTTACAATTAAATTAATTTTAATATACCTAGCATGCATTCAGTGAATCAGCTGTTATATCATTTAGCTGTATCCTAGCATGGCAGCAGCATAGGGAGTATCATTGCGACACGCTTCAAAGTTAATCGAACTTGCCCGTTGGAAGTTGTACTGTTATTGTTCAAGTGCAGATCGACATAGTTCTAGCTATGATAGCATTTGCCTTCGGAACGTATTAATGGGCTACCTCCATAACATGTTTTGTGTGTAGTGTTGTACCAGGCTTTCCGAGAAAGATGTTTTCACTGAGTATAAACTATGTTGATAGTTGATAGCAATGGCAGGTGTTCGTAGGGTCGGACCAACATTTGTATGACAAATTCATTGTCCATCGACACTTTGGTAGAGTCATCACAATTTGCTTCTAACTAGACAGTTACAAACACATTGCTTACAAGTTATAGTATACATAATATAGATTTACTCAAGGTCTGACCATTAGTTTTTGAATTGTAATTAAGTGAAATTTTAAGTTATTTTGTTAGTTTTAGGAAAAAACATCAAATAATATATTTTACTCGTTTTTCATATTAAGGTACTGGGTATCTGCTCGCTGCTTCGCATGTGTCGTTTGTCTGAAAATGCCTCAACGCTATTTCTATCCCATGAAAACTGATTTATGGTATGAAAAATAGCCTATGTGTTATTCCAGGGCTAGAACTACGTCTACTCAAAATTTCAGTCCAAACCGTTCAGTAGTTTTTGCGTGAAAGAGGAACAAACATCCATCCTTACATACAAACATTCGCGAAACTATTAAGGCAGTAAGAATAAGAACAAAGATAAACATAAATATATGAATATATAAATATATATATGAATAACTTCAACGTCATTAACAAATTGAAACAAATTGTGATTGAAAGCAATAATGTCCAAGAAACGTGTCGTATCTATGCCAGATTTACGAGTCCGCACCGGTCATATGTTACCATCATTCGGCCGTTTGTGTGAGCGCCATATTGCACCATTTTATTGCATAACTTGGTTACCAGATGATTTGTGGGGCTAGGATAAATTTGTTTATAACTTAGTAAGCAGTTCGAGTTGTTTATATCGCTGTTAGTTCTTGGTTTGATTTGGGTTTAGTTTTATTTGATAGATCGCTGACGTGTTCGCCATTCTTCCTTATTTGAGCGCTGTGACTTAAAACATTGAGAAAGAATTCATTCGGATCAAAGTTATTTAGTTGCTCTAAAATTCATGTTATCACTTTCATTTTAGTAAGTTGGTATTGAAAAAGCTATTTTTGTATCTGCATATTTTATAATTGGTATGTGTGTTACAATTGTTAGTTTGTATTAGTTCATATTTTATTTTTATCACCTACACAGTACCGCGTACTTCTCTTCCGATCTTTGGTTGCCTGGAAGAAATTGTTCTAAGCGATAAGGCCGCCATATTTTTTACCTTTCTTAGGATTTTAAGCAAAATCAAACTATTTTCGAAGAACGAAGTTCAAGTTTTTGAAGAACGAATCTAACTATTTGTCTCAAAAAAAACACCCTCAAATTAAGGTACGGCGTTCGTATCGCTAAAAATTATTCGATGAAAATTTTGAAAAAAGAATTTATCTGCCAATTTGAAAACAAAATTTACTGCGGCGTCCGTATCTCTAAAACTCCCACTAGCAGTTGAACGATTCCGGTTGCTTCTTTTTTATTGACATGTTTCTTGACGAGCGAAACGGGTGCATTTCGCAAATAGTGAAACTGGGAATAGATCGCTGATTTTTGACAGTTCTCGTTATACGTTTAGGGCGCTTGTACACGCTAAGAAAAAAAGCCGGGCCTACCCAAGAATTCGTGTCGTAACAAGAAAATAACTGTGTACACTGCTCTCAGCGGTGCACGAAAAAATTCTTATCTGCGCTAGACACGACGCGGCGAACGTTGTTGCGGAGCGGCGGGGGGCGGTGTAGTAGGGTTGAGCCAGCCCAGCCCAGCCAGGTACTCCCAGATTAATAATATAGTACTAGTACAGATAGGAATCGGACCATAGACAGCCAAGGACGCTAGTTTCAGTTCGTCGTATTTCGTCGTATTTTGTGGACGTCGCTAGTGTGCATTAGAAAACAAAAAAAACAAAACAAAGTTCATTTCATTAATTCATTCTTGTTTCATTCATTATCATTCTTTTTTGCTTTGTAGTTAACATTTATATAAATAAACGAAACTCACACTGATTATCACACATGTTATTACTTGCGCGCCCTACGCCCGACTGACGACTGCACGAAAAAATTCGTGTCGTGTTCACGTTTTGATTGGTCTTGTCTGCGGAAGACACGAAAAGTTTACGTGTGTGGAACAGAAAAAATTCTTGACGTCTACACGAAGAATTTGTCTTTTCTGCCGCAGGAACGGCAAATTTTCTTAGCGTGTACAAGCGCCCTTACTTGGTATTTGAAAGCAATCAAATAAACTCCTACTACCCATCGAGAGATACGAAGATGCCCATGGTCGCCACCAAACTCTGTATGCGTATCTCTTCCTAATAGACAAAATGAAACTACTATAGTGGCATAAAAAAATCACTGGGGCCAAATTCAACAATAATGTAAAAACAAAGGTCTCAATAGTGCCATTCGATCAAGGTGATTAAAATGACGTTTGTGCATTTGATATTCTACTATTTTTTGCGCTTGAAAAAAGGAAATTTCATAATTAGAATGTTAAATTGATAGTCATAAACGTTATCGTCACAGCTATAAATGAACCTCAAAAAGTTTGTGCTAGTAGAATGCCAAAAAGAGTTCAACATTGACATTTTGACACGATACTATTTAAATGGTGAAGCGATTTATTTAGTGGAATTTTGGCCATGAAGGGAATTTTCTAAATTCGTTTTTTTAACGTACCGTAATTATATGATAAAATAAGTGGTGGCGTTATTTTAGCTCTATTAACAACGAAAATTACAAGCAAGGAATAGAAAAATTACAACTAGTATTTACAATTGAAACCGTTGAGCTAACTGCAGACGGTTGCAAACAGTCTAAAGGTAGCTCAATTGATCCATGTCAATACCAGTCGGAAGCATCCCCAAGACACTGGCTGTATTACCACGCTGTATGGCAATGCTGATAGTAGTATATTATTGGGCACACGACCCCACTTCAGAGCCTTCGGCCCTTCCGTGGAGTGTGCTGCCCAATAATATTGAATTGAATTGAATATCGAAACTCATTTAACTATCTACGAACTTACCTCAACAACAGAAGCTGGATGACAATCAAATACACTACACATTTATAACGAAAGTTGTTGTCTAGGTCGCGCTATCTTATGATTCAGATTTGTAACTGAGTCGTTCTATCCACAGAAATAAAAATCATTAACGCATCAAAAACGCATCATTACTGTTATGCTGCACAAGCGAACTCAGTTTTGTGAAGTCAGGTTGATATGATGAAAACTAAACTTTGTTTAATTTCAGTCAGATCGACACAATGTCTTCCACAATAGGAGAGGTAGTTTAAAACACACTTCGTTTTCTGTGACCAGATTGGCTCGAAGATCATCAGAAGAGCTCAGTAAAATTTAAATTCAGGTCAGATTGACTCATATCGTTCTACAGAATTTGAGATAGTGCATACAGCACACTCTATCTGTAACCAGTTTGGCTCGAAGATATCTGAACTTAAAAATATTTACTGAGATTCCGGTCAGATTGACTCATGTCTTCCACAGAAGTTAAAGTTAGGTTAAAATCATCCTCCGTTTTTTGTGACCAGATTTGTTCGAAGTTAATGAAATAGCAAATTTAGTTTTCAGATCAGATTGAACGAGAACTTCACAAGTTGAATTACTACAGTACAGCACATACCTTGACCACACTTGACTTTCTTTAATCGCGACACCGAATTTTTAAATATTGACTTTACTTTGACCAACTTAAGTTTAAAGAAACGCACGATGTATGAAGACACTACTTGATTATACGAACAGCTTAAACAAACTGAGAAATGAAGAGATGTCACTACCTATCTTATACACCTCTTATATACAAAAATGACTACACTATTAACGTAATACGATACCTACCTTGTTTATAATAATCGAAACAAGCCAGTTAGCACAATGAATTCTCGCAATTTGCAAGTATGTAATAAAGGTGTGAACACACTGAGACCATTTGGAAAGGTATCTTCCTCAAATATGATGATAGAAATATAAAAATTCAATGGCTGGTGATTGCTAAAATTGGGTGCACAATATTTTATTTGAAGTTTAAAAAGCTCACATCTAACAAATTTGTATGAAAATAGTTGAACGATTTTATTAGCAGGCAAGCAGCCAGATTCTGGTCGCTTACCGCTTGATCGTCACGTTTTTTATTTGAAGTTTTTATAAAATGAAACGAGTATCTATCCTTTTTTATTCTGTATGGTGTAATTCCGGACAATCCACACAGCATCATCTAGCCCCATATTTAAGAGTAGTAGAGTACCTACCTAACTTTTTAACCAATCTAGTAGGTAAGTACACCGTGGGGATTGTCGGGTGATAATTTTAAAAAAATGCGCTATCAAAAGGAAGCTTAATAGGCTTCAGGCTTTATGATTCGTTCTGATTCTGATAAAAGTATTTGTAAGCATAAAATTGTATAGAGATATTATTGGAATATTAAAATTTTGATCAGGATAGGATCAGTTGAGCTACCTGTAGACTGTTTGCAACCGTCTGCAGTTAGCTCAATTGTGTATACTAGATTTAATTTTTTATTATTCTTTGATTGTAATTTGCGCTGTTAATAAACCTTCAGATTAATTAGAATACCTAAGGAAAAAATAATAAAGGGGAAAGGTGCAGTGGATTACATACCTAATGTACGATGTCACTCAATGACCTAGTTAGAGATAAGGAGAAACGATTTGTATTTTATTAAATGTCAAACATATCGGATTACTTACGGAGAATCTTTAGTTAAGAAAATGAATAACCATTTTATTTTAAAACAATAAGCATATTGAATTACAAAGATTAATTAGAATACCTAAGGAAAAATAATAAAGGGAAAGGTGCAGTGAATTACATAGGGGAGAGTCGTACAGTACCGGCCGCCTTGCAGTACCGGCCAGTTACTGTTTCTCTGATTCTATAACAGATGGCGATTCATGGTTCATGCCATTTGTTTAGTTTCTTCTCGTAGCGTAGGTGCAATGTCCCAAACGACAGCGACTTGTTGCAATAGGCAGCGCGATGTTTTGAGCTGCGCGCGGTGCATGTTCGATACACATTATTGTTAAATTCTCTGGATTCTCAGTGAAGATTAGAAGCTACATATCGACAGAAATGAGACGTGGTATGTATTGATTACTTATAAATCTATCATAAAATTGGTTTTAATAAATACACTTCATGTTTAACATTTTTATCACTGAGCTAATATGATAATTTTAATCCGTTTCCTCCAGTACCGGCCACTATTTAGGTTCATTTTAAAAATGATTTATTTGTTTGTAGTTACACAATGATGTCAAATGATGATGGTGATGATGAAACAAAGAAAAAAAGGGCAACTGGGATCCTAATTATATGCGTGCAGCCATAGAAAAGGTTTTGGGATTTGAGAACATTAGAGTCTGAATTTACCTCTGTGATTGACCAATCGGTTGACTCTTTCAAAGCAATATTTTAGGAAATTTCACCGGTTCCTGATGAACAACTCGCGACTACAATGTGGAAACTGCAGGGTATGGATCCATGAGGCTTGTGCGAACATCTCAGAGCTTTCGAACCAATATATATGTAAGTTTCATCTTGATTAAACAAAAATTTTATACTGGCTGGTACTGGGAGCCAATTTTTAATAATAATATGACAGGTTTGATTAAACTTCAAATTTTATTATTAAATTTGATGTTTACTAAAAATATCGCTATTTCATTACTTCTATTTACAGCCTATGAGTTCCTCTACTTATATCATCAACTATTAAACAGGAATACTAACGGGTTTTTATTTTATTCTAAATAAACCTTTACGTGACGGTACTGTACGACTCTCCCCTACCTAATGTACGACGTCACTCAATGACCTACTTAGAGATAAGGAGAAAACGATTTATATTTTATTAACCCTAGAGACCTAACCTTCGCAAATACCCCTTAAAACCTAACCATTAGTCGATTCGACGAGTTTATTTTGAGCTCAAATATTTTATAAATAATTACAGTTTCAGTTAGTGTTATGAATTATGTTATGTTCTGAAAGATTATAGGAACCTATTATTATTGTACTAAATAAAACAATAAATTTGTATAATAATGTGAAAATATTTCTTTAACACCATGTTTTGTAGAGCACCAGTTTTTAGAAACTTACACGACGAACACAAACGCCTCCCGAAAAAGCTCAGCGAATACCGAGTTGACAAGAAACAACATAAAGATTGGCACACGAACAAAAAAAAAATATCGCAATATTTCTGTTGCGTACTCGTCGATTCGACTAAGTTCTCTAGGGTTAAATGTCAAACATATCGGATTACTTACGGAGAATCGGAATAACAATTTTATTTTAAAACAATAAGCATATCGAATTACAAAGATAATGAATTAATAAATCGAAATTAGAGGTAATATTCTTGTATAAAAGCGTGGTTATTATCGATAAACATTCATTACAGAACCTAATAAAGTCGTGTTATTTACTCTACAAACCAACATCATTTCAATTTAAAATGTACGTAAGTACCTACTTTCTATGTACCTATGGTGTATTTTTTATCTTCATGCCTCTGCGAGACGAACCGGTAACGTTCACCACTCTCGTAGCCTTGGTCGTTGCAAGCGTAACCACTAAGCTGCGAGATGCGGGTTCGATTCCAAGATCACTCAATCTCATAAAATTTGTTGAAGACTCTTTAAGAGAGGACCATCTCAACTTTTTTGTCAGGTGATGATGATGGTAATAATGTGTAATTAATCCCTTCATTCGATTTCAGGTCTGACTCAGAGTGCGAGATTTAACTTCCTTTCCGCTCTAAAAAACCAGCAACAGCGACCAAACGCAAAAGCTCGATCTCCAAACCACCTTTGGAACCCAAATTAAGGTAAATTACTTTATCATGTTAACAGAATGTCTCATTTTTTCTGCTATGCGACGCAAAGTGAGATCTACCTACATAGTATGTAGGTACAGGTAATTATTCTGTAGGTATATTTTGTCAAAGCGCTTTGGTCTACACCAACTCCGAAGTGACGTATATAACTTACGTCACAGACTAGTGACCATACAAACCTGTTAGAACACGAAAATGCTGAATACACTCACACATTTTAAATTCATCTTATTACTGCAAAGCGATCACTCATTCATTCGTCACCTTACACTTTGAAGGTGGAACATCGGATCGAAATCAGAAATTGTAAGTTTATAATTTTGTTTTATGTTAGTTTATTATATTTTATATCGTTATTTTTTTAAATATTTTTAATATCTTCTCTCTGTTTCAGATCCTTGACACAATTCTTCAATATTAAAGTCAGCCGCGTCTCCTAAACTACTGGTAAGATTCACAATTTCATAAAAAATAATATTTAGTCTTTAATATAGGTACCTACCCCATGATAAATTGTTATTAATGTAGGTATTTTTATTTACAGATAATGGCAGATCTTGGATTCGATGTCACCCAGGACGGTCTTTTTGACGTCGACACTCAAGATCTACCGTTCCACTGTGCACAGGTGCCTCCAGGAGAATCGGAGGGAGACTTGCCTCCGATGACATTCAATAGTTTAACGAGGCGGGCTAAGAAAACACGCTCTAAGAAGAAATCAGAAGGTGTGGATAAGCATCTTTTTCGATCTCATCAATCTACATTCGTACTCAGCCGCAATATTTGTAAGGGTAGAAGGTTGATTCAAATTAAAATTACTGATATTGATGATGACAATCAAAATGTTCTAGTCTCTGCTCAGTATATAGTTAAAAATATATATGATGATGAGGTGTTAGATCAAACAGAACGAATTGTAAAAAAGATTTGTGAAAATATATCATGTATTCCCTAGTTATAAGTTATTTTAATAAATATAAATTACATACCAGCTATTGGGTTTTTATTTATAATTTAAAGAATAAAACAAAGTAGGTAAAACAAAAACAAGTTTATTCATTTAAAAACATACAATCAGTTAGGTAGTAGTTATTCTAGGTTCTTAATTATTAGTTATTAACCTGATAAAATAATTATATGTTTATATAATTTAAAAAGAATTCAAGTGTCAGGTACACTTATTTTATTATCTTCACACCACATTTTAATACACAACACATTTTTCAAAGCACATGTTTTCCTATGATGCACACAGTTCATAGAATTTTTTTCATATTCACTATACAGTTTCATTAAATTAGGACAACCTTTATCACCGATATCTACAATATAACAATTTTGACACAATTCGCGAATCCATTTAATTTTTTCCATACCTTTAGTTATAATTTTCTTTTCATTTAAATAGGGTATGATAGTGCGCTTGAATTCTCGATGATCGATAAAACCCTCACTCCAAAATAGTCCACGATTATTTTCCAACCACCGTACTTGCTTTTTTTCTTCATTAGTTAAATTGTTGAAAGGATATGGAGGTTTTATAAGAAATATTTGAGTGTATCCGTTGATCATAATAGCAAACTCCTTAATAATAAAATAATTATTAATGTCTTTGAATCCTTGCAAATCTACAATCACTGTATTATTACAACTCATGTTATTTTCTTTACTGTATTACTCAGTGGTCTATACTCGATCAAGCAATCGTTTAGAATGAGGCAATACGCAGCTGTCTGATCCGGTATCTCTGAATTACACTCAAGTTCTACGCGAACGTTTACTACAGAACCTGATTTTAGGTTTTCGCTTTGTCTAGAGCAATCAATTACAAAAAGTGGTGCTTTTTCTTTAAACTCAGAAGCAGATAACAGCGGTTCACTTCTACGTCCGTAATATGATTGTTGGAATTTTACATACTGTTCGTATATTAAAGCAAATTTAGAATTCGGAAAATTGACATTAAAACTTTCATAAGGAAAATATGTAGAGTTGAGATAAACTTTAACATCTCTTAAATTACAATGATCGAACTGTGACATGTCTTTTTCTGCTAAGTTTTTCCGGTCTGTTTGTAGTCCAATGATAACGTATCTAGGTTTTTCAATCTGAGACGACGTTTTTATAGACCAGGTATGTTTAGTAGTTCGCGGTAATAATGGATACTCGTAAAGATCCCAATTTCTAAATGCAACATGTAAAGGACGATCTTTTTCTAATAGTTTTAGTAAATTGACTTTTTCTTTGTCTGATACCTTAACGTGCGGAACACGCCAAACTAATTTGTTTATTATTACGTCATCAAGAAGTTCACTAGTTGGAATTTTTACTGAATTTAAATTGGTATTACTGCGTAATAGTATCAATTCATGTTTACAGTTTATAATAATTTTTTTATAATCCTCAGCAAAACCTAACAAATTTCTAAGTGGAATGGAAGCTGAAAAACTTCCATCACTTTTTGTTCCATTGATATCCCACCCCCATGCTTTCGATACCCTAGCATCATTTTGATTATAAGATAGTAAACCTTTTACGGTTGTTGTAATTCCAGCATTTTTGATTCTATCTATTTCCACTCCATTAATTTCATAACGAATATCTTGAAAAAGATAAAGTAAAGAATTATTAGTAAATTCCACACTCGTAACTTTTTGTTTGGAATCCTTTTTTACAACATTCACTGAACCTTCTAAGTAAAGTGTACTTGCTGATGGTAATATGTATAGATCTTGTTGATTGATAGGTATGCGAATTTCATCATTTCTGTTGAAACTTGTTACGTATGGTTTATATGAATGATATTCAATACCATCGATGGTATTATCAAAAGCTGGTGTACTTGATATATCCAAAATACTCATTTTATAAGTCCAATTAATTTCAGAAATCTTTTATTTTCTTCAGTTAATTTTTTTATTCTCTTAGCTCTTTCTTTATTGATTGTTCGATTGACACTGATGTGTTTGGTTTTTACATTACTGTATTTATTATAGTCGATCATCTTTTTTTAAAATGTAAATACAACTGTACCTCTTCACCACGTAAGTTTATCAAATTATTCCTATTATCTAACAATCTTATGTTTATAGAGCTTACGGTAGTTTGATTCACAGGAAAGTATATGATATTTTTAGGTATTTCTATAATTCGATATCCTGGTGGAACGTTAGGTGCAAATTCATGAATGATATGACTTGATTTTCCATTGATATAGGAGCCGCTCACTATATCACATTCGATTCTTACCACGGTCGTCGATAAAATGTTGACTGGATGTTGTGACTCATGTAATATATTGGCTTTCAGAGTTTCTTTGTCAAACCCTAGTAATGTTCCAAGAGAGCTGTTTTTTTCAAAATGTATGTCTTTACTACAAAAAATAAATGTTTTCAACGTGTTGTTATTGCAAAACAGATTGAAAGTTATGTTCTTTAATTTTAAATTCTGTCTTATATAATCAGAAATATCTTGTAGTTCGTATGCACCTTCCGGTATTTCTAAATTTTCATTATTTCCATAAAAAAAAATATTGTTTTTACTATCAATGTTAGGAATTGAATTAAACGTTGATAAATGCAATAGAGCGCATTCATATTCACCATCAAATTGCAAAGCTGGATAATATACAGTCGACAAAGCTGATTTATTTGCAGTTATGGACAGTGTAAAGGACATTTTGCAAATGAGTAAATTAGAACAAGTGTATTAATTTATACAATTTATTTTATTAATTAAATAGCTCTGATACATTCATCCCAAAATTCGTGTAAAAATTTTAAACAAAGATGTCCACAATTTTTCGTGTTAAACCGTTGATAGCTACAATAATTGTATGCTAAATTTGATTTTAAATATTTAACTATTTCTAAAGGAGGTTTTAAATCTCCAAAGCTATCAAAATACTCGCAATAACTAAATCTTTTCACATAGGCTACCCAATGTGTACCTTCATTCTCGGAACTATCTAAATTAATAATACCACATTCGATATCTTTTGGTTTTTTGGGCAATTCATCTCTCATATAAATACCTCTAAAAAAGGGTATGTACTCATAAGCATATTTAGATAATTCTATATTAGTAAGAGCACGATCGGGTAACCTTTTCATCAGTTTTTTGAACTTTCCACAAAGAGTCCACTTCCTTTCTTATAAGGTTTCATATAAAGACCTTTTCCTAAAGCAATTGATTCCATCATTTTATTATGTCTTTGAGCTTCTTCAAAGTTCTTTTTAGCAGATTTGTGATCATTTACCGCTTTAGTAATACCAGCAGCACCTCCAGCCAACGCACCAAGTGCAGACAGACCTGCAAATATTGGTATCAGTGGGAGAATGCCTCCTGTTTTCGGTAGTGGTATGATGCGAGGCATTCGAACACCTTTATGTTTTTTAACTAGTTTTTTCGCAGCTGAATATGCTACATGTATAGCTTTTGAATTGTTTGATGGTTTTAATTTCTTAAGATGATTACGAATTGTAGAAACAATAGATTTGAATGATTTTGTTCCTGCGCCATGCTTTACTTTATTTTTCATTACTTTGCTTACTAGCCACGATGCTAATTTCTCTCCTTTCCCAGCATTCTTAGACTTTATTCGCTCCTTAGCCATGTTTAATAGTTCTAAATCAGCTTTATGTCGATCTTTTAAGTCGTTAGAATTATTATATGCAATGTCGTGTTGCATACAAGCGTTATCCAGCTGATTAATTCCTTTATCACCTCGCAATAAACGTTTTCTTAATCTTGTACCAGGACCACAATAATTATATCCAGGTAAATGCAACTCAAATGGTAAGTTATTTATCAGACTATTAACTAGTCCTCCACCGCGCATTGTTTAGATAGAAATGACTGATTATAACCTTTTTTACATATTTTTATATAATTTCTAACTCTTATTATAACAGTGCACGTTTTTCAATCCAACTATTTTCACTATTGGGGTGACCTAACCATTTAACTAACAGCTTACTACCTTTTTTTCTTAAAATTCTTTCAATTAAATAAATATTAGGACAGCTTGTTTTCTGAAGTTCTTGTTCATAAAAAGTCCCCAAAATCGGATTATTATGCAAGTCTTCAATAATATATGTAACAGGATTTGTAAGATTAACTTTTTTTATCAAAAATAATTCAGTTGACCAATTTGGTGTATAACCCTTTTCGAAAGTACTTTTATATTTGCTTATCCGTACCAAATCTCCTATAGCTAATTTGCTTAACTTTAATCGAATATTTTTTATCTGTGTCTTTTTTATATTCTTCATTACTATATTCTGATTTGACTTGTTAACATCGTTTGGTTTGTACTTTGTTATTCTATGTATTGTATTATTGTATGTATTTACAACATTTTCTAATGGCTTACCAACCCATTTGTAACTACCTCTTAAACTAAAATCTTTGTACAGTTTATTTTTCAGAGTTTTTATTACTCGTTCAACAATAGAAGCTTTTTTTACTGAATATGATGAATAATGGTTAATTTTATTCAACGTAGTAATTTTATTAAACTCGTTGTTATAAAATTCTGTACCCATGTCCGTTTGTAAATTAACCGGTTTACGGTTTGTTATATCTAAGATATTACTAAATGCATTAGCAATCTCGGATTTTGTTTTAGTTTTAACTGGGATGGCCCAAGTAAACTTTGTGAAACAATCTAATACTACTAATATAAAACTAAAACCATGGTTAAAAGATTTTAAATTTTGAAAATCAATAAGATCTGCTTGCCATAAGTCGTCAATTCCTTTTAATATAACAGGTCGTCGAATAAAATTTTTTCGTGCTGCTTTATGAATTTCGTTAACAACTTGCAGTTTACTCATTTTATAGATAATACTGTACGAATTTTATCTATATCAGATTTTGTATAGTAGTCTTTCATGAATTGTTGAATATATTTTTGGATGTCTAATTTTGCGGTGTTTAATAAATCATAAACTTCTTGTTTGTTTACAAATGATTCAAACTGTTTATCTACGTATTCTTTATTTACAACATCATTTGCTTTCAAAGGAATTAAAACACCAGTCAATCTCTTTGATTGTACATCTATTTCTTCTGGTAATAATCCTTTGTCAGATGTTTCTAGGAAATCGGATAAGCGTAATCGTTTATTAATGTGGTGACCAAATTTATCCATTATTATGGAGAACTGATAGGTTAAAAGGATCAGGCTTGAATGAAAGCATGTTTTGAACTGTATCTTATTTATTTGAAATAATTCCACATTCACGTAACTCTTCTACAATAGATATAATTTCATTATCCAACCCAGTGTTACCAGCATCTCGAGAAGCAATTAATAATTTCAACCTATCAACCAATTCATTAGGATCATCCCAGTAAACATAATCAACATTTTTCTTCCATTTCTTCAAAATAGACAGCCCTTCACCTCCATGTATATTCGGTTGACTACTGACCGTGCTTCCAGAAACATTTCGTAACTTAAATAACGGTTTAATGATGTGTAAGTATTTTCGTCCTCTGTTACTTCTAATTGGTTTATGTGGATCATAATCTCGCCGATGAACATTTGTTTCCAACAACATCAACTTATAATTTCTTAGATCGTGATCAGTTACTGTTGAAAGATCAGGAGCTCTTTTGAATAAAAGCTCGACTAAGCCAGGTGTCTTTTTAAATTTGTTTGTACCAACTTGGAAGTCATCATCAAAAATAAGCACACGTGCGGATCCCATCATGAGTTTACCACGTTCATTTCTTACACCGAATGGAACATCGCTTACATTTTCTAAATTTAAAGACCACGAAGAAACTTCATCTTCATAACTAGGCTCACTCGTGCTTGTTTTGAATGATTCTTCATGGTACTCATCCTCAGATTCTGAGCTTATTACATTGTCTGATTCGTTTGAATCCTTATTTTGAGGGCTAGATGTATTGAACCCGACACTTGAAGATACTCCCTTCTCTATTGTTTTATCCAATGGACTTGATGTTTCAAAGCTAGGTTCATTTGTACATTTTGTACCAACTTGTAGTTCTTTTTTCACCATTTGATTCAGGGGTTCTGTTATTGGTTTAAAAAAGGAATCCAGAACAAAACTTTTCTCCGTTTCAATGTTTCTCATCTTTCTTACCTTTCTTTTTACAGCTTCTGCAGCATTCACAATTTGTCTTTTGTGATCCTTTTCCGTCATGATATAAATAATTTAAATGAACTACGCGATGCACGTGAGAGTTATAGCATAGGAATGGATCAGTTTTAGCCGTAGTTTTATTATTTATAGTACTTGCTTAAAAATACAATCGAATAATGTTTGTGTACACTTTTCTGCACATGGGACAGTTTTTGTAGATTGTAAGAGCACATTTGGCACAAGCCACAGCATGGCCACAAGGTGTGAAGCATGTGTTTAATTCTTCTTCTAAACAAATTTTGCAGATAACAGTTGTACTAGTTTTTATAACATTATTTTCGTTAACTTTGTTACAATCATCACTGGGTATTGGATTTCTGTCTATCCAACTATCAACATTCCGTACATATTCTTCACCTTTCATGATTAAAACATATAAACAGGATTTGAACCAGCGTGCATGTTCTTCCCATGGTTTGTCATCGGGTGGCCAGTCCTTAAGTTTTCCATCACAATAATGACATATAACTCTATCACCTTGTCCAGTATAAAAAAAACCTGCATCTGCCATATCCACTGGCTTTTGAGTCAATCCGATTGGCCAGTTTTTAAAACTCTCTAAGCGCCTACTTTCAGTAGCATAGTAACGATGTACAGGATGCATTTTTCTTTATAACTTTATTTTTAAGTTGATGACGAAGTTAAAAGTCACACGACCGACACTTGCTACGTTTCAACAAATATGACTAAGTGAATAAAGATGAAGCTATGGATGATTGGGATTTAATCAAACTCAATAAAGGTATCAAACTTTTTACGATAACATCCATTATTTTTTTCACAATCTTTGTTTATCACTAAATAACAATAAGGTTCTCTCCAAACATTTGAACACATGTTTCGAAATTCTTGCCAAGTCATATCCGTGTTAACATGCTCATCATAAACATGTCTCATATTAATATCATCTTGCTTAAAGAGGATAATTAAATTTGCATTATCTCTTACAAGCTGTTTAGGTATTTTGCTATAAGTTTGATTTAAATAAAAACAATCTATATATTTATGTCTACCCATCGCAAAATAATCGCGCACATTATTTTGATTTTCACATGCTACGTCATCAAATATTATGGTAGAATTACATTTTGCAGCCTCTGGTTTTAAAACCTCTTCATTTTCATGATATTTAGAAAATGTTATACTTGGAACCATCTTAAAAACGCGTTCTAAAAATACATACTTTGGCTGATAAAGAGTTTTAGAATACACATAAACATTTTGAAACTGCAATCCATTTTCATGGAGGAGTAAACCAATTACTAAGTTTGTTTTTCCACAGTTAGATGGTCCACAGATTATGCAACGTATAGTGTTTGGTAAAAGTTTTCCATGACGTAAGTTTTTTTTTTCAGAGTCAATACTAATGTTGTCCAAATGTAAGGATTCTGGCTGTTTAACAAACTTCATTATGAGAGTGTTGGAAGTAGAATGACATCAATTAAAGGAACTAAATAAGTTATATCCAATTCAATTCAATATTATCGGGCACACGACCCCACTTAAACTGAGTGCGCTTGTGCAGCATAACAGTAATGATGCGTTGTTTTTATTTCTGTGGATAGAACGACTCAGTTACAAATCTGAATCATAAGATAGCGACCTAGACAACAACTTTCGTTATAAATGTGTAGTGTATTTGATTATCATCCAGCTTCTGTCGTTGAGGTAAGTTCGTAGATAGTTAAATGAGTTTCGATAACCAATTCAATTCAATATTATTGGGCAGCACACTCCACGGAAGGGCCGAAGGCTCTGAAGTGGGGTCGTGTGCCCAATAATATACTACTGCTGATTTTAGCTCTTATTTGCGCCTTAAAATTCACACAAGCCGCAGCTTAGCGTAGGTTAAAACTCTAAATCATTGTATTTACTCAGCCAGTAAACCCATTTCCACCTAAATTACAGGAAAATTTACGAGTCCAGTTACTGCTCTCTTTTCTTCGTTTGAAAGAGCTATTGACTAGTTTCGAGATGACACAAGATTTATCTGACCTCTACCTTTGCCATGGAATAAAATATCTACTGGTAAGGTACCGTTAGCAACAAGAGTTCTGAAATTGATTCGTTTTTATTATTGCTTAAGCGGTTTTTTATACTTAACTAGCTGCGCCCCGCAGCGTCGCCCGCGGGGAAATTTATTTATTAGTCAAATATCATATTTTTCTCGCCGTAAAAACCATCCTTGAACTTCAACGAACATTTTAAAAAAAGATTTGGCCAAATTGGTCCAGGCGTTGTTGAGTTATGCGCTTACCAACACATTTTGCGATTCATTTTTATATTATAGATTAAGCGATAAATACTGCTATCACAATAATGCACAATGCAAAATTTTGTATGGATGGATCGATGTCTGTTATCTTTTTACGTCAAAAAACTGAACAAATCGGGCTTACATTATGAATAGACGTAGTTTAAGGCCTGGAACAAAACAAAGACTATTTTTCCTATATATTAAGCACCAAGGCAAGGTCGAAGCACCGCAGTCAGTGTTAGATTTATAACTAAATTATGCTGTCTGAAAAGGGTGCAAAACAAGATATAATTGCTAGTTGTTCAACCTTTTTTTACAGTTTTCAAAATATAGTCGCAATCGTTTGAAAATCATCTGCCTATTTTGATACCCAAGCAAATTGTTTATTTGCTCATAATGTTTCATAAATTTCAAAACAAACATGTTCGTTTCACAAATCAGTGCGATTTTCTTTGCTGACCGTATCTTCGCCTCAAAACAACGTTTCACAACTGTTTATTGCCGTCGTAAAATCTTGTCTTCAAAAGTTTACCTGTTACAAGGAAAAAAGTAGGACTCCGCTTGAAAAGGAACTCCTAAGTGAATCGTAAGAAAAGTAGGTATTTCCAAAAATAACTTAATTGCCATAATTAATTCCATAAATTAATTTGTCATCCTCCCCCGCTAAACTAATTAAAAAGCTTTTATTCCGCGTACAAAATACCTATATATGAGAGAGCGGTAAATGCCGTTGTATTAACTGATTTTATAAGTTACTTATACCAGCAAAAAAAAATACTAACTTAAAAACTACTGATAAATTTACAAATAAGTGCTTAAACACACAGAAACAGGAGAAAAGTTCAGCAAATATGACAATTTTTAAATTAAAATAAGTCGAAATTATACTCTTCCAAAAGTAGAAAAAAACATGCAGAGACGAGAAAATCAACTAGGTAACAATTTTATTAAATAATAAATTAGTAAACTTTAAAATTGCCCAGCAGTGGGAGACAACAGGCTAGTTGTAATTGTAATTGTAAACTTTAAAATTATATGTAGGTATAAATTCTTTTTAGAGATCATCAATAAAAAAAATAATGTTTTCCTTTTCACTTTTCTTGTAAACGCAGAGGCCATTTCCCCTCGTCCTTCCGATACCCTAAAAAATGTTACTGCTTGAAACTTCAAGTAAGTAGGTATATAAAACAAGTTTGGCGCCAAAACCTATTAACCCGGTTTACTGTCGGGTGAGGTACCAATAGTTCTGTAAGGAGTCATAAACTAGAGATAGACGAGTCAGCAGACCCATTCTAATAAAATTCTAACCAATATCACATCAAAAACACCGAGGAGTTTCAAGAAGATGAATGAAACTAAATTTAATGTTTGATTTATAGCCGAGAATTCTTCATCTTCGATCTTATATATTTAAACATTCACCCATCAAAACTATATTTAGTAATTACAATTAAGGATTAGAAATATGTAAAATAAAACTTACAAGTTTAAATGAAATATTTGAGCTAATTATGGACGGTTGCAAACAGCCTGCAGTTAGCTCATCTGATTTGTTTCAATACTAGTCGTAAGCATCCCTGAGACGCTGGCATTGCTCCGCTGTATGGTTGATGCGCTGCGCCAGATACTCACCAGCTCTCGGGTCACAGCATCGAACAGACGCTCAAATATATTTTTAAAATCTAAAGCGTCTCAGTACCCCGCGGACATCATGTCTTATAAAATATAGATTTGGATTTGGGCTATGATTATCTACGCGGTAGCACTTTGCTACGCCTGATCTCGTAGCACTCCGCTACGCCCGATATCGTAGCACTTTGCTACGCGCGATCTCATGGCACATTTACTTTACCTACGCACTGCATACGAATCCGGTCCAAATCTTTGAAAACCGGTCCTTAGACTACTTATATGCTACCTTTTTCTTTATTTATTAGAAAGGAGTTTAATCATCTCTTGACCCTATCACTCGTTTCTACTTTATGTGGTACATTACGAATTCACGGTTATAATAAGAATTTTAAGTCATCTTATTAAATGCGCCAAATTATTATCTACGAAATACAACTTTCTACAATCAGTCACATAATATCCACACCTAAAAAACGACCAACCTTTTGACTAACCACGACCATTCCCGTATTTATATCAAGGCCCGGCGGTTATTACCAAATTAAAGCCCGCTTTCACGCTAAGCTATAGATAAGGGTATGTCCACATGCGATGTTGTTAGGTCACTAAATCTTCGTTAAGCGTGAGACGACATATGGCACGGACCCCTGTCGTGCGAACGCCAACTAATATAACTACCTACACCTATGTAAACTTAGATGTATATCTATGTAGAACCACCGCGATAAGCCAAGAGTTAGAAATTGTAAAGCTCTAGCACAGGTAATAGGTAACGTATTGCTTTACTTATTAATATTTTCGAAGCAAAATTTGTATGGATGATTGTTGCTCTTTCACGCAAAAAATACTGAACCGATCGGGCTTGACGTTTTGAACAGTTCTAGCCCTGGAATAACATAAAAAGTTATGATGTAACACTTATAAAAAAAGGTCGAATTGATAACATAAATCCATTTTTTAAATCTGTTGAACTTGTTGTGTTGGCCGTAGTATAAAAACCAAAGGACGTAAATTTAATAAAAATACCGATGTTTTTAGGTCAGTAAGAAAATCTAATTCATCTCTTCGTTTGCTTTATATTTCAATCCCATTTGAAAAAAAGCAAGCTTATTAATTTAAAAGTAAATTGAATGGATTTGTAACAATAAAATGATTACATTAGCTTTTTCATTTAAATAAGTCGTGGCTCAGAATTTTCAATTTATTCGATTCAGAAACGAGCTTGAACTTTGTGCAATTAATAAAATTACTTTTTTGTTTGAAAAGCGAAATAAATTGGGCAAATTTTTCACAGACCTTTAAAAAGGATAATAATTGTGTCCCAGTGTCGCCAACTTTGTCTAGATTAATGGCCATATTTTATTACTTGGCGGAGGGCGCTGTTTACATTTATCTTTGACAAAAAGGGTTCCTCAATTTAAATTATTGCGAAATCTTTTATAGGCCCATCCCACTTTGTATTGCTTTTGCTGGCCCATTCTAGCCTTTATAAAAGACCGAGAAATGTTTTATTTAGCACCGAGTATTTAGAGATTCTATAAAGTTATTATGCAAGAATGCCAAGAGAGAACACTAAAATGATAAAAAAGTCTATTTGGAGTTAAAATACACTGACAAAAAAACTTTTAATGTACCTTTGTAAACCTTTAAAAAAATTTAAATAACGAAAATTACAATCAAATAAGCAATAGATGTTCATTTTCTTGATGCATGAAAATGCTACACAGTTTTATTATAGTATATTCAAATAAATAACAATTTCAATTCAACAAGCGGACAATTGTTTTACTAATGAACGTTTCATTGTTATTAAATCTCATACTAAAATATTAAGAAAAAATAAAATTATGAGCAAAATTAGACATGAGCATGAGCAACAGATATAAAAGGCATAAAATAAAATAACATTTTTGACATGTTCACTACTACGTCTTGTAAATAGTTCAAGAAAATGAAGAAAAAATATTTTCACGGTGTTAAATTAACTTTCTTGAAAAATTTGTTGTAATATACCTATAAAGTCCTTAACAGATAAAAATATCTGCATATGCTATAAAAAATGGACCCAGGGTGGTAATTGAACATGCGGGTTGCATGTAAGTGCTTGCACCACTGAGTTGATCGTAATATTCTTAACTAGCAACCCGCCCCGGCTTCGCACGTCTTTATTATACGTATAAACCTTCCTCTTGAATCACTCTATCTATTAAAAAAATCGCATCAAAATCCGTTGCGTAGTTTTAAAGATTTAAGCATTCAAAGGGATATAGGGACATAGGGACAGAAAAAGCGACTTTGTTTTATACTATGTAGTGATAACTCGGTCGTAAATAAATTTAGTATTAAAAGAAATATCCTGTGTTTCAGAATAACCACCTTCCGGCTTAGTTGATCCATAGCCTATTTGATGGGACCTTGTTCGATACGTTGTCACTTGAAATACACTCGTATACTGAAGAGGTCATCAAAATAAAGGAAACTCTTCATGGTTGCCCTAACTTACGCCAAACGAATCACTTGTACAGATCATATTATATTTCCGCCTTTGATTGTTTTCTCTATCCTACAAAAATAAGGTAAGCGTAATTTTATGTAACAATCACGAAAACTACGAGATAAATTCAATGGAATCATTAAAATATTTAAAAAAACGACGCAAATAAAAAATACTGGCATAGTTTATTTGTTTAAAAAAAATCCTAAACGATTTCAAATTCGTTATTTTTAACGGTTTTTTAAGGTGTGAGGTACAAATACGAATTAAAACTTATGAGAACATATTGGCATTATCATCTATTAAGAGCAAAAGAGTCATCAAAATGTCAAGTTATACTATATCAAACGATCGGTGTTATGTTGGCCGAATCAAGATAATCAAAATGTAGTTGTATCCTATAAGAGTCTACAAAGAAGTTCCGTATCCTTTCTAACGATACCCCTTCAGACGTCTGCAACGGAAAGCCCTTTGAGTGGGCTCTGTGACTCGGATGGCGACCTTTGCCTCGAAATACGGCCCTTATATGGACCTTGGAACGGTGATATCACGATAAAAAGGGTAACTGCGAACGTATGGTACTTTGGTGCCCGCTTGTGGAAAGATATCGCGGGAAAAGTAAGAATTTATTTGAGAAGCGCAGAAAGAAATCTAGAATTAAGGGTGACAAATCTAAATCGAGCTGTGCTGCGCTGTACTGCGCTGTGCTGTGTCAACGTCAACTCGCTCGTCTAATATTTTAATGAGAATACAAGCAAACCATGCTGTGCTGCGCTGTGCTGTGCTGCGTCAATTTGTTGACCAAACATAGCACAGCGCAGTACAGCGCAGCACAGCTCGATTTAGATTTGTCACCCTTGACCATAACTTTTATTCTTATAGGCAATGTTGTTATTTTAATTTAATGCTATGTAAACTCAACTTTTTTACTATAAATAATATAAAGAATAAATTGTAATAGTTTAGTAGATAATTGGGAAAACTTGCGCCTGGATCATTATTATAAAATTAATTTTGTATGGAAAGAGCTATGTAGGGTGCAAAAATTAAAATGCAAAATTTATAATATATATATATATATATATATATATATAAGCTGCATTTATATATATTATATAAATGCAGCTTCCCTTCGGTTTCTTAAATTAATCAATGCAATCATCAGGTATCTAATATTAGAGCTGCTGGCCCTGTACTTATTTTATTTTATTTTATTTATTTATTTTTCGTTAAAGTACGAAACACACAGAAGCCGGAGGCGTGGCGGAGGCGAAGGCGTGCGAGTTGTATTCTATGGAATCCTATGAAAGCCTACACACACACCGCAGGCCGTGGCGAACGCGGTGCCATAGGAAAAACCGGCACGCCTTCGCCTCCGCCACGCCTCCGGCTTCTGTGTGTTTTGAACTTTATGGTTTATTTCGTTTACGTACTTAGATGGAATAGCAATTTCAAATATTAACTTGTCAAAGCTTAATTTGTTTTATATCATCATCATCATAATCAACCTATATTAGTCCACTGCTGGACATAGGCCTCCCTTAATGAGCGCCATAGCTCCCTGTCTTCAGCTTGACGCATCCAGCATCTGCCAGCAGTCTTTCGCAGATCGTCATCCCACCTGGCCGGAGGGCGTCCTATACTACGTTTGCCAAGTCTCGGTCTCCACTCAAGAACACGTTTACCCCAACGGTTGTCGGTTCTTCGCGAGATATAGCCGGCCCACTGCCACCACTTCAGCTTGCTCATTATTTGAGCTATGTCGATAACTTTGGTTCTCTTTCGGATGTATTCTTTACGAATCCTATCCTTCAGAGAAACTCCGAGCATAGCTCTTTCTATAGCTTTCTGAGCTCTTTGAACTGATGGACCAGCTTAATATTATAGTTTGAATCATTGTAGCAAAATAGAACGGTTATATGTTAGGGTAACCAAAGCAACACAAAAATGATTCAAGTGGCATGAAACACTTATACATTTTAAAAAATGGTCTTCGACATGACAGTTGTGGGTTGGATCATATGGATTTTCCACATTTGTGAACATATAGGTGTGAGTCTTTGATATGTTAAAATATACCTTATACTGATAACATAGGTTAAAAAAACTCGAAATTGACTAGGTTGTGGGTTGGATCATTTTTGCATAAATTGGTCCAATTGCACTGCTGTTATTGTTAAATAGATATAAAAGAAAAAGAAGATTCTGGATTCATCCATTTAATACGATTATGAACTCTGAAGGGAACTATTTTACTCGAAATTACTAGTTAGAAGTAGAGTTGAGAACTGAAGCAGTTTTTTTTTACAACACAAAGAAGGCGGCTCAGGCGCCGCGCATCTTTCGCTAAAGTTGTCTCAGAGCGGACCAAAAGGGGGGTCACCAAGTATGACGTAATATGACAGGAATGCGCGATGCAAATGAGATCGGACGTTATCGTGCGAGCTCGCAGATATTTGCGATGCGATGCGAGCTCGCAGTTTTGGGTTTGAGCCCTGAGCCCTATGTCATCAGTGAATGGCATGCGCGAGACGTAATCGCCGTTCATGTTAATACACTTACCATCCCAGTCAAGCGTCTTATATATATCTTCCAATGCGCTTGTGCACAGTTTCAGGGATATGACATCCCCCTGTCTCACTCCATGCGCAATTGGATGGGTGTAGACTGCTAGGTAGGTAGGGTAGGTAGGTAGGGTAGGTAGGTAGGGTAGGTAGGTAGGGTAGGTAGGTAGGGTAGGTAGGTAGGGTAGGTAGGTAGGGTAGGTAGGTAGGGTAGGTAGGTAGGGTAGGTAGGTAGGGTAGGTAGGTAGGGTAGGTAGGTAGGGTAGGTAGGGTAGGTAGGTAGGGTAGGTAGGTAGGGTAGGTAGGTAGGGTAGGTAGGTAGGTTAGGTAGGTAGGGTAGGTAGGTAGGGTAGGTAGGTAGGGTAGGTAGGTAGGGTAGGTAGGGTAGGTAGGGTAGGTAGGGTAGGTAGGGTAGGTAGGGTAGGTAGGGTAGGTAGGGTAGGTAGGTAGGGTGGGTAGGTAGGGTAGGTAGGTAGGGTAGGTAGGTAGGGTAGGTAGGTAGGGTAGGTAGGTAGGGTAGGTAGGTAGGGTGGGTAGGTAGGGTAGGTAGGTAGGGTAGGTAGGTAGGGTGGGTAGGTAGGGTAGGTAGGTAGGGTAGGTAGGTAGGGTGGGTAGGTAGGGTCAGCTATAGGGATGTCCAAAAAGAATCTATTTCAATTATTCACACCCTTGTATCACTTCTCAAATTCGAATGAGTAACATTTTACACCACTAGCACCCGAATCTGCCGTGGTAGGTAGGTAGGGTAGGTAGGTAGGGTAGGTAGGTAGGGTAGGTAGGGTGGGTAGGTAGGTAGGGTAGGTAGGTAGGGTAGGTAGGTAGGGTTGGTAGGGTAGGTAGGTAGGGTAGGTAGGCAGGTAGGGTAGGTAGGTAGGGTAGGTCGGTAGGGTAGGTAGGTAGGGTAGGTAGGGTAGGTAGGGTAGGTAGGGTAGGTAGGGTAGGTAGGGTAGGTAGGGTAGGTAGGGTAGGTAGGGTAGGTAGGGTAGGTAGGGTAGGTAGGTAGGGTTGGTAGGGTTGGTAGGTAGGGTAGGTAGGGTTGGTTGGTAGGGTAGGTAGGGTAGGTAGGTAGGGTTGGTAAATAGGGTAGGTAGGTAGGGTAGGTAGGGTTGGTAGGTAGGGTCAGCTATAGGGATGTCCAACAAGAATCTATTTCAATTATTCACACACTTGTATCACTTCTCAAATTCGAATGAGTAACATTTTACACCACTAGCACCCGAATCTGCCGTGGTGGGTAGGTAGGGTAGGTAGGTAGGGTAGGTAGGTAGGGTAGGTAGGGTAGGTAGGGTAGGTAGGTAGGGTAGGTAGGGTAGGTAGGGTAGGTAGGTAGGGTAGGTAGGTAGGGTGGGTAGTTAGGGTGGGTAGGTAGGGTGGGTAGGTAGGGTGGGTAGGTAGGGTGGGTAGGTAGGTAGGGTCAGCTATAGGGATGTCCAAAAAGAATCTATTTCAATTATTCACACCCTTGTATCACTTCTCAAATTCGAATGAGTAACATTTTACACCACTAGCACCCGAATCTGCCGTGGTAGGTAGGTAGGGTAGGTAGGTAGGGTAGGTCGGTAGGGTAGGTAGGTAGGGTAGGTAGGGTAGGTAGGGAAGGTAGGGTAGGTAGGGTAGGTAGGGTAGGTCGGGTTGGTAAATAGGGTAGGTAGGTAGGGTAGGTAGGCAGGTAGGGTAGGTAGGGTAGGTAGGTAGGGTGGGTAGTTAGGGTGGGTAGGTAGGTAGGGTAGGTAGGGTGGGTAGTTAGGGTGGGTAGGTAGGTAGGGTGGTTAGTTAGGGTGGGTAGTTAGGGTTTGTAGGTAGGGTGGGTAGGTAGGGTGGGTAGGTAGGGTGGGTAGGTAGGGTGGGTAGGGTTGGTAGGTAGGTAGGGTAGGTAGGTAGGTAGGTAGGGTAGGTAGGTAGGGTAGGTAGGTAGGGTAGGTAGGTAGGGTAGGTAGGTAGGGTAGGTAGGTAGGGTTGGTAGGTAGGGTAGGTAGGGTTGGTAGGTAGGTAGGGTAGGTAGGGTTGGTAGGTAGGTAGGGTAGGTAGGTAGGTAGGTAGGGTAGGTAGGTAGGGTAGGTAGGTAGGGTAGGTAGGTAGGGTAGGTAGGTAGGGTAGGTAGGTAGGGTAGGTAGGTAGGGTAGGTAGGTAGGGTTGGTAGGTAGGGTAGGTGGGGTAGGTAGGGTAGGTAGGGTAGGTAGGTAGGGTAGGTACATTTGGTAGGGTTGGTAGGTAGGTAGGGTAGGTAGGTAGGTAGGTAGGGTAGGTAGGTAGGGTAGGTAGGTAGGGTAGGTAGGTAGGGTAGGTAGGTAGGGTAGGTAAGTAGGGTAGGTAGGTAGGGTAGGTAGTTAGGGTAGGTAGGTAGGGTTGGTAGGTAGGGTAGGTGGGGTAGGTAGGGTAGGTAGGGTAGGCAGGGTAGGTAGGTAGGGTAGGTAGGTAGGGTAGGTAGGTAGGGTAGGTAGGTAGGGTAAGTAGGTAGGTAGGGTAGGTAGGTAGGTACGACCTGGCTGCGCTGAGACTGTGTGGTCTAGTGCTGAAGTGAGTGCTTTACATGTCTGTGATTGAAACACATATAGAGGATTTGATTCCGGGATCCCGGGATTCGGGATCCCGGGATCCCGGCCCATTTTCGATCCCGAAAATTTCGGGATTATTTTTTCCAAATCCCGGGATTTTCGGGATTGAGAAAAATACTTAATTATCATTAAAAATAATAAAAAATAATTTAGTTAATTTAAGAAACACAACACAATATTATAAACTTAAAATTATACCAATTGCTTATCGGCACCATTAAAAATAACAAAAATCTTTTCATCATTCATTTCATTCATTCAGTCTGTTGACATCGGTTTAGTTTTATTTTTAAATTATGTTTAATAAAAACAGAAATTATTATTCCTGCATTTTGTTATCAGAATAAGCAAGCTTTTTATTTACAAATAATACCATTTAAAATACCATGTACCTGGTGATTGAATTAACCGATTGTTGCTCTACGCGAACATAGAGATTTCTCTTGAGTAAATGCTACAGAACCAAAAGTATGACCATGTGCCATAATAATCCCCCTGCCATAATTGCCCCTCTGCACCTTAATTAACTGAATAAATAAGTTTTTGTGATTTTAATTGATTATTACTTTGTTTTTGAAAGTAAATAGAAGCTGATTTTCATATATTACTTTGATATTCTTACTTCGTCTATGATCCCGGGATTATCCCGGGATTTCGGGATTGGTGAAACGCGATCCCGGTTTCCGATCCGATTGAAAATAAAGACCGGGATCGAATCCTCTAAACACATACCAACTAGAGATGGGCCGAACATAGGTTTCACCGAATACGAACATTCGGCCGAATATTCGGTAAAACTTTTACCAAACCGGTACATTTGATTCCGTTTCGTCGCAAAAATGCAAGTCTAAGAGCTTGTCCAGAAAGGGCGAATTCGCCGCGATTCTCTCGCGCGACCGTTGCGTCCACAAGGAGCGTACCAACGCGCGAGCATTTGGGGACGTATTCAGTACGAAACATGGAGTTGAACAAAGCGGTCTCGTTGTGGTTAGCTTACCGTCGCTGGAAGAATATATTTAAGTAGTAAAGTAATGTATTTACATTTGGGCGTACAACGCCCTCCGGATTCAATATAATAACGCGTTTCGGATGCTGTTGGGGCTGCCGTGCTACTGCAGTGCATCAGGCATGTTTGCGGAGGCGCGAGTAGATGATTTTCACGCCATCATGCGCAAGCGTGTCGCCTCCCTGATGCAGCGGGTGCGCGCCAGCCCCAATAGCCTCCTAGTCACGGTGGCTGAGCGGGTGGATGGCCCCATACTCAGACACTGGACTGAGACCCATGTGTTGCCCTGCCACTCAATGCGGTGTGCAAAATAAAAATTTATTTAAATTAAATTAACAGTCAGTAGGTTCTAGGTATAATTTATTTAATTGTTGACATTAATTAATTAAGTAGGTAAATTTAACTTAAAAATTATTGAATGGTTTGTGAAATGAGACATGAATTTTGAAATCTATTTTTATTTTTTATGGTGATTAACATACTATAAGTAGTATTACTAAAAATTATGGTGAATAACCGAAATAAAGAAAATTGAATTGAATTTAAGTTTATTTTTTTATTTTTGTATGTATTTAATTTTAACTTAAGTAGTTACGAAGATTACTTATAACAAACATTCGCACAGACTTTCCCATTTATTAGAAACCTTCAGGTGTATTTTTCTTCTATTTTACAATATTTTTGACAAAGAAAATAACAATCAAGGGATAGAAGTTAAAACTATACACGAGTTTTTATAATTATACAAATTAAAACTAGTATGTATAGAGTTTTAATAATTATATAAACTGTGTTTATTTTAAACTACTTATTATAAATAAAACAAATTGAAACCAGTAAATAATTATTAAAACTCGTTAATATAAGTACTAGTATCAATTCTTAAATTAGTTTTAATTTGTTTAATTTATTAATGTGTTTTTTTGTTGTTACAATTGTACCCATTTGAAATAATTGAGCTAATTGTTTACGGTTGCAAGCAGTCTATAAGTAGCTCATCTGAAAATACTATTCTATCATCATTATTTAAATTTTTTTTTTATTGATATGAATTGATTCAAAAGATTGTTTATAAGGTTCGTAGCAGATAATTTACATTTATTCAAAACTTCAATGAAATACTAGATGTATTTCATTTTAAAACCAAGGAAATTATTTAAACCTGTGTAATATTAAAGCGAATAAAAATAACCTTAAGTCTCTTGACTTTTACGATACTAATATTATATAAACGCGAAAGTTAGTATGTATGGATGTTACTCTCTCAAAAAATACTGAACGGATCGGGTTCAAATTTTGAATAGACGTAGTTCTAGCCCTGGAATAACACGAAGGCTACTTTTCATCTCATTAATCAGTTCCTGTGGGATAGAAAAAGCCTTGAAACGTTTCTATAGAAACAACGCGTGTGAATCCGCGGGCAAATACTAGTTAGTTAATAAATGGTGGCATTTTATCTCAATAATATTATATTACTATATTTAAAATAAACATAAAAAATTTAGTTATAAACGAAAAAAGTATTCAAATTGTGTAAATATTGATCGATTTTAGGTTTATATTCCTGTTATTCTAATTATAGAATAGTTATTATATTTTAATATTTAATTCTAAGTTACTTATGTAAATAGAAATAATGTATTTTTATAGATGATATCTGGTGTAAATCGATAAATCATGTGAAACTTTTAAACATTATTTTTTTACTTAATTCTTTCATAATAATAACTACCAAACTGCCCGGCTTTGTTCGGGTATATTATACAAAAAAACCTCCATCTTGAATCACTCTATCTGTTACAATAACCCCATCATTTCGATGCAGTTATTGTAACAGATAAGATAAGATAAAACTACGCACTATCTATTATTTTATTCTTATATATTATATCTCTATTATTTTATTTTATTATTTAACTACACTCTCACTCTCAAAAAACCGCATCAAAATCCGTTATTCAAATAACGGATTTTGATGCGGTTTTTTTAATAGATAGAGTGATTCAAGAAGAAGGTTTATACATAATATAATAAAACCGTGCGAAGCCGGGGCGGGTCGCTAGTAGCTTTTATAAAAAACATTTGTTATAATTTCGAGTCGCTAGAGATTTTTCAGCCATATCTGAAACCAGTGAATCGATTTAAATTATCAAATATATGTCAACCAGTTCTTAAAAAAATATAACATTGTGTCTGAACGAAATGCGTCGGAAAATACGTCATGTCTAATCTTTAGGCTTATATACCATACTAGCGACCCGCCCCGGCTTCACACGGGTGTATTACACGTATAAACCTTCCTCTTCAATCACTGTCTATTAAAAAAACGCTTCAAAATCCGTTGCGCAGTTTTAAAGATCTAAAAGGCCTCTTCCACTACCCAATTTTAAGGGACCTATCTAATAGTGGTCTAAGATTTAGAGCGTAAGGGTCCCTAATTAGGGCGACCGGACGGAGCCTTGCTCCCTAATCGCCCTAACTACCGGGCCCTGAATATCGCTTTAAACATACATCAGACAAACAGCAGGAAGCTACTTTGTTTTATACTATGTATGTAGTGATAATCATTATAAATTACTTTTTGATCTTATTTATCATTTTAGAAAATATTTAAACTAGTTTAAACAATTGAAACCATTGAGCTAACTGCAGACGGTTGCTAACAGTAAACTAGTAAAAAAAAAACAAATCAATGTCTTTATTTCTTTAGGCTTACAAAATAAGCACTTAGACAAGTCCAATTTTAAACTATGGGTACATTTTCTCTTCGCTTCAATAAAGTGTTTTTAAACTTTTCGTTCAGAGTCGCACTATGTATTTTGTAAATATGTAAAGTATATTATAAACTTGGTTTGACAGTATTTAAGTATTAATGGTAAATGGGGTACGCTATTAGACGTGTGCGCCGCGCCGACCCGCCGCCGCCGCCGGCAAATTTTCCACGCCGCCGCCGCCGATCAGCCAGTCGGCGTGAATTCGGCGTGAAACGTTACCTTTTAGACGATTTGAAAACTCCGTCATTTTATTAATTAGTATTACATTTGTCAAAGGGCATCGCGTTTTCAAAAGGCGCCGCGAATACAGACAGATTATCGTCATTATCAGCCTATATTAATCCACTGCTGGACATAGGCCTCACTAATGAGCGCCAAAGCGCCCTGTCTTCAGCTTGATACATCCACCATCTGCCAGCAGTCTTTCTCAGATCGTCATCCCACCTGGCCGGAAAACGTTCTATACTACGTTTGCCAAGTCGTGGTCGCCACTCAAGAACACGTTTACCCCAACGGTTGTCGGTTCTTGGCGAGATATGGCCCCGGCCCACTGCCACTTCAGCTTGCTTATTCTTTGATCTATTTCGATAACTTTGGTTCTCTGTCGGATGTATTCATTACGAATCCTATCCTTCAGAGAAACTCCGAGCATAGCACTTTCCATAGCTCGCTGAGCGACTTTGAACTGGTAGACCAGCCTTACCGTAAGTGTCCGTGGTGTGAGATGTAATTGCCGTTTATTTTTAATGCCATTGCCTTTCCAGTCCAGCGTCTTAAACATATCTTCCAATGCGCTCGTGAACAGTTTCGGAGACTCCCCCTGTCACACTCCTCTGCGTAATTGGATGGGCTTAGACTGCTGGTCCTGTACTTGGACACTCACAATGGCGGCTTCGTAGAGACATCTCAGCACCTCGATATAACGATAGTCTTGGCACTTAGCACCGCTGCTGTAAGGATTCCAGAACAGCCCGAGTTTCGACTGAGTCAATGGCCTTCTGATAGTCCACAAAAGCGCGACACAGGGGCTGATTGTTCTCTTCGGACTTCTGTATAATCTGCCGCACTGTGCAAATGTGGTCTATGGTGCCATATCCTCTGCGAAACCCGGCCTTTTCCGGTGGCTTGGCTCCGGTAGTCCTTTTCCGAAACTCGTCGAGTCTCTTAGCGAGACGATTCGTGATCACTCGCGAGAACAGCATATAGACGTGGCTCAGGATTGTTGGGTCTATAGTTTTTAAGTAGGGTTTATCGCCCTTTTAAAAAAATAGCACCACCAAACTCCCGCTCCACGCCTTAGAAGTTCTCCCACTGTGAAGGACGGCTTTAAAGAGGTTCTGTATCTCCTGTTTAACGGGGGCTCCTCCTGCCTTCAGAAGCTCTGAAGTAATACCGTCCTCCCCGGGGGCTTTTCCATTTTTAAGCTGCCTCAGAGCTAACATGAGTTCCTCTTGACTGAAATCTGGCAGTTTGTCGGTATAGTTGCGTGTCAGGGTGGCTTTGGAAGCAAGGTCATCTCGTCGGGAATTAGGGGCATGTGCAGTGTACAAACGGCCTTAGAAATCTTCTATCTCGGCTGAGATCTCCGGTTTCGACAAAACGGTCCTCCTGTCGTCGTGCGTTTTAAGCTTCGTTAGGTGGCTCCTGCCAAGCTGCTGAGTGAATAGGTACTTTGGACCCTCGGTTTCGCCTTTTCAATGAGGCGTGTGTTGGAGCTCCAAAAGTCGCGCCGTGTCATCTTCGCGATTCGCTTGTTCAGGTCTGACCTCTCCGATAAGTCACTTGGGTGGTTTCCCGCCTTTTTGTCATAAGATCCAGTCTCATCCGAGAGGTTGGACTACCTACCAGTACTTTATATTTGTGCATTACTATTATACCTCTACTTTGTGTAAAGATGTGTTTAATTCTACTAAGTAGGTAATTTTCCTTGTTACTTGTATTTTTCATAAAATATGTATAAAAATATGTAGGTAAGCATTTTGAAATGAATAATAATACATCCTAAAAAAATACTATACGCGCCGAATTCACGCCGAAATCACGCCGCCGCCGCCGATTTTACGCCGGCGTCCGCCGCCGATCATTCCAACGTCGGCGCACATGTCTATACGCTATGTTAAGAGCATCATATTAAGCCTTATTGATGTAACTACTATAATTTTCATTTTATTTAACTATTTACAAAACGCCTAAGATAACTTATAAAACTTGATTATTTTTCATGTTACTAAAATAACTACTTCATACTAAAGTTTGTGTTGGTTTAAGTTTTTATACAGGGTGTAAAAATACTTCTTACGGAAAATAAAGGGTACAAAGTCAGACCATAATTCTGAACATATGAAAAAAACCGAAAAAAATCTTTCTTCGTATTTTTTTTAACAAAGTTACTATCATATTAAACACCATAATACAACGCTAACGAAACATTTATAAAAACAAATTGAAAATAAATAAAGTTAAACTTTGTAAATGCTTGCTAGCAAATTTTCTTTAAACTTTTTTATCTTTTGTTTGATAATTTTTCCGTTTATTTTGATTTCGGTTTAAGTTAAGGGGTACTCCGCTACCCCCTTCGTTTTCAGTATAGTCGTCTTTTTACACCCTGTATATTTCGACACGGTTGCTAATTCTCATGACAACACAAATCGAGGTTAAATATCCCATTGGTAGTAATATCCCATTGTATGTCTTGCGAGATAAGTAAAGTCAAACCATCTGTGAAAGAGTGTCATCATAACATCGTCTTTACAAGAAAATAATAAATAATTATACAAATCAAGTGTATTTATAATTTTAATGTGTATTAAAATGTAAGTATTGTATGTAATCGGTTGAAAAAGACGCGCAGCGTACAAATAAAATATATATTTTAAAATATCTTAGAATTTTTATTTTAATAATAAATCCTATACATAATATCTAGCAAATATAGCAATTGGATAATCAACCAAAGTTATTGACATAGCTCAAAGAATAAGCTGAAGTGGCAGTGGGCCGGCCATATCTGACGAACAACCGTTGAGGTAAACGTGTTCTTGAGTGGAGACCGCGACTTGTTACACTACGTTTGACAAGCCGCGATATCAACTCAAGGAGTGTATAAAAGAAAAAGAAGATTCTGGATTCATCCATTTAATACGATTATGAACTCTGAAGGGAACTATTTTACTCGAAATTACTAGTTAGAAGTAGAGTTGAGAACTGAAGCAGTTTTTTTTTACAACACAAAGAAGGCGGCTCAGGCGCCGCGCATCTTTCGCTAAAGTTGTCTCAGAGCGGACTAAAAGGGGGGTCACCAAGTATGACGTAATATGACAGGAATGCGCGATGCAAATGAGATCGGACGTTATCGTGCGAGCTCGCAGATATTTGCGATGCGATGCGAGCTCGCAGTTTTGTGTTTGAGCCCTTATAGATAAGAATTTGCTGTGCTCATTGTCCAACGTAAGTTGGCGTTCCATTTTAAAACCAAAAGCTATAGGTACAATCTCTATGACAGATAAAGACAACCAATCTTTACAACTATCTTTGTCGAGAGAAAGTGTAACGATTTCGTTCCTTCGCGCCACGCGCGCTGTGTTCAACTTCAGAGCGCTGCGCATATGTTGGCAACAACGACGCGACGCGCTCGGGAGCTTGACCTTGACCGGACACTTGTTTCTTGTGGACGATAAAGCAAACTTTCTGCAAAATTCTGTTCAACTTTATTTAATTATCTTTCCAATACTAAATCTAAAAAGTGTAATCAGTGAACCCCGTTATTGGGTGAGTGTTGCATTATTGTTTTTAGTGTGTATTTAGTGCTTGTAAGTTTTATGCTAGGTAAGTCGATGTAACGGTCAATGACGCATCATCTCATCTAACCGTTATCGTAGTTGTAATATGAAGGCTATTGTAATACTTTGCCTACATCAACCTTTCTTCCTTACTACTTACAGTTATTATTGCAATTATCATTCATTTTACAAATGCTTTCTGCCATCATTTTATTAATTACACAATCATTCACTTGTCTGTTCTTCACATCTCATCTTTCATTTAAAAAAAAACTATTCTGACAAACAATTTATCAATCTTTCGTCTTTTATATTTTTCTGCCTCTCAATTATGTAGAAATTGTTTCCTTGACTCGGCTACCTATCTCACAATCGAACCGATTTAGTGAGGTAGGTAAACCGTTATAAAATCTATTTCTTTTGTTCTATTTCTGTGTTTAGCTTTAGTATTTCATTTGTATGACTGCCTCATCATCGATCACTGTAAATGCTTGTTTGCCATTGTGCTTACGCTTTGAGTTGAGGATGCTGCAGTCATACTGTAAAAACGGACAATTCCTAAAGTGTCTGGACGGGGATTCCAGGGTTCCATCCTGCGGCTTGATTGCAACAGTTGAGACGGACACCTCGTTCTTCGGTGGTCGCCGACCGTACCGCTGAACTACCGCTGAACTACCGCTGAACTACCGCTGCACTAACGCCGCACTACCGCCGCACTACCCAGTCTGCCAGCTGACGACACGGCCATTCTGACGCCGGACGTGTCCCCGTCAACCAAGCTGTCTGACCCTACCGCTGCCGTCGCCTACTGTTGCCGCTAGCTCACCTACCTACCACTCATCACTCGTGGGACCTCTCTCCAGCTAAGGCCAGTGGCAATATTTAAAGATTTAACGTCATTCGGAGACAACGAACCCTCTTTACTGTACTGTTCTTAATACATTTGTGAGCACCTCTTTTGTGTTTTTCCTTGGGTCTAGCCTCTATCCCCTTTTAGGCAGGGCACCAAAAATACAAGTGTTACACTGGCGCCCAATACAGGTAACTTTGTCTCCGAATAGCGTTACTTTCTGCATTTTATATTTTTCCTTGGTGTTGGCTAAAAAAATCTTAGTTTTAAGTTGATATACACTCGGTCTTATCTACACGTGGTATTTTGACTTGACTTCTATTAATTTAAATTTTTTCACTAATTCACTTTAATTTTAACTTCGTTCCATTCAATTTTTTACCACATATAAATAGGCTTGAGTTTCTTAATTTTTAATTTGTAGATTTCTAACTTTACTGCAACACACACTCATTATGGCGTTTGTCATTAAGTTTTTGTCCTTACAAAAGCCTGAACTAGAGTATGAGGTTGAATTGCGTGGCGGCAATAGTGGTTCCGTCCAAGAATTACGCAAACAAATTGTCAAACTTGCTCAAGAATTGCCATCTGAGGACATTCTTGAGTCCTATCTTGAGCCTGGTAAAGACTTATTGGGAATCCAGGAAGTACAATTAAAAGCGCAAGGCAACTTAACTGTTTTGAGACAAAAATTTGATAAAAATCTTTTTTCACGAACGGAAACGTTACTTCACCATCTTTATCATAGAATCAATAGGTTAAGTAGTATCGAGTCGATTGCTAGCGGTTATAAATCATGCCGTTCTACTTTTGAAGCCCTTTATAAGGACCTATCTACACTAAGGCCTCTTAATCCGCAACCCAGACCTATTTCGACATCTTCAAACCTGGGTGCGACCTCTGAACAAACTGTCCCTGTTTTTTCAGTGTCATGTGAGCGAAACATTGCTGCGGACATAAGCAAACTGAAATTTTCGGGAAGGACTTGTGTGCGCTCTTTTATTTTAAGGGTAGAAGAATTTGTTCTGTCTAGAGGTATTTCTTATGAGAAAATTTTATCCTTGGGCTACGAGATCTTCACTGATGATGCCTTACAAGGGTACCGCTACAATAGAAGCAGGGCCGAATCGTGGGAAGAATTATGTAAGCTTCTAATGGAAGACTTCAGTAGCATTGACTACGACTACAGACTTGCGGCTGAAATCCGAAGCCGAACTCAAGGCGAGACGGAGAACATAACTATTTATCTGTCGATAATGCACGGCATGTTTTCCCGCCTGAGTAAACCTCTACCTGAGGATGAAAAGTTGGAAATTTTACTCCATAACATCCGCCCTTGTTATGCTGGTACTCTGTCTGCCTTTCCGGATATTAAGACAATCGAGACTCTCAAATCTGTATGTCGCAGCTTTGAAAATGTGCAAGCGCGGTTTTCCCATTTCCAAGAACCACCAAAGGCTTCTACGAGTACTATTGCTCCTGAGTTTGCCTATAAAGGCAACTGTGAATCATTCTCCAACTCTAAAAAACCTGGTGTCTCCGCCATACAGAAAGAGGAAACTGTAGCGGCTTTGGCTTCTGGTTCTTTAAAATCTAAATATTGTCCAAGATGCAGAACTACTGATCACTCCTTGAGGTATTGCAAACAAGAACGCTTTCTGATCTGTTTTAGATGTGGGAAGAAAGGTTTTCGTGTTGCAGATTGCCCTGATTGCAACAAAACACGTTCTGCTGAATCTGCTAAAGAGAACCAAAAAAACTGATTAAGCAGGATTGCAAGGTACAGCATAAAAATTCTAACCCTTCGGAATGGTCAGATTGGTTAAAATTTATCTCTTCCTTCTTTACTTATAATGCTGTTTCTTCAATCCGGAATAACTCTCTAGTTGATAAGTCTCGACCATACGTTGCGGTTAATTTACACAACAAGCAGTTGATTGGTCTCCTCGACTCCGGCTCTTCTACCACTATCTTAGGTAACGGAAGTCACGAGTATCTTTTAGCCGCAGGTTTCAAACTAGAAGTGGTTGATAATATTGAGTTCATTGCCGCAGGAGGTAATAAATTTAAGTCTATTGGAGTTTTGAAACTTCCGGTTAGTTTTCAGGACCAAACTCACACTCTGGAATGTTTTGTGGTACCTGATATCAAGCATTCACTTATATTAGGTATGGACTTTTGGAGGACCTTCGGTCTTTTCCCTAAATACCTAGATCGCATCGCTTATTATAAGGATTCTGATACTGTCCTTGCTGTTACTGAGGCAGTAACTAATGAAAGTCACAACCTCTGTTCGTACGAGCATCTATCGGCTGAAGAAAAGATAGTTGCTGATCAGATGATGTCTCACTTCTATGACATTTCATATGAGAAAAAAGGCTTAGGTCGAACTAATTTAATCACTCATGTTATCAATACAGGTGACGCTGCTCCTATTCGACAGCGGTACTACAGAATGTCACCTGAAAAACAACGCATCTTAGTCGAGCAATTGGATGAGATGCTTAAAGAAGACGTTGTTGAGCCTTGCGAAAGTCCTTGGTCATCTCCAGTCCTTCTGACACCGAAAAAGAACGGCGAGTTGCGGTTTTGTTTAGACAGCCGTAAACTCAACTCTATTACTAAAAAGGATGCTTATAGTCTTCCCTACATATCAGAGATACTGGATAATCTGCGTGATGCCAAATATCTGTCGAGCATAGATTTGTCTAAAAGTTTTTGGCAAATCTTAATTCAAGAGGAAGATAGGAAAAAAACTGCTTTTTATATTCCTTCTCGGGGAACCTTCCAATTTAAATCGATGCCTTTTGGCTTAACAAATGCTCCCGCTACTCAGCAGAGGCTTGTAGACGCCTTGTTTTATGGCCCAGAATTTGAACATAGGGTGTTCGTCTTTGTTGATGATGTAATCATTGTTTCTAACAGTTTCGAACAACATATGTCTTTGCTTAATCTTGTACTTCAAAAACTGAAGATGGCTAACCTAACCATCAACTCAAAAAAAAGTCAATTCTTTAGGAAGCAATTGAAGTATTTAGGGTATATTGTGGACTCTAATGGATTACAACCTGACCCGGAAAAAGTTGAATCGATCCTGAACTACCCAGCTCCAACGAATCGTAAAGAGGTCAGACGATTCCTGGGAACAGCTTCTTGGTATCGCAGGTTCATTCCAAACTTTAGTTCTTTGGCTTCTCCTTTGAACAAACTTACCTCTCAAAAGAAAGATTCGACTCCATTTGCTTGGTCACTTGAAGCAGATAACGCTTTCAAAAGTCTTAAATCACATCTTGTATCAGCTCCAATTTTATCATGTCCTGATTACTCTCAACCCTTTGAAGTACATACCGATGCGAGTGACTATGGCATTGGAGCTGTACTCACTCAAACATTAAACGGAACGGAAAGGGTCATTGCTTATATGAGTAAGTCACTCTCGCAGCAAGAGCGGAACTACAGTGCTACGGAACGTGAAGCACTGGCCGTCCTTTCCGCTATTGAGCATTGGCGGTGCTATCTCGAGAATGGGCTAACATTTACTGTTTTCACTGACCATTCCTCCCTAAAGTGGTTTCTAAATCTAAATAACCCCACGGGAAGGCTAGCTAGATGGGGCGTACGCCTATCAGCCTATAATTTTGAAATAAAACATAGAAAAGGTTCTGAAAACGTTGTACCTGATAGTCTGTCTCGCGCTGTTCCTGTTGCTGCCATCGACTCCACTACTCCTAGTCCCGTGACAACCAACGATACTTGGTATCTCAATATTCTCGATGGGTGTCAAAAATCTCCTACGTCATTTTTGAACTATCGTATTGAAAATGGTAAATTATTCAGATACATGAAGTCTTTGAATCCTCTTATTAAAGAATTTGAATGGAAGGAGGTAATTCCAATAGAACATCGTCAAGAAATAATTTCTAGAAATCATTCGGAACCAATATCTGGTCATTTTGGTGTCTTTAAAACTTATAAACGTCTAACGCTTAACTACTTTTGGCCTAACATGCACAAAGATGTTGTACATTTTGTGTCTAATTGCGATAACTGTCTGTCACATAAACACTCAACACAACCCACGCTTGGAACAATGGGTCGGCCTAAGGAATGTAGTCGCCCCTTTCAGATGCTGAGCATGGATTTGGTTGGTCCCTTGCCTGTCTCCAGGAAACAAAATACATTCCTGCTGGTCGTAACTTGTTGTTTTTCTAAATACTGTATGCTTTTCCCTATACGGCGAGCAACCGCGGAGATCATTGCTCGAATCCTTGAAGAACAAATATTCTTAGTACATGGTATCCCAAGCACACTACTAATGGATAACGGTAGGCAATTCACTAGCAATATTATGCGTAATTTACTAGCTAACTACAAAATACCTAACATTCACTATACACCACTATATACTCCTCAAGTGAACACTGTCGAACGCTACAACAAAACTATTGTGACAGCTATTTCTACTTTCATTGAGAACGATCACCGATCTTGGGATATCAACGTGCCGAAAATTCAATTCGCTCTGAACAGTGCTGTCAATGAAGTCACAGGTTTTACTCCTGCATTTCTTGTTTTCGGGCGTGAACTGGTCAGTTGTGGATCACACTACCTTGATTCTGACTTAGGCAGCGATTTAGTATTTTCACCTCGCGACAGCTACGCCGAAAACCTTGGGGTTCTCCATAAAATATTTGATAAGGTACAACTGTCTCTCATTAAGTCTCACTCCCGCAACAGTGCTCAGTATAACCTTCGGCGTAAGAACGTTGAATTTGATGTTGGTGACATAGTATGGAAGCGTACATTCTATCTCAGTGACAAGGATAAAAGGTTTTCAAAGAAATTGGCTCCTAAATTCATAAAGTGTCGCATCACAGCAAAGAAGTCCAAACTGGTGTATGAGCTTGAGGATATGTCTGGTCACAACTTAGGGTCCTGGCATATCAAGGACTTTAAACTGAACTAGTTCTGATAGTTTTGGATTTTACTTAGGAAAAATCCTAACCTAAAAAGGGGGGTATGTAACGATTTCGTTCCTTCTCATTAATTTGAACATTCGCGCCACGCGCGCTGTGTTCAACTTCAGAGCGCTGCGCATATGTTGGCAACAACGACGCGACGCGCTCGGGAGCTTGACCTTGACCGGACACTTGTTTCTTGTGGACGATAAAGCAAACTTTCTGCAAAATTCTGTTCAACTTTATTTAATTATCTTTCCAATACTAAATCTAAAAAGTGTAATCAGTGAACCCCGTTATTGGGTGAGTGTTGCATTATTGTTTTTAGTGTGTATTTAGTGCTTGTAAGTTTTATGCTAGGTAAGTCGATGTAACGGTCAATGACGCATCATCTCATCTAACCGTTATCGTAGTTGTAATATGAAGGCTATTGTAATACTTTGCCTACATCAACCTTTCTTCCTTACTACTTACAGTTATTATTGCAATTATCATTCATTTTACAAATGCTTTCTGCCATCATTTTATTAATTACACAATCATTCACTTGTCTGTTCTTCACATCTCATCTTTCATTTAAAAAAAAACTATTCTGACAAACAATTTATCAATCTTTCGTCTTTTATATTTTTCTGCCTCTCAATTATGTAGAAATTGTTTCCTTGACTCGGCTACCTATCTCACAATCGAACCGATTTAGTGAGGTAGGTAAACCGTTATAAAATCTATTTCTTTTGTTCTATTTCTGTGTTTAGCTTTAGTATTTCATTTGTATGACTGCCTCATCATCGATCACTGTAAATGCTTGTTTGCCATTGTGCTTACGCTTTGAGTTGAGGATGCTGCAGTCACTGTAAAAACGGACAATTCCTAAAGTGTCTGGACGGGGATTCCAGGGTTCCATCCTGCGGCTTGATTGCAACAGTTGAGACGGACACCTCGTTCTTCGGTGGTCGCCGACCGTACCGCTGAACTACCGCTGAACTACCGCTGAACTACCGCTGCACTAACGCCGCACTACCGCCGCACTACCCAGTCTGCCAGCTGACGACACGGCCATTCTGACGCCGGACGTGTCCCCGTCAACCAAGCTGTCTGACCCTACCGCTGCCGTCGCCTACTGTTGCCGCTAGCTCACCTACCTACCACTCATCACTCGTGGGACCTCTCTCCAGCTAAGGCCAGTGGCAATATTTAAAGATTTAACGTCATTCGGAGACAACGAACCCTCTTTACTGTACTGTTCTTAATACATTTGTGAGCACCTCTTTTGTGTTTTTCCTTGGGTCTAGCCTCTATCCCCTTTTAGGCAGGGCACCAAAAATACAAGTGTTACAAAAGAATTTTAATAAAAGAAAATAAGATTATTCCTGTTCTAATTCTTTGATTTTACACAGACCATACAAAGTAAAATAGAAAATTAAGTGCTTCAAATAGCGGTCTTTAAAAGTTAAGAAAGGTATGACAATTTTCATAGCAAATTATACCTACTACGCCAAAGTAAAATTTCTTTTTACGTAGGTATAGAAATCTTGGATCGTTATTTTAGTCACTTCCTCTTTTTATAAAAACCCCTGTTAGTATAAGCAGGGTTTTCTAAGAAGGTCTCTGCTGGATATATTTGAATAATTTACCGGGACTGTTTTTTGATCAGTATTTTTAATGTTTTTGTTTGGTAAAAGCGAGGGAGGATGAAGAGGTGAGAGTTTTTAGATTGTTATTATATGAAGAAATTTCCTCATAGTGTGTCAAGTAGAGTGGATAATAGTGATTTTAAATATAGTATCTGAAGTCCCTTAGGTAGTTTATTTAATATAAAGTAATAGGTACTTAATACGTTACTAAATATTTAATTTTGTACATTTATTTTTGATCATCACGGCGTAGCCTATACTTATAGTAATAACTGTAGTCTGATTTAGAATTATAGATATTTTTAAACTTACGCGATCAGAACACATTATTATCTACATTATGTACGGGTATTTACCGGAGAGAGTCATCCCGTGACCACGGCAGTGTGGAAACGTCGGGAATAAATAGGTAAATAAACGCGATAAATACCCGTACATAAATATAGATAATAAAATAGATATTTTTAGAAAACAAAGAAATATGATAAAATCTTCAGGCGCAAACAGCAGGTACACACCACCACCATTTATTTTATCATGTATATTTACGTTAAACAAAGGAATTTCCAAAAATCACACTTTCAGTTTGTAATACCTAACGTAAACTTTTTTTTAATCATCTGTCTTTAGTAGTTTTATTTTGTTTAGTTTAGGAAGAGATACAAAGTTGCCTTTGGTGGCCACCAAACTCTGTTTTCGGAGACCGATAGAATATCAGACAACAGCAGCAAGGTATAACAACTTTATTCTGACAAAGTAAACCGAAAAAAACACAAACTTCAACATCGCATAGTTGCTGATGCAAATGGAATGATGAATGAAAGTTTTGACAGCTTTCATTGCTTTTTACAACCACGAATTGTTTGGAACTTCTGCAGCTTACTCTGATGATAACGTGTCGAGAAATATGTTACACCAATATTTGTGTTGTTCTGTAAGAAATTCATTTGTTTACAAAAAAAACTAGGTTATTGAATCGTGTTACATAAAATACATAGTACATAGTAACTATAACTACCTACTAACACATAACTTGTACGTACAGGCCTATGCTACCCTGTACTTCTATGCTACCCTGTACTTAATTATTGATAGGGGTTGATACTGATATTATTAGGATGGGAGTTAAAATGACCGAACGACACGGAGGTTGTATGCAGACTGAGTTTATTGATGTACTCACATAAAATTGCTGAATTGCTTATACGCTGTGGACACAGCTTCGTACAGAGTTTTATTACATTCCTAAGCGGACCTAAGTATGTAAGTATCTAGGTATACATTATGTGCGGGTTGGCCCGTACATAACTATGCCCTTGTTTTGCCATAGTAGTCCAAGTTAACCAATCCAGTTTAATCTATGTAGTTTCATCAATAAAGATTATAGCTTTTCGAACTTCGCCTACAAACAGCAGCTTCGCCAAACATACAAAGCAAAACAGTTCATTTTCTCGTTAATTTGATACTAGCAAATGTTTTTCCAACTAACGAGGGGATGCATTAAGTCGTTAAGCTGTAGACACACCGAGACTTGACGTCTTCGGACACAACACCTATTGTAGACTCGCCTTGGCCCGCGTGCATTGGGGTGGAACGGACGGCAATGGCAGTCTGGAGGAAAACGGCATGATTTTGGACTAAAATATAGTGATGCAGGGATTGGTATATATTTACTGATTGAAACGCATACAATATCTCGAAGTTTTTTAAACTTACGCGATCAGAACACATTATTATAAATATTTATGTACGGGTATTTATCGCGTTTATTTACCTATTTTTCCCGACGTTTCGACAGGATTACACACTGATTGAAATTAAGAAATATCCCAATTTCAATCGTGATGACGGTTTCAGACTCTCTGCCTCGTGGAATCCAGTTATAGCTAAGTGTACTCGTAGGCCGGTTTCTCAATGCGTCGCGGACACTGTTAGTGTTGTGTGTCGTCATCCTATCAATGAGAAGAAATGCGGGTAGTTGAAAATTCTAAAATATTGCCACGAGTTTGCTCCTTTGCTATGGTACAAACGCGGGGCGATATTTTGCTATAAATAAAGCCGTCGGCCGAGTAAACATTCATTCTTGCTCGAGTCGCCGGACGGAACAGCTGACCCCGTTTCGCAGAGGCAGTAGCTCCAGTTACTCCAGTCATCCCGTGACCACGGCAGTGTGTAATCCTGTCGAAACGTCGGGAAAAATAGGTAAATAAACGCGATAAATACCCGTACATAAATATTTATAATAATATCTCGAAGAACAATTTTTTATTAAATTTTACAATAACAGTAGCAATAACATAATATTATATTGTAGGTATAATAAAACATAAACTCTAGCTTACGCCTTACCTCAAGGGAGCTAAATCTTGTACACTGACTTGAGAATGATTACAGGAATCTTTATAACAGATACAAAACCTACATGAATAGTAGTACCTTTACTTATCTAATAAAAGCACAGTTCCGCATATTATATAAATTGAATGTGGTGCGATCTGTCCTTTCTGCCCCAATGCAAGAGCAACGCTGGCACTTTGTCATACTGCCTTTTGTTACACAACTTAATGCCCTGAATGCTCCCCCTCCCTCCCCCTTCAGCGGAAATGGTGCGCGTCATTTGAGTTCCTTTTTCGAGAGTTTCTAAGAAAACAATAGTTTGTTTTGGTCCTTGAAAAATGTCTTGTTTTAATAAAAAACCTGGAGGAAAATTTTGTTCGTAGAAATCTCATCTTCGTAGGTACTTTATTTTTGTTTCTTGTAATTTTGTCTTGTCTTTTAATTAAACCTACATTCATAGAATGCGCATATGAGGAAAAACTTTTTCTTTTTGCATTTTGTACTTTTGTTTGCATTTTTTTGTTAGAAGTTTAAGTTCATGTTGCGATGCGTAGTTAATTTCTTCCCTTTTTCCCCTTAGTGCAAGGCATACATCAGTCACAAGAAGTAATTGTACTAATCTCACTTCTCCTTAAAACGAAAGGACCTTTTATGTTTATAGGATTAATCGCAATTTTGTAGGGACAACGAACAATAAAAATAAAGGAATCAAAAGCGAACCAAAGCATTATTGAAATAGATACGATTGTCCGCATTTCCATTCCCCAAATTCCGAGCCAATGAAAATTAGTTTCTATTGGACAACGAAAATCCATTACAAAATACCGTTTCTAACCGAAATGTCATAGAAAAGGTATTCCAAGGTTTGTTCTGTCTATTGTGTTTATTCTTTGGACGTGTGCTTTCTAATCAATTTTAATGTCTGCGCTCTCTTTGGAACTTGTTCAAATGTCAATTGTAGGTCAGGCATGATAGGGTATATTTTTCTTTTGTTAAATAGTTTGAATCATATTTATTCTGACAAAAATCATGAAGATTATAGTAAACTAGCTACGCCCCGTAGCGTCGCCAAGGTGAGAATTTATTTATTTTTCAAGTATGTTATTTTTATACTTATTATCCTATTCCCGACGAAGACAAATCCAACAAAACAAAAGTCATAAAAATAGGTCAAGCCGTCCTCGAGCTATAAATAGTGTAGCGAGTTATAACTAACATGACTTTCTTTTATATATAAAATGATATCCAACCTTATCTATCCTTCTAGATAAGGTAAGATAGAGTAGCAGATTGTTCAGAAGCGCAACTTGTATCACAAAGATAGCCAACAATGGCAGTAGAGCTATTGTGCCTTTCAACAACTCAGTTCTAGTTAATTGTGTTGCATTGCAAGTAACTAAATCCGAGATAATGAGACAACTTGCAGTAGGTAAGTAAAAGTTAGTTAAAGATGGTGGATAGTTTAGGGAGGTCGGACTGGCGAAGTTTTGTTACAAGTTCTGGGGTACGTATGCTTTGTGCAGAGAGACTGGGGCAGCTAGAACAATCGTCGTTGATGAGTCTTCTTTATGGAACTTTTTAGACTTTTCACTAAAGTCCCATATTTCTAATGTTTAATCCAGAGAAATTTAATATAATGATAGTGCTAACCAGTCCTAAATCATCCGTGGAACATATATTTTGAGAATAAATAAACTAAATTAAACAGATAGAGACATCGATAGCGACTTTACATTTTTAAATCACCTAGGGGATTTGGCCTACTTATTTGTTTGCCCTTTGTGGTGTACTACATTCGTGGAAGCATTAACATCAAGCCCTCGGAATAAGAGTTTTATTACGAGTCAGGTAAGTACATTATCGTTGAATCCTCACACAGACCGCACGTCCATAGATAATGCCGGCCCTGGATCAGACTTTATGGCGAGAACTACCGAAATGATCCATTTATTACAGCCATTAACAACCCTATCTGCGAGTATGGAAATGACGCGGATTTCACTGGACGTATTTATGTACTTGTTAGGGGTGTCAAGTCGATCGATTATTAGTGAGCGGGAAATTAGGTGATCATTTATACTGATCCACATCGCTTCTCTATTGCTCAACTGCGATAAGATAAGTAATAGGGCTTCTCTTTTGCGCAAATCACTTTGTTCGCCATTGCTCTACTGAAAATAGTTAGACAATGGCGCTTTCCTATAGCGCAACTCAATTTGTTCTCAATTACCTGCCTTTAATTGCCGGTTTATGTTTTTATTTAAGGTAAGTTTTTTACGACAAAATTTATAACAGAATGATTTCTGTAATTATCTATACTGATAACACTGTCATCATCAGTGATAGCAGAGTTATGGCAAACCTAGACAAGTACTGTCAAATTTGATATCATGTTCAATGATTCAACCTATATCGAATATACCTATATTGCATTTTTCTATTCCTTGATTGTAATTTTCGTTGTTAATAAAGATATAGGTATGTATGTATGTGGCATATGATACCTTACTATGCTGGGGTTTGAAATGCTACCAAATAATTAAAGATAAACTTAACCCCTAGATAAAGATACTTTGAAAAAGATAGAAGATCCGAATTTTTGGACTGAGAGACAAAAGTACACAAACAAGGCTGAAATATGTTAATTTCTAGGTTGAATATTTATAAGTTTATAAGATATTCTCATAAACAAAGACAATGGCAATCAAATAAAAGAAACAAATTAAAACTAGTATTAACGATTGAAATAATTTAGCTAACTGCAGTTTAAAAGTAGCTCTAAAAACTTTTAATGGATTATTATGAATCAGTATCCATAATAATCCATCCATAATGATCCATTAAAAGTTTTTTGATTTGTAATTTTTAAGCCCAACGTGGATTCACTTGACACGTCATCTACATAATCTACCATCTCCAAAAACAACAATACAATAAAAAATAAGTACCGAGAACTATTCTTACTATGTTATACCGCAGTGGTACCAAATTTTTCTTAACCAACGCCAAGGGACTAAAAAAGTTTTAACCCATTCTTGATTCATCCCACAGTCAATTTAGTCCATGACAACTAACAGCAAAAGAAAAAACCACTATGACAATAAAATCTTCATCTCTCTATTTACCTTTAACTTAGAAACACAATACCAGGCCGACGGGTTCTAAGCCCACAACGGTAATGAAAACCAAACAACACTGAGGCATCGCAATGATTTAATAGAGACGGCTGGAGGCAACGGGCACGTCATTAGGCATGACTTAATGAGCATACACCAGAATAGATGATAATTACTACGACCTTGTGACGTCGTTCTTCAGTAAAGTAGCAAGAGTTCTGAGCAAAAAGAGATCTATTTGCCCGTTAAGCGGCTTTGCTCTTGTTTGATTTTCTTTTTACTTTGGAGTCTAGTTCGGCGAACTGGCGCCTTTCTGTAGAAATAGCCATGGATGAAAAAATAACCAACCACAGAGATTTGCTTTGAGTTCTTAATTTATGTCAAAAAATAAGGTTTATTTTCAGCCAAATTTATTGACTTATTTCATTAAACATTCATTGAAAAAAATATCTATATAATAAAATGTATTGATTAAATTGAAATGTATCTATTAAATAAATATGAATTATAGCCGGTCGGTAAACATACCAGAATGGAATTTAAAACCATTGGCAACTGAAATAAAAGCAGTCGGAGAAGGATTTTATTTTCATAAACTTCCACACCATTTTAACGAGTAGTGACTGTACTATAAATACCTTAAAAAAGTGATGTAAAATACTTTGACATGGTTCCGTCTCATTCTGGGGCCTTCATAATTGTACATCCAAACGCGTTGCACAGATACGGTAAGACAGCGGCATTGAATCGAACAAAACCGTATTCTATAAGCCATATTTGTCATTTCCAACCGCAGCCCGGTGCGATTGGAGCACGATCTGAACTGTCAAATAAACGCGTTCGCTCCTAGCGTGTTGAGGCACAGAGAAACGTGTACCTGCAATTGTTACAACGGCTCATATCTATTAAGCATGTTTTAAGATTATGTTGCCTAGAGTTACTAGGATTCTTTGGAATTATTGTTTTTGGACTCTTAATTTACCAATCATACTATAATACTGTAAGATATGGTTGAACAAGATTTATTTATTGTGTTTAGAATTTAAAACAAAAATAATTTATATTATTGGTCTATATTCAAAAAGAATATTATAATCAAGGAATAAAAACAAATTAAAACTAGTATACCTACAATTTAAACAATTGAGATAACTGTCGACGGTTGCAAACAGTCTAGAGTTCTTTCCGAGTAAACCGGAAGTGTGAATTCATTGAAAATCAAAACATGGGGTAAAGAGTCATGTGGCAAACAGAATACAATTTTTCGGTTCCAAATCAAGGCGCGTTTCGAGATCACGTTTGCGTTTAGACGTTGTGACGTCACACGATATAGACAATGAATCGCCTACGTCATAGAGAATAATGTCCCTGATCACGGGTAGTTTACCCATTATGCTTTCCCTGAAATGCATTCAGGCCCTGACGTGACATAATTCGATAGAATCTATCGTAACAAAGGTGCTGATTGGCAATTATAACCATGATCCAAGCACGATGATCCGTGACATGTAATCTAGAAGTGCATTCTATCGTGATATCATATTCATGGCTTCACCTTCCGAGGTGACAGCCTGTGGTTTGCACCGATTTGTGCTACTGTCGTGAACATAACAGTTAGTTTACCATAAAGTAAAGTAAAGTAAAATTAGAGTGAGTGGGGGGAAGATGAAAAAAGGGGTAAGACAAAAAGTCTTCCATAACACCAGATTTATAGTACTTATTGGAGTGCTGACTACATCGTTAGGGCCACAAATTCAATACTTTACATACCTCAGTCAGCGGTTTCCGATCAGAACGCCTGGTTGGGTGTAAAGTGCAATTTTCTAAGACAGTGTACTTTTCAGGATTCACAAAAGTGATTTCATCTTGCCCCGTGTCTTGTAAATTGAATTACAAGGCAGGTACGAGCGTTTAATTGAAACATCTGCCTATTATTTTTTGTAGACATTTATGTAATTACTTCTAAATCTATTTCTCGTATTTTAGAAATTATTTCAACTTTTTATCTTTCCCCATTTACATTTAACGGGGTAAGACGAACATTTCAAAGTTTTCTTATTGACCCTTTTTCAGGTTTCATACTAAAAGCCAGAGGTCCTCAAACTGTATCTTTGTGTAGGTTTCAGCAAGAAAAATAAGAAATAAGCAAATAATGCTGAAAGTAGTAAAACCAAAAGAAACAAGAATAGGTATGCTAAGAAATTTGAAATAAAAATAGAAATCCAACAGGAAAAGAAAATATTTACGTTAAAAATTACAAAAGTAAAAAATAAACAATTATTTTAAGGTGATGAAAAAGAATATTCATATAGGTATCATGTGAAATAAAAAAGTTTTCAGTTTTTATTTGATTTTTCATTACAAGATAATATTTTTTTCTTCAGTCAAATCTTATACAAATTGGCTGCAAAGTTTGAGAATCTCTGCTTCAATCTTCCCCCAGTGGGGTAAGTTCGGAATATATTTTTTTTTAAATTTTGTTATATCTTTGTTAAAAATAGGTATTTTGGCACTACAGTCAGTTACAACTTTTTAAATTACTTAACACTATAGACTAAGGACCATAAACTTTGCCTAAGACCTGCCTAAGACACGTTTTAACGATTTTAGATTTTTATTCGATCTTACCCCGTCACCTTTTCATCTTCCCCCTGTTTCAATTAAGTAAAAATAATATTTTTAATTACAGTTTTCTAGTTTTTGGACAGCTTTATCAGGCTGTTATTGACATATTATAAAAATCTAGTCTTTACCCTTTAATTATGTCTAATTTACTTTTAGCTAAAGTCAATATCTATTCTTCTACAAGGATTCAAAAACAACACTGATCATCTCATCAAAAAACCGTTCGATCTTGCCCCCACTCACTCTATATTTATTATACCAGTACGGACAGTAATGCACAAAACATGGAGTCAAAAAGTTACAAATGAACTGAGGATAAAATCGGTCACTAGAAAAAGATTTAATTACATAAAAAATAGGCTGACATGTCTCAATAGATATTTTTTCCTCACATCTACTAGATAGAGTGGTCTAGCTCTTCCACGACTTTAAGTGTTTGCTGTGTAACACAGAAAACACTTAAAGTGGTGCGGTTGAATTACTAGTGCGTTCGCCCAAAACCATAAGCCTCCCTAACTGAATGCCTTCAAAACCTGGACGAAGACCCGTTAAGTTTAAAATAGGCATATGCTTAAATAAACAAGCTGGTGTGCAGACCTTTTTTATACGTGCTAAATCATTTATCCGTATCGTCGAATCCACTCCCAGAGAGATTAAAAACAAATTTTTAGGGTACCTACATTGTTTGATGGGTTTATCAAACGCTACCTGATATGAAGGCTTAAAAGGTTCCATTGGGTAAACGAAATGGAATATTTTTAACGGAAAAAGAGCAAGATCACCTCTGTATAAAATAAATAAAAGGATTAATGTTTTAGGGATCACTGATCTTTTTCGGGATGCTTTACTTTATTATTCTTTACATTGATTGAAGCGAAGATAAAATCAATTATCACTGTCTATTATATTCGAAAATTATTTAAAATTATAAACATATTGTTTAAAATTTGACATGTCTAAGTGCTTATTTTGTAAGCCTAAAGAAATAGAGTTACTTATTGATTTACTGATTCATTGGGAAGTAGAAACATAAAATAATCACGTTCTTTTACGTCCTGTACGGTATGCACTACGGTGGATTTTAATCGGATAATAAAATACTTTTATTTTAAGTATGAAATTATAACTAATAGATAAAAAAACATAACAGGTTATTTCCAATGGAAGCAATTTAGATAATACACTATACTGTGGAAAACTAACTGAAGATTAGCCCAACTGATCCAAAGTCAATACCAACCGAAAGCGTCCAAAAGATCCTGGCTGCATTACTCCGCTGTATGCCAATGCTCATGCGCTGCGCCAGATACTTACCAGAACTCGTGTCACATCTTCACATGAATTATTTAATGTGAAACTATCAATTACAATTACTTACGATAGATAGATGAAAGAGATTATAATTTCCTCTGGCGTACCAACCGCATAACGAAAAAGTGAAGATCGTACTATTTAAGAACAGTTATATTTATTAAGCTACGCACTTAAGTACTCAACTCTATTGTCTTTGCATTTAAAATAGAGATTCTTCAGAAATTCTTCGTAAAAATAACCTAGAAAAATTAACTTTATATCGAGTCTCACTCAACCTATATCAAAGCTTCGATCTCAGCTTAACTTTCAAATTGGCAGACAGAAAAAACTTTCAATCGATCATGAATATTTATAAATTTTATGGCAAGTTAAAGTCTTTGGAAAAGTTATTTGCTTTTCATGAAAATAAAATGTTGAAAAAGATCTAAAAAATCTTTAATTTTATTTCAACTCTAGCATACCACCGAACTATGCAACTTTTAATCCGAAGGCATCGTAATAGAGTCTATTTCACACTGAAGGTCGATAAGTAGAGTCCCACTAGCGATCTATGGCAGCGATTAGTAGGCAACACGCAAACTTGAGGAAAAAGTTCCTTGGAGAGTAGGTTTTAATTGGAGATAGATGGAACCTCCATTGAGGCACTGGCAGCATATCGAGAGGCAATGTAGCACTTCGATATTTAAAAGTTGGAAAAATATTCCTTAAACTGAACCTCGAATGTTTATTTGAATGAAGAATGTTTTAGATTTTAAATAAATGCTCGTGCAAACATTTTTACATTTTTTATATACGATTTAGGAATTCACGTTACGTGTTGTAATTTCAAACGATTTCCATAAAACGATCGGTCCTGCTTTTTTATGGAGTTATACCAAAATCAATGTATCGCGATTTCAAGCAAAACTTTGCTATTTACTAATCTTATTAGCCTCAGTCAAAAATCGGTAGGTATTTTACCAACATGATAAGGACACAATGTAATTGTGGTGTGGATAGTTTTACATTAATGTGCCTAAAAAGTTTTACGTTATAATATATATTATTCAAAGAAAATTAAGCCATTTGTGAGATCAATTTTTATAATTTTTAAAAATGATCCTTGTAACTAACTATAAATTAAAAACATTAATTCGAAAGAACTCTTGCTTTCCAAAATGTAATTTCAACGAACTTTATTATGATAATGTTAGAACCACAGTTGTGTTACAAATTGAATATTTACGTCAAGCGTAATGGGAATTCAGTGGTGAATAAAGTATTAATATAAACCACAATTCAATATCTACGGAACCTAAATATTTAAACAGGTAAGTGGTTTATGAAGGTCGGGAACAACTCTGAAATACTGAATAGTAGGGGATTTCTGGTTTTTGATACACTGGTGGTTACACAAAGTGTTCAAAGACAAATCCCCATTATTAGTGAACAATATACCTTCTTACATGATTCACTAAATAGATATAGTTCATGATTTATTAAATAGATATAACATAAGTAAAAACAACAAAAGTACAAATTACCATTATTTAATATTTATACTTATATCAAACGTTATTTTAATCAATTTAAAATATCCAGTGGCTAATTAATTCATTCGTAACAGACTGAGTATAGTGGCAAAAACATAGAAGCCTATGGGGCCGAAAAGAGTTGATGATTGGTGATGATAAAACTTTAAAGGCATGTATTCTGTGTCTAATAATATTAATGGATTTTCGTGATCTGATATACCTAAATGAATAATAAAAAAAGTCTGGAAGAAAGTCAAACCATTTACAAGTCTAAGCACACTACTGACCAAACCAATCAAGTACTTAAATAGTTACCCCAAGTACCAATATTTAACTCGAGGCAAGCAAGAGCCTCCTATTTTGCCCATGCCTACCTGTGGGGCGATGACACCTTTTTATCATTTGTAGTGGCGAGGCCTTTTATCCCTTTTATTCTATTTCCCTGTGAGTTTATCATCTCTGGTGGAAAGCCAGCCCAGTTACATGTTACCTGCGGAATGTCGTTAAATCTCAGGTTTAGAGCGAAATGCTTCAGCACAAATGTTTGTAGTTAACTTCTACACTGAATTACACGAGTTGGAATTTCAGCCCTGATCTTGGTCTAGATATTTCATTTTTGTATAGAACTACAGAAAATCTTTATAGAAGTTTTAAAAAGAAGTTTTAAATATGTCCGAACTCCGTCAGAATTGCGTTGTTAAGGCGCTAACAAGAGGAACACTAGCGCCACCAATAATCTTATCATCTGATTACGTTAAACAAAGGAAGTTCCAAAAATCAAAGGTTCAGTTTGTAATACCTATATTTTTTAATGTAGTAGCTTTATTTTATATATTACGAGAAGTTCTTTTCGTTCGTTACTTACGTTCTTTCTTCACAATATAGGCTCATATTTATCGAGCTTTAATGAATCTGTCCATAAGTTGATTAGGGCTTGACGAGTCATGGCCACTGGCCAGCCCTCAGTGGCTTGTCCAACACTGAGTGTCTGATTATATCTCGAAAACGCAGCAACAACTTGAGTCTCTGTTTGTATGTAGATAGATAGATAGATAGATAGATAATAACTTTATTGCACCATCAAAGTTATGTAATGGGATAACTACTGGCCCAATTCTCAAAACTCTTTTGCTGATTCGGAGTTTTAATTTCCATATTCTATAGTGTATCTTATGTCCTACTGTTTATAACATAAATAAAATAACAAACCGTATGTTTCTACCGTGTCGTATAGGGATTTATCGCAGCACTCAGAGAGTGTTTACTACTATCGAAGCTTTAGAATTACTAACGGGAGAGTTGCTGTACTACACAACATAAACCAAATGCCGAAGCTAGTTCGGTGTTTTAAATTCGATAACTGTGTTTTTAACGGAGTTTTACGCCAGTGCTTTATTTTTAAAATAACGAATATTTTTGCTTCTGATTAATGTCATGAACTATTTATTAATTTCTAAAAAAATTAGATATTTCATCTGCCATATACATGATAAAATTCTTGTTTTAATTAATTAGAATTGGGTTTTAGGACGGCCGATAGTTAATTATTTTCTAATACCTAATTTGAATTTTTCTTTCACCTGATTGAAATTAGTAATTATTTTATAATCGTTCACACTTTATTGAAACTAAGTCGTTCATAGAAACACATAATACCTTCTTTATATTGCTTTTAGTATGCTTTTAGGTAAATCTAAAATCTTGTTTTGTCGGAGAAAACCAAAATTTAACGAAACATTTCGCACCAAAAGCAAAAACATAGATCCTGGGAAGAGTTTAAAAAAAAGAAAGTATTGTAATAAATTCCTCGAAATTCTGCATATCAGTACAATTTCTAGAGAAATTGCAACAAATTACTACGTTAACGCAATCCATCTTGAAAGCACTCAGCGAAATCAAACTGTTGAACCGACGAGATATTCCAACACTAAACTCAAAGTGGAGTAAATAAAATTCAAATTATATCGGAGCTTTCACCAATCGATTACAGCAAGCGGCTATTAAAATTGCACAACTTGCCGCCTGTGGAAAATGCAAAGTCAAATTTACTTTTTTCCGATAACATTTACCAGACTCTACTTTTAGTAGATACTCCGAAGAATTTTTCAATATTAAATAAACTATTTAGTAAAAGTTGGAAAACTGAACAAATTAAACTGGGTGGGGTAAATTGGACATGTTAATTTGGGATAACAAATTTATACATAACATACGTAGATTTTATTCAATATGTACGAGTCTGTATGTCGTGTGTCTATAAATCCATGGGAACAAATAACGATTGGTTGATATTAGATTGAGGTCAAACGAAGGCCTATTGTTGATAAAAATAAAATATATTATGTTCAGTCCGAAAAGGCCTTTGTCTAGCAGTGGACTACAATAGGCTGATAATGATGATGATGATTTTACATTAGACAGTTCTAGACATTTTTAAGATTCTCCAACTCATACACAAAAATGCACCCTAACATGGTGCATTTTTGTGAGGCAGTGGACGATCGGATTCCAGTTGTTTCTTGAACACTTGCATTGCCAACGACGCACTGTATTTCTGCGAGTCATACTAGCAGTCTCCAGGTCTCGCATACAAACTTACTTATGTATGCATAATAATTATTTTGACTCCGTAGCCAACAGCCAAATCGTAAGGTCCGGTTGGCATGCACTTACTTCCGTAAATACTTACAAGTTCCTTGAACAGTTCTTCTAAAGTGCCATATATCCAACCGTAAACTACAGCCATTCAATTAATTGCCATTCCATTCGGTCGGTCGTTGCGAAACGAGCTGATCTTAATCTGGCTTCGCTTAAACTTGTTGGTACGGAGCGAGATTAAGTAGTTCTAGAATTTGCGAGTAGAATAAACAATCCATTGATTTTCTTCATCATTTAATTTGACCGGTAGTATTGCTAGTTTTGCCAACAGCTTTGTTTTGCATTAGTGTTGCATGACTGATTTTATACATAATATAAAACTACGCACACTTTGTTTTTTTAAACTGTTGCAAAATACAGAATAGAGGAGGTGAGTAGACGAGGAGGAATTCCCAACGACTCACGCCTGACTATTTTCAGCGACTCATTTCTAATCTATACTTATAATAAAACTGTAACAGGTCCAATTCTGTACATTGAAGATATTTTGAAAATTTTTTTTGGAGGGCACTCTGTTATCGATACTGAAGCCAAAACTGTAATTTTTTTCATTCATGTCTGTCTGTCTGTCTGTCTGTCTGTCTGTCTGTCTGTATCGTAAACGCGCATCACGCCGAAACTACTTGATGGATTTAAATAAAACTCGGCATGATTATAGGTCATACTACGAGGAAGGACATAGGATACTTTTTATCAAGGAATTCAGTAAGGTTCTCATGGGAGAGGGTATGAAAGTAAAATTCCTTTACCGCTCATCACGCCGAAACTGCTGAATGAGTTGGAATGAAACTCGGGACGATTTGAGTTCATACTACAAGGAAGGACATGGGATACTTTTTATCCCGGAATTCGGTAAGGTTCCCCTGGGAGAGAGGGTGAAAGAAAAATTCTTTAACCACGCATCACGACGGAATTGAATGAATTCGAATGGAACTCGGGACGATTGGACATGGGATACATTTTATCCCGGAATTCAGTTTGGTTCCCCTGGGCTATACGGGTTTTCAAAAATTTCTCACAGCATCTGAACGACGCGTACACACGCGTCGTTCAGTGATGTGAGAGATTTTTGAAAACCCGTATAGCCCAGGGGAACCAAACTAAATTGAACTGATAAACGCAAAAGTTTGTAAGTATGAATGGATAGATGGATGGATGTTTGTTACTCTTTCACGCAAAAACTGCTGAACGGATCTGGATGAAATTTGGCACAGAGATAGATTATAAGCTGGAATAAGATATAGGCTTTATTTTATCCCGAAAATCCCACGGGAAAGGGAATTACGCAAGTAAAATCGCGAGTACTCCAAATACTAATCATGCGCAGACGAAGTCGCGGGCACCAGCTAGTACATCTATAAAAGTGTTTCCAATATGTCAAGTGAGTCAGATCATCATAAAATCATCGAATTATTACTTTAAACAAACTTGATATACTCAATAGAAAAAATACCTAAATACATTTATTTATTATATATGCCTACGCATATTTATATTTTAAATATATAAATTTCACCGATGTGAAAGGAGGCCTCACGAGTATCGTAGGCAGTTATGAAAATTGGGAATTCACAGAAAATCGTTCAGATTTTCGCATTAGATAATAACCACCGGTAGGATATAGAATAGTTATTTATTTGAAAAAAATAGTCTAATATAACAAAGAACATTACAATTTAAGATTAAAAAAAACTAGTGTCAACAATCGGACATAGCATCAAAAAACTCGTTATTTGTTGAGTCCTCGTATCAAGAATAATATTTATGTACATTATAACTGATACACTCAATACATAATACTACTCACATAGATTTTTTATTATAGATACATAGAAAACACCCAGAACACCCTGAGCAATCAACATAAGCAGATCGACACAAACATATGTCCTGAGACGGAAAACGAACCCGAAAACTCCTGCGTCGCAAGCTGAACTTCGCTGGCTATGCCACACAGGCCGTCAAATAAGCCCCTAAGCCATAGCAATTGTTTGCGACATTGTAAGATATTATTTTAAAGTATTACCTATAAGGAGACAAAATGAAAAAAATCCTAAATTTAATGCCCATACAGACAAAATCTAGCAAGTAGACAAGTACATTAATTAGGAATGCATTCGTTTTAACTAACTTCCAACTTTTAATTAAAATGTTTAATGGTGCATTTTCACTCCCGAAAAGTAGCGCAAACTCATTCGTTAAACATTTTGTTTGTTTACACGTTTAGTTTCCCTCGGGTAGCGTTTCTGAGGGGAGATTACGTATTTGCTACATGAAAATACGTAATCGCACAATGAACTCATGGGAACACTTCAATGATTTACATAAAATATTGTATAATCTTTATAGCAAAGGAAATAAAATAACAATTAACGAATAGAAACAAGTTAAAATTAGTTCAGTTCAATTGATCCATATTAATACCAGTCGGAAGTCGTTACCTTGACGTTAGCTTTTAGATTTTTAAAACCAAAATGTGAATATATCATCAAAGTGTATAAAAAATACAGTCGATTGAGAACATATCCTTATTCACTCGACTTCAAAAAGAGAAAATGTTCCGAATGTATTCGAGTGTAGGTATTTATAAGTGTTTTTCACTTAACCCATTTACGCCCACCGTGCCCAAACGAGTACGCACTTAAAACTATCCAATTTTTTTTAAATAAATTTACAACGTGATTTTCTCTGGTGGATATCTAAAGTATAATAGTGACTCTTTGTGTGTCTCAATTAATAAATGTTTTTCGTCATGAAAAAGTGTTTTTTATAAGCATGTTTATGGAACCTACGTGACAATAACCAGTTCAGAAAAGTAAGTACAGAGTTTCGAATCTATTTTTCAACATTTTTATGTAATTTTTTACCACTAGTTATAGTTTAGTATTTCGTCTTTATAATAAACCTATATAGAGTGTAAAAACTTCTAAGCATTTTGTAACAATTGGAAAAAAATGATGACGTCCCCAAATGGGGACATTGGGCAGATTGATGATATATTGTTCGTTTTTTTTTTTGCTTCAGGATTTTGTTTTCGATAATGGCGTGAAGCAATTTCTGTGATCAAAATGATTGCCATGGACTTTAGGAGGCTTTGGAGGCTATCATGTAGGAAGAAGACTCAGATGCAATGGTTGAATTGGTGGCGCTACCTCTTGAGCCAAGTTGTGTGACTGACGAAGAAGTTAGATGACGATAACATTCAAGGGAGTGAACTTCGCCGTGATATACCAGGTCGCATTGAGGTATTTACTGTGGAAAAACTACGATGACTACAAATACCAACGAACACTAGACGCTGGGAACAAGTAGGGTTTGCTTGAAAAACTAGAGACGACTCCAAATGATCATATACATCATGTACTTAGATAACTTTTTTACAAGTCATGCTACGAGACCTGAGAGGATCTGGCTACCGTGTAACCGGGATTGTCTCGTGTCCGTGAAGGAAGGACTAAAAAGTGTCCAGTGGTCTCCATAAAAGACATGAAAAACCGTAACTACGCTAATTATGTCATACATAGAAGGTACAGGTTTGATTCAGTCAACCAGGTTCTCTATATTCGATGGCTCGAAAATAGCGTCTGCTACGACAGTGTTCTCCCACTAGGGAAAGTGAAGAGCGATGGAGATAGACGTAGGCATCCCACATGTCTTACAAAATAATAATAAGGGTATGGGCGGGGTTGATCAAGCTGAGCAATCGAGCTCCCTGTATTGGAAAGCTATTCGAGTCAAAAAGTATTGGTGGGTTTTGTTCACATATATGCTGAATTTAGCAGTTGCTAATCCATGAGGTTTACACATCCTGGCCATACAAAGCTTGATCAGCTTCAATTCCGTCGAAATATTGCAAGCCACTACTTGAAACAGACCAACGCTTCCAGAGTGAGACTGCAGCATCCCTGGTTCCAAGGTTACACCATGATGGTCTTGGTCATCATTACCCTCAAAAGCTTAGCAAACAACTACGATTTGCAGTTTGTCATAATAAAGCTCATTGGCAATGCAAAAAAGCCTGAAAACATTGTGTGTTGAGAAGCAATGTTTTGGAATTTTTCACACTGCTTGAGCCCGTTGTCCCCATTTGAGGACGGCTTTTTTTTTCAGGGATGAAAACTTTTTTTTCAGTATTTTTGTTTATTTTGTGTTAGAATAGGTATTTTTTGAGCTGTTAATAAAGTAAAAATTTAAATATCATTGCCTGGTTTCATTTGGGCGTAAATGGGTTAAGGTTTTTTTATTTTTAACGTGCATCATCTTTTTTTCTAGTTTCTATTTTGATGTTTTCTAGTTTTGATTAATTTAAAAGCTTAAAAGCATTAGGTAAATTTGATAAAGATTTAACCACTTATTTTTGAATTACCCTTTATAATGTGTGAAATTTGAAGCTTATTAGTTCCGGTAAAAAACATCATATTATTTTGAAATAGGTTGGAAGGAGGACATATCGTGACCAGTTTTTGCAATACTGCGCTTCAGATCACTGAGTCTTAACCTATTGGGCGTAGAGCTCAGCTCGGATTTGAACTTCGGCTCCCACATTCAATCGATGGCAAAATTTGCTGCCATGAAGCTGGGCGTCCTGGCTAGGGCTCGGCGGTACTTCACACCGGGACAGCTTCTTAGTCTGTATAAAGCACATGTCTGATCTTGCATGGAGTACTATTGCCACCTTTGAGACGGCTCGGCTAAATACCAGCTTGAAGCCCTCGATTCGATTGAGAGACGCGCTATCAGGCTTATAGGTGTTGACTCGTTCGCGGAGTGGAAACTACAAACCCGAATAAACTACAGACGGTGCGTCGCCAGACTGTCAGTGTTCTACAAATACCACTTTGGTGACTGCGGGCTGGCATTGCACGACCTTATTCTGTCTTCTCTTTCCCACCATCGGACCAGCAGACGCACTGAAAAATACCATCCGTACCTGGTCGACATTCCACCATGTCGAACTAAATAATTTTGCCTTCATAATTAGCACGGCCAGAGTGGAATGAGCTTCCTGCGTCTGTTTTCCCGCTAGAGTACCATCTCGTAGTTTCAAATCAAGAGTGAATAAGTTCCTTCTGCGAAAGTGTGCTCCAGGCCTCATTTTCACTTACGTGAGATAGTGGTGATAGTAACGAATGCTCGACCATTTATAATAAAAAAAGAAGACGTATTCCCAGAAATTAAAACGAAAATCTGCATTCGAGTCAATAAAATACTTAGGTACTACTATAATTATTAAACCTTGATTGATGACTTTGATATTTGTTGCAATAAACCAAAATGTACCAAGGAATAAAAAACTGACATCTTACACAATTCATAACAAATGAACGAATTTTTTACTCAACAGTAAAACATTCAGAGACAAGAGAACACAACCACAAAACAAACTTGAAAGATAAGTTTTGAAATACACTATCTCTGCGAAGCTTCTGGAGCCTGCGGTGTTTGAGAAGAACAAAACTGAGTCGCGAAAGAAAAAGTGTGAAAACGCCTTTTGTTGGTGTATAAATTTATGCTTCTTTTTTCAAATTTATTTTGAAAGTGAATTAAATGAGCCTGGACTATTTAATCTTCATCTAGCTCAAAGCTAATCAGAGCTTGTGTTATGAGTACTAGATTACTGATCTACTTCAAAGATATGTATTGATAGATTTTCTTTTATTGTACATAGAGCAGAACCTCCTGAACAAATATAATAAGTTATTTATTTTATTCAACACATCTTTACTATAACCATGAGTTATGACATTAGAATTGCTTTTCTAATAAATATAATTCCAATTAAATAATCGAAGAAACGAGTCAACAGATAAATTAGAGATAGCTAGAATTTATTAATATCAATATCAAACGGTAACGTTCCCAGAACATCATGAAATACTTTGTAACAGTAAAATACATTGAACTTTATCGGTAAAGATATTTTTAGGTTTAAAAAAGCTTTAACAAGAAATCGCTCTCTGAAAACTGAGTCATTATTAACCTTAATCCTTCAAAAATACATTAAAATCGAATCCAACGTTTCCGCATTTCGTTCAGACTCAACGCCTCGTGATGTAAAACGACCAACTTGCATAAATAGCGAAGATCCAAACGACAGCAGAATACAGTTCAATTTTAAAATAGCCCAACATCGGAAATCGCTGAGAACGGATTTGTTTGGAATTTCTTGATAAGTTTCAAGATATTCGATGGAAGGAGGCTATAGAGCGGAAGTCTCAGATGACGCTGAAAATTGGAATAAACTATGAAAGTATTCAGAAATATTGTTGAAAAGTTTGTATTTTACTATACTAGGGAACTCTTTTAAGGGTTAAACTCGCTTTTGCCTATCTTATTAAGTTTTCCATGTGTATCTTTTAGATATGCAATATAGCGAAACATGAAAACTTACTATTTTATCCTAGTGTTGAATCAAAACCTCCCATATCTTAAACCATTTTCTTTGTTGAAGCAAGTTTATAATAAGCCTACGAATATTTATAGATTTGAATTTTTCAATCTATTTTTGGTATGGTGCTTTGTATCTATATGTACTAGAAACATATATTAGCCATGTTATTTATTGTATTGAGTATATCAGTCATCTAATGCCTATAACACAATCTCTGCTTGGCTTGTGACTACATAGATGATGTTGGGTGGATTGTCCAGAAATAATTCATTACTATCACTCCATAATATAAAACAAAGTCTCTGTCCTTATATCACTATTTCCCTATGTATGCTCAAATCTTTAAAACTAGGTACGCAACGTATTTTGATGCGGTTTTTTAATAGATAGAGTGACTCAAGAGGAAGTTTAAAACGTATAATAAAACCGAAGGAAGCCGGGGCGGGTCGCTAGTTTATTTATAAAATAATTGTTAATAGTTAATATTGGCAACTTTCCTCCTCTCCATATGCTGGTCATACTGCGGACACGGAAAATCTGTCAGTGCTTGCAAACTTTGCAACACTTTAAAATTTAATGATACTTCAATTTACAGTACAAACATTTAAAACTCAGAAGTGACTGTAAGAACCATTCCAATTCCCCGAGCCCACTTAAAATGCAATAAAGCTGAACTCATCAAATAAGTAAATACTAAAAATGGCGTCCAATCAGAACTTCAGACGCAGATGGTTGGAACTTGCTAAAAGTTAGTGGAGACCACTGTTCCCAGGGCTTCCCACAATTTCCAATTCCGACTCAAATCACTGAGACACTCCATGACCAAGTTTTGAAATCCTCAAATTTAACTGCAAAACTTCATCATTATTACCCACCTGTTTTATTTCCTTGAATTACAATATTCGTAATGTTGTACGGTTTCTAATTACAAAAGTTTCCACGAATTAACTTGGTCTATGATGAATGCTGAGATGACGGTTAGTTTATAAGTAAAGAAGGGAAAGAAAGAATATTTACGAGAAAAATGTGGATCTAAATATTTTTCAAGACGTTTTGGATGTTTTCTGTATAGGTATATAATAAAAATATATATAATTATATAATATATTCGTAAAGCGTTATATCCTTAATAATATTATAAACGCGAAAGTTTGTAAGTAGGGATAGATGTTTGTTTCTCTTTCACACAAAAACTACTGAACGGACCGGGGTGAAATTTTAGTTTGTTTTTATTTTCCAACTTTTTGACAACGTTTCAGATTCCATAGTCCAAATTTATTATGGAGTTTAAGTAATATTTATGGCATTAAAATCATTAATTGCATGTTCTTCTTATTCGTTAGTTTTATTTTGTTTTGTTAGAAAGTTATGTATTGTATGTTCTTCATTTATCTGTTAATTGTTTTATTACTATTATTATTATTTTTACTATCTGTGCACTACCTACCCAATTCTTATATCTATGTTTCACTCACTATGAGGTTGCCTGGGAGAAATCGCTCTCAGCGATAAGGCCGCCTTTTGTACTATGTTTATTTTTAATTAGATATAAGTAAGCTTTTTATTAGTATTTTCTTTTTAGTACAATAAAGTGTTCATTCATTCATTCATTTATGGCATACATAGTCGTTATCCATCCAAAAACAAACTTTTCGTTCTAATTAAATAACTATTGAAACAGTAATCAATCGAGCGTAGACAGAGAAAGTCCAGTTTAAATACCTACTAATTGTTATGCAAACAGCATTGTTTTAATCACCAATCATTAAACAAACCCTTAATATTGGTCTTGATGAAAATTCTTGGAATTGTTTGTATAAGACAATCATTTTGAGTAGTATTAACGTAATTTATTAGCAATTTTGGTGATTAATATTAAATCTAAGAATGTTTAAATCACAAATGTCAATGACTCAGATAAGACTAGTCAGCCTCCCTCCATTTGGGACGAGAATACGATGCCCTTATGCTGGAATGCCCTGCGCGTCCAGTACAATAATGGGTTTAGAGTGCTGCTGGGACTGCCTCGCTTCTGTAGCGCCTCAGGGATGTTTGCAGAGTCCCGCGTTGATGCCTTTTACGCAATCATCCGCAACAGAACAGCATCCCTGATGCGCCGGGTGAGGGGCGGCACCAGTAGCTATCTCAAACTTATAGCTGGAAGGCTGGACACTAGGGTGGATTGAGATTTTTATTTTTACATTTGCACTTCTGAATACCCCTCAAAAGTTGTATCTTGTTGTACAGGCAAGGAAAAAAAATAAAATAAAAATATTGCAACCCTTCTTCAGCCCTCTACTGCCCCTCGAATATTTCAAAATTATGAAAAAATGGGACTGCTTCATGAAAGCGCAGTCTGTGTCCAGTGGACACAGACTGCGCTTTCATGAAGCACTGGACGGACGCGCACACATGGCGGCCTCAAGCGTTTGCTTCATTAATTTAATAATGAATTAAAGATGTTTCTTTTATATAATCTATGGCTGAAATATGTACTTATCTAACAAGCTGAAATAAACTGGTTGAATTGAATTGAATTAGAGTTGTTTAAGTTTTAAGTTGTTCAATTAGGTACGCTACTGATCCGACGACCGACTACCCGAGTTAGTTCGAGTTGCAATGACATATTGGCCTAAAACAATTCAAATTTAGAATTAACATGACAATGCAAATATTGGCCGAATCTGGCTGAGTTAAGATTTGTATGTTTTTCTCAGGCTGTCAGAAATAAAATATCATTTGACGGCGAGCATGACGAATGCACGACCTACTTTTCGGGTAACGCTAATATGGACTGGAATGGGACTTTATCCCTTTGATGGCTAGAAATTATGCATTCGTGTACGGCTAATGCGATTCGAATTTGAATCAACGTACTACAGGTCGTTTAAAACCTCGTCACAAATGTGTAGTCTTTTTTTTTATTGAAAATGGTCGAGCGTTTGGCCACTATCTAGGTAAGTGAAGATGTGGCCTAAGATGGAGCACGCTTTCCCAGAAGGAACTTATTCACTCTTGATTTGATAAGATACTGCCAACTTCTAAGAGTTAAATGAAAAGAACAATCTCTGTGAATGCAATGGTACTGACGAGACAATTCAGAACCAAGATTCCAGTAAAAGATGTCTTCTCGGCCTCCAAAACTAGTGTTTAAGGCCAAGCTATAAGTAATCAAGAGAGAAAATACGTTTTTCATATGTTCGCAGACAATTCCTGGTGTCATATAAAACCACGAAATGTGTTGTGCCCAAAACGCGTAAAATGAATATAATTTTCAACCCTGGATGTCTGCCAGCCGCAGTAACTGATTTAAATGCAGTCCTGATGAGATCTTGACTCTGGTATAATGCTGTAGGTATTGTATGAGTAAAATGCTGGACAGATGTGAAACTCCAGCATATTATTACGCTACTAATGCCTTGCTTATTGCTAAGAACTTGCTTATTGGTAGAGCAGGTAGGTAAAAAATAATCTCGTCTATAGCGTTGATAAATTAAACAGAAATATTGCAAAGTAAAATCAACAAAAAGATAAAACTAAACGACACTGCTTTCTGGTGACGGCTTAAATTTCTCGGAAATTATTATGCGGGTAAATGGTAGTAGTTTTAATTCAAAAGATAACTTTAATTTTTGTTGTTTAGCTTTCGTGTCAGAGAAGATTGCATTATATACCAGACTTACACTACACTCATAATATAAATTAAAACACTTTCTTCAAAACCCGCATCAAAAAGTTTCATTTTCGCTTCTATAGACATTAAAGTTATCCAATTTAAAAGTCTACTAAACTCAAATAAAAATGAAAAATCATAACGCAAGACAAAATTAATCTTGGGAACTTTCACAATAAGATTTTTTACTTTACTTGAATTAAATTTACTACATTTTATATCATATTTTTATGTGGGTTCGATTCCCAGCGCGGGTAAACGAGAATATCATGCATGAAGAGAACAAATTAGAATAACTACTATTTATTCTAATTTATTTATTTTCTTTGTTTAAAATAATTATTATGAAATGCTAGAAATGAAATTCTGTTCATTCTTTATGAATGAATATTTTATAAACGGAAATGAAAACTGAAATGAAGCCACAAAACGAAACCTGAATAAAATATTTTATTTTTGTCCTTTACAACTGTAAAAAAGTGCGGCAACAATTTTAGTCTAACATGTCAATGTTTATAGTCAATATATATATTTTTATAGGTTGATTTATTAACAAAAAAAATTACAGGTATGGAATATAAACAAAGTTGAACAAGTATATAAAATACTAGTTGAAACAATTTAGTTAATGCTGTCGGTTGCAAACAGTCTAGAGATAGCTCAACCGATCCATATCAAAACTAGTCAGAAGCGTCCCCAAGACACTGGCTGCATTACCATAATGTATTGCATTGTTATTATACATTGTTGTAAATTTGTAATATATTTAAGGCATTAAGATGTAGGTACCTACGATTGGTGGTTTTCGTTGTTGTTTCAAAAAACACTAGCATTTTAAAAAGGTTAAAAACTAGACCAAATTAAAACTCAGTCCACTTCAAAGTGTCTCGAAACAACACTCGTAATTCTCTGAAACTTCGGCTAAAATAATAAGTGCAACGGTTGTCAACTCTCTTGTGAGAGTGGCTGGGTTTTCATGACTAGGAATTATCATAATAATGAGGCCTTTTTTAAAATCAAAAATAGGCAGAAAAGAAATTGTACACTTCAATAATAACTATTTACAATGAAATAACTAAAACACAGCTACAATTGGCGGTATTATCGCTGTCTAAGTCTACCAACGATCTGCGAAAGATGCTGGATGAGTCAGGCTGAAGATAGGGCGCTATGGCGCTCATTAGGGGAGGCCTATGTCCACCACTGGACTAATATGGGTTGGTAAAATAAAATAAGTAAAAAGAATAAATCTTTGTCCGGGAAAGACAGCTTTTCCGTGCCGTAAAGTTGTAAGGAGGTACTATTCCATTTATTTTTGTAGGCAGGTTTTATTATTCTTATTTATTTATTTGTTATATTTATCTTACCTCCATTGCACTACCACGGTGTCCCATGGCGGCACGACATCATCTCTTGCTTGATCACCTAAAACAATAATAAAAAAATTATTAAAATAAAATAAATAAATAAAAAATTTCTTTATTCAGACATAATTTAGCCTACCTTAAAATAAAAACCACAACTAAAGAAAAATATTGGTAAGTAATTAAAAACATATAACAAGGTTAATGTTAGACCATTTATTCGTAACAAATTCGTTAAATATGTTAGTTGGCAGAGCCTTAAGCCTGTGTTCGGTTTATCTAAACACTGGGTTCTTTTCTATTTTGCTTAGTTAACAATTTACTAACTGTATTCAACATTACTATATAATTCTGATTTTTTACGTACCTAAATTGTTAAGTTGTTAATACCTACTTATTAAATTAGGTATATAAATATAATACCCAATCGAATATACTAAGATAGCAGTATCTAAATACTATGTAAACAAAGGTACCTACGCATTGCCTATATATGTACGTACAACCAGAATGTCTTATACATATAAGCAACTTTTATAAAAAGTTCATTTGTGGTGTACGAATGAATAAACTTGAAGCTATATGTGAAGCCAGCCGCTTATCGCCGCCAGGTACCTAATTCAAGTTATAAATAGGATAAGTTAAAAATATAGATACTGTCAAAATAGTTATAATATTTAGCTTTATTAAATTTCTTTATTTAAGTAGGTAGTTTGTTTATGAGATGCTGAATTATATATTTATTTCCCCGATTCACGTTGCGCTAATGTTATGCGAAATATTCAGCCTTCTAATAGAATTAAAATTAGCAAAGAAGCGAACCGTGAACCACTTCTGTGAAACCATGATAAGATTAGATTACCTTCTAATCAGTTATACTTTAAAAATATTTGGTTTTTTGGATTAAATCAATTACCAAAAGGCTCTAAAAATAATTTGGAGTAGATTTTTTTCCCATTCGTTCTTATTGCATGTCATCATATATTTTTACGCCGCCAAAACTACATAATATACCATAACCATCTTTTCATAATATAAACAAACAAAAGGAGTTTTATTTAAAACCTACTGCATTCTACAACCAAACAAGCATAATGATTAACATTCCGTTCATGTAACGGCTATATCAATACTGTAAAACACCCATAAATTGTGCGCAATAAATATTCACAGTTTATAACCTGTATGCCGTTTATTTTAATGCATAAAACTTTTCGTACACGGACATGTACGGTCCAGCTACTTTTTCATAAACGGAACTGTGAATTTTCTCTGTTGGACAACCAAGGAAAAGGTTTTGCCATAATCGCCAAGCGCAATCCATTAATGTAAAAACAAAGGTCTCAATAGTGCCATTCAGTCAAGTTGATTGAAATGACATTTGTACATTTGGTATTCTATTATTTTTTGCGCTTGAATAGACTTTCATAATTAGAATGTCAAATTGATAGTTATAAAGGTAATCGTCACAGCTATGAATCAGAGGATAAAAAATGTATCTAGCTAAGGCAAGTGCACTATTAGTAGGTCAGTACCTATAAATATAAATTTGGTTGTTTTGCTCCAATGAATTGTTATTATAAATTTGTAATGTGTATTCAATTATTTTATGATTGTGTTAACTGTTTACCTTCCCATTATGTATAAATAAATAAATAAATATAATAAATAAATATAAATATATTTACTGTTTTTTGTTACTTTTCCTGTGCTATTTGTGTGCGATCATAATAAAAAACGATCTAGCATTCTCTGTAGTTTTTTTTTATTATACATTTAATTATTTTTAGAGATCGGTTCATAAAGTAGGAAAATACAATTTATTTTATCGAGAAAAAAGCACTCAGTCTCTGGCTGGTTTTAATTTCCAACCATGTATCATGTCATCAAATGACGAACGACACGAGTTTATACTGTTTATACTTCCGATCAATCGAGCTGATATTAAGCACATGATGGTCGGTTTAATGAGATATTCTCATTGCTATGATAAAACAACGGAATATTAAATCGGAACGCGTAAAATAACAGGGCGTTTCAGGAATTTAATTAAGTATTGGATAAGATTCGTCGAAATTAAAGATAATAATCAGGGTATGCGATCATCAATTTTGAAAACCAAGTTTAGTGTTAGTGGTATTATAATTAATGTTGGGCTGTAACCCATGACAAGGTTTTGTCAATCTAGCTGGAAACCACAATAGGTAAATTTTCAGTGAAAGTCTCAATCAATGAAAGAACTAGGCTCAATAGGTACTAGGTACTAGCTAGACTAATACTACCAACTACGTAAAAATAAATTAAATACAACGTGTTTGGAGATGTTTTCAGAAACGCCTATGGTAAAGGTATTCTCAAACAACGGTATCACACCAATACTCCAACAATTATTTCGTTTCATTCCACCACTGTATTTTGCCCCTACCACTATTTTTTCCAATAAAGCTGAAATTACGAGAAAATAACCATGCTTGTATGAGTCAGGCCCCTAATCACCTTCCAATCGTGGTTAAAATGCTCCCAATTACTATACGAATAGTGGCGACGCTTAAAACATAATGAATTCCTCTTTTTGTTGCGTGCCGCCACCAGCCGCCTACAAATTGCTATCGACATGAAAGCCTTCACAGTGTTATTTTAAACAGATAGGTAAGTTCGTTTTATAAGACCACCAAACTGCGATATCCAGGGGGGTTATTCACTTTACCAATTCAAGCGTGTTTAGATAGAGGCGTGGAATCGGACGTCGTGAAGTGAAGTGACACGGTCGGGGCAAGGAATCTCCTATGTCATAGTGTATCTCCTGGCCTTCTAACTCAACTCAAAGTGGTAAAACTACAACACGAGTACATTAACGGGGCCGCTCAGGTGTCGACCTATTGTTGATCAAACGAGCCGCCGCCATGCAAGTGTTCATTGCCGCGCCCCGCACCTCACCGCGCCGCACGCGCCGCCCTCCTGCTCGCGCAGGCGGGCGGCGCGAGCAGGCGGGCAACAAACCTGGAAACTTGTCTGGTTTTCTAGGGTGACCATAATATCGCGTACAATATCGAAGAGATAAAATATCAAAATACTGCAAAACTAAAACAGGCATTACCCTTATCTCATAGGTTTTGGACTCTACTCATGATACTGAACCTCTGGTTTCAAGGATAACGCTATTCACACTAACACCCTGTATATGTTTCCCAAACAAAAGTGAAAAATTATGCATAGAGTCGTCATTTTTAAATAACATTTCTAAATTGACGACCTTAGTAACACAGCGGGCGAAGGACCGCCTGCGACGCAGAGGGATGCGAGTTTGATTCCCACCTCGCGAATTAGTTTTCAGGGTGTGGAATCGGCCTAGCCATTCTGCTAGCGGGCTGATTTTACTATCCAGCCGCGAATACTTATATCGGTCCTTTGTATTTTTAACGTTAGTTGTTTCAGAAATTTTCAATTCAAAAGTTCTTTTCGTCCTCTTTAAGATGGAAAACATGTTATAGATAACTAAATATTTTTAAATTAATTAGAAATTTGAAAAGGTAATTAGTAATTTGAAAAAAAAAAGGTTGATGTTACAGCTCAAAAATGATAGATTAAGTAAGCCGGCTGGTTTTTATTATCACCTGTGGCCTTAATGATTGAGGAAATTTGGTAAATCACTTCATATCAGTCGAACAATGCTGCAAATAATGGAATTTGGAAAAAAACACCCTTTTTCATTGTGCGAGTGCTTTTGTTGTATTTAATCGTTTAAGCTTCACATTTTTTCACTCAATGTGATCATTATCGTACGTAGGCTCGACAAATCCTTCATTTAATAACTAGCAGCGCCTCACGGTTTCACCCGCATAGTTCCCGTTCCCGTCCGAATTCCAGGATAAAATATAGCATATATTCCATACATATCTCCGTGCCAAAATTCATCCAGATCCGTACAGTTGTTTTGCGTGAAAGAGTAACAAAGATCCATCCATCTATACTTACAAACTTTCGCGTTTATAATATTAGTAGGATGTGAATCAATAATAACAAGATGACAAATTACAACTTTATAAGTTTCTACGCCGCGTCTTCACTCGCGTTTGTCTATAGAAACGTTTCAAGGCTATTTTAATCCCATGGCTACTGGATTAATGTCAAAACAAAGGTCTCAATAGTGCCATTCAGTCAAAATGATTAAAATGACGTTTGTACATTTGGTATTCTACTGTTTTTTGCGCTTGAAGAGACTTTCATAATTAGAATGTCAAATTGGTAGTTATAAATGTAATCGTCACAGCTATGAATGAACCTCAAAAAGTTTGTGATAATAGAATGCCAAAAATAGTTTAACACTGACATTTTGACACGATACTATTTAAATGGTGAAGCGATTTATTTAGTGGAATCTGGGCCCTCATTTATAGACAAAAGTTATATGTTATTCTATGGCTAGATCTTATTTCAGTACGATCCGTTCAGTAGTTTTTGCGTGAAAGGAGAACAAACATTCATATATTCATACATCTATCTATCTATACATACCTACATCCATACAAATTTTCACGTTTTTATTATTATGGTTTACTTTTATTTATTATATACTAGCGACCCGCCCCAGCTTCGCACGGTTTTATTATGCGTATAAACCTTCCTCTTGAATCACTCTATCTATTAAAATAAAACCGCATCAATCCGTTGCGTAGTTTTAAAGGTTTAAGCATACATAGGGACATAGGGACAGAGAAAGCGACTTTGTTTTATACTAATTAGTGATGTTTTATTTTTATTAGAAACGATATTAATTACCTTAAAAAAAGGTCAGCATTGGCACGTTGCGTGGTAAAACTTACTCGTTGAACGAAATAGAAGCCAGTATTTCGATCACCTGTAGAAGCCTCTAGAATATTCTCTCCCTATTCTCTAGATCTAAATTGAGTTTGCCCCAGGAACCCAAGGAGCAAGGGTTTCCTCCTCGGCAAATACATTTATTGGTTTCAGACCTTATTCAAACAGGAAGGCAAATGTAAGGTTGCTTATTTTTGCTTGTTGTAGTCATTAAAGTCCGTTTTTAAAGTTGCAATGGCAAAAGTTACTTTGTATTGTTTACCGAATCAGGCTGACATTTCAGGCTGTATTTCTAGATTTAAGATAACATAAAAGGCTGGTAGTTTAATAAATAATGAATGCACTGTCTCAGACGATCGGGAGGTTGCGGGTTCGATTCTCGTCATGTCTATATTGTCGTCTCTTCTCGTCATGCTTATACGATCTACAAATATTATTTTGGGGTTCTAGGTGTTTTTTTTTTATATTAAAACATGTCTATGTAATTTTTTGCATTAGTTATATCAGTTATCTGTTACATTAAAACTTAATCTGTGCTTACTTTAATTTAAAGGTATGTAAGGATGCTGTATGGATTGTCCAGCATTATTTACTTATTTAGTTTTCTCTAAAGAGCTAGACGTTAAATAATAGGAAATCAATTGAAAAATCACATCGTTTTTGAGCATTGTGTTTCCGTAAGTGATCTATAAACTGGAACAAATCAATTTGGCAGCCAAGTTTAAGTACCTATTCAATCCACAAGTCTAGTAAACTTTGGTTTAATTAAATAAAAAACTGTTGTGTTATTGTATAGCTCTAAATCAGTCGACAGTTGTTGACTATTAGCATTTTGTTTACGACGTCGGTCGCAACTTATTTATCAACGGCTAATTATATTTCTGATTAATTGGTCTAACGTGATTATTTTCGTAAATTTGTTTATCGCAGCGTCCTTTAACTGGAATTTGTAATTCTAGAAATTAGCTTACTTGAAATTCATGGTTGATGGATGATAATATTTTATGAAATTTGGATTTATTTTTTACCCGTTTTTTCCTTTTGGGTAAGGAATCCTAAAAATGTAGACAATGATATTCGTAAATGCTTTTAAATGGATAACATTCTAGGAAAGTTTTTATTAAAATTGCTCAAAAGGAACCTTAGTAACTTCATTAGAAGTTAAATACCAATATCTATGTCTTAAGGAGGCACCACGACAAGACTAGGAAGTTTGTATGATTTGTTTGGTATTTGTAACATCATTTTGACCCGTTAGTAATTTCAGCCCAATCCGTTCAGTAGTTTTGGTGTTAAGATATAACAAACATCCATCCAGTCATGCATCAAAATCTATATTATTGCTATAAAAATTAATAAAAATTCGTATTTTTTATAAAGATTGTTATTAGAAGAAAGAGCTTTGGGCTTGAACTAGGGCTTGGGAATTCCCGACTATTTGTGTGAATTGACCATAATAGATTCATCATCATCATCATCATCATCCACCTATATTAGTCCACTGCTGGACATAGGCCTCCCCCAATGAGCACCATAGCGCCCTCGTCTTCAGCTTGACGCATTCAACATCTGCCAGCAGTCTTTCGCAAATCGTCATCCCACCTGGCCGGAGGGCGTCCTACACTACGTTTACCGAGTCGCGGTCTCCACTCAAGAACACGTTTACCCAACGGTTGTCGGTTCTTCGCGAGATAAGGCCGATATAATAGATTATCGTCTTATAACAATGGGATCGTCTCATCAAACTGAAGTATCGCATCATGACATATTTTGGCTTTACCTTAATTAAAATAAACTATACATAGATCGACGCGTGTCAAAAGTGTTCAAAGTTTAAACAATTCTATCAATCATCATCATCAACCTTTATTTGTCCACTGCTGGTCATAGGCCTCTCATAATGAGCGCCATAGCGCTCTGTCTTCAGCTTGACGCATCCACTATCTGGCAGCAGTCCTTCGCATTGTATTAATATCTCCATGCAAATAGCACTAGTTTATTTCAGCTATAGATGCTGCTAAGACACCATTTCATAGTAAAGCGATTGGTTAGCATAATTTCGTCTAAAAACAACATACACTTCACAACAATTGACAGTAAATCCACGGGCTATATTTTCCCGGATCATCGGAAAAGTAATAAATGTCAGACAACAATGTAATCGGTGAACGTTTTGTATGTAAATGGAAATCAATTTGCGAAAACTGAACAAAACAAAATGCAGCGATGTCGCTAAAAGGATAATTAGATTGTGTGTCAATAATTTTATGGACATTTTACATTATTTACGGGGTTTTAGTGGATATCTATGATTATAGTTTTGCTAATGGAGATGAGTATAAAATGAATAAATTAATGAACACTTTATTGTACCAGAAAGAAAGTAAGACCTGAGGTTGCCTGGAAGAGATCGCTTTTAGTGATAAGGCCGCCCATTGTGCAACTTCTTTTTACATCTTTTTCCCTGTATTTTGTTTTTGTTTTATTGGTGTGCAATAAAGTATATTGTATTGTATTGTATTGTATTGTAAGACACAATTTTGAATAAATCGACCTTTTAAAAAAAATTATTGATTGACCACTGAGTACCCGAAATTTAGAACAAATTATGTGCACGATCGTGATTTTTTTATTGTATTGTTCTTGCAGTCGACTTTTCACTTTGAACAAACAAATAATGTTAAATGTATTGTCCCATGAGTACTTAGTTCCTAGGTCTGGTCTGAATAACAAATTATAAATAAATCAGTTTGAGAATTTGAGAGCTTTTGATATATTCAGTCAGTAATTACTTAAAATCTAGGAATTTGAGCTCGATTTTTTCAGTCTTACATGAAAAACCCAAAGGTTTGAGTTATACTTTCACGTTATTATAGTATTATTTATATGTACACTATCGACCCGCCCCGGCTTCGCACAGTTTTATTAAACTAATAAACCTTACTCTTGAATCACTTTATGTATAAAAAAAAACGCATCAAAATCCGTTGCGTAGTTTTGAAGATTTAAGCATACACATAGGGACATAGTGACAGAGAAAGCTACTTTATTTGATACTATGTAGTGATTACTTTCTGCCACAAACCATGGTTCTGCTATATACATAATATAGCAAGTATTTTTCTTTTCCTGTATAACAAAATAACCATTTAAATCTAAGCTAAACATTTAAACAAAATAAACTTCATTTGTCCAACCTTGGCTTTTATAATTGAAGTAATTGAAAAGTTGAACCTCGCATTTCCCGCACCTTTTAAATATTTACCTTAGCACCCAATTAGTGTGATGCTAGAGGTTGCTAGCGAGGTCCTTTTGCGCTCAGGGTGCGTTCACAACAAAATGCAACAACTAAAATAGTCAACTACTTTCGACTGATTTAGAGCTTCACAACAATACAACAGTTTCTTATTTAACTAAAACAATGCTTATTGGACTAGTGAAATGAATACTTTTAAATTGGCTGCCAAATTGATTTGTTCCAGATTACAGATGAACACGATGCTCAAAAACGGTGTGATTTTTCAATTGATTTCCAATTATTTTACGACAGAGCTCTGGGATTCCAGCTAACGTAGACCCTTCCATTGAAATGTTTTTTTCTGTATGTTGTATTATAACTTAGGTTTTTTTTATTTTTATATTTTTATTTGAGTGAATGTACACTCAAGCTTTCAAAGAAACAAGCAAACGTAGTGTAGGATGCCCTCGGCCAGGTGAGATGAAGATCTGCGATAGACTGCAGGCATATAATGATGATTCATTAGGGGAGGCCTAAGTCCAGCTGAGGTCTAATATTGATTGATGACGAGGATAACAGATAGTCATTTTATTGATAAAGTAATGTTTACCCATATACCATAACACAGTATATAACACAGTTTATATAACACAGTTTCGATATTACAATGACTGCTAACAAAACCAGGGCCCAGATTCTACTAAATAAATCGCTTCACCATTTATATAGTATTGTATCAAAATGTCAGTGTTATACTCTTTTTGGTATTCTACTACCACAAACTTTTAGAGATTCATTCATAGCTGTGAAGATTACGTTTATGACTACCAATTTGACATTCTAATTATGAATGTCTCTTCAAGCGCAAAAAATAGTAGAATACTAAAAGCATCATTTAACATCAAAAACGTCATTTTAATCATCTTGATTGAATGGCACTATAATTGAGACCGTTGTTTTGACATTAATGAAATTGGGCCCCTGGATTAGGGGGTCAAACTCAACTGATAATCGGGATCGATTCATTTTTGACATTTGAAACCTATTCTTGACTTCGATTGTACCGCGGTAATTTTACTTGTACTATTTGATTTAATTTAAATGATAATCGATTTCAAGTTAGATATTAAGGTAGCAGTAAGCAGCTCAAATCTGTTATGTCGGAGGCATCAATGTAGATTTTACCAATTTCCATTTTCTAGTCATAAAAATAAAAGTATTTTTAAAGAGTGTATGTGGATACACCTTTATAAAAAGTCCTTTTCACCAGCTACTGCCGACTCGACAAGCTAAGTGCGAAGCTAATTTTGTTTATTTTTCATTCTGAAAATTAGTAAATATTTCTAACTTTATAATTTAACTTTGATGTTTGAACTAAAATGTTCTTCATTAGCGAGGTTTTTATTATTTTGTATGTAAGAACCTATAGCATTTTTCCTGCTAACACTTTCAGTACCCACAAACATAGCATAGCATAGGTATGATCTTTGTGCTGTGTCGACGCGTCGCGCCTTCAAGCGGCAAAGCAGAACACACCTTACTTGAAGCTTCCTTAAATATAAGGTATTCATCATCATGATACCACAGATGGAATAAGGCCTCCCCTAAAATACAGAAACACACCTAAAATTTGTACACACGTATTTTAATTAAATTTTAACTTTATCAAACAGAGTTAATAAAAGTACACAAAAAACCTTATCCCGATGGCAATATCTAGTAAACTCACATGGTAGAAATAAAACAAAAGGCGTGCTTTAATAGTAGATTGTTTTAATATTCGAGGTTGTTATACTACCAAGTTAAACGTCCCTCGTTGATATTGGATAACACGACCAAGTTATAACTTGTGGTTTTGACCCGAGTGAAACATTCTTCTTTTAACTTCGGTTGCGAGAATATAAAGAATTTTTAAATAATAACATTTTCGATCACCTTGAATTCTTTTTGGAATGGTGAAAGTTCTAGATATTTACCTACGCCAATACAAATTTTGTTTCTCTATGTACTATTTTCAAAACTAAATTCTGATCTATAAATTAGAATAACATGTTCTTTGTTAACGGAATACCAGAAAGTCGAGTCTTTATGTCAAAAGACGAATATCTTGTGATGATTGCAGACATTAATTAAAAATAATAATATGTACGTTTGTCCATAAACTCGAATTTTACGCACGAAGCTACGCAATAATGAATCAATTTTTGGAAGAGACGTGAACATAATAAGTCTAATTACAGCAATATTAGAGAGAACTACAATAATAGGTGTTATAAAAAAAATATCAGAGATAGATATTATAAACATACAATATACATAAATAATAGCTACATTTATAAATGTACCAACCCTATATCTATAAATGTAGGTAAGTATTTGTATTGTATATTGTTATAAAACACACAATAACCAAAAGGTTAAGTCAATAACTAAAAGTGAGGTAAAGATCTTTTTAAAATGACCACATGTGAGTTTTTTAAAACAAATAAAGAAAGTAAACCTTCCTGACAAATAATTCAATTCACAAGGTTGAAATTCGCGTGAGCATTTTCATTATAACATTCTTAGTTAGATACGCAAACGTAAAATTCACTCAGAGGCCGCCATTCTTCCATAACACGCAACCAACTGAGGAAGTAATTATAGCATAAAACAGGAATAAAGCTCGCTGGTTGTTTTTATTCGGCTCATTAAGAACATGAGCCTTTTCTTTTGTAATAATTAATACTACGTCAGAAGCTTTATCTTTGCTCAAAGCGTCACTTACTGGTAAGGAAACGTACCCACCCATACTGCGTGACCCATTTTTTACAACTTCTTATGCTCCCTTCTCCCTTCTCTTGCTAACTTCTCCCCCTCTTTGACCACCCGTAGTATAGAGGTATACAAGGACCAACTCACCTCTTGTTTTCACGCAGGAATCATAAAAATATTTTAAATCATTTTACTTAAAATTTTTTTTTTTTAAAAAGTACAAAATAATTAAAAAGAAAACTGTTCCATAAGTATTTTTTTTGTTTAATAATTTTTTGTTATTTACAAAAAAGCTCGAGATTTCCCTAGACGATATTGACTACGTGACGAAAACCTAAACCCTCCCCTCGCTCTTGTGAGCAAGTTTAAGATTATGGTAAGATAAAAAATGAATGGAATGGAGACCTCGCTTAAGCAGGAGATAAGGGAGACCAAAAGCACGATGATTCGATGACATAAGAACTGTAGCTGTCCGATAGTGGAGTGGTGGAACTTGAGAAAGAGGAAAATGGTAGAAGGAGAATATAAGTCATTTATAATGGAGTAATAGATGCTGACTATAATGATGATGATGGCAGATGCTGGATGCGGCAAGCTGAAAATAAAAAATATGATATAATAAGTTCAATCCTATTTCATGACAAACCTACATACTGGACGCTCTTGACTTTTATCATCTTAGAAATTAACGATCTTAATAAAAACCTACTTGGACGAGACTTGAACCCGCAACCTTCCCATATTACAGATATACGTTACCACTGCGCTGCGCTAAGCTAGTCCCGACGAAGTCGAAAATATTTATCAGAATTTTTAATTTCAAAGAATCTTCCCTGATTTCGAGATACATTCTAATAAGAAAAATACTTTTTATTCATCATTTTAAATTTCTCTTCAAAATATACAAATTAAGTTTTCTTAACCTCAAAACTATGACTCATCCTACAACTTGTCAAAAGTTCGATCCAATTCCCGCTGAAGATGTGATCAGAGAAATAGAAAATTATTTCATATACCTACTGGATAGATAAAGTTTTGACAGAAATTACAAAAAATTTACATGTTATCCGTCTTCAATTTTAAAAATTTATGTTTACCTAGACATTTAGTTCTCTACAAATACCAACGATAGATATTTTTAAAACTATATACACACACAGCGGTGTCAACGTCTTGTCTAGTCTAGCTGTCTGAATGAAAACTTATAATGTTGGGAAGGGAAACAAGAATCTCGCTTTTAACTCTATAAGCTGAATAAACAACCACGCTTCTAATCTCTTAACTCTCTTCAGGACTGTACGCCTGAGCCACCGGCCTATTTCTGATCCAGATATAAGTAATCAAGCCTCACAATACCACGAGACAATCGAAACACAAAGCACTAAGGTTTAAATTCCAACGTTCATAACACAAGCTATTTCGGTTAACCCGAAGGGTGTGAAAGTTCATTCAGGCAAAACGACCCCTATGAAATCCGTTTTAACTTTCAATCAATAGGTACGGTCTATTTGCGGGACAAAATTTGTACTGATATTTACAGTTTTGAAGTTTATTGAAATGTGAACTGATAGATGGATGGATCCGGTTGGCCTCGATATGTTTCAAACTATCAAATGAAAGTTTTGCAAACAATATTAAATCAAACATTTCATAAGCTGATTTAATCTACTGGATTGAAACTATGATTTAAAAATTGCATGTTATGTCCAGCAATAATACACTGCTTCAGTACACCACACCAATGTTACAAATTAGACAATTTGGATGGATGGATGGATAGATGAATGGATGAATGTTGGTTACCTCTTCACGCCAAAACTACTGAAAAGATCGAACTGAAATTTTGGATAGACGTAGTTAGGTTTAGAATAAAATATAGGCAACTTTGCCTCATATTTCATGCGGGTGAAACTGCGTGTACCGCCAGTTATAAAAAGTTATCTTAATAACTACAGAAACTCTATGAAATACCTTTCATACAAATATTTCATACATATTGAATTAGGTTATACCTGTAAAAATAGATGTAATGTTTATAAATAAATACTAAATACAATCGCCGAAATTATTTTAAAAATTTTAACTGAAAAATTCCTATCTCACATGTGGTTTTAGATTTTAAAATCTCCAAAACTACACACACGTTATCATGTTTTACGACCTACCTACATCAAGCTACTGTATGTGGGTAGTATATCTCAGTGCTGCGGTACACCAGTGCCGGTTCTGGCTAAATGGACTACGTGACTTATGTACTTTAAGAACTCAGGTGTTGTATTACATGCCTGACTACAGTGTCCATGGAATTTGGGGCACTGCAGTGGAAGTGCCTCACTGGTCACGTGATGTATACGCAATTTACGCAGGCGAGGCGTAAGGTGAAAAGTCTATGTACTTATGTATTTTCTTTAAATATTTCTAATCATGTGTGAAGTTAAAAAATGCTGTCATATAAACACCTAGTTAAGGCACAAACAGGACCTAAAGTGGCGCCACCACTTATTTTATCATTTAATTCCAATAAACAAAGAATTTCTATAAGTAGCACAGGTAGTTTTAGAAACAAAATGCTTAGATTATTAATAAATAAAAATAAATAAATAAAATCGGTTTATTTCAGGCACAAAAACAGACCCATATCACACAGCAAAAAATAAAAAATAAGGACCTACACAATATAAATTATAAAATTAAAGATTAAAATTAAAACTAAGATAGGTAAGCCTATTTTCTATTTCCGTCCATATGGACAGATTATTACCTATACTTACACTTACATGTATCAATCATCGCTTTAGGTAAAAAAACCTGTAATTATGTTATGCTGTTTTTTTTCAAATAAATGAAATAATAAATTTCCAAAATTCACATAATAAAAAAGTTTATGATAGTTTTTAATGCATCTGTAGTAGTTTCATTTTGTCTAGTTTAGGAAGAGATACAAAGTTACCTTTGGTGGCCACCAATCACTGTTTTCGTATGTCTCCAAAAAAAATAAGTTGTGGCGCCATTTTAGGTCCTGTTTGTGCCTTAAGTCATTTTTTAATCTATAAATTATTATTATAAGAAAGAAATTTATACTGATTTACACAATCAATAATTTTCGAAACTAAGCGCGGCATACTCTATGGTTCTTTAAAAGATCTCGACTTTATTTTTTCTAGATCTACATAACTTTATCACTTGTTAAGGCACCGGTTTAGGCAAGTTTCGTAATAATTTTCAAACTAACATGAATTTCCAAAGCTAAAAAATAAACGCAGATTTATTGTTGGAAATGCCTTTTATCATGTTAGGTTTCGTTTTGTTTTGCGGGCGGCGTCGAACTAACAATTTAAAGCGGTTAAGAGCAATTTTAACAATAGCTTTTACACCTTTCACATTTCGCCCCGTGTTTACGTGTGACTTTTAGTATGGTAAAATATTTTTTTAAATTTGATTCAGCGTTGTTATATTACATTTATTTTGCTTTTGATGTACACTCGTAACTTCATAAACTTTATCTTTTAGATAATAAGATTATGATATTATTCGATAAAAATTCCCAAAAAGTAAAATGCCTTCCCAAAAAGTCTTCCCAAAAAGTAAAATGGGACCCTTATTTCATGATTGGAAATCCAATCAGCACCATCTAGCCCCAAGTTAAGCAGAGTTTGTGTTATGGGTAATAGATAGCATTTTTACTGTTATCGATTGACTTTCATCGTATCTGTGACTATTTTTAGGAGTACTGCAGAAATAGACATTTATAATTAAAGAAAACACCCAGAAGACCCTGAATTTAAATCTGTAGATCCTATTAAATATTTGTCCCAAGTCGAAAACATCACGGAAGATTAAGATTTAAGATTTCAAGGTAACACGATTACCAGTACCATTGAAGTGTAATCAAGTTTAAAACAAATTTCTAAAGGAATATAACGAAATATTCTTCCCGTCCCCAGAGAGAGACTAATCAAATTGTATATCAGAAATTATTGTTATTCTGTCCTCCGATAATTATAATCAGATAAACTCAATTCGCTTGGTTCTCGTTTATTTTCGGATTGTTCTGATAATAATCTACTGGTTTATTTTTACGATGACTTCTGAAATGTAGTTTAATAAACTATGGAATCCACTTTGCGCAACGACTATTTCTATCTTTAGTTAGCTCTCGGTTCTTAGTGAAGATTGTTTTAGAAGGTAGGCTAGTAATAGTAGTAGTAGGCTAGTAATAATAGTAGCTAGTACGTTGCATTAATTTTGTAGCAGTAATAGATCAAGGATCGTTCCTATTAATAGTCGTCTTATAGTGTTTTAAAGGTGGTTGGTCATCATCAGAATCGAAAGAAACAAGTTTGATTCATTTTTTTACTTATTTTAATCCGTTCAAGTAATATATTTATAAATGTTTAAAACAATAAAAAAATTAGTATGAACAAGTGAAAGTCCCTACGCATAATCCCACATAACTTGTCGGATTTTTATTTTAAGACACTTTTATACAGTTAGTGAATGTAAGCCTTGCTGTATCATGGATACCTCATGGATTAAACTTAAAACATAGAAAATTAAATATTGTAAAATAATAATAAACTCTTCATAAATAATAAAACCAGGAACGTGGTAATTCTTGCAACGCTCAGATAGATGGAGCAATAAATGTAAATAGCTTCAGGAGTGGTAAAAGTCGTTGTAGAAGTTAAATGTGAACTTCGCACTCGATGGCGTGCAGGAACGTAATAAGGGAGAGTAACTAAAAGATCTTTGATTATATACTTGTCTAGATGGAGTGTTGCGCTGCAATCGCAACAAAAACAATAGGCCAGACTTGAAGCGCTTGTGTGCGAATTACGCACACAAGTATGTGTAACTACAAGCGTGCTACGTCACATGTGGCTGTACTGAGTGATACCAGCTCTTGAATATTTCCCATAATAATAGGAAAAAATGTTTAGATTTTGAATCATCTATAATTATTTGATTTTAAATTTTAATTTACTTTTTAGAATGTTGTACATATATACATATATTACTAAGTAAAATATATGTGTAAGGAAAAGTAAAAATATTACTGAAAATTAAAGTTTATTTATAATATTGCAGTTCTTAATTATATTTATACAAGTCATAAAATCATGCTTACAATTGGATTATTTACATATAGATACATTTGACGACCGTTGTGGCGCGGGGGTTGGGGTAAACATGTTCTTGAGTGGAGACCGCCACTCGGCAAACGTAGTGTAGTAGGACGCCCTCCGGCCAGGTGGGATGACGATATGCGAAGGACTTCTGGCAGATGCTGGATGCGGCAAGCTGAAGACAGGGCGCTATGGCGCTCATTAGGGGAGGCCTATGTCCAGCAGTGGACTAATATAGGCTGATCATGATTATGATGACGATGAATAAGAAATGAAAACGGGTTCGTATAAAAGCGATCCCGCAATCAGAAACGCCCTATCTCTATGGCATGTACCTAGTAGCAACCTCAATAGGGGCAGTCTTATGGGGGGCAGTGGGTATTTAGCAGTTTCGACTCAATCTACGGCGCCGGCAAAATCTCGAAAACATTTGTTGGGTCGTGATTAAATACTTTTTTCATATTAGCTATTATTCACTATGGAAATGTTGTATTCATAGAGCAGGCAACCCAGTTAACATGGCGTCAAATGGCATCGTATTTAAGGACAACATTAAAACTTTATTATTAAATTGTTTCGTTAACTTACAGTGATTCAAAGTGTACTTACCGATGATAAGTAATTTCTTTAGTTGTTTTCAATCGTCCTTTGTAATTCCTGCACACTTTTATAGCGCAAATCGTCATCTTTATTTGTCACGAAACGCGTGTGCGCCGCACAAAGTCAGAGTCGCCACTGACGAGGCGGGATCAGCTTATGAGCCAACAGTTGGCTGATATTTTTTTAGGCGTTTTGACGCTCGAACTATCTATCTAGACAAGTATATAATCAAAGCTAAAAGATATATTAAACGTTTTATAGCTAACACAGTCAGTGTGCCCTTTTTATCTAGCTTGAATTTTATGTGATCTATTTTTCTCAGTTTTCGTACTAAATTGGATGGTCCAGTTTAGTGTGGTTTTTTGCAGTTCATCGTTTTCTTAGTCTAGTGCAGGGATCATGATTTTTTTTATTATTATCTATTATTTTTATCCTCATTTTTTAATTACTCCAGTAAACTCAATTGTTCCAATTATATAAACTAGTTTTAATTCGTTTTTATTTCTTGATTATAATGTTTTTGTTTATAAAATTACCTATGTATTTGTATTATATTTATATCATTACATTTTATTATATATTTTCTTCATTGTTTATTTGTGCCATTTCATTCTCTATTTTATTGTGCAATTTTGTGAGATTGATTATTTTTTGTTTTAATAATAATATCTCTTTGAAATGTTATTGGTGGTAAGGCCAAGTGGGTCCTCTTTTTAAAAATTAATTTAAAGGAAAAATGAGATTGTGTTAGAGGAAGAAGTTGAGTGCGTAGAAAACCCTAAATATGTTTAACTGGGCACGTGCATTGTGACACAATTGGGAATACTTTATACTTATGCAATCTGGACCTTAGAAACTCTGAAATTGAAAACTCCAAGATTGTACTTAGTAAGAAAACAGATGCAGAAAACTTATTCCAATCTGGCCATGCAGATATATACTTTACATATGTTAAGGTTAAATATATACCTACTCAGGGCGCTTGCGTCCGTACACAGTCTATAAACAAATATTTATAAATTAAAAAAGCACCCCCTTTCCTCATCCTCGCTCCACCTCTGGCTAAATCTCTCAAATCAAAAGCGCCGTCTAAGTTATGAGCTGCTGGAGACGTCACGAATAATACGAGAACGTTTTACAAATCAAAAGTTGATATAAACGTGTTGTGAATGGAGCTATGAAAGTTTTGTACAGTTGCAACTTTGGAGTGCGCTTTTAGCTGGCGATAGCGAATTGTTGGATAAAACAACTCAATGATCTCGGTGGTGAAATGGCAAAGGTACGACTGGGATTCAGTAATTACCCTTTGGGATAAACTTCCGAAAAGCGCATACCGCCGATCGATATGAAATTTGGTATGATAACGTATTTCGACCTCCTAATCACGAATATCATAACGAAAATTGGCGCAAAAGCCATTTGTGTGTGTGTGTGCGTGTGTGTGTGTACAGCGGAGATTAGGAACTGTGGGGCGTCACTCCCACATTTTTAGCAACTCAAAACCCTCTCCACTGTGTGTGTGTGTGTGTGTGTGTGTGTGTGTGTGTGTGTGTGTGCGTGTGTGTGTGTACAGCGGAGATTAGGAACTGTGGGGCGTCACTCCCACATTTTTAGCAACTCAAAACCCTCTCCACTGTGTGTGTGTGTGTGTGTGTGTGTGTGTGTGTGCGTGTGTGTGTGTACAGCGGAGATTAGGAACTGTGGGGCGTCACTCCCACATTTTTAGCAACTCAAAACCCTCTCCACTGTGTGTGTGTGTGTGTGTGTGTGTGTTTTTGCGCCAATTTTCGTTATGATATTCGTAATTAGGAGGTCAAAATACGTTATTATACCAAATTTCAGATCGATCGGTTGTAATGTTTATTATTTGTTTTATACAAATTAATACTTACTTGCTTGTAATTACTTGTAAGATATATTAGGGACTGCTTATTTATTTAGCTTAGGTCACTTTTAAAGCTCTCATAATGTGTTGAGAAGTTATGAACCTGAAATGTAATGTTTATTATTTGTTTTGTAGGATTATTACTTACCTGCTTGTAAGTACTTGTAAGATATGTTAGGAACAGCTTATTTCTTTAGCTTAGGCCACTTTTAAAGCTCTCATAATGTGTTGAGGAGAAGTTCTGAACCTTAGTTCAACTCGTCTTATTCTTCCTATCTAAATTTGAGAATCTATCCATGTATTCATAACAAAAACTTACGTATAACAGAGGATCCTGCTCTAGTATACTCTTTGAACACTATTTTAGGGCTTCGCCTTAGATATTTATGCCGTAAATATCAGAACTTCGGCATTTTTACCTAAAAATACATTTTCACCTCACTTGTTAGAGCAGATTTTTCTGATCTAAATCCTTATTTTATTTTATTAGTAATGTAGCTGCTTCACATAGAAATTCATGTTTGTTATGACAGTCTTGTCATTTTTTATACGTTTGACATGTCAAATTTTCTTCATATTTGTAAAACTAGCCATAGTTTGCATAGATTTTAGTTCAAACCTCTTGCTAAAATCTTAGCTGAGCCTGGCCGTTATGACCACTTTTAAAATTGCGGACTGTTCGATGAAATTTCATATAAATAGCAGAACATCGCTACAGTCGGGGAGTTGAATTCGAAAAGTCAACGAAGTAACATCAAGTATTGTAAAACCTTCTGCTCTACCTGGAAGCCTGAAGACTGGTCTACCTCAATCCCTGGAAGCCCGAAGCTTGGTGAAGAACATCTCCACCTTGGAATCCTGGGCCTGGAGAAGACATCCCTAATAGCCGATCCCGAGGCTGCTTCGACGACTTCGTGTCTGACTTCCTGGAGGTCGGCGACCCTGGCTGGCCACTCTACCGCCGCCAGAGGCTAGCCTGTCCTCTATCAGATACTGAAGCTTTCATCTCGGGCTACGGGGATTGTCCCTTTGTCCCTCTGCGGGAGACTCTACTTTGTGACTCCTCTTCTTACATCTCCCGTTGCTCCAGGTCTCACGACACCAGTACCACTTCACGGCTTTCCAGACTCCGGGTCCTAGCGGTTGGCGGTCACCACCTCAACCGTCGCTATTCGAGGCTGAGGCGAGACTTAGCGGCTGCGTTCTCTCGCTACCTCTACACGTCTCTCAAGCTGCCAGTTAAGGACTTTAACCTTGTGCACTAGATTTCGCGATCGGAAAGACTTTGTTTTTATATCAAAACTTTATTAATTTAAATACACTTGTTAAAAACTTCAAGCCTTTTTCTTCTCAAACAGTAGGTCTAAATTCTCTAAATTATCAACTGCAACGTTCAGCCCTTTCATAGATAGCCGGGTGGGCTGTAACGTGACAGTTTGGCGCCCAATTAAAAAGAACCTCTCTCTCTCTCTCTCTCTCTTTAAACTCCTTTAAATTCTCTCTTTTAACTTCTGAATTCTTCTAAATTCTAAAAACAAAGTCTCTCACTTATCTCATCATTTGGTTCATATTTAGATAAACTAATAATTTTTTTAGATTCATCATCTCCTACTAATTTCAAATTTAACTCACCTCTACGACTTTTAAAAGGTATCTATATAATGAACTACTTCCTTAAACTCGTCTCTCTGTATTTTGTTTAAAAAATGGCTAGACCAATTAAATAAACTTACCTCAACATCTTCTTAATTCTAAAAACAAAGTCTTTCACAATTCGTTATCCCTTAAAATCTTAAAATACTTTAACAACTTCTTAACATTACGAACTTCGAACTCGTCTTTTTTAATTTACTTTCCTCTTTGAAGGTGACCTAAAAGATTTTATAATATTTTTTTGTAAAGCTCGTTAAACTTTTGTATATATCTTGTAAATACTCCACAAACGAAACTTAAACCTTCCGGCTTCCTTTTTAATACCACTTTTCTTAAACTTCTTTCGAGCGGACGCATAACTCGTTAAATAAGCCATAACGATGCATATACATAAACTTGTAAATATCTTTAAGTTAACGCTTTCCTTACATAAAGCGACTCTCTCTCTCTCTCTTTTACGCGGTCTGCGTATCGCGTCCTTTTCTTGAATAAAGGGACTCTCTTTTAATGCGGTCTGCGTATCGTATCTCTTACTTGACCAAAAACTTGTAGATATCTTAACTTTGTTAATATGTACAAACGGGTTTTAAAAAAGGTGCGGGTTACGACACCTATTAAAAATAAATAAGCCTACGTTATCTTATAGGTGTATTCCTATTGAATATTTCCTTGTGGAGTATGCGTCATAGAATGTGAACCATATCCCCTCCGTATGATAGAATGTGAGTGAACGATGAATGTTTGAAAGATGATATATGTTAGATCAAGGTCTTATTCTTAACCTCAAAATTTTCTCTAGTCAAAAATTTTTCCGGGGTTGTTGGGGAAATGTAATGTTTATTATTTGTTTTATACAAATTAATACTTACTTGCTTGTAATTACTTGTAAGATATATTAGGGACTGCTTATTTATTTAGCTTAGGTCACTTTTAAAGCTCTCATAATGTGTTGAGAAGTTATGAACCTGAAATGTAATGTTTATTATTTGTTTTGTAGGATTATTACTTACCTGCTTGTAAGTACTTGTAAGATATGTTAGGAACAGCTTATTTCTTTAGCTTAGGCCACTTTTAAAGCTCTCATAATGTGTTGAGGAGAAGGTCTGAACCTTAGTTCAACTCGTCTTATTCTTCCTATCTAAATTTGAGAATCTATCCATGTATTCATAACAAAAACTTACGTATAACAGAGGATCCTGCTCTAGTATACTCTTTGAACACTATTTTAGGGCTTCGCCTTAGATATTTATGCCGTAAATATCAGAACTTCGGCATTTTTACCTAAAAATACATTTTCACCTCACTTGTTAGAGCAGATTTTTCTGATCTAAATCCTTATTTTATTTTATTAGTAATGTAGCTGCTTCACATAGAAATTCATGTTTGTTATGACAGTCTTGTCATTTTTTATACGTTTGACATGTCAAATTTTCTTCATATTTGTAAAACTAGCCATAGTTTGCATAGATTTTAGTTCAAACCTCTTGCTAAAATCTTAGCTGAGCCTGGCCGTTATGACCACTTTTAAAATTGCGGACTGTTCGATGAAATTTCATATAAATAGCAGAACATCGCTACAGTCGGGGAGTTGAATTCGAAAAGTCAACGAAGTAACATCAAGTATTGTAAAACCTTCTGCTCTACCTGGAAGCCTGAAGACTGGTCTACCTCAATCCCTGGAAGCCCGAAGCTTGGTGAAGAACATCTCCACCTTGGAATCCTGGGCCTGGAGAAGACATCCCTAATAGCCGATCCCGAGGCTGCTTCGACGACTTCGTGTCTGACTTCCTGGAGGTCGGCGACCCTGGCTGGCCACTCTACCGCCGCCAGAGGCTAGCCTGTCCTCTATCAGATACTGAAGCTTTCATCTCGGGCTACGGGGATTGTCCCTTTGTCCCTCTGCGGGAGACTCTACTTTGTGACTCCTCTTCTTACATCTCCCGTTGCTCCAGGTCTCACGACACCAGTACCACTTCACGGCTTTCCAGACTCCGGGTCCTAGCGGTTGGCGGTCACCACCTCAACCGTCGCTATTCGAGGCTGAGGCGAGACTTAGCGGCTGCGTTCTCTCGCTACCTCTACACGTCTCTCAAGCTGCCAGTTAAGGACTTTAACCTTGTGCACTAGATTTCGCGATCGGAAAGACTTTGTTTTTATATCAAAACTTTATTAATTTAAATACACTTGTTAAAAACTTCAAGCCTTTTTCTTCTCAAACAGTAGGTCTAAATTCTCTAAATTATCAACTGCAACGTTCAGCCCTTTCATAGATAGCCGGGTGGGCTGTAACGTGACACGGTGGTATGCGCTTTTCGGAAGTACACCCACCCTTTGTAAATAGCATTCATAACCAACTCAAACTTTCCACAATTAAAAGCAATAATCAATCATAGACGTAATTTTTTAATAGAAACATAAACAATAAAATTAGCCCTTAATTTAAGGCAAAAAACGGTCAAGTGCGAGTCGGACTCGCGCAACGAAGTGTTCCGTACCATTGCTAATAAAATTATCAATTTATCTAAGTACATTATCTATAATAACGGCAAAGAAATCATTTCTTTTGTATGGGAGCCACCTTAAATATATATTTTTTAGTATTAGCTATTTTAGCGGCTGCAGAAATACATCTGTGATAGTAAAATTAAAGAAATAAAATTTCAACTGTCCAACTATCACAGTTCAGATAGATAGACGGGCAGCTGGGTCTAACTTATTATCTTCATAATTTATCCTGCAGGTACGGTATCATAAAAATGGAAGTATATGATAAAATTAAACATTCTAACGTCGAAATGTAACATACAAACATTTGAGACAAAGAATCATTATTCATCAAAATAGAGCAATCACTTTTTAGTAATTTAACCTTCCCCCGGCGACCTCAAAGCGGGAGATCCTCAAAAGGGATGGGAGGAGGGGTATGGCAGGCAAATATATATAGAAATTAAATCGTGCGTACTATTATTGCTATTTGTTGTAACAAGTAGTATTTTCTCGCGGATTCGCGTGTATTTTCGGATAAAAGTAGATTATGTTTTTTACGGAGATACCAACTATCTGAGTTAAATGATATTTATACATAATTTTGGTGGTAATGCGTGTCTGTTTCTTCTCACACCTTAAGATGAGGATCTTTGTGCAATTATATAAGGAAATGAATTTATACAAACCTTATTTATTACTATGTATTACTATTATTGAGCTACCTTTAGACTGTTTGCAACCGTCTGCAGTTAGCGCAATGGTTTCAATTGTAAATACTAGTTGTAATTTTTCTATTCCTTTGCTTGTAATTTTCGTTGTTAATAAAGCTTAGTCAATTATATAAGGAAATGAATTTATACAAACCTTATTTATTACTATTACTATTATTATTATTTATTTACTTATTTATTTTTATTTATTACCTTATAGATTAAGATTGTTAGTTTACAATCAAACATGTATTATAGCAAAAATTACGATGAATAAAAATATTTTTGTAGTATTATTTCGTTCTCATAATAATTGTCATATATGTATATTTTATGACTATTATAAAATTATGTAAAAAAATATTGTTTATTATAATGTATTATGTACATATATTTGTTATCTAGTACCTATAAAAAGTTCTGCTTATTTTGGGAGTGGAAGATTGTATGTGAATTGTGCACCATTATTTACTAATATATAATAATTTAATTTCCGTCCCACATGAAAAGCTTAAATGTCGATTAGATTTACAAAATAACTTTGCAATTTGTACTCTTTGTGTATAGCAATAGGTGGCAGCTGACGTTGATTGTTATGTAGCGGAATAATGAAAACAATAAAGTGACAAGCACATTATTCGTTGACAATCAACCAATGACAGGCTTAAATGGGCTGAAATAATTACTACATAGTATAAAACAAGATAACTTAGTATCGAAAATTTTAAATAAGACTAAAAAACTGACTTGTAGAGAAGACATTATACACGACGAGTTTTTTATTTATTATTAAATTAAATTAAGTATATATTTATACTTATTTTTATAATAATTTATATTTTTATGACGTGTAATTTGACAAATTATAAATAAAATGTTTATCTGTTTAGGTATTTGTTTTATTTTCCCGATTGATTCAAAAGCCCCTGTGCCGCAGGCGGATCTCCGCCCGCTATGCCATAGTAGTCGTTAATTGTGTACCTCGTATATCTGAAGAAATGTATATAATTTACTGAATGATACCAATCTTAACACCTTGTCACCTTTTAATTACTGTTGTGCAGTGTATGGCCCTAGGCTATGGAATAAAACTGAAACTGCTATTCAAAGAGTTCAAAACGCCTGTATGAGGTTCTGTTATGATTTCCCAAGAAGATCTCATGTAACAACTTTTCTAGTAAAAAACAACATACTGAATAATAATATGAAACTAAGAAGAGAGCTTCACATCGCACCACTCACCGAGTTATTTGGAACAAGAAACCTGAGTATTTATATGAAAAGTTTATTTGGATTAAAGATATACAGTCTGCTAACACGCGATCTAAATCACTTAATAAGCTGGCTGTATATAAGCACAAAACTGAGGGGTTTAAAGGAAGTTTCAAATACAGTGCATCGAAAATTTGGAACAATTTACCACCACCGCTTCGCCAAAAAATATGTACAACAACTTTTAAAAAAAAGTATAAGCATCTACTTCTTCAAAGACAACTAAATTCATTTGAAGCTTCCTTTAAAGTAAACGCGCCTCCTAGAAATCCTACATTTAATACTTAGGTATTTTATATGTATATAGTGAGGATTATTTGTATAATATACTAATTAATTATGTATATAAATCATCTAGTACCTACCCATAACACAAGCTCTGCTTAGCTTTGGGCTAGGCTGTGTGGATTGTCCAGCATTACTTATTTATTAATATTAATATATATTAACTAATAAATATATATATATATATATATATTTATATAGTATATAATATATTATATTAATTATCTATACCTACACATGAGCAAACTTAACCTGGCGCATTAAGATCTCACGCCCGTGTGTTCTCGGGTTGCCCAGACTCTTACGAGACTGGTGCCTCTGGAGAACACACACTATTTTGTGATACATACAAATTTATTATATGATGTAACAAGCTAGGAACCCGCAAAAAAAAATATAAAAAAAATTACTTCTATCTTGCCGACGAATACCAGTCGCGCGTAGGGGTAAACTGAAAACCAGCGCCGAACATGCTTAATTAGCTTGCCGGCATTACGCTGAGCTTACCCCTATTGCCTGAAAAAATGTGAACCTGTATAATATTGATGTAGATGTGTAGATTTATGTAATATAGGATACATACCTAGTTATTTAGTTATTTTGTATACCTATGCATGCAGGTTAGTTAGGTTTAGTTAGTCAAGTTATTATCTAAGGTTATCAGGCAATAAATGATTTTTTTACTTTACTTTTTTTTTAACATAATATTTAAAAGAAGTTATCAAATTCAAAGCTTTTCAATTTTTCCGTAGCAACTTGTTAAATAGGTCTGATAAAATCCTTTTATTCACTTTGCTAGAAATATTGGGGTGGTACTAAAATACTCTCCTACTCAAATATAAGTTATATTTCATACAAAGATTAAGTGCTTGATAGATTCGGATTAGTACAAATATTATTTATTTTAGGTTAATATCGTTTAGCGATAACATCACCCATAAAACGCGAAAGATACATAAATAGAACTCAAATTCTAAAATCAAAAACACGATATTTACAGAAGAAGGGATAAAATCTGTTTACATATTATTATCCTATGGTTAATCCGTAATGATTTTAATGCGAAATAGAAGTTTGTTCGAAGAACAATCTCAGTATAACCCATGGTATCAAAGGTTGTGTTCCCGACTCCCGTGAAATGTTACCGCGGCTCCACATTTGTGCCGTGAATTAACGCGCAAATTCTCGCCGTGAATTCACGGCACAAGTTGTACCCTCCACATTCACGGAATGCTCACAATCGTTCGTGAAACCCGCCGCGAAATGGACGTATGTAGGAGCTGCTGCTGCAATAACTTTGCTGTAGCTTTGTTTGCTGTGGCAACATATCACTACTTAAACGTCCAAAACAAGAAAGTTTTTGGATAAAATGTAGCCTAAGTCAGACTATAATCTCATCCAAATTTCATCCAGGTCCGTGCAGCCGTTCTGGCGTGATTGAGCAACAAACATCCATCTATCAATCCATCCATATAAATTTTCACATTTATAATACTAGTGGCCCACCCCGTCTTCGCACGAGTAAATCATAAGTAGCCTATGTGCTTTTCCTGACTATACCTTTGCGCTATCTATCTCACTTCCAAATTACATCCCGATCCGTTCAGCCGATCTGGCGTGATTGAGTGACAAACATCCATCCAACCAACTGAGCGACTGAGTTTCCTAAATGTGATTACACCCTTCCGATTTAGGAGCCGATGTAGATTTAGAGCGTCGGAAGCCATTCTTCTTCCTAAATTGTTTCCTAAATGTATTGTATTAAGTATATCAGTCATCTAGTACCCATAACACAAGCTCTGCTTAGCTTGGGGCTAGATGATGTTGTGTGGATTGTACGGAATTATTTATTTATTTAAATCGGATGCTACCTTCCTAAATGCTATTAAACTATTCTGAATTTAGGAACGACTAAATTTAGTCTCCGATATTTAGGAAGGTTTAATACCCCTTTAACCGATCAAGGTATGTTTGTTGTTCACGCTCGACTCCATAGCGCGCGCGCAGCGATTGCACACGTCCGTACGCCCTTGTAGTCTGGAGTAAACTGGCACGGGGCCGTGAATGTGGATGTGTACGCGTGAACGCCGCGCGAAAGGGTCGCGAACCCTTTGTCGCGGGATAAAATACCGACACTGATCGGGGAACAGGCGTGAAAACGCGTGAACCCCGCGAAAACCATCCACATTTACGTTAACGCCTGTTAACGGAGCTTCACGGCACAAATGTGGAACCGCGGTTATAATTGTCAGCCAATTTTGAAGTTCATCAAGGAAATTTCTCGAAATCAATAAACTCTCGTGTATCCAGAACTTTCCAGAATAGACTGGTAATTTTACTCAGCATACCAGTTCATTGCGGATATAGGGCGATTCCCCCAACTGGTTGCATTCTTAATCTACAGGGTCCCATTGTTGACACAGTAAGCCGACCTAGAAACCGAGCGGCTGTAGGTGAAGCACTTGCATAGGAATATTTGGAGCAAAACAGTCTTGAGTTATTCAGAAATTCAGAATAAAGCAGTAGGTATATCTTACTCCACTGGCTTGAGTACGCTTCCGATTGTTATTGATTTGGAAACAGCTGGGCTTCCTCTAGATTCATTTTAACAGGATAACTCAGACATGGTGATACCATTGAAAGATAATAAACAAAAATAAATAATGTAAATTATGCGGGACAATTTTCACAACACAATTTTCATACTAGCATTCACAAGGCAAGGCGATGCATGACTCTCAGCTTCACTTTTGCACATGATTACTTTTACTTTTACTTATTACTTAAAGTTTTTTTTAGTTTAATTTTATTGCTTTATTAAGTACGCAATTGTCGACGAAAAAAAAAAAAGTTGTGTTCACACTTATATAGTATAATATGATTTTATTAGTGAATGCCTATTATTATCTTTCTGTATCTATATTAAATTCTATTGTAATTAGTTAAGCTGATGGCAATCCGAATTAAATAAAATAAAAAAATAAAATAAAATAAACACCATCAAGCCCCAAGCTAAGTAGAGCTTGTGTTTTGGGTACTATAGATAACTGATGTAGTTAATAAATTATACTACTAAGATTTTTATAATACAGAAAATCAACCACAACATAGATCAAGATAAAACATAAAAGTTGACGAAATAATGGATTTGTAAATACGCTAGCTTATCTCTAAAAGAGATTTCTTACAGCGAACCACTCGACTATAGTGTTACAGTGCACTGTAACACTATAGTCGAGTGACTTTTAAAACCATGTCATGATTGTACCACTGCAGTGGTACAATCATGACATGGTTTTAAAAGTTTCCTATAGATTGTTTGCAATTGTCTTCAGAAGGCTTTTAGTTTTTATTTACTATCTACTTATTTATGTATCGGGTATCTACCATATCATCATCAACCTTTATCAGTCCACTGAACACTTTCTGTGTAGTAGAATTGCAAAATAATATATCTTTAACTGGGAAAATATTATCTAAATCCCTGATTACCTACGGAAAAGGTGAAGATACTCAGTTTACCTGCAATTTAATTAATAAAAAGAAATATAAAACTTGTAGGTACACTATTAGTAGAAAGCAGTAGTCATTGTGTAACTATAGGATTACTGTCAGACTATGTAGAAAAGGAGTTCTTCTAAAGAACATCGTGTAAAATCGCTGTAAATATCACTAAATGTATGTATACACTTAGGTACTTGTAATTTCCTTTGGTTATGAATAAATTATCTACCTACTGTTACAACAAGAAGACTTTTTAAGATCTATAAGAATGTGAGTAATAAAGTTTTCCATAAGGTTTAGAAATATGTTAATGTAGTAGTTTGAAGAACTGTTTGTACAAACAACATCGGAATATTTATGCAAAATGTAAAAACATTCATTTTTAGCTACACCATTTGTAAACGCAAAGCCGTCGCTTAAAATGTAGATGAAATAATTTTGAGTATGTGTTCCACTGATTCATGGGCGAAAGCAAAACAAGCTCACGAATTTTAGATACATAACTTTACGTTTGGATTGCGAAATTGTATTTGGGTTTTTTTCATTTTTAAGCCAGCGGGGCTTTATAAGGAATAGTATTTCTATCATCATCAGCTTTTACCAGTCCACTGCTATATCCAGTTGTGGACTGGCTGAGGCTTAGACATATTATGAGAATCTACAAATCCGCGATATCTTTTTACGATACACCATGGACACATGAACCGTCTAAGAAGTGTCTTTACTGGCTGCAGACTGATGCTGGATGCGTCAAACTGACGACAGGACGCTATGGCGCTCATTGGTGGAGGCTTAGGAATATGGTAGGTTGATGATGATGATGACGATTGCTTTTTTTGTTTGCTTTATTGCCGTTCGTATATTTCCAGTGGAGTCAAGCACTCAAATACGAGTCGCAGTTGGAACTCGCGTAGGTTAAGGATAGTATAAAAAAATAGTACTGGGTTTAGCCTTTCAAGTATTATGCTTAGCCTTTCAAATGTAGGTTTATGATAGAATAAAACAATACTTTAGCCTTTCAAGTATTATTTTTATTATTTTTGTATTATTTTGTATTTATTAAGAGCCAAATCAACGAAGCTGATAAGTGATAACTGTCCGACTGTCCTTTGGTGAACACTGGTCTAAGAGGCTTTCAGACAAAACGAATCACGGTTTTAATTAAGCTTTTTAAATAAAATAAATGCTTATTTGTAAAACATAAAATAAATAAAAAAAAGGTATTACTAGCTTAGCCTTTCAAATATTATAGCTTAGCCCATCTCTGATGGAAATTCACCCTTACCGTAGAGTTCGTTACCCGTGACGGGATAACGCTGAAGTTCTATGTTTATTGCAAGCTGTTATTTGTGGGCCTGTTGTTTTTTGCGAGACAATTTGGGGTTGTTTGTGATTTATACCGACCACGTTTATGTTGATTACCTCGTTAGATAGGTAATACCAACAGATGTAAAGGTCTATTCTCACTAAGCGGAGCAGAACAGAGATGAAGATGTATCAAATAGATATAAGTTAAGTCTATAAGCAAATATAATAGTCAAATAACGTTAGCTAATGTGAAGTACAGGCAAAATAGAGTCAATTGAGGCAAAATAGCAGTTTATTTTTTTTCGGAACGATAGAAATTTGCGTATAAGACTACAGCGTCACTTCAAGACAAGAGTGAAGTGTTCTAGACCCTTTATTTTACAATATCGGTTACATCGTTTTTTACTATCTATTGAGGTTGTAGTCAAATGAAGATTTTTTCAGGTTAAAATAAAAAGTTTAAAAGCTTACACAGAAAACATTCAAACATGAACACTGAACAGACATATTAGGTAATAAAAAATAAATTTCTTGTAATAATTTGCAGAGATGCTGTCTGTACCTACCTACTCGCACAGTGCGGTGGTCGTCAACTATAATCACATCTTATTATTTCAGTTTTTTGTTTTCACCAAGCAACCATTTGGCAGAGAGAAGCAAACGTATGCGGATGCTGGCGCTAAAACAATGGACTCGTGAAGTTAATAAAGAAGAAAACGTTCTCGTTGTACGAAATGAAAACTAATGTCGACTCACACTATGCGGTGAAAAAAGCTTTTATGTTATTATTATTTTTAAAATTTACCGTACAGCTTTACCGTATAGCTTATTGCTCATGCCTATGTGCCCAAAGATTGTATTTCATGGTTCAACACCCAATAATTCAGCCTTACATCGGATATTGGTTTTTTTGTTCCATTTTTCCATAGTTAGTTACTTAGTGTAAAAAATGAAAATGATTTGAAATGAAAATTCCTATTTTGACATTATTTTTCGGTATACAATTTCATTCTTAATTAAGGATTGTTTTTCTTTGTTTTATAGATAGAGATAAATAATAACTTATGACAATACTTTATATAAGGTTATAATTTAGAAAATAATTAAATTTTAATTTATTATAATTAAATTATAATTTAGAAAATTAAGGCATACGTAGGTTGCTAGCTATATTCAAAATCCCGTAATACAAAACCGTAATAATAGGCTTTTCATATTTGATGTTTTTAACACGAAGCGCTTTTCTTTATTGGTCTCTAACAGAATTATATCCAACTACACCTTATAAAACTTTTTTACTTTAAAAAATTTTTCCGCACATTCGCATCGTCGCATCCTCACCGCAACGCATTGTGTATTCCGCCCCTAAATGAATTGCAGCTACGCTACGACACCGTCTTGAATAAAAATGTGATTATGCGAAATCTAACTACCCGAGAAGCGCGAATTTTCCTCCATTTTTAATTAACTAAGGAGTATGAAGCAAGTAATTGTAGGAAATAATGGTTTTGTAAATATTAAATGCAATAACACCGAGATAAGTGGATTTTATACGGTTTTGTATAATTGGAGTTATACATACTTTGGTATGGTTGCAGACTTAACTATCTGATTCATTATGTGGCGTATGCAAAAGACGACTTTTGCATCAAACGCGATCGAAAGTTTTAACATTTTACAAACTCAACTTACTATATATTTAGTTATGCGACTTAACTTCAGATAAGTTTACTTTTACAAAATCGCCTCACCTCTAACCTCACTTATTTTAATACCTTATAGTTATGGAAAATTAGGTGAGTAAATTACTACCAACCTAAGAAGAGAAGGAGATTCTTATGATCGTGACTTCCTCTGACATTGATGTTTCAATTATTGCTTTTACAAGTCGATTTCAGTACAACTTATTAAATAACTGTAATCGTAGTAGTTATAAAAATAGCGTATTTTGCAACCCAATGTAGTATTTATTCGCCTAACTTCACCACACCTCGTAGAAAGAGTTTTCCTTGCACAAAGGATATGACAGCTTATTTAGAGCTATAAAAATATAATAAATAGGTAAACGCACTTATCATAAAATCAGCTTATGGTTATGACCAGGAGCACAGATTCAATAATAGATGGAACACTAACTCATTAATAAAGAGGGTTCAGGTTTATGTTAATCTAATCGATCGATCAGAATGGGATAAATCCAGTGAACAAAATAAAACAAATACATTGAGCAGTTTCGGGCAATTTTAATTTGTAGTAATTTGTTGTTGTCGGAACAGTAATTCATTTTTCCAGTGAAGCGATTCTCGCAATGAAAAAAACAGGTAAGTGCATGTAGGATGAAGACATTTTTTATTTTATTTGCTTAACCACCCACATACACACACACAAATAGATCAATAAGTACTATTTACTTAGTACTTCCATGATAAAAATGGAATTAACCCTTCAACTTCTTCCGGTGCCTCTACATACCTAGACCGTGTCATAGTTTGACATACTATCCCATGGACTAACTCAATACTTACGTTCTTTAAATAGCTTTTTCTTATTTTTTACACGTCTGAATAAAATTTCGTATAGATAATGTTTAAAAAACAACAAATACCAAGAGATATCGGGTTCTTTTGTTTTCATTTTCCTGAGTTCTGAATTGTCTGAAATTCCAATTTTGAACGCATTGCAGTGTTCGCGGTCACGGGATGACTGATGCTCTTGGAGCTACCGCCGCCGCCGGGGATAAACGGCTGTTTCCCCGACTACCCTCAATTCATTTTCATAGTAGGTCACAGATTACTGAATAATCTGTGGTATAGGTATATTGATTATTGAGCCTTGGTTTTGGTTTCGCTCTCGGTGCTATGAAGTTAAATCAACGCACTCTTACCGAAAAATATACTGGAAATTGATTTATCAACAAAAAATACGGGTTTCCAACAACCAATCAGTCAAAGACAAATATTAAGGAATAGCTGCTATTGGTTAATTTTTGAACTATGATATTAACAAATGTGTTTCTAATGTTAATTCAGCAAATTTCAGCCCGATCTGTTTGGTAGTTTTTGCGTGAAACAACCACACAAACTTCAGTGTTTACAACATCAGTAAGGATTGTATCCCTGCACTTCGTCCTCCTACCAACTGTCACCGATACTGTAACGTTCAATCGTAAAGTCAAGTCGGGATTTCCGGGGATTCCACCGCCAAATGTATCGTAGTCGTTACAAGCATTCTATTTGAGTGCGTGTATTGAACAAAGCCTTTCAGATTATGTATTTGTGATTTACAAGTATTAATGATAGGTAATATGAGTTTATTTTAGAACTAGCATCTGCCCGCGCCTTAGCACGTGTTATTCCTATGGAAACGTTTCAAGGATATTTCTGTCCCGTGGGAACTGATAAATAGAACGAAAAGTAGTATAGTATGTGCTATTTCTGGTTTTTCCCATCCGATTACGCCAAAACCGATCACGAGGCATTCGATCACGGCAGACGGCGTCAACCGGTTTCATCCGATCACGCCATACAAATACTGCCTTACTTTTTGATTACGTTTGTAAGGATAATTTAACTGTAGATTTTCAGTTTTGAATATTCACGAATGTTATTCGTAGTGTGTATTTATATGATTCAGTAGTTTTTAAGGCGAGACGGCGAAAATAAAAAAATATGGTATATGAATCAGTTTTTTATTAGTTAAGTATCTCTGTTTTCAGGGTTAAAACCACGTCTATTCAAAGTTTCAGCTTTTAAGTAGTTTTTGCATGAAAGAGGAACAATAACATAAATACAAATTTTCGAGTTTATAAGTAAGGACTAGCAGTAGGTACCCCGCGAATTATTCCGTGTAGTGGAGATGGATATAATTTTCTACCTAGTTTTTGTTAAAATTCCAAGAATTATAGACATAGTTGGGCTAATGTTGTTAACTTGTGTGTGTTTATTTTGCCAAAATAAACTACACGTAAAATTTGGACCACCTACTACGAACGGTTTTTGGAATACAGCGAGTAAATATTCACAAAATACACAAATAATTCGTGTTTCAAATTCATCCCTTATTTTGGGGCTGTTGAGCATGCGAATAATTTTCGAAATACATTTCTAAAAGGTACAAGTCCTTTCAAGTCTCTACCATGAGCCAACGGTCTATACAGACCAGTGGTTTAGTCACTGTGTATAGTCTGTCAGTCGTTCAGTTTATTCGATTCACAAGAAAAATAAATGGATACAATATATTATTATTACACTAACATCTGTCCGCGGCTTCGCACGCTTTGTTTCTATAGAAATGTCTCAAAGCTATTTTATATCAATTCAAGTTATGTAACTTTTGCGTGAAAGGGGAACAAACATCCATACATTAATACAAACTTTCGCTTTTATAATATTTGTAAAAATCAAACGATGAAATAATGAGCCACTATATACAATTTTGGTTTGTTTTTCATTCATTGCGAAAGCTGTAGAACAATTTATTTCACGCCGAGCCTATTTTGTGTAGGCAACTTTACTAAGTATCAAACAAGTTTCCAATATACTCGTACACAATACCTACAGATATATGCATAATCATATAATATGTAGTTGGCAAAGCAGCCAGCATCTTGGGGACGAATTCGACTGGTAATGATATGAATCAGTGCTTTCTTATAGACTGGTTGCAATTGCAACCGTCTGCAGAACTGTTTCAATTGTATTATATGCCCTAAAATTTGTTTATATTTTAATTGTAATTTTTTCTTTTATTTTACTTATGAAGATAATAAAAATACGTAGGTTCCTTTATACTTACAGTATATTACAGTATATTCAAATTAGGTAGATAAGTTACAGGCCCTTTTTCGCACACAAAGCAAGCAAGTAATGAAAAGCAAAAAGATTGATCCCCGCTATTTGTCGACATTTGACTGAAATCGAGTCCAAATGACGCTATATATCCCGGCCACAGTTCGGTAAACAACTGAAAGCCTCGCAGTTAATCTCCTTAATGAATTTTCATAGATGGTTGTACAGTTAGCAGGGAAAATAAGCCTAAAAAAGTTTATTTTAATTCGCTTTGACACTAATAGTAAAATGCGATTGGATGTATTGACTTTGGTGTATTATGTATGAAAACGTCCAAACAATTTTTATTGCCTTATTATCTGCGCCGCGCGTACCAGCGCGAAAGTTACTTTAATTTACATTAAGTAGACTATCAGTTTTTTGAAACTTTCGAAATAAAAAAGAATCGTACTCTATAAAGCTTCATGAGCTTCGAATTGTCTTGATGTAAGTAAGGGCTATAGATTTGCAGAGACAATAAAAAAATCTAATTTTTTATAAGTTTATCAGTAGTTTAGCTGCTGACTGTAGTTCAGGCAGCAGTGCGAGCGTCGAGTGTCGTACAACAATGCACGCATTTCAGAAGCGTATTCCGCTATGATGTAATCTCCCAGACAGTTGTGGAGAGTCTTGTTTGGTTTGTTTTACTGTTATTGTTTTAAATCTATGAATGTATTCGTAACTGTTATCCAATATGAGAGTAATAACCATTTTCAAGTTTTAAATATTCTTACATTGTTGAATAGAATTTAATAAACATTTATCATGAAACTTATAACTCTATTTTCTATAGCCCAAACAAAAAAAAAATTTTTGTTTGGGAACAAAACGGGACAAAAAGAATTTCAAAAATTTAAGTTATTTCTAATGTGGTTTCAAGCCACCATATTGTAGTAATCTGTTTTTAGCTGCCACGTTATTACGATATAAGTCAGTGCTAATAAAAAAGTGTCAACTGATCTGTGTACTTTTATTATTTTCGGAAAATAACAAAAGATTTACATGTCATAGAAGACGGTTTCATACTTAGTTTAAAATAAATAACGTACATAAGTTATCGGACGAACTTTTGATCTCAGCCGTCCCATCGGATAATTAGTATGAAGGAAAAGCTATGGAAATAACTGCTTGGAGTGCTATAAGCCAACTATATTGTTATACCCTGGTACCACGTGAGTAAAGTCGTCCTCACACCCGGATATTTACTAAGAAATCAAATAATACAATACAATACAATAATACTTTATTTCACACCAAATAAACAGAAAAAAGTACAAAAACAATAAAAACAGATACAGCTAATGTACAATGGGCAGCGTTATCGCTATCGCTAGTTTTTTTTAATAGATAGAGTGATTCAAGAGGAAGGTTTATACGTATAATAAAACCGTACGAAGCCGGGGCGGGTCGCTAGTTGAAGTAAAAACAAAAATGCTTGAGGTATTATTAAATTTCAAGTGAATAAAGCCGCGCGCGTATGTAAGGGTATTCAGATTGCAATAAACAATAATTTATCTTGTTAGCAACGAAAACAATGTTCAAAAAAGAGTATTTACACACAAATCCGATTCAATAAAAACCCTTTGATAAATGAGACTGAAACGAATGTTGAAAAGAGTACAGCGCCTATTCAATGAACATGTGATTTGCATTATAATAAAAGAAAGCGTTAGGATTTTGGGACTGTAAGAACCATTATCTTTAGATACTATATACGAGTATTATTTATTCTACTAATATTATAAAAGCGACATTTTGTAAGTATGGATGGATGGATGTTTGTTACTCTTTCACGCAAAAATGAGTTGAGGATATGGATAAAATTTGGCACAGAGATAGATTATAGTCTGGAATAACACATAGGCTATTCGTATTTATCCCGGAATTCCCACGGGAACGGGAATAACGCGGGTGAAATCGCGAGGCGCTGCTAGTATCATAATATTTTAATACAAATATGTTACAATTTACAGCTCATGTAAGTTTTACCTACAACATTGAAACACTCTATCTATTTAAAAGAATTGCGTCTAAATCAGTTGAGCAGTTCTAAAGATGAATTTCATTCATTCATTCATTCATTCGACGACCTGACGACCTCAGTGGTACGGGTTCGGTTCGTAAGCCCCCGATCCCGTTTCCCCCCGGTTCGTTACCCCCTGATTTGGTTTAGCCACGATAAATTTTATAAGAAGCAATTTTCGACGAAAAGTACAGGCAGGCACAAATGTGTTCAACTTGATTAATGTAAATGTAAATGTTGGATGTTTGTTATTTTGAATACCTATGCATATAAAGTAAGTACCTACCTAGAATTTTTTTAATTAAGGTCTTCTTGAAAAAGATAACTCAATAAAACTTAAATGGATATTCATTTTGGTTTTATTATCTTTAGTAGATTTGAAATCATATACATAATATAATTACTTTAAAGTCATCACAGTTTTAGTCTGATTGCACTCTTAAATATTAAAATAAATTAAAAACTGAGTAATCTAAGTAAAAAAATGCAAAATCGGAATATCCTTATTCAATGCATTATTAAAATATGGAATCATTAAACATCT